>CAWUFW010007253.1:422500-1032653 GCA_963921515.1 Calotriton arnoldi
CAATTCACACTAATTCTCGCAGCTAGCTTAGTTCTTCATCGATGCGCGAGCCAAGTGATCCACCGCCAAGAGTTTCAGGCAACATTTCGAAAACGTTCGCCCACCTGCGGGTGCAGGAGAGGCAGGAGGAAGGCATCACCGTCCGTCCACCGCCCGTGCGGCGAGACTGCCCGGGCGCCATATTTAAGGCTTCCCCTCTGGGAGTCAGACTGCACCGTTGGGAGAAAGCGTTACCAGGCGCTCGGCCCGGGAATCCCCCCCACCCACCCGTGGGCAAGGGGGGCTCCCGGAGCGATGGGAGCAGGCAGCAGTCCCACCGCCGCCGGTCCCTCCTGGAGTAGCTGGGAGGGACCGCGTGAGTCTTCAAACCCCTCGGCCCGGCCGCACGGGTCCGGGTCGAACCGGGTACCTGGCAACGAAGGAGGGTCGCCCCACCTGCACGTCAGCTCTCCGTCGCCGAGCGGCCCGAGCAATGCCGGTGGGCTCATAAGTTGCCCACCCCACCCTTGTCCGGGTCGGAGGCGCCGGAAGGGAAGAGCCAGGCAGCTCCCCATCCCGCACGCCTCCCACCCGAGAGCAGGCGGGAGTCCCCTCGCAGGCCCTCGGCTCCTTCTCTTCCAGGCCACCCTGCCGTGCTGGAAGGGGCGCTCCTCGGTCCCACGAAGCCCGGTCGGGCCAGGACTCGGGCACGGGAGGGCCCGGGGCGGCAGGGCCTTTCAGGGAGGGGTGGTCCCAGCCCGGGGAGGCACTGCCATGTTGTTTCCCCCACCGGTCGTGCCGGGTGAGCGTGGGTTCTGTCTCAGGAGGGCCCATCGCTGTGCCCCTCCCATTGAGAGGGACAGGGGCCGGGGGCCGCCCCCGTCCCTCGAAGCGTTGGTTGGTTGGGTCCTCCCCCGGTGGAGAAAGACCCGCCGAGGCCAGGTCCTCACCCAAGCACCCCATGCGGCCATGGACCGCTCCACCGGCCGGGGCGCGCGAGGGCAGTGCTGGGCCCTGTGCCTAGGGTGTGCTTGCAGGAGGCGGCCGAGGGTTTCGCGGTGGTGCCGTCTGTCGCACTGGCCGCTCTGCCGTTAATGATCTTTCTGCAGGTTCACCTACGGAAACCTTGTTTCGACTTTTACTTCCTCTAGATAGTCAAGTTTGATCATCTTCTCGGCGCTCTGCCAGGGCCGTTGCCGACCCCAGCAGGGCCGATCCGAGGGCCTCACTAAACCATCCAATCGGTAATAGCGACGGGCGGTGTGTACAAAGGGCAGGGACTTAATCAACGCGAGCTTATGACCCGCACTGACTGGGAATTCCTCGTTCATGGGAAATAATTGCAATCCCCAATCCCTATCACGAACGGGGTTCAGCGGGTTACCCGCACCTGTCAGCGAAGGGTAGACACATGCTGATCCGTTCAGTGTAGCGCGCGTGCAGCCCCGGACATCTAAGGGCATCACTGACCTGTTATTGCTCGATCTCGTGTGGCTGAACGCCACTTGTCCCTCTAAGAAGTTGGACACCGACCGCTGGGTGTCGCGTAACTAGTTAGCATGGAAAAGTCTCGTTCGTTATCGAATTAACCAGACAAATCGCTCCACCAACTAAGAACGACCATGCACCACCACCAACAGAATCGAGAAAGAGCTATCAATCTGTCAATCCTTCCCGTGTCCGGGCCGGGTGAGGTTTCCGGTGTTGAGTCAAATTAAGCCGCAGGCTCCACTCCTGGTGGTGCCCTTCCATCAATTCCTTTAAGTTTCAGCTTTGCAACCATACTCCCCCGGTCCCCCCGGAACCCAAAGACTTTGGTTTCCCGGAAGCTGCTCGGCGGGTCATGGGAATAACGCCGCCGGATCGCTAGCCGGCATCGTTTATGGTCGGAACTACGACGGTATCTGATCGTCTTCGAAACTTCGACTTTCGTTCTTGATTAATGAAAACATTCTTAGCAAATGCTTTTGCTTTGGTTCGTCTTGCGCCGGTCCAAGAATTTCACCTCTAGCTGCACAATACGAATGCCCTCGGCCGTCCCTCTTAATCATGGCCCCAGTTCCGAAAACCAACAAAATAGAACCAGAGTCCTATTCCATTATTCCTAGCTGAAGTATTCAGGCGACCGGCCTGCTTTGAACACTCTAATTTTTTCAAAGTAAACGCTTCGGACCCCCAGGACACTCAGTCAAGAGCACCAAGGGGGCGCCGAGAGGCAGGGGCTGGGACAGGCAGTAGCTTGCCTCGTGGCGGACCTGCCAGCTCGATCCCAAGATCCAAATACGAGCTTTTTAACTGCAGCAACTTTAATATACGCTATCGGAGCTGGAATTACAGCGGCTGCTGGCACCAGACTTGCCTCCAATGGATCCTCGTTGAAGGATTTAAAGTGTACTCATTCAAATTACAGGGCCTCGAAAGAGTCCTGTATTGTTATTTTTCGTCACTACCTCCCCGAGTCGGGAGTGGGTAATTTGCGCGCCTGCTGCCTTCCTTGGATGTGGTAGCCGTTTCTCAGGCTCCTTCTCCGGAATCGAACCCTGATTCCCCATTACCCGTGGTCACCATGGTAGGCACAGAAAGTACCATCAAAAGTTGATAGGGCAGACATCCGAAAGTATCGTCGCCGTCACAGGGACGTGCGATCGGCCCGAGTTTATCTACAGTCACCAAAGCGGCTGGGCGACCCCGGATTTGTCTTGGTCTTATAAATGCACGCATCCTGGAAGGTCAGCGCTCGTCAGCATGCATTAGCTCTAGAATTACCACAGTTATCCAAGTACCAGATGGAGCGATCAAAGGAACCATAACTGATTTAATGAGCCATTCGCAGTTTCACTGTACCGGCCTTGTGTACACATGCATGGCTTAATCTTTGAGACAAGCATATGCTACTGGCAGGTCAACCAGGTAGCCGCACCTGCTGATGGGTGGGTTCGGGAGCCGCGTGCCCGTCCCCAACTGACACCTTCGCAACCCCCTCTCGGGAGCCAGCTGGGCGAAGAGAGCCCGCCCGCCTGGGCAGGAAGGCTCGCTGGGGGTGGACAGGTGCAGTGGCACGGGCACCGGCGGGTCCAGCCGTCTCCCCAGAAGGGAGTGGCGGGCCGATGTGCAGTTTGAGCGAGACGCAGGGGTGCCGGCCTGAAGTGGCAGCACCCCACGGAATGATCGTTCTGAGCTCCTGCGGAAAATGCGCTGGGTGGAGTGGGGTGACGGCGTGGCATGCGAGGGCTACGGACCTGCCAGGCGGCAGCGTCCTGGACCTGGCGCCACCCGACCCCTTCCGCTCGGGTCGGACCACTGAGGGGCACGAGCTGCCGGGGCCACTTGGCCTTCGCTCTGCTGGGTTTGGGGAAGGGCCTTGGCCAGGCGGCAGGGCCCTCAAGTCGTACGGTCCATGCGGGGTGGAAGCTCTTTGCTTGAAACAGCAGCCGAGGCTGGCCAAGCAGTCCATCCCTAAATGGACCGAGCGTGCCCAATCGATCGGAGTGCGCGGTGCCGGCCGGCGCCTCCCCCGGAAGGCCGCCCTGCGTGAGGGGTTACCAGCATAGCATCCCTGCCCGGTCCCAGGGCGAGCAGGCTTGGAGGAAAGGCCCATCAGAAAGGGCTGGGAGGCAGGCGCGGACCTGGGCCCCTGGGGGTCACGGCGGGCGGGCCCAGGCCCTGCCTTCCCCTGTCTCGGAATCGCCGGACCTCACGGATGTCAGACTAACACTCTCCCTAGTAATCCGGAGGAAAAATACCCCCCTTTCTTGTAATCCGTGCACACCTGGTGACGGATGGGACCCAAGGCGCGAACGTGAGCCCTGGCTGGGATCGGGGAGGCAAATGAGCCGTCATCGGGACTTCCAGTGCAGCCCGGCCATCTGGTCGCCCAATTGGAAAGCATTGCGCGCGACCAGATAGCCGAGGGGATAGGTGCGACCAGATGGCCGAGGGGAAAGGTGTGACCAGATTGCCGGGCTCAAAGGGCGGCCATCTGGTCGCTCTGTGCCCTAACGAAATGGCAATCGGGTGCAGCGGCATGGGGGGCCAGAGGCCTGGGGCCCTAGCTTGGCCTCAGCCATGGGGCTGCGAGGGGGAGCCGACGGGCCCTCTGACCCAGGGCCCGCGGACACCTTGACAAGCAGGTGAAGGGGGAGGTCTGCACGGGACCAACGGACCCCCGTCCGGGCCCTTGGTGGAGCGGGAGGACAGGGCCCAGGGTCGGAGCGCCCGACCTGGGGCCCGGTGGGGCCCCTGGACCCAGCCAGGGCTCCCAGGCCCAGACACGCAGGGGAAGTCTCCCCAGGGGCGCGGGACCCCGTCCTGGGCACCCTGCCACACGGCAGGCCCGAGGACAGAGCCGGGGGTGGGGAGGGCGCCCTCCCCAGGGCCCTCAGGGACCCCGTTCAGAGCTCCTGAACCCAGCCGACCAGGGGGAGTCTCCCCAGGCATGACGGAACCCCGTCTCAGGCCTTTGGCAAAGCAGCAGGCCAGGGGACAGGGCCCAGGGCTGGAGCACCCTACCTGAGGCCCGGCAAGGCCCCTGGACCCCATTGGGACTCCTGGGCCCAAAGGCGCAGGGGAAGCCTCCCCGGGCCTGTGAGACCCCATCCTAGGCACCCTGCTACACGGCAGGCCCAAGGACGGAGCCCGGCGTGGGTAGGCCGCCCTCCATGGGGCCCTCAGGGGTCCCGGCCGGAGCTCCTGAACCCAGCCAAGCAGGGGAAGGGACGGGGCCCAGTGCTGGAACACCCGACCCGGGTCCTCCCGGGGCCCCTGGACCCAGCCAGGGATTCCAGGCCCAGAGGCACAGGGGAAGCCTCCCCGGGCCCCCGTCCCGGGCACACTACCTCACGGCAGGCCCAAGGACGGAGCCCGGGGTGGGGAGGCCGCCCTCCCCAGGGCCCTCAGGGGCACCTGCCGGAGCTCCTGAACCCAGCCAAGCTGGGGAACGCCGTCTTGGGCCCCTGGCAGAGCAGCAGACCAGGAGACTGAGCTGGGGACCCCTGGACCCCGTCTGAGCTCCCGGGCACAGGTGAGGCCTCCCCCGGCCTGCGGGCCCCCATCCCGGGCACCACGCCACACATTGGACCGGGAGATGGAGCCCCGGGCTGGGGGTCGTCCTGGCCCGTCGGGCCACCGGCTGAGGACCGCTAGGCCAAGAGGGGTTCCGGAGTACCCTGCCCCTAGTAATCTGGAGGAAGGGTACCCCCCTTTATGGTAACCCGTGCGCACCGCGAGACTGAGGGGACCCAGGGCATGGAAGCGCCCGACCTCCCGGAGCCCTGCTGGGATCGGGGAGGCAAACAAGCCCTCATCGGGACTTCCATGGCAGCCCGGCCATCTGGTCGCCCCATTTGAAAACATTGCGCACGAACAGATGGCCGAGGGGAAAGGCGCGACCAGATGGCCGCTCCCGAAGGATGCCAATCTGCTTGCCCCGAGCCATTGCGGGAGGGCTCCTGCCTGACCTTTGGAAGGCTCGGGAGCTCGGCGTCCCGGGGGCTCGGAGACCCCGGCTGGGCCTGGGGCTGTGGACGGGGGTCCCCGACGGACCTCCGAACCGGGGTCCCTCAGGCACCTTGACAGGTGGACAAAGCAGGAGGGAGGCCTGCCCGGGCCTGACGGGACCCATCCTGGGACCATGGTGGAGCAGGGGGACAGAGCCCGATCCCCTGGGCCCAGCCGGAGGTCCCGAGCCGGCACGCCCAGGGGAGGCCTCCCTGGGCCTGCATCCCAGGCGCCCTGCCACATGGCAGGCCCGAGGACGGAGCCCTGGGTGGGGAGGGCACCCTCCACCCCAGGGCCACCAAGGGCCCCTGCCGGAGCTCCTGAACCCAAGCCGAGCTGGGGAACGCCTGACGGGCACCGGGCCCATGACGGAGCGGAGGACGGAGCCCAGTGTAGGGAGCGCCCAGCAAGAGCTCTGGGTCCCGGACACCCAAGGGAGGACCGCCCATGCCCGTTCTGGGCACTTTGCCATGCAGCGGGCCGGAGGACGGGGCCCTGGACAGGGGGGGGGAGGTTTTTGCCAAGCCCTAGCCCATCTAGTCACCAGCTGAGAGCCACCAGCCCGCAAGGGGTTCCGGCATACCCTGTCCCTATTAATCCGAGGAAGGGTACCCCCTTTTCTGGTAACCTGTGCGCACCGAGTGACGGAGAGGACCCAAGGTGCGGACACGCCCGACCTCCTGGAGCACTGGCTGGGATCAGGGAGGCAAACAAGCCCTCATCGGGACTTCCAGGCCAGCCCCGCCATCTGGTCGCCCCATTGGAAAGCATTTCGCGTAACCAGATTGCCGAGGGGAAAGGCGCGACCAGATGGCTGGGCCCGAAGGATGCCAATTTGCCTGCCCGAGCCTCCGCGGGAGGGCTCCTGCCTGCCCTTTGGAGGGCTCGGGGGATCTGCATCCCAGAGGCTCGGAGACCCCGGCTGCGCCTTGGGCCCAGGGCTGTGGATGGGGGTCCCCGATGGACCTCCGACGCGGGGTCCCCCAGGCACCTTGACAGGCGGGCAAAGCAGGAGGGAGGCCTGCCCGGGCCCAACGTACCCCCGTCCTGGGACCATGGCAGAGCAGGGGGATAGAGCCCAGTCCCCTGGGCCCGGCGGTAGGTCCCGGGCTGGCACACGCCGGGGGGGCCTCCCCAGGCCCACGTCATGGGCGCCCTGCCACGTGGCAGGCCTGAGGACGGAGCCCGGGATGGGGAGGGCACCCTCCATCCCAGGGCCACAAAGGGCCCCTGCCAGAGCTCCTGAACCCAAGCCGAGCTGGGGAACGCCCAACGGGCCCCGGGCCCATGGCGGAGCGGAGGACGGAGCCCAGTGTAGGGAGCACCCGGCCAGAGCTCTTGGGCCCAGATGCCCAAGGGAGGACCGCCCGGGCCAGATGGAGCCCGTCCCAGGCACTTTGCCACATGGCGGGCCTGAGGACGGAGCCCTGGACGGGGGGAGGTTTTTGCCTGGCCCTAGCCCATCTGGTCACCAGCAGAGAGCCCCCAGCCTGCGAGGGGTTCCGACGTACCCTGTCCCTAGTAATCCGGAGGAATGGTACCCCCTTTTCTGGTAACCCGTGCGCACCGAGTGATGGAGGGGACCCAAGGCGCAGACGCGCCTGACCTCCCAGAGCCCTGGCTGGGATCGGGGAGGCAAACGAGCCCTCATTGAGACTTCCAGGGCAGCCGGGCCATCTGGGCACCCCATTGGAAAGCATTGCGTGTGACCAGATGGCTGGGGGAAAGGCGCGACCAGATGGCCGGCCCGAAGGACGCCAATCTGCCCGCCCGAGCCTTAGCGGGAGGGCTCCCGCCTGCCCTTTGGAGGGCTCGGGGGCTCTGCGGCCTGGGGGCTCGGAGACCACGGCTGGGCCTCGGGCCTGGGGCTGCGGACGGGGGTCCCCGACGTACCTCCAACCCGGGGTCCCCCAGGCACCTTGACAGTTGGGCGAAGCAGGAAGGAGGCCTGCCCGGGCCCGATGGACCCCCGTCCTGGGACCATGGCGGAGCAGGGGGAAGGAGCCTGGTCCCCTGGGCCCAGCCGGAGGTCCTGGCATGCGAAGTTGTGTTTGAGACTGTTTTCAGTCGCTTTTAGTTGGGAACGCCTACTTTGCATGTCATTAGCGATAATTATCGCTGACATGCAAAGCGGCAAGAAAACGACCGCTTTCGCCATAAAGCTGTCACTAACAGCTGTTAGCGACAGCTTGCTAATAGGGCGATAAAAATATCGCTGCTTTAGCAGCAAAAAGTGCCGCTAAAGTGGCGATACTGCCCTTGATAATATGCCCCTTAGAGTTTGGTGAACAGGCTACTGCTCCAAAATATTTCCTGTGTTACAAGGGTCATGCACCTTTAATAGGGCCGAGCAGGCTATCCTGTCATGTTTGTGATGGAGTATCCCATGTGCCAAACTCTAGAAAAGGCCCTAAATCTGTGGAAGTCAGCGGCATTAGTACTCTTGTTAAATCAGTTATGAAAATTGAGGCACGGGATAAATAACCCCATAGTTTCTGTCTGGTCCATCAGATTGCTTGTCTCCATCAGATAGCGTGTAACGTCATCTCCCATTTGGTGAAAATTATCAATTGAAAATCGTGTTATAAAAGAAATTCAACCTGGCACATTGAAATATGCCACCAGAATTGACCAACATATTTTCATTTTATGAATTTTTAGATTTTTAGACATGGAGCAGTGTGTACTTAATTAAACTATATTGGCATTAGTTGATAAGACCTTTTCATTCCTTTTTACACATTTTGACAAAAGAGACATTTTTACCTTGCACCGTTTGCCATTATCTGCTACACCTAATCCTATCAAAGGGAAAAGAAAGGAAAAGGAAGTTGGCTGGATGTCCTGCCTGGGCATGGGTTTTTTTCCACTGCAAACAACAGATCACACATGTTCTTTTCAAAAGAAGGTTCTTGACACACCCAATGATTTCATTTGCTGACCTAATATCTTATGATGGTGTTATCAAAAAGTATTAGTATCCAATCGAAGTATAAAATGTCAAGCCTATACAGATCCTCCATACGTACCAATGTAAAGAGCAAGGGCATGGAACAGATACATTTTTCTGATAATCCATCATTTTGGCTTATTTCTAAAATGAAGAAAGTCAGATGCCTGATGAAAACAGGCAGACAAAACTTCAATTTAGAGAAATGATGCAATATCTTTTGATTGAAAATTGAAAATCGTTTGGGGACACCTAGCATTCCCACATTAGAGGAAGTACTGAAAGGCCTGAGATCCCAGACCAAGGAGAAGGTTGTCATCAGACTCTCCTTGAGCATTATTGGAGTTAAAGACATTTATTTATGTATTTAAGATATTTATAAAGTGCTCAATCATCCACTAAGGGATATCCCAGTGCTAGACCTCATATTAAACAGACTCCCTCCATCACAGAAGCCATTAAAGTGGAAACAGCCAAGTCTTCAACATCCTCCGAAAGGTTAACAAATCTGAAGTCAAACATAGATTGAGAGGCAGGGTTTTCCAATGAACATCTGCCAGAAAATTAAAAGAGCAACCACCCATTCTATATTTTTCAATTCGCCTGCTATGTATCAGAGAATGTTTAGCGTGGAGCACACACTGGGTTGTAGAAGGTGACTCTGTCATGCAGTCGCTGGACTGGTGTCATAAAGCGCTCTGTGCACGTGAAGAGAATTTAGACAGACGACAGCAGAGCTCCTGCTGGGGCTATTTTGAATTGATTGGAGGTGCATGAACAAAAAATCAGCCATTCCAACATACAACACATTTCCATAGTCTAGCCTACTCATAATCAAAGCTTGTACAATATTCCTTTGCCACACTACCAGGATCCATAAAAATAGTCTGCCAAGTGTGCGTAGGAGTCCAAAATAATTCTCACACACAGCATTTACTGGTCTTGCATGGGAACAGAGTCATCAATCAGGCAGCTCAAATTCTTAACAACCCTTTGTGGCCTTGGTGCAGGGCTTAACAACGAAGGCCACCAAGAGTCATTTCAAACTTTGCAGGCCCCCACCAAAGAGCTGGATTTCATGTTTTGTCTGCATTAACTTTTAGACAGTGTGCCTGCCTTCACCTTGCTACTTCAAAAATGCAGCATACTAAGTTCCCTCGTGTCTCAGTATGCCTGTCACCAATAGAAATCATAAGCTGAGTATTATCGGCATAAGTAAGGACCTCAAACCACCAGGCCTTGACAATGCCCACCATGGGTGACACATAGACATTAAACAAAGTGGGGCTCATGGAAGACCCAGAGAAACCCCACAGTGTAACAGCCGTGGGCTAGATTAAAAAAAGGGGCAGCTGTACCAAATGAGATTGATTGCTCAAAAACGAGCAAAACCATGCAAGGTAGTAAAATGCCGGCCATGCAGTTTCTGTAGCAAAAGACAGTGAAACACAGTGTTTAAAGCAGCGGACAAGTCTAGGAGGATGAGGGCCACAAATTTACCCTGATCGACCAAAGACCTGATGCTGTCCGATATCACCATCAAGCAGTGGCGTAACAAAACCTGAGGGGGCCCCCCTGCAAAGTGCATGGAGGGGCCCCCCCACGCTCCTGACCCATTCAGGAGTTCTCAGGCCTGATCGTGCACAGTACCAGAGGGGGACCCCTGGAGCTCGGGGCCCAATGTACCACAGTTGTTGTTGCTACCACTGGAGTGCAAAAAAAAAAAGGTGGGGTAAAAAATGCGTTTTAAAGTCATTCAGTCTTTACCTAGTTGTTCTGTCATACAACCACTTAGGTATTGCTATTTGCAAAGAGGAAAGTAGCGGGCAATTTGATAGCCTGATGTGTTAGTGGAATACAAATACATGATTGAATCCTCATGCATGTAGGCATTATTCTAATTAAAGAGGACATAGTAGGAATGTAACAATCTGACATGTTTACATGATCAGTTCTCCATGCATGTATGTAGGCATTGTTATCTGCAAAGAGGAAATAGTGGGCAATGTGACAATCTGACATGTTTATAAAATACCCTTACATGATCATTTTTCCATAAAAATGGCCACTGTTCTTTGCACAGTGGAAGCTTGAGGATCATTCGATTAAGTAAGCACACTCCTTTTCATTCACGAATACTTCAAAGGCATTTACGGCACATTTATTCCTTTTGGTAAAAAAAATTCTGAACGAGTAATATGCAGTTTCTGACGCAGTTAGCAGAAAGGGCCTTATGGAACTGGGGACCAACTAAGTACAAAAAACATTGTTCAAAGAGCATGGAACAGTCAGGAACATTGACCTTTAAAGAACCCATACCATAATAAATAACTCTCCTTGCATTGAACTTTAACCAGGTAAAACACCCTTTCTGCTCAAATTACAGGAGCATTTCAACAACAATTGCTCATATCAAAACCACCCCTGTAACTCCTTTCATGTTTGCAGCTCATTTCAAGCACTCATTGCCTGTCCCCGTAAACACTAATAACTTCAGAGCCATGTCTTAAGATCCTTAGGAGTTCCACTCCAAACCCACTACCAATCTATATAGAGCTTCCATGCCTGGGTGTCAAATACGGGCAGTGGTCGAAGTGGGGGAAAAAAAGTAGGGGAACTGTAGGCGGAGAATCAGAGGGCGGTAATAACCTGTGGATTGGGTCAGTGGGCGGAGTCAGAGGTGTGGCAGAAAGAGCAAAATATCCCAATTTTTAGTATTTGTTTCCCATTTCACTAACCGGTTACAGCTCATTACGTTATTTAATTTAACCAATGGATACACATGTTTATTTAAGGCATAATAGGAGTTATTGACATTAAAATACATTCACAAAGAGGAATACATTTCCAATCACAGAATGTCCCAAATATCCTTAAAAGTGGAATCGCAAGCTATTTGTCTCCCAGCCATGGAGTTTGTCATCAGCACTTCTCCTCCCACAAGAGCAGTTCAAACATGAATGGCAAAATATCCTAGTTTGAAAATGTTTTACACATAATTATGGCTCTGCCATGTTTGCCACATAATACATAATCTGCTGCATAATCTGACGATTTTAAATAGTAAATTGTTTACAGCTCAAACGGATCAAAAGTTCCTAAAAAATGTGACTTGTGCTGCTGTGAAGTGGAGGGCCTTTTGCAAAGGTTGACTAGTCACCTTTCTCACTACTGCAGTTGTATGTTCCACTGGTACTAACAAGGACAGACTGTTAGCATGTGTAAAAATGTCCAAAATAATAAAGTATCAGAAAATTTACAGCACCACTAATACCAGTGTAGGATGTCAGAGCACTTTACATCACACATATTACACAGAGACAATCAATCATACATGTGTAAATCACTGTATAGGAAATGTTACATAAGACAAAGGACGACAAGTTGTAGGAGTCACATGACAACCATACTAGTAGGCAGCATAGTGTAATAGTTATTGGTCTGGAGAAACACAAACTCAGAATTTAAAACGTAATACCATGGTTGGTGGTTCTCTTTAACAATCAGAATTGATTTCTACCCAAATTAACCCTTTTTCTGCAACATTAGGATAATCAAAGACTGGTGAAAAAAACATAACGCTCTAATTTATACCTTGCAGTTTGCATGCAGCTCTTACATGACAGTTAAGAGCTCACTGTTCTATGTTAGGATTGTAACGTATTAACTGCAAGTAACAATAGGGTCTCTCTGACAAAAGCAGTAACCGACTGACCTATTTAAATTATGTGCACTTTGTGATCTGCATGGTACATGTTCCTAGTAGCAGGCACATTAACACTCTGCGCTTCCTTTCCATGAGTCAAAACGTCCACTAGACAATACACCATCTCTCTCTACTAAGAACATTAATCACTGGAGTTATCATGACATTTTTATTGTTGCCGAACATTGTTGGAGGCCAGGAAGGAAGGCAGCAAGTGCTTTTAAAACCATATTATACTTGCAAACATGACCCCCCACCTGAAGTCAGCGCCAGCCGCGGTCCATGCCGGTAACAGCGGTGGAGCAGTGGGGCCGGGTAAGGGGGGATTTCGTGGAACGATTCAGAGGGAAAATTAACTATTTATTTAATTTTCCCTCTGCATCGTCCCTCGAAATCCCCCCTTACACGGCCCCTCTGCCCCACCGCTGTTACCTGCATAGACCACGGTTGGTCAGCACCTGGTGCAGTCGTGCTGCACTAGAGCCACCCTGCTCAAGGGTCCTGTGACCTCAGTGACAGAGTCACTGTCACTCAATGGTGTGCTGCTTCAGAGGCCTGCCTGCAAGACTGAAGGTGAACTTCAGAATGAATTGTGGCGGACAGGCCTTCAAGGTTAACCCACACTTCCACTGCTAGGGTCCACCTGCTGGTGCTAAGACACCAGGGCCTTTAAGATCTTGCGGGCCTTCTAAGGTCTAGCATGGGAATGTGCTCCCTCAGGGGAAGTGGTCTGGTGGACTGGTCATGAAGGCTGAACCTGGATCCCCAGTTCCAAATTCAGCAGCTCTGACCATAGTGCCACATCCTCTCCCCCACTGAACACCATACTACCCCACTGAGAGAAACTTGCACTGCACTGACCCACTATAAACACCTGGATGTGACTCTATTCAAATCACGCACTAGACAAGAGCAATATGCTGCCTAAAAAAAAATTAACAACGTCCTAGAAAAAGCAAACACTCATAGGGAATGCAAGATTAGGTAAAGCATGTGAAATGTAAGCAGGAACAACATGGTTACCTTTTTCTTTTACACTCATTATTCAGAAATTAGTGAGTGCTTTTTACCTGAAAAGTTGAGGCCATGACTACAGGGCCCAGAAGGGACCCGCTTCAATGCCCATTGCTTATATCCTTACAAAACGTAAGCCGTATGTTTAAAAAGACCACATTTGTGAATACAGAGTCGCAGTATGCATTTTGTTTTCCAATTCACCCATCAAGCTGGTATTTCAGTACCTCCAGGAATAGTGCACTTTTCCACCCAGGGAAAACAATGGGGCATATTAGCAAGACCGGCGATAAAATTATCGCCGTTTTAGCGGCAGCAAACTGCCGCTAAAACGGCGATAATGGGCTTGCTAATATGCGTTATAGAATTCCAATAGAAGCCCAGGTTAGATGTCCTGCACATCTAACCTGGGCTTCTATTGGAATTCTATAACGCATATTAGCAAGCCCATTATCGCCGTTTTAGCGGCAGTTTCCTGCCACTAAAACGGCGATAATTTTATCGCCGGTCTTGCTAATATGCCCCAATGTTGTTCAAAGAGCGATGAGAAAACAAAAGTAGCGCTTCATTGGCAAACACTGTAAAGTGGCGCTAATGTGTTGAGGCGTGAATAAATCAATCTGGCCACCTTGCAACCACTCTGTCTTGCTTTAGTTAGTTAGTTATATTTCTTTCCACCCCGAGGCTGCACTTGGAAATTGAAAAATGTCAGAGAAAGAGGACGTTTCCAGCAAAAGTGTTTTTCTTTTTTGGATCCATTTCACAGGGGAGCAAATAAACGAAAGGAGGAAAGAGAAGGTAATACCTTTTCCTTGAAGTCTCGGTTTTCACTAAATGAGGAGGAGCGCGACAGAGAGGGAAGAGGCGGAACAGAGAGGGGGGCAGCTGCCAGCGGCAGGAGAACTGGACACTGTCCTTGCCTTCTCTGGACACGACGGAAAATACATAGTCCTTTTCCTTCTCTGCCCGTTCCGCCCTGCCCCAAAAGCCGAGCCTTACCTATCAGCTTTGGCTATTTCTTCCGTCCGGGAGGCATGTTTAAAATAAGAAAGTAGGGGAACGGACTGTATGAAAATAAAGAAGTAGGGGCATGCTGTGCCCTGCCGATCTCACCCACTGAATATGGGTAGGTAGAAGCGGTATGCATGGCTGACATTTGGTATCCCTCAGGCAAGGCGGCAAGCGGGACTTTGACGAGTGTAGTACTGTGTGCGCTGTTGCGCTGAGGGGGCCCCTGGAGGCTGGACCATGGGGGCTGCGGGGCCATGTCTCCGAGACTCTGACTCACCTGGTGGCAGGCACAAGCAGACATCAGAAGATCGCAGCTAGCAATTAAATATTCAATTTTGAGCTCACGGTCTGTCTCAGTGCCTCAGACCCACCGGCCGCCTAACATGCAGTTTCGATTGCGCATGACAATACCACTGAGCCCTGCCCCACCCTGAGGTTGAAGACCACGCAGCCATGCACCATGTAGCCAGTACGCATGCAACATTTAATTTATGAGGCGAAGCAGCAATGCCAACGAGCGTAACTTTAAAACTACGTCCCAGACGGACGTCACCGACCCAGCTGTTATCGAGTGTAATACTGTGTGAGCCGAGGGGGCCCCTGGAGTGCAGGGTCCCCCCCGCAACGCGGGGGCTGCGGGGGCCTTTGTTACGCCCATGCCATCAAGGTAGAGTCAGTACTGTTGTTAGCTCTGGACCCAGTTTGAGAGGGATCCTGCAGATTGCTACCCTCCTAATAGTGAGATAGTTGTATGTTAACTAATCTTCTCAGCACCATTGCCATAAATGGGAACAGCAAAATAGGATGATATTTGGACAAAATGGGAAATGGAAAATCATCAGCTTTCCTCACCAACTGCAGAAGCAGAGCGTGCTTCCAGGCTAAGGGAAATGGACTTAGAATAGGGGCCTCACGAGTATAAATGAAATGAGGGCAAGGTTCCAAAAGTAAGTCTGATTTGACCCTCACCATTGTCTTTTCCATCATTACAAGTTAGTTCCGATAACCCACCCGAATTGGAGGAGGCCTTCGGCTGAGGACCAATATCCTTGACATGGTCCTCCTCCTTGATTTACAAATGCCAAGTAGATAGTGTCAGTTTTATCATTAAAGAATGCAGCCAATTCCTCATAAATAGGAGCTGAAGCTTTGACTCTCTGATTCAAAGCTGCTGGATGAGATAAGTCCTTAACTATTTTAAATAGTTCCCTAGACGAGCTACTTTTATCCTCAAGTCTCCTTACAAAATGTTGTCTCTTGCTTCTCTAAGTTTGTTTGTGATAAGCTTTAAGTGCATTTCTATAGATCAAGCAGTCCTCTTAAACCTTAGAGTACCACCATGGCGGTCAAAAAGTTTGCATTCCTATTTTATTTTTCTTAACTCATTTGAGTACCACTTTGCTGATTGCAATTGTTACTTCAAACCAGCCCATTGCATCTAAAGAAAAGAGTTAATGTTGTACTTAGAAGCTTATAACTAGCAGTTAGTAAGGTAATAATCTACAGTATAAGGCTTAACTCCAGAAATAACTCCATCTTAATATTTTCATGTTACTTCCTGATGCATTATGAGCAATATAGTACTGCAACTTTACTGTCCTACAACCAATATCTACTCGTTCACATTAGGTAGTAAAAGCATTTAACTGCGGGTATCTGATCATGCAAGACAGAGGCAAAGTCACATTTTAAGGCCAACTGCAGTTCAGTACAGGTCGGATACATGAGATGGATTGGACCCAGTCTCTTCTTAGGCTTATCTTCGGAGTTCTGGATTCAAGCTATCCTGACTGATGAGGGGTGAAACCCCGAAACCGGTCGTAGGATGCTTGTTTCCGGTCCAGGGAGGACCTGGCTGGGCAGTTCGGGCTGGACTGTTCCCATGAGGCACAGGGTCAAGACTGATTTGCATATGGCCAGGTCTAAACTGGGGTGGCATGGTGAGCAAAAGAATGATGGATTTAACCCAGATCTCTTGACTGAGGGTGAATGTTTTGATTTGTTCTGCATTCCGTCCATCAACTGTGTGTCTTTTGCTTTCTCGCCCTAGGTGCGCCGGGTATGCCCAGACGTGGGTGCCGGGCTCACTGTGCCCCTGGAATCAAGCTATCCTGGCTGATGAGGGGTGAAACCCTGAAACCGATCCTAGGATGCATGTTTCTGGTCCAGGGAGGACCTGGCTGGGCAGTTCGGGCTGGACTGTACCCATGAGGCACAGGGTCAAGACTGATTTGCATATGGCCATGTCTAAACTGGGGTGGCTTGGTGAGCAAAATAATGATGGATTTAACCCAGATCTCTTGACGGGGTGAATGTTTTGATTTGTTCCGCATTCTGTCCATCAACTGTGTGTCTTTTGCTATCTTTGGAGTTAGACAATTTCACGAAGAAATGTCCAGGAGAAAGTAGAGTTCAGCTTGGGAAGGTAGCAGACTATGTCAGAGTAAGAGTCATTGTCGCCGGGGAGCTGCTGGACAAAGTCTTGGTGAAGCTGTGGACGATGGCGGGACAAAGTTCAGAGCAGGTAATGCTGGATTTCCAGGCTGAGGAGCTCATCTTTGTCAATAGGGAGTGGGTTGCAGTCGAGGCCGATGACATTTATTTTCCTTTGGGCTAAGACAACCTATTGGAAGTCGAAAGCCTCCAGCAGGACAAAGCTATAGGCTGTAGCCGAAGAGGGCCCTACAAGGCCAGGTTAGCATTGCTGCAAGGTCTATGGGAACAGCATTTGCTGCTGTGGTGAAATCAGGCTGACCAGCGATGCATCTTGGGTGGATCGGCTGGAAGGTAGGTCCCGGTCTTCTGTCAATCAATCAATCACAGAATTTGTAGAGCGCACTACTTACCCGCGAGGGTCTCAAGGCGCTGGGGAAAAAAAGGGGGGGGTGCCGCTACTGGTCGAACAGCCAGGTCTTGAGTAGCCTCCTGAAGGTCAGCAGGTCTTGGGTCTGTCGTAGGCTGAGTGGAAGGGTGTTCCAGGTCTTGGCGGCGAGGTGGGAGAAGGATCTGCCACCGGTGGTTGTTCTTCGGATGCGAGGGACGGTGGCGAGGGAGAGGTCGGCGGAGCGGTGCTGGCTGTTAGGGACGTAGAAGAAGAGTCGTCTGTTGAGGTAGGCTGAGCCGGTCTTGTGGAGTGCCTTGTGTGCGTGGATGAGGAGTTTGAAGGAGATTCTCCTGTCGACGGGGAGCCAGTGCAGGTTTCTCAGGTGGGGGGTGATGTGGCTGTGGCGTGGTACGTCGAGGATCAGGCGTGCAGAGGCATTTTGAATGCGTTGCAGTCGTTTGATGAGCTTGGCCGGGGCTCCCGCGTAGAGGGCGTTTCCATAGTCGAGTCTGCTGCTGACGAGGGCCTGGGTGACTGTTCTTCTTGAATCTGTCGGGATCCACCTGTAGATCTTGCAGAGCATGCGGAGGGTGTTGAAGCAGGAGGAGGAGGCTGCGTTGACTTGCTTGGCCATGGAGAGCGTTGAGTCGAGGATGACTCCCAGGTTGCGTGCGTGGTCGGTGGGTGTCGGGGCTGCCCCCAGTGTCGTTGGCCACCAGGAGTCGTCCCAGGCTGAAGGGTTGGAGCCGAGGATGAGGACCTCCGTCTTGTCCGTGTTCAGCTTTAGTCAGCTGCTCTTCATCCAGTCGGCGACGGCCTTCATTCCTTCGTGGAGGTTGGATTTGGCGGTTAGGGGGTCCTTGGTGAGGGAGAGGATCAGTTGAGTGTCGTCGGCGTAGGAGATTATGTTGAGGTCGTGCTGTCGGGCGATGCGTGCGAGAGGGGCCATGTAGATGTTGAACAGTGTCGGGCTGAGGGATGATCCCTGGGGTACGCCGCAGATGATCTCGGAGGCTTCGGATCGGAATGGGGGGAGGCGGACTCTCTGGGTTCTGCCGGAGAGGAAGGAGGTGGTCCACTCCAGGGCCTTGTCTCGGATCCCTGCGTCATGGAGGCGTGCGCGTAGAGTGCAGTGGCAGACAGTGTCAAAGGCGGCGGAGAGGTCCTGCAGGATGAGGGCTGCGGTCTCACAGTTGTCCAGCAGGGTCCTGATGTCGTCGGTGGCGGCGATGAGGGCAGTCTCGGTGCTGTGGTTGCTGCGGAACCCTGACTGGGATGGGTCCAGGATGCTGTTTTCTTCGAGGTATCGGGTTAGCTGTCTGTTGACGATCTTCTCGATGACCTTGGCTGGGAACGGAAGCAGGGAGATGGGCCGGAAGTTCTTGAGGTCTCTCGGGTCCGCCTTGGGTTTTTTGAGTAGGGCGTTGATCTCAGCGTGTTTCCAGCTCTCTGGGAAGGTCGCGGTCTCGAAGGAGAGATTTATGACGTTGCGCAGGTGGGGTGCGATGGAGCTGCTGGCTTTGTTGAAGATGTGGTGCGGGAAAGGGTCTGACGGGGAGCCGGAGTGGATTGTGCTCATGGTCTTGATGGTGTCATCGATGTTCACGTTGGCTCAGGCTGGCAAGGGGTCGTGGTCGATGGTGTGCGGCGAGTCAGTTTTCCAGACACTTTTTGGTGAAAATCTTTCCAAGTCCCAAGTTTTACATTTAAGCAGGGGCAGCACCTCTAACACCAGTTCCAAATGTCCAGGACCTGGAAGGCACCACTTGGGGGTTGGGACTCACTCCAACAGAGGCCAGGTGCTGAGTTGAAGGTCTCTTGTGTAGTCCCTGTAGCTCAGACAGGAGGCAAACCAGCTAGCCAACTAGACCTTGGAGTCACCTCCAGTGGTCCTGAGTTACAGGAGATGGTCCAGTCCTCCTTCAAAGAGCAAGGCAGGGCTTCAAGCAGCAGGGCAGTCCTCTGGTAGCAGCAGGGTAGTCTTCTGGGGGTCCAGGCAGTCCTTCTGAATACTTCTACAGGTCCAAGGCTGTACTGAATAGGTGTTCTGAGGGGCTTAAAATGATACCTTAGTGCTAGCCTTTGAAGAGTGGGACTTCCCTATACTACCCCCAAATCTTGCTCTGGAAAGTTCTTTCCTTCCCCTGCTAAGGCTCAAAGACATCTGTAGTGAATTTTTTTATACTTATGTCATGTTGCTTTGTGTGTGCTGAAGGCAATCCCTTTTAAGTGTAAGTGGGTCATGGAACAGCTCTGCCCACAGCCATCCTATCTCAGTTTTTTTTAGGATGGCCCATCCTGCCATCAGCTAGTCCCCTTCTGTATCATTGTCTGGGAAGAACACACAAAGACCAACAACAGAGCCATTCACAGTGAAATGCTGAACAATGCAAACATTCACCCTCAGTCTCAAAGATCTGCGTTTAATACATCGTTATTTGCTCACCAAGCCACCCCTGTTTGGACCCAGCCATATGCAAATCAGTCTTGAGCCTGCTCCTCATGGGAACAGTCCAGCCCGAACTGCCAGGCCAGGTCCTCCCTGGACCGGAAACAAGCAAATGATGGATGGAATGCTGAACTATCTAAAAGTGTGGGAGAGGAAGGCCTTACAGCAGTGAAATATAAATTTAGGATTTTTGACTACCAGGAAATGGAAAACGTAAACCCACATATCGTACTCTTTAAATACAATGCACCCTCCCATGAGCAAGACAATCCTAATCAGGGACACAACGATCACCAACTTATGTTTCAGTTAGATGGCTTTAGCAGTTCATTGAATGGTCTGGCCCATGCTACTGCCACATTATCTTGCAGAACAGTCAATATGCAGGTGGAGATGGGGCACTACAGCAGGATTGTGACAACTGGGCTTGTGCAAGTCACAAGTGCATTGGAAAAACATTCAAACCAGCCAAAATTCTGCAACATGTGATATTTTGTGGGGGGGGGAGTGAAGAGGCTTCAAGTCATGGTACCCTTTCTGTCATTGATACCATTAGTGTGAGTTGCACACAGAGGCAAGCATCAGGTGTTGCTGTGTCTTCTACTCATCCTCCTCCTAGCACTGAAAACGCAAGAGCCAGCAGCAGCAGAAGGAAGCATTTATGTTTTTGCTCCTTAAAATTGTGTTGGTTATGTTTCAACAAAAACACCTTGTTCTTAAAGAAATCCTACTTCAACAACAGTTTGTTATCTTTGTTTGCTAAGATAAAAAAAATATAAACCATGTAGCCTTAACCTTAATAAAAGGTACATTTTGATTTATGGTATAAAAACAATATTGTTTTGTCTTTCCCTTGAAATGTTTGATTTATGCTTACCTTACTGTAAAAGTAATGTGTTGGTATGTCTGCATGACGTTCTCTGCCTTCACCAGCACAAGAGCCATATTGGGCTACCTGGGATAGTGGATCCTCTGAATCATGTGCTGAATCAATTTGAACGTTAGGTAGCCCCCTCCATATTGCTAGGTTATTCAGCATAGCGTATGTGGCTATTAAATTGCCACAGATGACTGGGCAATACTGCAGCGCTACCCCACATTTGGGAAGACACCTGAATCTCCTTTCAGAATGCCAAATTTGTGTTCAGTTACTGAATGTGTGCATTTATGAGCTTGATTATATCTGCACTTACATGTTAGAATTATATATTAGGCCATAATCCATGTCTGTAAAGCATATGCACTATCATATAAAATTGTAAAGTAAAAAATTCTCACTAAGTTTAATAAAGAAAGTCGGCCTACATATGTGTGTAAAGTATTAAATACACTTAGCAAGCAAATATCCCTGTCAAATGCCACCTCCAGACAGATGATTATAAATCCCACTATTGGAACATGTACGAGTTGTGAGTGCTGCCTGGAAAATGGGTAACATAGTCTAGAATGATACAGAAGGCATCACATACAACCTGCATTTTTAGTCAGTGGCTACTTTTAGGATTGCGGTATAAGAACTCATTTGCAGATGGTGGGCATATTGCATTATGAATTCCATCAACACAGCCTATAACATATGGAAATTGTGCAATACGATAAAAAAACTTTACTCTATTGTCATTCCTGTTTTGAGCAAGAAAAATATATATACTGATTAATTTTTAGCAATATACATTCAGAAATCTATGAAAAAAACAGAATAAGGCACTTTGTAAAACTCCCCGTGCTATGGCAAATACTCCCAGGTAACTTCCAGAAGCTAAAAGGTGTAGGGACCAGAGTACTTGGACATGCAGTGGGATTGCATTACTTCCCTCTGTTTGCCTTTCCAGAAGTGACTATATACCAGCAATCAGACTTGACCAGACCAGCCCTTCCTGTTTTCTTTTCCTCCTCTGCATATGAGCCAAAATCCTTATTCTCCTCGCCAGCACATACAAAGCCACCATTGTGAAATGGACTAATGCAGATGGGGCTGCTTATGTGGGTTGCACTTGACGAGCACCTGATTTGAGTTGGAGGTAAATTGCACATGCAAAAACCCTATTCTGTGACTGAACGCAATTTGCAAATGCATTATACATACAAATACCAAATCACTATTGGGAAATCACTAACAGCAATTCGCTATTTTCAGTCAATTAAATGTCGATTCGGGCTTCGGTCGTATCGCAATAAAAACCGACTCATTCATACAAACCTCTATTTTAGAGGTCAGTAATCAGTTTGTGACTGGGTACTAAATCGATAAACATTTGCACATCTGGCCCATTATCTTATATTATCTGACTTATGGCTTAGCTGCATAGAAACCTCTGTATCTCAAGTTGAATCTCAAAGTAAACACAATATACTCGCTCACCTTCATGGAGCATTCCATCAAAGCCAAATGTAATTCTGGTTATCATTCATGAATCGAGTGGCCACCTCATTTTGTGGCCTCTCTGATGCTTTTCCAGGCCTGGACTTTTAACCTTCAAATTATTGCTATGGGGTATGTTGGTCTAATGAGCTCAATGGGAGCAATAAAAGAGTACAACACCCACAATGGTTTAGGTTGTCAAACGAAAGCCCAGGGCTGGATGCTGTGTTCATGGTGATATGGAGTGATGGAACCATCTTAGACGCGAAGCCTGGGGGCTTAACAGTAACACTTCTCACTCATACCGCGTTATATCATTTAGCTTTCACATAGACATGGCCCCTCATGCAATACCAGGGTAACCAAGAAGGCACACATAGTCTGGTATGCCAGGCCTCTTTTTCAGAAAATAATCTCCAAACTGTCCCAGCTATTTTCCATATTATAGGAAAGAGAAGGAGCAAATGATGTTTGAATATTTAACTTAGCTCCACACTTGTGGGATTCTCCCTTAATGGCTCATCATCATGCTGCTGCCCTTCACCAGCCACAGGTACTTTGATCATATTACTTCTGTCCTCATTGATCTATGTTGACTCCGCGCCAGCCCACTACAAACTCCAAACTTATCACATGTTCTTCAAGGCCCTTAGGACCTCTATTTCAGGTGTGGAGAGGTGTGGTGCAGCGGCCAGGGCAGCTGACTTCGGAGCACAGGGTTCACAGTTCGATCCCCAGCTCTGGTGGCAGCTCAGCACCATGTGACTCTGGGCAATAGCTCACTTAATTTCCACTCTGGCCCCCAGCGCCTTGAGACCCGTAAGGGTGAGTAGCTGCGCTATATAAAAACCGACTTACATTTTTTTTTTTTTTAATTCACACAACCTGCCAATATGCAAGTAATCATATAACAACCTGCGATCCTCATTGTTTTGGAAAGATGAGGCTCAAGAACTTGATATATATGGAAGTATTTTTTATTAAGCCAACAGGAACGGCCCTGGTCAGACCATGATTCACAGCAACTGTCTTCTTCCAGCTTCTCAGAATCCACATACCTGATTCCAGAAGTAGAAGCACACAGGTCACCTCGAATAACACAGCCATCTCCATGGATGCATTTCTTTTATGCACAACATTAGGAATTATAAAAGTACAACCCAAGTCTTTCCTTACAAAAACATTTTTTCTTTAAGGAAAACACAAACATTGCAAAATATAACTATCATTAAATATGTGCCGCAGGGATTTCAGTCTTGCCCCATCACGTTTTTTTATGACCACAAGTAATCTTTATGCCATTTGGGCTTAACCTTGATCCGCATACTAGGTTCTCTTTAGCTTATCATTTCCTCCTTTCCATCCCGATTCTCCACGCTAGTGAAAACACCCAACTTTTTTTAACCATGATTTTCTTCAGTGTCACTGCAAATGGTCACCCTTCTTGCATTCCACCAATTGCCATCAGAGAGCATAAGGGAATTACCCTGCATCTTCCCTGGTTCCAATAACTTGGAACATCCCTTCTTGACCATGTTTTCAGAACATACTCTCACCCATATACCCTTTTCATATTTCCTGCCTATTCCAGTCCCTCTCTCATTATGTCTTTGCTCATATCGTGTCTGATATTGTTCTACTTTATTTTCTAGTTTTTTATTTTCAATTTTCTTCTTCCCACACCTCGCCATCCACGCTGACATCTCCTTTACCTGATTTTTCCAACACGTTACTTGATAAAGCTAACTGAACATTTTCACCGAACACGCGTGTAAGCGTTCTTTCATTCCATCTCTCCTATTGTTCCACACACTTCAGAGAACTCTCCTACTGCCCATTCTTCTTATTCATACAACTGCCCAATGGCAACCTAGACATGCTGTCGGCATTAACACCTGGAACATACTTCACTGTGAACACATACTCTTAAAGACTGTGCAGTCAATTTGCGACTTGTGAAGTAGCTCTTCCAGCACCTGCTGTGGAAAACTGTTCTACTAATGGTCAGTATGGGGCTCAAAGTGCACACCCACTGAAAAATCCAGAGATTTTGCATCCTCCACCAG
Source organism: Calotriton arnoldi (assembly GCA_963921515.1). Classification (NCBI taxonomy): domain Eukaryota; kingdom Metazoa; phylum Chordata; class Amphibia; order Caudata; family Salamandridae; genus Calotriton; species Calotriton arnoldi. The sequence goes on from CAWUFW010007253.1 coordinate 446,358, forward strand.
CAAGCCAAAGCTTCTTTCTCTATTGTGGAATACATACTCTATGCACGCTTAAGAGTGTGAGACGCAAACGCCACCTCTCTTCCTTTTCCATCATGTTCTTGCATTGGCACTACAACAAGACCATGTCCACTTGCATCCGTTACTACTACTGTTTGTCCTTAGGGTCAAATGCCTTCAGCGTGACAGCCTTTGCAAAAGCTGCTTTCACATTGTCAAATGCTTGCTGGCACTCTTCTGACCATCAGAAAGTCACATTCCTTTTCATCAACTAATACAGGAAATGCACTCTTTCTGCATATTGGTGCACAAACTTAGCATAATGTTCTGCAAGACCAAGGAAAGATCTTAACTGATCCTTGTCTTGCGGAGATGGAGCTTTTTCATTTTCCTTGACCAAGCTATGTTTAGGCTTCATACCTTCGTGTGTCAGGGTATGGCCAAGGTACTCCACTTCCATCCTGCAGAACTTACATTTCTGTAGACCTATGGTGAGACATGCCTTTTCCAACCTGTCCAGCACTTTATTTAGAGTAAGATCATGCTGAGCTCTATCCTTTCCCCATACCAGTACATCACCTTGGAAAACCAGCACATTCAACACATCCTTCAAAACGCCCTGCATCACCCTTTGAAATACTGCCGATGCAGATGCTAATCCAAAGGGCATGTGGGTCAACTGATAAGCCCCTCAGTCATAATGAAGGACGTCAAATGCCTGGATTCGCATGCAACCGCACCTGATGATAGGCACTTGACAGGTCCAAAGTGGTGAAACACCTCCCACCACACATTCTAGTAAGCATCTCAGTAATGCGGGAAGAGGATGCCAATCTATCCATATGCATTCATTAACATCCCTCAAATCCACACTCATGAAGATTTAGTCATTGGGTTTTCTTGCAATAACAATAGTACCCAGCAACTCTGAGGCCACTATGGGCTCTCTCACACCTTCCTTGCATAATCTTTGTAGCTCCTCCTTAAGTGGAAATCTCAGAGCCAGAGTAATGTTAAGCACAATCTGTACCTAGGGAATAGTCAATTTTTTTTAATGTGCTCGGGTGCTCAAGCATGCCCAATTCACTCCTAAACAATTTGGGAAATGTATCAGCCCACTCTTCCACATCCTGTGCCTCTGTCAATAGTACATGCTAAGGATGGTAGGGATTGAGTACAATCTCCAACATACGTTGTTCCTTCCACCCAAGGAGGGATTTGCCTTTTTCTACCACATACATTGTCAGCCATCTTGTGAGTCCTTCTCCACTCCCTGTGATGTGAGCATGGTTCAGGGTGGTGTTGATGGGACAGTTGTGGGGGTGACCAATATCAGTGACTACGACTTCCATCATGCTATTGCCTCCACCCCCCTTCCCAGCATGCCCATGCTTCCTTCCTTTTGACTCTGCTTCCCTGTGGGGTGGGCTGGCTGTGCTGACAGGATGGCTGGGAGTGTTGTCCTGGCAGTTGTTTGGCTAAAAGTCCCAAGAGTGTCCCTGTGCTTCACACAACATAACCCAGGGTGGTGGTTCTTTGTGGGATCTTGTGTTAGGATGGGGGCATTGCATTCTACCAGGTGGGTTCTGTGGAGTTTGTGTTGGGGTGTGTGTGAGGGGAGGTGCTTGTGACTATGGTCAGTGCTGCAAGTCCCCCTTCCCACCCAGCTAGCCAGATATCCCACCATGGAACGTGCTTGCATTGCAGGGAGTGTAAGTTGTCTCTCAGGATGTCAGTCAGTGGTGTCCTGCTGTTTGTTGGTGCACAGTTGGCAGCAGGGCCTTGTGCTCCCCACAGCAGTAGCCAGTGTCAGCCATCTTGTGAGTCCTTCTCCACTCCCTGTGATGTGAGCATGGTTCAGGGTGGTGTTGATGGGACAGTTGTGGGGGGGCAATATGTGTGACTGCGACTCCCATGATGCTATTGGCTACACTGACTTGGCCAGCATACACAGAATTCCTTCCTTTGAGTGGTCTTCACTGTGTGTTGGTGTTGTTGTGGTGGCTACATGTGTGGATGTGTTTGTTAGTTCTATTTGTGCCACTGCCTAGCTGTAGTTGTAGTTGTGTTTGTACATGTGTTGGCACAGTTGGATATGACTTTTTTGATGGCATGTGTTGTGTTTATCTGACTGACATACACATTTTGGGATGATTCTGTTCTGGTTGCTGTGTAATTGCTATGAGTGCATGGTTTGACTCTCCCCTTGACAGTGATGTGTGTGTTTTGTGGCAGTATATTGTGTACATTTGTTGTGTACTCACCAGGCTCTGGGATGTCCTCTAGTCCATATACGCTCACTGGCGGAAGGATGGCCCGCACCTTCTCCTCCCAGGGCCTGAGGTATATTGGCTTGGCAGGAGGGACACTGCCGGTGTATTGGCTGTTGATGTAGTCTTTCTTCAGCAGGTCCCGTACCCTCCTGCGCACGTCATACCACCTGTTCTGGATGTCGCTCTTTGTGCGCCGACATGGTGATTGTGCGTTCACCCTGTTGATGATCCTCTCCCACATCTTGGTTTTCTGGGAGATGGGGGTCTGTTGGACCAGTGTGCCAAACAGCTGTGGCTCCACCCTGAGGATCTCGTCTACCATGTCTTCCAATTCACTATCTAGGAACTTGGGATTCTTCTTGGGGGCATGGTGATGGGTGGTGATGGTGAGTGATGTGTGTGTTGGTGTGCAGGTGAGGGTGTGTGAGTGTGTGTTTTGCTGGGTGTATGTGAGGTAGGTATTTGTTGGTGTGCTGATGGTGTGTGGCTTGTGTGAGGGATGAGCTGTGGGTGTGTGGTTGCTTTCTCTTGGGTGCTGGCAGTGGAATGGCATTTGCAAAGGCTCATGGTTGTGATTTGTGTCCTTTATATAGGTGGAGTTGTGGGTGTGTCTTTGTTCTCTGTCCCCACCCCCCAGTATTTATTGGCTTGGTAATTGCTTGTTTGGCCTTTTTTTGGTGATTTTTCCTTTGTGCTGTTTGTGTATGTTGGAAACGTTCTTGTGACCGAGTCGGACCCTGCATTTGTCTCGTACGGTGTTCTCCGTTTCGTTCGCGCTGTGTTTGTGCAGTTTTCTATGCTGCGTACGCGTCGGTCGCGGTGTTTTGTGTTGCTTCGGCTCGGTTTTGTATGCGTGTCGGTCGTACGGCTTGGCCTCCGTCCGACTCGCTCGTGGTTTTCGCGCCTTGCATCGTACTTTGCGGTTTGGAGTTCGCGTGTACGTTTCGGTCGGATTTGTTCCGGGTGCGTGTCGGTCGGTTGGATTCGCGTGTTTTTCCGGCCGGATTGCTGTTTTCCGTGCGGCTCGGTCGGTCGACTTGGTTTCGGTACGTGTCGGTCGGATTTTTCACGCCTTGCATCATACTTGGCGTGTCGTGCGCCACGGGTACGTGTCGGTCGGTATTATTTCCGGATCCGAGTCGGTCGGTGCTTTTTCCGGCCCGAATCGGAATCGACCCCTTAGTGGCACCGGAGCTGAAAGGGGATGCAGTCTGCGATGAGGCCAGTACAATGATGTCAAGTCTGCCATAAATGATTCATGACTGAGTTCCCAATGTGTGACCTACTCGACCGCAGTGTAGGCCGAATGTGTAGTCATCAAGGGCCCACAGACATGTGTGGTTGGGATGCCATGCACATACTTTGTGTCACCACACCGAAGGGAGTATAGTGATATAAACTCTGAATTGATATGTGTACTCGGCCATTGTGAAATCAAGACTCAGTTCCACATGTGTGACCTACTCGATCGCAGTGTAGGCCGAAGGCAGTAGTCAGCAAGGGGACCACAGACAGGTGTAGTTCGAATGCTATGCACAGAGTTGGTGGCACCACATCGAAGGGAGTACAGTGATATAAACGCAGCCATAAAGTGTGTACTCTGCCATTGCATAATCAAGACTCAGTTCCAAATGTGTGACCTACTTGACCGTAGTGTAGGCCCGAGGCAGCGGTGGAGTACGTCAACAAAAAAGGAGTAAAGCGGGCCTGTGTCGCGGCGGCCGTGATGGTCTGAGGAGGCTGCCAAGGTCGCGGGCTTCGGGCTTGGAGCTTGCGCCGTCACGTGGTGGGCCCTCTTTGACACACGCCGGTGTCGGCAGGTGAGCAGTGAGGCCTGGCTGCGCAGGGGCGGGCATGACGGGTTCGGGGACCAGCGGCCCGGGGTGCAGCAGGCGCACAGGATCGCAGGCCACACCGCTCACGGCGTCGGCCTCATGGCGGGGTGGGAGGCGCAGCCCTGGCAGACACGTTGGGCATTCCGGAAGAGAACCACACCCAGAGCTACGTGCTTTTTATTCACACCCCTACACTGGCCTGGCATACGCCGGGCCAGCCCAGTCTGCACACGCTTACAGGGGGGGACGTCACAAGCTACATTTCCGCGGGCTTCCCCACTGGCTGGGGTGACATGGTTGCGTCCACTGTCCACTACACTCCAGACACCAGCAGTGCATGTAGACATGGATATGTCTGTGGTCTGCATACTGCAGTCTGTCCAGCACATCTCCGCCACACTTGGCATTGTGTACATTCTCATTCATGGGTCACTTGCCTCCTTCGCACATGCCTGGTTCCCACCTCTCCCCACATTCCGGTATTGTGTGGCTGAGGTGCCATGCCATTGATGGCTCATGTACATGGCTAACCAAGGTTGCCACAGTAAGTTGTGCTGTCATGTCTGGTGGGTGGGCATGTTGTTTGGCATGTTGTATGTGATTTTGTGACGTGTGCAGTACCAGAGTTGTGAGTTGCATGATTGTGGAGTTGAGGGGTGTGGTGTGTTCATTTGGTACTTGCCAACGTGCAGTGCATTTCCATAGGTGCCATCCTGGAAGCGCTGGTTGATGTTGGACTATTGGAAGATGAAGTGATCATGCACACTGCCTGGGTAGTTGGCTACGACATTGGTGAAGAGTCCCCTGTGGTCCACTATTGCCTGCATGTTGATGGGATGCGTGTGCTTTCTGTTGCGGTACTTGTGTGTGGTGTCGGCAGGGGGCACAAGTAGGACATGTGTGCAGTCGATTGCCCCCAACACGTGCGGGAATCCAGCTATGGCGTATAGTCCTTGCTTGGTCTCCAGCTGTTCCTGCGCATTGTGGGGTACCTAGCTGATGATGGCATCCAGGACAGGTGTGAGGAACTTGGATAGGGCTGGCTGTGCGACTCCTCCGACTCTGGCGGTTGTTGGTTGGGAGGTACCAGAGGCTAAGGTGCAGGTGCAGCACAGCCAGCAGCTATGTCGGCGGAGGGATGTTGGTTGTCCGCTGTGTTGGTACCATCAGCATGTAGGCAATGATGTTCAGGATGCGGAGGATGGTTGTCCTTTTGAGCCTGTAGTGGGCATTGACGTTGTCTGGTGTTAGGTCTGTGAGGCTGGTGCATTTCCTGGAGGTCCGCTGTCTTTGTCTGCACTGCCTCTATGGTGGTCCGGGGGGGGGGGTGGCGGTCCTGGGGGTGGTGGCGGTGGGTGTTGTTGCCCTCTCGGGGCTCCGGGATGCATGGTGAGTGGCTCCATGGCATCTGTTGTTCTTCATGTGTGGCTCTGGGCTGGGCTCCCTTTGATGGTGCAGGTTGTCGTCCGACTTTACACCAAGTCGGAGCAGGTGTTCATTTCCTGCTGCTAACGCACCTTATCGCCTGTTTTGTGGTCTTACCGCCGATGTGGCTGGTTGTTGAGAATGTTGAGGTGTGGTGTTGTTGCAGATTTTTGCTCGGGAACACCTACTCTGCATTTCATTAGCGATAGTTGCCGGGGTCATCTGTGGCGATGTTTTTTGCGGATGCTTTCGCACGTTAACTGGTGGTATCGGCTGTTAGCACCAGCTTGTGAATGGGGTGATAAATTTATCGCGAATTTGGCTGCGATAAAGTGCTGATAACTCGGCGATAGCTCCTTGAGAATATGCCCCATAGAGTATTGCAATGGGAAGACCGGACATTTTAAAGAAGTTTAGTCTGGCCAATATTATACAAACCAAACGTTCTGCCGTTGCGACACAAAATAAAAGCAGCAGGCATTGGTGTTCTAAAAGTAATCTATGACTATCTCTGTCACGCATTTAGACACAATCTTATATGCCCAGTTTTAAGGAAAAAACTTCAACACACAATAACAAACTCAGGTAATTTGGTTATTGTATTAAAGATCCAAAATCAATGTATACAAACAACATTTTACAGCACATAGTATAAAATCACACATTTAGTCACAGTATTCTATTCATGGAGAAAATGGTTCTTCATTACAGAGCCCCACTATTGATGAAGGCAGAAGAATGGTCAAAGGAAATTCACTTAGAAAGGGGACTGTTAAAGTCTACTAGGGGAAAGTCTATATGCATGGTCCAAGGGGAATAGAGAAAAATCAGGAACGTTCAGATCTGTTCTCTCACCAGACAGTCTAACAGGGTTCAGCAGGCAGGTTCATTGCAAAAGAAAAATCAGGGAGGGACATGGAAAGGTAATCAGTCTGTCGGCAAAGAAGAATTCCAAATCGATCAGCAGCTACAGCAGCAGCTGCAGTAAGAGTTCCAAAAAGTCCCCTCTAAGTAAGAGCACCTCAGCCAACCCCTCCTTTGGTGGATCAGTCTTTATAGTGTGACTGATGCAATCGTGACATCAGTAGTCATTCCACAATGGTCTGATGTGGTGATTTTCTCATTCATCAGGTACATTTTTGATACTCCAGAATAGCTTCTCATGTTTGTCATGAGAAACAACAATTCATTCAGTCCTCACAGGTAAGTTGACAAAACGTTGTATACTTTGTTGCTCTTCATGAGTACAGTCTCAAAGTTTAGTTCTCATCAATTCACTCCACAATGAACATTAGAATAACATCCTATTCATAAAAGAATTGTTGCATAAACAGGACAGATAAAGCAACATTTGAGGAATGTGTCAAAAATCCATTTGTACCAGGCTATAAAACAATGCAGCCTTTAAGGAAAGAAGAAATGCAATTAAAGTTTAAAGTTAGCATTTCTGATTTAGTAAATCAAACTCATAATTAAATGCAAACATAATGAAATAAATAAATCATTTCATGGAAAGAAATAATGGTAATGTTGTCAGTAATTATTACATAGAAATGATTAAACATAAGTATTACCTACCTATGTGATTTTCAAAGTACGTACATGTAAATTATTCTTAAAAATCATTATACTAAAATCGTTTTCATATTTTCATGATCCTAATATTATCAAGTATTAATACTGTAAGTATCATTTATGTAACTCATTTCACCTTAGTTTTGCACCACTTTCTGCTACATGATGCATTATAATGAAAACAATAGAAATGCTAGGTCTCATCCTTATTATTCATAATTATGTTGTTATTACACTTGATTAATGAACATGTTAATCTTATTGCATTTATATTCTTCTATACTTATGAAACCAAGCACGCTTTTATGGTGCTGGTACTTCAACTTTTATCAGTTTCTGTATTGTTTCTGTCAACGTGTGTAATGTGCACATTAGAATTATAGCATTTAAGTATTCATTGTGCCGCATAAAGAACAATCAGTTTTTGCGCTACATCAGCTGCAAAGAGACGAACTGCTGCTGTTCTGGCCAAGTCCTGCCCCGACACTGCATGTGCACACAAAGGGTTGGGCACATGGTCTAATCATGTGTTAAGCTCTGCAGCCAACCCCTGCTTCACATGGCTAAAGGCCATGCAGGGATTAGCTGCCCACAGCAGGTTGAACACAGGGCCTGCAGCCAGCCCCCCCTATGCACAGCCAAAGTCCTTGAGCAGTGATGATTTGCCGTAAACATAAATTGAGTTCTTAAAAACAAATCCATGCAGAAGATGATAAAAAAAACTTGGAAATTCACTGGGAAAAAAATGTTTAATGTGAAGTTATGGCTAGCTTGGCTTATGACACCAACTGTATATTTAAAAATACCTCTGAAATTCACTGAACAAAAAAACAGTTAAAGTGCAGTTATGGTTACAAATGAAAACTTAATTAAGTTTTCTAGTTAGTGAATCACTACTTATAGGAGTAGTTTAGGCAAGAGACTTAGGTTCTGATTGCGAACATAGGTGGTATATATCGCACATGATAAATAACAATACCAACGGATACGTTATTTATTGAGTGTGATAAATGTAAATACCACCTATTTTGAGTTGTTGGGGAATAACATGCAGATTTGGATGTTTAACTCACCAAAATCCAGATGATATGGTAAATACCGTGGGGCCTATTAGCAATGACCGGCGATAATTATCGCTAAGCGCAGTTAGCGCTAGGATAATTATCGCCGGTTATCGCAGGTTTCTATCGTGGAGATAGCGTGCTATCAGCAACGCTTATCTCCAAAGCGATAGAAACCCTGGAGAACAGTGTGAATATCGCTTGAAAACAAGCGATATTCACACTGTGACCAGTGTTAGCTTGGCGATAGGGCGAGGGGATTTAGCCATGTAATCCACCTCCCATTGGATTACATGGCTAAGTCAGGTTTAGACCAGGCGTTAACAAACCAGCGCTAAACGTGTTTAGCGCTGGTTCATTAATCACCTCCCTGCCTCGCTAATAGGCGATAGCGAGCTTAGCGACTGTTTCCAGTCGCTTTTAGGTTGGGAACGCCTACTTTGCATGCCATTAGCGATAAATATCGCTGGCATGCAAAGCGGCACCCAACCCGGTCGCTATCGCCTAGAAGCTGTCGCTAACAGCAGTTAGCGACAGCTTGCTAATAGGGCGTTTGAATTATCGCCGGTTTAGCGAGAAAAAGTCCCGCTAAAGCGGCGATAGAGCCCTTGATAATATGCCCCCGTGTTTTTTTCCCCGTGAACTTTTGGCAGCTTTGACCTGCTGAAATTTAATGAAGTTTGGGTTATTTAACACATCTGATAGTTATCGGATGAGTTAAATAACTAACAACTTGTAATTCTGACCCGTGAGTAAACATGGGTTTATGGATGGGTCGGAATATATAGACCACCTCATAATCGGAGCTTTAGTAAATAATGATTTACTTAAAAGTAATTGTGTTGTGGTGAAATGGAAAATGGCATAAGTGCTATCATTAGTGATGTAATGGACAATGTTATTTGTGATGTCATCAGTTATGTCATTAATGATGTCTTCTAAAATGCGATGAGTGATGTTATATGTGAGGTCAGAAGCTGTGCATGTCAGGGGTGCAAGTTAAGGTTAGTTATCCAAACATAACTGGTGAATTTCAGTGGTTTTTAGGCTTTGTATTGCAACCATAACAGCACTTTAACTGTTGTTTTATATATCAATAACAAAATAAATACAGATAAACAAATGCTTTGACCTTCAATATGGGTACATGGGCAATGCACAGGTTTCCCTCAATAAATTTGTACCACATTTTCTGCCACAAATGTTGGTATACCATTGCTGGATAGTAAATAAGACATATATACATTACATGGCCGAACCTCTACAGATTTCAACCCCTAAAGCATAGTCTTTCTCAAGAGATTTCACATTGGAGTTTCAAATGAGAAACTATTTTGTCCATATTTTCAAAGAAAACAATTATGTATTGCAATCTCTTGGCTCTTCAGCTAGATTCAGTCCCTCCTCCTGTGCATGGCAGCCATGCATTTTGTCACTGTGCTGAGTCTCCATTATTATCACACCTCAGGTTAGTACCATGCATAATGTCGCCACCACTGGCTGAACAATTGACTTAAATTGAATCTTGACATTCCACCTTAAAATTGCATGTTTTCCACATTACATGATTGAACAATTATATATTTGATATCGATTACACTGGTAGCACCACATTTGACCCAAGTGAACTTCAGTTCTAACCACATGCATTCATGTGACATGTTTGTAGCTGTTTAGTATGAATGCTGAATGCGCAAGTATGTGTAGCATAGCTACTAAGTTCTACTCAGGCCAAACGAGTGTCACCGTTAGGGCCCTATAATGATGTCGGCCGGAAAGCCTCCGACATGTGGTCAGAGGCTTTCCGACCGACGTCTCCGGTTTCACTTTAGACCGCCGTATTACAATGACGGCAGTTGGAAGTGAAACTGGCCAGCCATTCTGGCTGGCTTCCGACGGGCTCAGTGATCCCGTCGGCCAGCCGGAACCAGCACAGGACAGCGTTTCCACCGTTGGGATTACGATGTCAGTTTCCCACATGCTTTCCATGTCGAGCTTTCTGAAATGGAAACCCAGTTGGAAAGCGACTTTGGGGGTTCCTAGCAGGGCACTCTTCTCCCTCCGGCCTCCGGTTAGGGAGGGCACCATAGGTGCCCCCTCTGTTAATCCCTGCACCATGTGTCACGTTGCCTGCCACGTGGTGCAGGGATTAATAGAAACTCCCATTTCTCTTCTCTATGGGAGCATGTGCTGTGGCTGGTTTACGCCCATAGCACAAGCTCCCATAGACAAATGGGAGTATGCGGCTGCACCATGTATGGTCGCATTGTAATGGCAGTGTCGGGACTGCCGACCAGAGGTCAGTAGGTCCGGAGACTCCAACGATGTCAGGCGGATGTGAGTCCACCTGACATCGTAATGAGACCCTTAATATTCTAAATCCAGTTCCACAAACTTTGATTAAACAGCATTAATTGGGGGTCTAACTGCGGTACCATAAACACTGATGAAACTGCATAAATTTGGGACTATTTCATCTTCAGTTCCACTAACATCGGGAATAGTGTCTAAATTGTGGGTGCCGGGGAATTGGACCTAATATTCTAATAGTAACTACAAAGTGCATAAACAGAGATGATAAGATTACTATTTTAACTCCAATCTCACTGACACTGGAGAAAGTGCATATATTGTGGGGAGTAAGGGCTCTAACTTATTTCTCTAACTCCAATCTCACATACATTGGAGGAGTGAATAAACATGAGGAAGAGATTTAATATTCTACCTGCAGTCACACAGACAATGGAGTAAGTGCATACATTGGAAGAGCACATTTACCACTCTAACTCCAGTCATATGAACATTGTTAAAAAGTCATAATTGGTGAGGGGGTAAGGACTACTAGTCTAACTTCAATCCCACAAACACTGAGAAAAGTGCATAACTTGGGGAGGGGCAAACTTAATTACAAGCCCTACAAACATTGGGAAAAGTGAGTAATTGGGGGCAGAGTACATTACTATACTAACTCCAATCCCACAAGCATTGGAGGATGTGAATACATTGGAGGGGCAGATTTATTATTCTAAACAAAGTCCTACAAGTTAGAATTTCAAAAAAGTGCTTAACTTGGGAGTAGGGAGTTGTAAGATTTACTATTCTAACTCTAGACCATTGGGGAAAATGGATAAAGTTATGAAGGGTGTTGATTTAGTACCATAACTCTGTTCAGCAAATATTTTTTACAAATGTATATATTTTTACAGTCAGAAAATTCAAAGCCTAACACCGCAAAATGTTTGTATACCCATTTGGCCCAATATAAATAACAAATATCAATGATTATGAAGCCCACCACGCACCACCGCACCGAACAAATGCCTCGCCGCTGCTGGAGCAGAGTCACGGAAGACCAGCTAACCACAACCCTCGCCCTGAGCCCACCCGCCGAACCCTCCGACCCCGACACCGCCGCCCGCAACCTCAGACAGTGGATCGACGACTGCGCCAACACCCTCGCCCCGCTCAAGAATCCGCCCAACAGCCACACCAGCAAGAAAGCCACCTGGTTCACCGAAGACCTCCAGGCCTCCAAACGAACATGCCGAAAACTGGAGAAGATCTGGCTCCACGAACAGACAGCGGACAGCCACGCCGCCCACAAGAGCGCCACCCGCAGTCACCATCACCTCATCAGATCCGCCAAAAGGGCCTCACTCAAAGACCGCCTAGACAACAACGCACACAACAGCAAAGAGCTCTTCAACATCGTGAAGGAACTCTCCAACCCCAGCTCCAACACCAACGACATCCAGCCGTCGCGAGACCTGTGCGACTCACTGGCCACCTTCTTCCACCGCAAAATCGCCGACATCCACGACAGCTTCAACACCACGACTGCCCCGGCAACCACCGAGACCACTGCCCCCACAACCACCAACCGCCTGCTCTCCTGGACCAACATCAACGACGAGGACACCAGCGAGATCATGAACACCATCCACTCCGGTTCACCGCTAGACCCGTGCCCTCACCACATCTTCAACAAAGCCAGTACAGCCATCGCGCCCCATCTCCGGAAAATAATCAACATCTCCTTCGAGACAGCAACCTTCCCGGAAAGCTGGAAGCACGCCGAGATCATCGCCTTACTCAAGAAACCCAAGGCAGACCCCAAGGACCTCAAGAACTTCCGACCCATCTCTCTGCTCCCGTTCCCCTCGAAGGTCACCGAGAAAATCGTCAACAAACAACTGACCCGCTACCTCGAGGAGAACAACATCCTGGACCCTTCCCAGTCCGGCTTCCGCAGCAACCACAGCACCGAAACCGCCCTCATCGCCGCCACCGATGACATCAGGACCCTGCTAGACAACGGAGAAACAGCAGCCCTCATCCTCCTGGACCTATCAGCCGCCTTCGACACGGTCTGCCACCACACACTATGAACACGCCTTCACGACGCAGGGATCCAAGAGAAGGCCCTGGACTGGACCACATCCTTCCTTTCCGGCAGAACACAAAGCGTCCGCCTCGCCCCCTTCCGATCCAAGGCCACCAAGATCATCTGCGGCGTACCCCAAGGCTCCTCCCTCAGCCCAACGCTGTTCAACATCTACATGGCACCCCTCGCCCACGTCGCCCGACAGCACAACCTCAACATCATCTCCTGCGCCGACGACACCCAGCTGATCCTCTCCCTCACCAAAGACCCTCACACCGCCAAAGCCCACCTCCACAAAGGAATGAAGGCCGTCGCCGAATGGATGAGGACCAGCCGCCTGAAGCTGAACTCGGACAAGACGGAGGTCCTCATCCTTGGTTCCAACCCTTCAGCCTGGGACGACTCCTGGTGGCCAACATCACTGGGAACAGCCCCGCCACCCACCGACCACGTACGCAACCTAGGGGTCATCCTCGACCCCACCCTCTCCATGACTAAGCAGGTCAACGCCGTTTCCTCTTCCTGCTTCAACATCCTCCGAATGCTCCGCAGGATCTTCAAGTGGATCCCCACCGAAACAAGAAAAACAGTCACCCAGGCCCTCGTCACCAGCAGGCTGGACTACGGAAACGCCCTCTACGCAGGAACGACGGCTAAGCTCCTGAGACGGCTGCAACGCATCCAGAACGCCTCTGCACGTCTTATCCTCGACATCCCCCGACGCAGCCACATCACACCCCACCTGAGAGACCTGCACTGGCTCCCTGTCAACAAGAGGATAACCTTCAAGCTCCTCACCCACGCACACAAAGCACTCCACAACTCCGGACCAGCCTACCTCAACAGACGACTCAGCTTCTACACCCCCACCCGCCAGCTCCGCTCGACCAGCCTCGCCCTCGCCACAGTCCCCCGCATCCGGAAAACGACCGCCGGCGGCAGATCCTTCTCCCACCTCGCCGCCAAGACCTGGAACACCCTCCCCACCAACCTCCGACAGACCCAAGACCTACTGGCCTTCAGAAGACTCCTCAAGACCTGTCTCTTCGATCAGTAGCAGCACCACCCCCCTCTTCCCCCAGCGCCTTGAGTCCCTCGCGGGTATGTAGTGCGCTTTATAAGTGACATGATTGATTGATTGATTGATGAATTGTAATGCTAAATGTAATTCATAAGCCTATTGCGTTTTGCATAAATCAAACTTTTTTTGTTTTTAAAGAGGTTGTTGGTTTTAAAAATAACTTAAAATAAAAACATTATTCAAATTACCCAAACTATGGCAAAAGTAGTGTTGTCTTGGATGTTAGGTTTTCTAAAGGCATATTTTGGTATTGAGAGATGCAGGCCAAATTTATGTACGGGCAGGTTGATTTTAGGATTGTCTCTGTGAGGTGTATTGCAGAAGGGGTGGCTATTTGCCTAATCCAGGTCAGGGGTGTCAGTTAGCCCTGCTACTTAGCAGAGTGTTTCTGTGAGATGGTGGTTGATGTGCCTAGGACTATGTGTAAAAAGTGCTTAAGTTGTTTCTCATATCGGCTGATGAGTTGCTGATCTGTCGTGTTCTGGAGTAAGTGCTTTAATTTATTGTTTAGGTCAGGTCAACACAGATAAGTCTTTTTGTAGTTATGATTTACTTAAGGCAATACTATCATGGTATTCTGCCTCACTCATGCTCCATGTTTGCCTATCTCTTGTGCACATGTATCTGTCTTGCAGATACAGCGAAGCCTTCATGTTCCCTCTCACTAATCAAAAAAATTATCTGTAGGGTCTATAGATGCAGAGAGAGCTGATAGGAGGAGAGCTGGTGAGTGCCAGAGAGCATGGGGTTCTGGCAGGATACGAACACCAATTTTCAAGACATAGGACTATGTCAAAAAGGTAATAGATGGCCTTTGCATCCTTTAATTGCAAGGCAGAAGGGACTAACTTGACAGCACTCTCGTCCTGACCCTAGGCTTACATTGTGGTTGCGCCAGTGATTCAGCAGTCGTGATATCCAGACTGAGGCTGTGCCCCACCTCAACTGTACATACCTTAGTATGAATGTGATAGAAGAAGCATGGTATAGAAGTCTGCAAATTCCGATCCAAGATTTATAAGGAAGGACAGGTGTAAGTAGCAACATTATGCCATGCTCAAGTTCAAAGGCTAAAAACAAACTAGTACGCAGTTATAAATACACACCTACCTCATCTTGTGTCAGGATTTTTTCCAAATGGCCAATTATTCTCCAAGAACTGGAATAATCATGCCTTCATCCTTGTCTATGAGCAGGACATCCCATTTCAAATACAGTTTGCCTGAATTACAACAATAGGACCTCACATTGGAAAGGGGCAAATGTTTCCGCTCACACATGTTCAGCTGCATCTTTCTGGCCTACAGAACGTAATTCATAAATGGGACCAGCAAACATGGAAATGGTAAGGCAGGGGTTTGGCACCTGCAATTGCATTTCTCGTCACTTCTCCTTGCATATTAGAGAAGCAGGGACAAACAAATTAGCCATGAGGTTGGAGAGAGGGCAATGGAGCTAATGATGTATGTAGGGTCCAGCTACTCCATCCACATCAATAATGGGAGAAGCACTGAAATGCACTGGCAGTGAATGGCCCAAACATGGCAATGCACTGAAATATATTTGCCACATGCCTGAACAATGAAATACATAGGGCTTTCATGGCAGCATTACCCTGCAGCAGCCTTGTGTGAGGAATAGGATTTACAACAGATGTGCATACCACCACATTGCTTTTAGAATCTTTAATATGGCAAGTTCTGCACCTGACCATCTTAAGTCTTCTGAAGCACACATTTTGAATCTGCAAGCAACCTTGTTGTGTATATTTTGGACTAAAAAGTGAAACTTTACAAACATTATTTTTTTTTACGGAGTTTTATATAGCGCGAACTTGACCCGAAGGTATCAGAGCATTTTACACAGCACCAGTTGCGTTACATGAGGACACATTCATTTTTTGTTAGGCACAGGGAGATTAAGTGATTTGCCCAGATTCACAGGATGTTCAGCGTCATTGCTGAGACTCGAACCCAGTTCCCCAGATTCTAGGTCGACCACCCTAGCCGTTAGGCCAACTCCTCTCCCCAATTACCAATTACCATATTACCAATGAACCACTTTGTTAACAGAAACCATCTTCTTCAGAAATTAGCAAATCTCACTCAGCATTGGTCATTATGACGTGAAATGGATCTGCGATCAGTGACCTTGAGATCTGCATTGTGCAACTATCAATTGTCTTTGCTAACAGCAAAATAAAACAATGTCATGGTCTATTATTGACCAATATACAGTGTTTCCAATGGTTCACTGACAAAATATCAAAACCACAAATATCGTGGGGCATAAATATTGTGTCAAAAATATCTAGCACAAAAATATCATTATCCTATACTTACAATGTAAATAACAAAAATTTTGAAAACAAAGTATCGTTATACATTAATATCAAACACAAAAAAATTGTTTATTAATACAAACATAGTTAAACATAGTAAACATAAATATATTAACATTAAACAGTAATATAATGTAAATGAAATATATTTAAGTTCACTGAAAAAAACAAAGGTTACAGGGACGGTATGGTTAGGAAATGAATTTAAAAATCCTTAGAAATTCACTGAAAAAAGCAAAGGTTACGGGGACGTTATAGCTAGGGTCAGATTTAACTCATACATTTACCAGTGGAATTCAGCAGGTATAGTTAGCTGAGCTAACTATAACTCGTGCCCCAGCAATGCCCTGCTTATGACCTCACATATTACATCACTCATGACATGGCCAGTGACATCACGGATGACATCGCAAATTAAATCACTGATGACATCATGGATGACATCATTCATTGACTGTGAGTGTTTTTAAAAAGTTTATGAGTGTTAAAAATATATATATTAAGGTGTATTGGTGAATCAGTGGGTGTATGAGTGCCTGATTGGATGATTTAGTGGGTAAGTGAATGATTAGGTGTCTCAGTAAATGTATGGTTGAGTGACTGGTTGTGTGAATGTCCGTATCTGTCTGTCAGTTGGTGTCTAAGTGGCTGTATGGGTGTGTGAGTGGGGGTACATGAGTGGCTGTATGGGTGGCTGATTGGTTGCATGAGTACCTGTATGGCTGTATGAGTGTCTGTGTGGGTGGGTGAGGGTGTGTGTGATTGCCTGCATGGATGAGTGAGTGGGTGAGTCAGTGGCTGTATGGGTTAGTGAGTACGTCTGTGACTGACTGTATGGTTGACTGAGTGTGTGTATGGCTGTGTCAGTGAGTGAATGGATGTGTCAGTGGTATATGGATGAGTAACTGCATATGTAAAAGGCAGTATAGGTGAGTGTTGAAGTATATGAGTGACTGTATTTGTGAGCGAGTGATTGTGAGAGTGGCTGTAAGGTTGAGTGTGGGCTTGTGTCACTGACAGTATAGGTGAGTGAGTATGTGTTAGTATCTGTATGAATAAGTGAGTGGGTGTGTGTATAACTGTATAGGTGAGTAAGTGGCTCTGTGATTGACTCTATGGGTGAGAGAGTAGATGTGTGAGTAGCTCTATGGGTGACTGACAGTGTGTGAGTGGCTGTATGGGTGTATGAGTGGATATATCAGTGCCTGTATTGCTGAGTGAGTTGGTGTATGAGTAGCTCTATACGTGTATGAGTGGTTGTGTGTGTAGACCTATGAACCAGTGAGTGGGTGTGTAAGTACTGGTATGGGTGTGTCAATGGTTTTGAGAATGGTATTGTCGAAGTTGGAGTGTGTGTATGAAAGGTTATATTGGGGTGTGAGTGGGTGTGTTCGATATTCTGTGGATGATGTCATCAGTGATGCATTTGAGATGTCATCATTGATGTCACTGACCATGCCATGAGTGTTGTAATATGTGAGGACATAAGTAGTGCATTGGGGGGTGCGAGTTATAGTTAGCTCAGCCAACTATAACTGCTGATTTTCACTGGTTTTGTATGAGTGAAATCTGACCCTAACTATAATGTCCCTGTAACCTTTGGCTTTTTCAGTGAATTTCTAAGGTTTTTAAAATGCTAATTCCTAACTATAACGTTCCTGTCACCTTTGTTTTTTTTCCAGTTAATTTCTATTGTTTTTTAACAAGTAATTGCGTTTGCAGAGTGGGAGCGAAAGGGGGCTGGGCCTCCAACCAGCTCTCAGGAATCCCACTGTGTAGGACTCACAGGAGGTACCAGGACGGCTTCTTGGCCCCCAAGGTCCCTCAGCAGTAAAGTGGACTTCATTCCCCAATCCTAGTGCACCACCAGCTGCATTTGCAGAGTGGTGCATAAAGGGGGCACGGCCTCAGACCACCTCTCCGCAATCCCACTGTGTGGGGCTTACTAGAGGTAACAGGATTGCTTGTTGGCCCCTAATGTCCCTCAGCAACCAAGGGTACTTCATCCCCCACCCAGCAGCACGCCAGAAGGCACGTTTTCAGAGTGGTGGAGAAAGGGGGCGGGGCCTCAGCAATTTGCTGGCTTTTTCCCCCTATTTTTTAGGAAGGGGGCTGCGTGGCCCCCCTTCCCTGGACCATTTTGGCCACGGAGACCCAATCCCCCGGAGCTTGGCACATTTTTTTTATATAAAAAAGGGAGGGGGGTCACGCGACCCCCCTTCAAAGGCCGATTTTGGCGCCGGGGACCCCATCCCCCAGGGCCAGGCCTTTATATATTTTTTTATTTAAAAAGGGGATGGGGGCCAGAGCAGAACCCCTCTCTGGGCCAACTTCAGCCCCGGGGACTCCATCCCCTGGGGCATGGCCACCTTGTTGGTGACCATGGGGGGAGTGTCAAGGTCCCCGTGGTCCTTGCCGGCTGCCTGCCTCCTGTGGGAGCCAGTATTACTATTGGACAGAGGGAGCTGCAAACATGCAGCTCCCTCTGTCCAAATGCAATTCTGCTCCGCTTCAAGGAAGAGTGAGCATTTTTACTGCTCTCGCTTCCATGAACCGGAGCAGAGTTTGTTATGGCTTGGCGGGAGCAGTGAAGCTCCCGCCAAGTCATAGCAAACTACAATGTTCCAGGGGTGGGCACCCTCGGACATTGCTGGAGCCGGCCCTGTGGGTTGGCGGTCCCCAGGGCCATCTATGGCTCCACAAGGGGGACCATGCGGCCCCCCTACAAAAAAAATTAAGATCCGGGGAGGTAGTGGTCCCTGGGGCTGCGTGAGGGGGCTGGAGCCCCCCACGCATTATTTTTAAATATTGCCCCTGGGAGGTGGTGGTCCCAAGGCTGCGGGGGGCTGCATGGCCCCCCGCATTTCAGTCATTTAGCCCTGGGGTCGTTGCTGTACCCGGGGCTGCGTGGGGGGGCTGGAGCCCCCCAATGCCCTAATATTTAATATAGCCCTGGGGAGGTGGCGGTCTCCGGGCAGCAGGGTGCGTATGCCCCCCCACATTGATGTGAATTAGCCCCAGGGAGGTGGTGGTCCCTGGGGCTGCATGGGGGGCTGGCGACCCCCATGCACTATAATTTATTTTAGCACCGGGGAAGTAGCGGTCCAAGGGGCTGCGGGGGGGCCGTGAGCCCCCTGCATTTCCTTTGTGTTTGGCCCCAGTGAGGTAGCAGTCCCCGGGGCTGCAGGGGGCCTGCATGGGGCCCCCCATCATTATTTTTATTTGCACCCGGGACCTGGCCCACCCGAGGGCATAATTAAATGAAGCGCGAGAAACCGTGCTTCATTTTTTTACATTTTCTGGTGTGATTCATGGATCCACTGCGATTCCCACAGAATATATTTAAAAAAAATGTTTTTTGTGGATCCCCCTGAAGAGGCCTAGGAGGTCAGGGTGTTTTTACCCTGCCCCCTTTTCTTTTTTCTTGTTTTTTCTTGTGAGGTGCGTCAACCGAGTCACAAGATGGCTGCCAACACTTTCTGGTTTGTAGTGTTGGCAGCCAATCAGATCTCAGGCTACGAGATCAAGAGGGGTCGTGGATCCACCGCGGCCACAGTTGTATATCTGAGAAATCTTTACATTTCTCAGCAACTACTGAATGGAGTTACATCATTTAACAAAAAGGTCGCTTTCTGGGCCAAGTGCTACCTTTTTGACAAATTTGGTGTAATTCGGTTCAGCAGTTCCGGCTGTAGCCATGTCTCAAGTTTCCTATGGGAATTAACCTTTTTCTCGGCTCTCGCTTGATGAATCACCCCGAAATTTTCAAGACAGCAGCTGAAGTGAGCATCAAATTAGTTTTGAAAATGTTGCAAAGATTCGTCAAACGACGAGAAAGTTATTGGCAAATGAAAAAACGCTCTTCCGATGGAAACTGCATCCTAACTATAATTACCTACTGGCGACTGCCAGTAGGTAATAGTTTAAAATTATATATACATTTGATACTTATTTTTATAAAACTCAGATATATGTGTATTTTTATTTGAACAAATATAATTTAAAACTATTATTAAAATAATAATTATAATTTATGTTAGAATTTAATAATTTTTTCTAAACTTTAAAAAACAAATCCAGTCACTGCAACAGTAGGGAAAGTGTTGGATTGCGGCGGGGTCAACTTTACTATTCCCACTCCATTCAGTGCAATAGTAGGGAAAGCATTGTACTCAGCAGGGGTACAAATTAATATTCCCACTCCAGTCGCTGCAACAATGGGGAAAGTGTTGAATTGCATAGGGTAAAATGTACTATTCCTACTCCAGTCAGTGCAACAGTAGGGAAAGTGTTGGATTGCGGAGGGGTAAAGTTTACTATTCCCACTCCAGTCAGTGCAACAGTAGGGAAAGTGTTGGATTGCAGAGGGGCAAAACTTACTATTCCCACTCCAGTCAGTTCAACAGTAGGGAAAGTGTTGGACTCAGGAGGGGTAAAATTTACTATTACCACTCCTGTCTGCGCAACAGTAGAGAAATTGTTCGATTGCTGAGTTTTAAAATGTTCTATTCCAACTAAAGTCTATGCAACAGTAGGGAAAGGGTTGGACTCAGGAGGGGGTAAAACTCACCTTTTCAACTACAGTCTGTTCAACAGTAGAGAAAGCGTTGGATATTGGAGGGGTAAAATTTACTATTTCCACTCCAGTCTGTGCAACAGTAGCGAAAGTTAGTTCACTTCAAACAAATGCAATATTTTAATAACTACATTAAATAACAAATATACATTTTAATTCTAAAAAATATATATATATATATATATATATATAGTTTAAATGAAAAAAATTACATATTTATTACAATGTTTAATAAATATTTTACATTAAAACAAATAATAATATAACTAAAATGCCACAATATAGTTTCACAATTATAACAACCAACAAATGTAATGTTATTTACAATTAAAAAGCAAACCACAATTAACACATAACAAAATAAATATCACATTTTTAAACAATAAATAACTATTTGTATGTGTAGTATTACTTAAATAACTTACTACACTATGGGGCCCATTAGGATGTCAGGCGGAAGCACTACCGCCGTGCTGTCGGAGGCAAAAACCACCAGTTACCGTCCGCCCGCCGCGGCCCACACGCCCGCACAATTAGGAAGTGTAAAAGCAGCCAAACACCGCCCGTAAGCCCGCGACGCCGTACGCCATCAAAGTGCGCCCGTTGACGTAGCGGCGCCAGCCAATGAAGGCACACCGTCCGACGAAATCACGTACCGCCCGGCGTACAAATTACGATGCCGCAAACAAACAGCTCCCCTGGCTAAGAGACACCGTACGAGACACCAAGGCGGAAATTCGACCGCACGAGTACGGACACCAAAAAGGCGGCCCACCCTGACATGAATCCTGCACTCCAGGCCATCCCCATGCTGTACCTGATGCAGCACCTAGGAGTCAACGCGCCGCGGCGACGCAGGTAGGCAGACACACAACAAGGGCATGCAAACACCGCACACAGTGCAAGGGAGGAAAAACTGAACATGGCCCCCCCAGACAGCCCTGTGTGGACAGGACACATCCACCACTGCACCCACAAATGTCACACCGTGCTGAATGAAACAACTCGCAACTACCGGGCATACACTACCCGGGACCAGGAACTGACGTCCCCGTCACAGCAACGCAGCGCAGCGGCGATGACGCAGCTACACATGCGCACAACGCAGAGGCCAACTACAGCGCCATGCATGGGCCGCACACAAATAACACAGGCACACAACTACACACACCACACACCAGCCCCACCCTGAACGCACATGTCACGTGGCATACCTGCATCAGTCATGTCCCCAACCGGCAACTCACAGGTGCCAACATGACGCCACACAAGTGTACCGAACAGGGCAGTGACGTCACACCAAAATAGGACACACCCTTGTGTGCATAACATGGCGAAGCACACAGCGGCTGCGACATCACGCCGCAGAATATGTACCGCGTCTGCAAAAGGCACGCCATTACCATACAAAAATACTAATACCATCCGGCACCCAATACCAATACATGCAATACGTAACACGAAAAAACCTGGGTGCCTGACAACAGGTGTTACCAATTACAACACACACACACACAAGGCCGAACGTATAGCGGAAACGCAGCGTGCCGCCCACATATGGGAAAGCAGATAGCACTGAATGGCCTTCCATTCCCACTCTGAAACCACATTTTGACTAAACAAGCCGGAGAATACAGCCATTGTCCCAACAACAAGCCAAACAGAGGCATGCAGAGGAAACAGTCCAATGTGCAGATAGCGCACAACATGAAAGAACTTCTGACCACAAAAAAGAAATAAGAGCACTCCTCCATGTGGTTCCCATGCAAGTAATCTGGAAGGAGTCAGACACCACTGACCTTGACCATTCATAGAAGCATGTGGGATGAGGACCTGTGTCCTCCGCACAAGCTACTATAACCCAAACCCTGCCTCCGTAGGACTATTCCAGATTTCCCAGCATCGTCGGAGGGTGCACCCTGCTGACTGCACAGCCGGCTGGAGCACGCCATCACATCGCCCTGTAGCAAAATGGCAGTCGCACCACAGCTACCCAACTACGCCGGACAGATGAGGCTGTACAACCAGAGCCTGCTACAGATATTGGGCTGTGAAAATCTGGCCTTGCTGAACGTAAGTTACCGAGTAACTTACCGCATCTCAATGTTCAGCTGCGTCATCCCCGCCTTCTACTGTCGGAGGTGTCCCTTCCACTGTCCTGTGGATTTATGTCTCTCCAACCCGGCATGTCCAAAGGCGGACCTGGTACAACTGTTCAACCCTCTGGACGTCCATGACAGGATCTGTTCAGTCTATGGGGGCATGGCGTATGTGGCTGCAATCAGACCCACACTGCAATGGGACCACTGTGCCTACACACGACGTATTCTGGAGCACAGTTTCATCGAATGTCATCCAACATGTCCCATCAGGCTCCTACAAGGGACAACATACGATGAACACATTGACAGCCACCATCCGCTTCATTGGATGGCATCCATGTTTACCACCAATGCCATGGAAGCCCTGCTGGAAGGTATTGCATACTTGACAACCTGTCAATTCGTCGGGCCCCGACGCAACACCCCCAATTGAACAATGATGTCCTACACCGTACCCATGCTTGGCTTTCGCACGGACTGGGCAGTCAGCTGTACAACAACTATACCATACAACCTGCAACTAACACCACACCATCAACTACACTTCCATGATATCGGACATTTCGGGGACATGCACTCTGTTCCCCACCAGATCCAGTAACTCTGCATGAACAGGGGGAGGCAGAGGTATGGGATTTGTGTATGGCAACCACATGGACAAAACTGCACGTACAACTATGCCATAAAATGTATCCTGCGGCCATGAACATATGCACCGGTCAGTGGACAGTAATCGGTCTGCTGTAGTATGTGAGAGCTGTCACCTCACCTTCCTCTGTACTTCCGTGCCAGGACTTTTGCATGGACAACAAATGCATCCCCCAACAACATGACCCCAGTGACTGTGACATGTCCAGTAGCCACCACATTGCAACAACAAGTGAGATGCTGTTGCATGCACGTAGGCTCATGCCCTGATGTCACCTCACACGCAGGTGTGTCGGAGTAACTATTGCAGCAAACCTGTAACATGGAACTGAGAGGTACTGTGCCCATGATGTCAAGCGGTCTGGTAGGCAAAATGAATACTGTCTGTGTCAAAGTCAACAGCTCCTCAGTAATTAGCAAATGTACATTAGCACAGCAACGGCTAAGCAGTTGTAACTCTGAAGCCCACATCCCATAGTCAACAACTAATCACATGTACCCCTACACCCTATGCTATGTGTAATCATGCTGAGTATATCCTCCACATGCATTTCGCTGCCAGTAGTGTCCACTATACTGCATCACGGAGGACATAAGTCCTAATACATGGCTTGAAGTAAATATGTGTCTCTGCTGAATCATTTCACAAACACAAGTACGAATGAGAGAGGATGAGAGTGTGTGAAGTACACGACAGTCGTGAGATGACCATGTAGTCCACTGTCACTGGATGTCAACGCAAATGAGTAGCCGCAACAGTGGCCACAGTGCAATACCACAGCTCCTGGAGCAGGACATGTCAGACTCTGAAGGTGCCCGATAGATCATCACATCAACACTGACGGCCTGGTCAATACAAAGCACAGTCCTAAACATGTCTACAATTTCCCACACAGTCTGACCACACACTCAGCAACAAAAAGTAGGAGCCACGCAAAAGCATGCCACAGCAATGCCTGTCAAAACACACACACGACATCAGTTTGGGTGGGCAGCACTTCACAATGAGTAAGAACTGCAGAAAATCTGACATGCACAATTGAACTAGGCACAATCTTGACAGTGACACACCCTGCACACACACAATGTCTGAACCATAACAAGTAGGAGTCATCCTGAACTGCAAGGACACACCCACACACTGCATTCCGTGCAACATACAACACACACATCTCATCATATACACAGACCTCAACACGGTTACAAACATCCACCATGGGCCTGGGAAACATATGTGTGTAGTCGACATGGCCACAACACACACACACACCAACACCACCACAAACTCACACCACCCACACCACCCACCACCACCTCCCAAATGCACACATTGAGAGTAGGCCATGTGCCCAGGCACAATGCACATCACAAGACCAACATACACCTACACCGCTGGCCACACAGCAAGTAAGCTCACACATGCCCGCATACTCAGCGCATGCTGCCAGTCCACCTGTGGCTAGACTCACACCCTGTGCATTGCATGCACGCAAACATGACACGGATACATTTACCCAGAAATAACACCAAATACATGCAGTCAATCCGTTGCACAGAAAAGCAGATTCATCACACACACAAGTAGCAGAGTCTGAAAGAAGTGAAGTCCCTGCCACGTGTACAACATATTGGAATGTGAGACCAGACATTGCAATTGCTGAGGTCACATACACGGCATGTGCCCCACTTAACCAAGCACACACTGCAACAACTGCAATAATCAACTACACAGATACAAACGACTACAGGAACAACAGCATCCAGTCACAGATTACATCGACAGGCGGCATAACTCATCTACCCCAGGGACAGTGCCCAGTTTGATGTGCTGAGTAGTGCCACGTAGTGCCGCGGATGCAATGTGTGTTAGTTTGCCTTTCCATGGCCAGCCAACACTGCCATGGTAGTCACAATATCCATCACAGCCACCACTGTGTCAGAAGGAGATGTGTGAGTGTGCCTACCAATCTAACAGGATGCCAGTACGACTCGGTGCTGTGTGTGTGCTACGGGACCGTTGCAGGTCCGGCCCAGAGAGAGTAGCACAACTGTGGAAGACACACATGTGTCATGTGAAGCGGGAGTTACGCTTGGCCCAGGTGGGTGGGTGTGACGGGTAGGTGCGCACATGCAATGTTGAAACACACTGTGTTGGGAGGATTCGGGAGGACTAGATTACCGCTGTCTTGGGCATTTGTAAAGACCACCTGTCTGGGGATGAATGTGAACACGTGTGTGCACAACAGGCGGCCATACGAAAGATGCGGCATCAGGTGTAGACGTCAGCCCACCCTCTGGGGACATGCTGGATACTGCTGTGCGTCCGCCAGGCCCTTGCCAAGGCACGCACATCCCCTGTCGACCAGGTGTACCCCCAACATTGTCCACCTGCACGGGCTATCCAGGACACGGGATGGCAGTGGAGCATGGTGGGTGAGAGGTCATGGCGCACTCCTCCTGGTCACATCACGCAGGCAACACATCCTCATTGTGCAGCATGGCACAAGTCAAATATGAGTAGTGGGGGGACGCACACATCGCGCCCGGGAGTGACGTCACGGAAGGTGGCTCGCACCATCGCACTCATTGCCTATTTCCCCACACACGTTACATGCCATTGCAACAGAGAAGCCAGTGCGTGTACAAGCAGCTCCAAGCTCGCCCAGAGAGGTCAAAGAGTGAATGTGTGGGTCCATTAGCTCCAGTTGGACGCGGCCTGGGCCGCTAGGGCAGCTACAGCCTCTGTGTGTTGCAGGTGTTGTATCCGGACTGCGGAGCCTGTCATGCATTGTCAATGTTGTCCAGGTCTCGAGTCGGGGTACCACGCAGGTGGACGGCGTCCCGCCACTGATTATACCGCGAGACAGACAACTCGTTCAAATGGACCCACACATACACTCTTTGGCCTCTCTGGTGCGAGCTCGGAGCTGCCTGTGCACGCGCTGGCTTCTCAGATGCAAACGCAAATTGGGGTGAGGGAGGGGAGGCCATTAAGTCTGACGGTGCAAGCCACCTTCCAACATGTCACATCCGGTCGGGACGTCAGCGTCCCCCACTACTCCGATTTAGGACTCGTACACTGCTGCCGTCAGATGTGCCACTCCCCAGGGGGTGGGGAAAGGGTCAGGAATGTCAGTCTGAGATTGGCGCAGTTGAAGGCACACCTTCACTGGGGGTGACAACCATTGGACGGTCTGGTGTAGTCCACCCACGCGTACATGTGGGCCCTCCATCATCCATGTCTCCTGCGGCTAAGTGATGTCATGGGCAATGACGTAAGTGAGGAGAGCTGTATGCCCCACGCACAGATGGCGCATCAGCTCAACAGACCCAGCACTGAGGGCAGCAGGGGTCACATGTGCAGGGGCAGCTGTGCCTGGTGTGAAGGACACCCTATCCTTCATCCCTGTGCCGACACGTGTTGCACCAGTGGAAGTGGATGGGAGGGCTGAAGAAGACCCAGAGTCCACGTCCCTTGTGTCATACAACATGGATGTATCACCTCAGTCCTCAAATGACGCCGAAATTGCCCACTGGTCCTGTGATTCATCCAGCACACATCTAGCCCCTCCGAGGCGCAGGTCACAACTGTCTCACTCAGCAGCTGTGCAGCTGCTACATCCGAAGCCACCCCACTGTTGAGCGTCCCCTGTCCCTCAGCACCCAGGGGAGATGCCACATGAGAGAGAGCGAGGTGGTCCCACTCATCTGGCATCAATGACACAGACATGTGCAAGGGAAGCAGCACAGAACATACACAAATCCACATGTTGCACAATACCTGTGCAATAGTATACAGCCACCACAATCAACACCCAATGGCTGGCGTACAGGAAATGAATCCGCGAATTAGTGCCACGAATGTAGTGCACATCGCACTACACACAGCCTGTGTCACCCTGCAACCATAGCCCCAACTCGCGTTGTGCACAACCACTATCCTGATGGTGGCAAGGATGACCACTATGTAATTAGGCCAAACACATACCTGCATGGATCCAAATGGGAAACTACTCACACAGACTGCAACCTGACAGCCCGCATTGGCCATGAGCCCATGCCATCCACCTGTTGTTGCATGGTGTGCCGGATGTGCAAGTACCAGAGACATGAGGTGAGGCATCGCACACATATGTCCGACCGAAATCAGAGTAGGCACAGTGCCACTAACATAGATGTGGATAGCCACTCCAGCCTACTACAGGTTGTACCTGAGGGCTACAACTCCGAGTGCATTGGGAATGCAGAGTGCCCTAATTGCATCTTAAGCCCCAGGACTAGCATATGCATGTCAGATGCACACAGCACAGACTGCAGTTGCTACACACTGCATCAGATAACAAACATCACATTACCCAGATCATGGGTAGGCTGTGGACACATGCTGCCTCTCACAGCAAAAGACACCATCACACAAGACTGTAAACTTGCTTGCTGCTGATGCCACAACAAACGTGCATCCGGCACAGGTCGTGTGACTGTCAAGATGCAGACCATTACTGGTGTAATGCAGCGCCGTGCTAACCTGACAATACGAGGGGGCATCCCCCGATCCATCAACGCCACGTAGTGGCCCATCCGGCAGATGCCATCACACCCTTTGGGCAATTGGCTGCACTGGCGGTCACACACACACAAAGGCATCAACTTGGTAGCAATGGCTCCTCACAAGTCCTTGGACTGGAGGAATTCCAACTGCAGGGATGGTGCACAGGAGGCTTGGAATGTCACTAATGCACTTCTCAACATCACCCACATCCACCAATCACAGTGACATGCTGCTGACCCATCCCAAATACTCCGAGACGTGCAACAGAGCCAGGAAGTAATCGGACATGGCCTAACAGCATGTGTACACCACAATGTGAATGCATGCTGCTGGGAGTGTGTACACAGTACCTGACCAACCCATTCACATGCAGGTTGACAGCACATCGAGCAATGTGTAGCCTGTCCACATCTACTGTCCATTGTCAGGTGGACCTACACAAAGTTCACACAGCAACACTTCTGTGTGGGTGTACCCACTGTGTCCAACACTGCGCAACCATCAACATACTCGCCCTGTGCATGGCCCACCCCGCAATGGAGGTCACATTCTGTGCCACTATCTCTCACACACATCCCTATCACGAGGCATGGTGTGTCCAATCGACAGTGCTGAGTTAGCGCTTTTCCGGAGGGTCCTGAACAGGAGACACATGTAACCCACTGGGCAGTCTGTGTTGTCACCTACTGGCATTGTGCAGTCAATGTGCAGCCCAGGCCTGCTGGGACTGAGAAGGGCAACATGGCCCCAGCCTGCCATTCTCACGAGCAACAAGTGCTCTGAGACCTGCATTGCCAATTGGCTGTGTCACTGGATGTCTGACATGAAGTTGCCATGTACCACCACTCGGGAGGGACAGCCATGGCAAAGCGCCCGAGAGCTCACATACCCCTGCCACCTGCAGTAAGCATGGTGAGCAGTGCTTGTTGGAACCCCACAGGCTCTGACTCATGGTGCTGCGGATCAACGACATGTGTGTCCCCCACATGCACTCCCACACACACTGTGGTTGTCTCACACACACAACTTTTGCAAGGTATAGCCATGTGCAGTGTGCGTGGAGCTCGGAATCCAGGATCTCCAGCTCCTCGCTGGTGAGTGGACATGGACACATCTTCAGCGTCATCGACGTTAAGGTGGACAGGTGGCAGCGGCAGGTATTGTTGAGGGATGCCAGGCTGCAGTCCCTGGTAGCTGAGGTAATGGCGGTCTCACTCCCACACTCATATAGCCCCCTGGGGCAGTCTCAGTAGTTCCAAGCCGCTGCAATTGGTGTACCGTGTCTGCCTGCTTAAATTGCAGACGATGGCCTTCTTCCAGCTGGCCCGTGACGCTTTCCTCCATTGCGGGACACGCAGGGTGCAACCGCGACGGCCATTAGAGTTGGCCGCAAGGGCCTGGCCCATGGCGGGTACAGTCCGCTGATGCCATGTGCACTACACAGTATGATGTGCGCAATGCATCTGCAGGTGTGGCCATGACTTGTGTGTGGGAGCAGGTCCACACTGGACAGGGCCACAACATGCTGTGCGCATGGGCAGGGACGGCCAGTGCTCATCCTCCACATGTCTGTTGGCACATCATCATGTACACATTGGCATGGGAGCATGGGACATGCATATGCACACACATGCCATCTTTCACTATGCACATCTCCCACTTGGCACGTGCTACGTTACGTGTCACTTGTGATGTGTATTTGCAATCACACAGCTGTGTTGTCATGGAGCTGTCAATGTGTACACCTGTCAATGTGTTTTGGAGGTGTGATCCGTACAGTGCTGTACATAGGGTGAAGTAGGGACATCAATGACTGTCTCATATCCCCTCGTGCAACAGGACCCACTTGTTTTTGCCGCTCAGCCTGTGTACATTGCGTTGTTGGTGTGTGCCATACTCACCCAGCCTCGGAAGCTGTGTCAGGCACAGCAGCTAGTTATATTGCCGTGGTGTTGCCGCTTCCCAAATATGCAGTCTGATATCATCGTCATGCCTTGAAAGTTATTAAGGCCTAAATCCCCATGTGCATGCTCATAGCAATGGTTTGTGTCACTGCTCATTGCTATTGGTAAGGGGACCTGTGTAAGTGTATTGTGGCTGTGCTGTCCCTACTTGTCAGCTGTTCTGTGATTCAATTGCTTGGTCAGTCATTTTTTTTCTGTGTTTGTGGAAATGCCATGTGGCGTGTTGCTTTGACATGTGTCCACTTCCATCTTTCCTAGGAGGAGACCAAACATACATCGCCCCTACCAATTGCTGTCAGACATGGAGGACGTGGAGGTAATCCGGAAATTCTGACTGGACCGACCCACCCTGCATCCGACCGACCGACCCATGTGCCTTGTTGGAACCCCACCTCCATCCTCGCAGGGTGTATCCGACGGCATTTACCCCCACGGCTAAGGTGATGGCTGCACTACATTTCTTCGCCACTGGGTCATTCCAACACACAGTGGGCAGTGGAAGTGGGATGTCCCAGCCCATGTTCAGCATGGTGCTACGTGATGTACTGTCAGCTATGATGCTGTACAGGAACAGGTACATACGATTCCCCAGGGCTCGTGAATTGGCAGCAGTGAAGGGTGATTTCTATGCCCTTGGACGGATCCCCCACGTTGTTGGTGCAATAGATTGCACCCATATTGGCCTTGTAGCACCACAGCCCATGGAGCACATATATAGGAATCGGAAGCACTTCCACTCCCTGAATGTGCAAGTGGTGTGCCTTGCGGACATGGTCATTACACACGTGTGTGCGAAGTTTCCAGGATCGGTCCATGACTCGCACATCATGCGCAACAGCATCCTACCACATCTGATGACCAATCTGCAACCGGACCGTGCTTGGATTGTTGGTGAGTATGTGTACTCGTGTAGCGTGCCTGGTGTGCTATGCTGTCTTGCGGACAGTTGGAATTGCAACTAATCTCGGTATTCCTCACACCCAGGGGACTCTGCTTATCCGAATGGGCCTTGGCTGCTCAGCCCATTACGTAATCCTCGGACACCAGCTGATGTCCGCTACAATGAGGCACATGGCAGGGCCAGACATGTGGTGGAGCGGACTTTTGGGCTCCTGAAGTCCAGATTCAGATGCCTGGACCGCACCGGGGGTGCACTGGCGTACTCCCCACAGAAGGTGTGCCAGATAGTTGTGGCATGCTGCATGCTGCACAATCTGGCTATTCGCAAGCAGATCCCCCTAATAGTGGATGACGGTGATCAGCCCAGGCCCCCGCCTGCAGACCAGGACGGGTCCAGTGATGAGGACAGTGGAGAGGAGGAAGCTGTGAATGTGCGTCAGCAGCTCATTGCACGCTACTTCACTTGAAGGTGAGTGACCATGTACGACGGCTGATGTAGCTGTAGTTGTGCAGGTGTATGTGTGCATTGTGACGGAGGCCTTTTGTTCACTGAGTGCTGTGTGGCAATGGTCCATGTCCAGGGTAGTATGCCACTGACAGTGGCTGTGGCATTGTGCCCCGTTGCTCTGTGAGATGTGTGTACATTGCATGTAGTTGGTGACAAGTACTGTGTGATGGGTGTGTGACACACTAATTGAATGGACTCTTGTTCTGATTTTCACCCCTAGGTCCCTACAACATCTCCTGGCCTATCTACATGCCACACAGCAGAGGCATTCCTGCTCATGTTGGCGGTTGCACATCGTTGATTAAACACAGGGCACGTGAAGCAGATTGTGATCAAGGTGTATTTATTTACAGCGGTGAAATGTTATTGTGTGCAAGGTGATGACAGAAGTGGTGCATGCTGTGACAATGAGTTGACGGACATGGCTGCGTGATGGTCAAGGTGTACCCATGAAGTTCTATTTCCACAGTCCAACAGACACATGCCATTCACATGGCAGTGTGGGGTAGGATCGTAGTCAAAGTCAGTGCAGTAGGTGGTCAGGGTGGCTGGCTGACTCACTGGCGTTTGGAGCGTGCGTAGTCCTCTCTGGACACCTGTTTCCTCTTCGGACGGCCCCTTCCACGTTTGGTAGGGGGGTTGTGTTGGTGGGCTGCTGGTGGTGGCTGAGGACTGCTCACTAGCTGTGGACGCAGGGGAACTAGATGTTGCACGACCCTGCGCCACAGCACGTGGTGGCGGCTGTGGTGTGGCTGGCCTTGCTTGGGCTCTCCCCCAACACCTGCTGGCCCATGAGGTCCACAAGTTTGTCCATACGGGTCACGATTTGGCCCATATGGGCGTCCATGGACCTCAACACCCCAAGGACCTCCCACGTGTCGGCAGCCGACCTGGCCCATTGTCCTTGGGCCTCTTCATAGGCCCCAAGGACTCTTGAGATTTGCGGCAGGGCTTGGCTCCCAGGCTCAGATGGCGTTGGCCTGACCCTGCTCCTCCCACCGGTACTGCTGCCACCGACCTGCCCACTTGCCACATTGGTCACCACGGTCCTCTGTCTGGCTCCCAGGGTCGAGCACGACGGGCGTGCCACCCCTTGCGCAGGTGCTGTGGCCAGGGATGGCGTGGTGGTGGTTGTTGCGGCGGTGGTGGTGGCCGCAACGACCGTGGCAGCAGGGGTCTGTGACTGGTCAGCAGCCCTGGGTGATGTGTTGGTGGGTAGGAGGGGCCCTGGGGTGCGGTTGGGTCCTGCCACTCCAGACGGGCCTGGTGGGTGGTCCTCGTCCGAAGAGGTGTCCAGGTCTTCTACATCCGTGAGTCCGGGTCGGGGGCTTGCGGACTGGCTGTGCTGGCTGCTGTCTCCCTCTCCAGCATCCAGCTGTTCGGCACCTGTGGGGAGAATGAGATAGGTTATTGTGTTGCACCTTGCAAAGTTTGTATTGGTTGTCTGACATTCACAGTTCGTGCACTGTCGTGCACAGGTTTCCCAGTGGCGTGTGTGTGGATGTACGATGTGTGTATGCGTGAACAAGGCAATGGAACTGTGTGTTGTGTTCATGTGGCATGGGGCGGATTAGCGATGACAATCAGTGTGTGTTGCTGTACTCCTACATTTTGTGGCTTGGGTGTATGCGGGCTCCAGACCCATCGACGCTTTTGAGGTGAAATATGGTTTTGGGGTTCAAATGGAACGCTTAGATACGCAGATGGCAAAAGGGGGTACAGCCCCCTCAACGCTTTAGAGGTGAAATATGGTTTTGGGGTTCAAATGGAACGCTTAGAAACGCAGATGGCAAAAGGGGGTACAGCCCCCTCAACGCTTTTGAGGTGAAATATGGTTTTGGGGTTCAAATGGAACGCTTAGAAACACAGATGGCAAAAGGGGGTACAGCCCCCTCAACGCTTTAGAGGTGAAATATGGTTTTTGGGTTCAAATGGAACGCTTAGAAACGCAGATGGCAAAAGGGGGTACAGCCCCCTCAACGCTTCTGAGGTGAAATATGGTTTTGGGGTACATACTGTGACATATGTGTGCAGAACGGGACATGTGTTTTGGCAACATAACAGTGCAGAGACAAAGGTGTGTGTATGTCTGACATCCCCAGCATATCTTCTCACTGTTTTCATTTATGGACATTACACTGCAAGCATTGTAGTGAGTGAGTGATGGTTGTGTGCCACACGACGTATTGCAGATGGGCCAATTCCTTGGTGTGCTTGCTACCCTCGGCCATGTACAGCAATGCAGTGCTCTTGGGGTGTTGTCTATATTATGTATGTTGTAAATCAGTGTGATGTGCGCTTCAGTCACTGCAGACACATTATTTGTGATGGGCAGGTATCTTTGCAGAACTACTGTGTGGGGGCCAGCTGTTCCGATGACATACCTTTCATGACACTGGGGCTGACAGATGAGATGGATGGTATGTTGGATGTGCATTGTGTGGCTGTGTGTTTCATGGGTCCAGTGGTGTTTATGTGCATTACTGGGGTTCCACACTGTTAGTTCTAGACAGGTTAGACTTACATGGGCGATGTTGTACGTTTTGTGGGGAACAGGCAGTAACGACTACATGGACAGGACTTCGATGGTGTTGCTGATGTGTGTGATGAGTGGCACAGTGCCCGCCGTGTGGGTCAGTACTCCAGTGGGACTTGTGCATGCAGACGTGGCTCCATGGGTGTTGCTGTATTTGTGATGGCTCATGTGGGCTATGACTCTGTAATACATGTCCGTGTGCACATTGGTCACATGATTATGACAGGGAGCAGTGCTGCGTGTTCCTCTGCTACGTGACATTTCCCAAATGTTAGTCGTAATACTGTCCTCATGCCTACAGACACCCCGCCCTGTACAGTCCTCTACCTACTTGTTTGTTTGGAGGGCGCAATGCAATGGATGCCATATGGTACTGGGAGGGAGGGGTGCTCCATCTTGCTGGTCTGTGGGAGTGGGGGCGGTGTTGTGTGTTGTGATGATGGCTTACCACCCACAGAAACACCTCCATGTACGGTAAGATTTCTACCTGTCGGCTGAAGGTGTGCACTGCAGTGGCTGACACATGGGTGTGGGCTGTTCTCCACCTTGCTGTGCTGTAGGACTGGGGGCCTGGTGGGTGTTGTACTTCAGCTGTCCCCCCTCCGACCCACTGACTTTGTGTTCCGGCTACTTACCTGTTACTTGTTGGTTAGTGCAGCTATGGCTGACACATGGGTGTGGGTGTGGGGTGTGATCCTTCTGGCGCATCTGGAGTACAAGGGGACCTGGTGGGAGTTGCGGTGCTGGCTGACTGTACACATGCCCCCATGGTTTTGTTAGTTGGTCTGTTGCATGTGTGAGTGATGTCTTGTGTATTGTGTACTGGACATGGGGGTGTTTGTCCCTCGGAGCTATGGCATTGTGGTAGTGCATGTGAGTACATAGCGGTGTGCTGGTATACATTTGTTTGTACTTACCAGCCTCCACTCCCCCTGGTATTCCGGTGAGACTCTCCGGATGTAGGATGCCTCACACCTTCTCCTCCCACGCCTTGAAGGTCTTAAATAGTGCGGGATTTCCTCCGCCAGTCCTGTCAGCCAGCTGCCGATTCTTGGCCTCCTTCTTTTTGAGCACTCTTTTCATGTCGTGCCACCTCTTGGTGATTTTGGCTCTGTTGCGTGGCACGTTCCCGACTGCATTGACCTGGTCTACGATCCTGCTCCACATTCTGTTTCTGGTGGCTAGTGGTGTCTGTTGGACCTGGTTCCCATAGATTTGTGGGTGCACCTTGATGATCTCGTCGACCATGACCGTCAGCTCAGTGGACGTGAACTTGGGCATTCTCTGTGCTGCCATAGTGTGTGGTTTTGTGTTTGTGGTGCTGGTGCGGTGTGTGTGTGTGGTGTGTGATGTGCAGGGGGTTTGTGGGGCCGGTGTTTGGGGGTGGTGGTGGTGGTGATGGGTGCGTGTCTGTGGTGTGCTGCTGTCCTTTCTGTCTCGCTGTGTTCTGTGCTCTCGTCCTCAGTTTGTGGTGTTGCAAGGGATTGTTGTCTGTGAAGAGGCTGCATTTGTACTTACCTATGTGGGTGTGTCATGGTGTGCTGTTGTTTTCAGGTGTGTTGTGGCTGGTGTTCTGGGATTTGTAGTTTATTTGTTTGTCCAGGGGGGATGTGTTTTCGGGATGTGTACTGTGTTTGGGTATTTGGGCGTTGCTTGCTGTGTGGACTTGTTGGCCATGTTGTGTGTGTTTCTTTGGTCCGCGGATGGTTTCTGTGCTGGGACGTGGCCGCCAGGGCTTACGCCGTGTCCATTTTCATCACTGTTGTTAGCGATGGCGGGCGGTGTATTAGTGGATTTGCCGCGCTCATGTCGGGTAGATCCTAATTTCACGGCCGGTGTCTCTGCAGTCAGGGCGGGCAGTTTTGGATTGTCGTGCGTGTTTGCGTCCGTATCGGACGGATTGACTTCGACTCGGACATAGACGGGCGGTATTTTGTGTGTTTTTTCCGCCGCGGGCGGTGTTCGCTTCGCGACATCCTGATTGCTCGGTCGGTATTCAGAGGGTGTAGGTGGGCGGTTTTTTACCGCTATGGTGGATGGCGGATTTTATTCCGCCCGGTATCGTAATGGACCCCTATACATCTACAAAGTAAATTATAATAATTACAAAATTTAAATAATTAATTATCAATTAAGCAATTAATAGTAAGTAATAATAAAATAACTATTTTTAATTAACTTCCTACCATTTATCCCTACAAACCCAACAACGCGTACGTAATATATATTTAGAAAGAAATCGTAATTACATAATTTACACAATTAATAACAATTAACTAATAATACATTTATTAGATTTAATTAACTTCCCACCCTCTACCCCTTCAAACACAACGTGCACCTCATATATAACTCAAAACATTTCTTAATTACACAACCATCTTCCTGAAGTCATTAAACACAAGAGCAATTGGAATTTGTCAATGAGAGAGCGGAATAGCTTAACCAAAATAGCGAACAACCCTGACATTAAATGTTCAGTAGCAGATAAAGGCGGAGCCCTTGTGATAATGGACACCCAATTTTACAGTGAAAGTGTTAAATCACATATCTATGATGACAATACCTACATGAGATTATTTTCCAATCCCACCAGAGAATTCACAAACACTTTAACCAACATTTTAGACACAGCCTTGCAAAATGGCATTATCATGGAAAAGGATAAAAGATATCTTCTCCAAAGCAATCCTAGATCACCTAAATTCTATATGATGCCCAAAATTCATAAGAACTTGAGAAATCCACCTTTCAGGCCTATTGTGTCTACCAGAGGGTCTTTACATGAACCGATTGGAAAGTACCTTGACAAACATCTGCAAATAATAGTTCAAAAAATGACGACATATATTAAAGATACTACAGATTTTCTTACTAAACTTAATACAGTACAATGGGAAACATCTCAAACTATTTGGCTTTGCACCATCGATGTTAAGGCTCTTTACACGTCGATCCCACATGATATGGGATTAGAAGCACTGGAATTTTTCATAGCACGAACAGATTGGGATAATGATTTGAAAGTTTTTTTGATGGGGCTTATGAGCTTCACATTATATCACAGTTACTTCACTTGGGAGGATGAATATTTTTTGCAATGTACCGGAACATCTATGGGTAATTGCGCAGCTCCCAGTTACGCGAATCTCTTCATGCACAAATATGAGAGAGAACACATACTAACCAATCACAAATGGAACAAGAACCTGTTGTTTTTTGTTCGTTACATCGACGACATCTTCCTATTGTGGAAAGGTACTGAATTAGAACTAACAGAAGCTATTGACCAACTCAATTCTGTTAATCAACGTATACAATTCACTTATGAGTTCAGCAAAGAATCAGTCAACTATCTGGATGTAAATGTTTCCATTGAGGCAAATAAAATTATCACCAACATTTATAGGAAAAGTACTGACAGGAACAATTTATTGCACTTTACCAGTTTTCACCAACAACCATTAAAACGTCATCTACCATATTCCCAGCTATTGCGGGTCAAAAGGATTGTATCTCAACCTGACAAGCTAGAAGACAACATTGCTACTATGGTTAAAAGATTTGAGGACAGACAATATCCCAAAGATATACTGAGAGAAGCAGTACATAGAACGACGTTAAAATCTCGAGAAGACCTTTTGAACCAAAAACCGACTGCTAAACAAAGTGACCGCATAGTAATGGTATCTAAATATTCTACATCCAGTGCCGCTTTTAAGAAATTGATTTTGAAGTACTGGCCTATGCTTGAGTCTGAACCGGACTTTAATGGCATTTTCAATCACAAACCTCTTTTTG
This sequence comes from Calotriton arnoldi, assembly GCA_963921515.1. Taxonomy (NCBI): domain Eukaryota; kingdom Metazoa; phylum Chordata; class Amphibia; order Caudata; family Salamandridae; genus Calotriton; species Calotriton arnoldi. The sequence goes on from CAWUFW010007253.1 coordinate 483,914, forward strand.
CTTATGAAAGGAGTAAAAACATCAGAGACATTCTATCGACGGCTTTACCTGTTAAACAGCATGAACAGTATAAAGGAACTAAACCGTGTCACAATTGCAATAATTGTAACAATATTATTCCGGGTAATTTTGTCACACATCCCAGAAAAGGCAACAACATCAAATTACGTACATCAGCTACATGTGATAGTGTTAATGTCATATATATGTTAAAATGCCCTTGTGGCTTAGTATATGTAGGCAAAACTCAACGTAAAATTAAAGTTCGCATTAATGAACATAAGTCCAGCATACGTACATGCAATGTGAAATCATGTGTGGCCACACATTTCCAGTCTAATTACCATAATGTCAGCCAACTCCGTTTTCTGGTACTTGAAAGTGTCACTCCTAAAGAAGGTTGGGATACAACCAAGTTGCTTTTACGCAGAGAACTATATTGGATTAAACTATTGGATTCCTTACAGCCAAATGGTCTTAATGATCGTTTAGAATATAGTTGCTTTCTATAGACTTCTGCATAAGTTGAATTATTATTTTTCATGAATCTTTATCACTGTTTATGTTTTTGATCTATGTATTCATATTGGTTTATATGCGAATTCACCATTTAAACATGGCGGTTGTTTGTGGGCATACATTTCTCTTTTGAGTCTCTTTTCTATTTCATGTTCACGCTTACTAACTTCCGTTAGACGTCATTATTTTCATTACACGCTGTAGCGACCGTTTTTTCCACTCGGACTCTGTATTCACGGAGTTATGCATGAGCACGACAAAGGTACGAACAGCATTACACATTTATCTGCATGTGCATGTTCATCACCATAGTACGTCTTTTCCATCACGGGGGACTTGGATAATACGTTATCGTTTTACTCTTCATGAATTGCTGAACTATTTTTGATTTGCACGTGTATTATAATATAGTTGTTGCAACTGCGTGGAGTTTAGTTTTTGTTTTTATGGGCACAACTAATTTGAACAGATAGCACGCGTGGTTGTTTTCTGAGCTGCACTTTCATTTAAGTACTCGCATCCATGACTTTAGTTTTCTAGCACAACGCTTTAAAATTATACCCCACGGGTTAGCAATGTGCCGAGTATCGACACCTCACTTCAGACACGCATTGACTAAGTCACATGATTACTTTAGAATTGTCTCCGCTGCTGTCTATCTATTCGACTTTGCTTTTCATTTCTTTCAGAATTGAACGCACCCCTGATGAAGGGCTAAACCAGCCCGAAATGCATTGGGTTATGGAATAAGATATTGATTTGCATTATGATATCATGATTTGATTAATGGAATAAATATTCACAAATGAAGAATTCCAGTATGATTGAATAAATCCTACGTTGTTCTAATACAAGGATATTTTTGCGAATTTTTTTCAAGAATTTACACTGACTTGGTTTCACATATGAACTTGAATAATCGATTTCATTGAGCGGTGCACTAAGGGGACGTCTCCCTGGGGTGGGAGACGCCTTTTTTTGTTTTTTGTTTTAATTACACAATTAACATAATTAACTATCAATTAAATAATTATTAATAAGTAACATTATTATTAATTATAATTAATTTCCCTCACCTGCTTTACCCCTACGAAAACCACAACCTACACCAAACATGTTAATAAAAAATTAAATTAATTACACAGTGTACATAATCAATTATCAATTTAATAATTATTGATAATTAAAAATAAATTATTAAATCATTATAATTAAATTACTTCCCACCCTATACCAATACAAACCCCACAACCCGCACCTAAAACTTAACACAATTAAAAAAATAACTACACAGTTAACATAATTGATTATCAATTAAATAATTAATATTATTAATTATTAATTATATTTAATTCACTTCCCACCCTGTACCCCTATAAACCCCAAACCCAGCTTTGGCACTAAAAATACAAATAAGCTATTAAATTAATTTTAAAAACAACTAAAAATTCACAAACTATATTAAAAAACATTAACAATAATTTCACAAACAATTTATAACATATACAATTAAAATATATACTAAAATACATAAAAATAATTCAAAAATGATCTAGGCGTGTCAAGCAACAGCAACATTCATGAGGTAACTGGTTCAAAGTACCCTGGGTTGTAAGGACTAACCACAAAATTTGGTGAGTCTTATCCCAGAGATTTTATAATGGAATGCAAAATAATTGCTGGCGAAACATAATGCTGACATGATGGATGTAGTGCTGAGATGGTTGCCTTAAAATAAAAAAGGTGTAGCAAGACAACTGAACAAATACACTGAGCATAAACAACAATGATTTTGCTCCTTATAGTAGACATACAATGCATTATCATTATCTGGATCTGTACATGAACATGCATATCATAGTGCATCAGTATCCTATATTTATCTGCGTAAAAACTCTCACAGTTGGACTGGAGAGGATTAGGGAGAATGTTAAGTAGCTGAATTTGAATGGTGTCCAGGAATATCTAATTACCCTTTACATTCAACTTCTTTTTTATATTTAAATTAAAAATAGCTGATAAAATCAAGAATTGATTATTCTTGAATATAGAACTTCTACCACCTTTTTTGCCAGCTAATAAATTCATATTGTTCTTCGACCTCTAGAAATGGGATTTACACACCTAACACAGATGACCAATAATCTCACCAATTCATTTAACAGATACTTGTACAGGGAAATGTTGTAAGTCAAACTAGGAAACCCTAAGTAACAAGCGGACTCCCTAAAGGCCCCTCAACATAGGGACACTAGTTGAAATTCAGGGAGGTAGCTATTGTTTTCCAGGCAAAACTGTAGCTCTAGTTACATCCAGTATAAACCACGTACTGCAAAACATAAACCAAATTTGCAGATATTAAAAAGTTTAATTTAAAATTCAGCTGTTCATGAAATATATAGCAGGTATAATCTCGTGGCATACGGGGGCAGATTGATTGGTCCCAGTCCGAATGCTGTGGTCCTAGATGGTATGGACATTTTTCAGTGCTCTGTGCTGCAAGAGAGGCTTTTGGTCAGAGCACCACAGTCCAAGGTTAGTCATACTTGCAAATCCCCACCCCCCCTGGGCTGAGCTGGTGCCGGAAGGCACAGTGTGGAATCCCTTGATTGAATGACTATCCCTTTTGCTATGGAGGGAGTAATTTTGACCTTTTCAATGGTGATACAGGGTTAGGCTGAGTACCAATAACTTTTTACTAACATAAGCAGATGGTGTGGGAGTGTTAAGGTCTGGTATGTTAACAACCTTTTGGAGATCGTCACTAATAATCATTGATCATAAGAAGAGGTCTCAGCTTCAAATCAGAACTCTTCAACTTTTGCACTACATCTTTATGAGATATGATTGTGAAGTTTTTTATTAAGGTTACAGTCTGAGCTCAGTAGGGTTTCAGGCTAATTTTGCATTGTATACCATGATAAAGAAGTATGTACATTTAAAATATAGTAGATAGCAGTTGTTGGACATGGCCCTTCTTAAGGGATTTGGTTCACTGACAGAATATCGACACCTAAAATATCCCCATACCACAATATCGAGTTTTAAATATCAATGTAAAAATATCAACATCCTATATTTATAATGGTAAGTACAAAAATATTGGGGAAAAAATCTGTCAAAAATATAGTTGTACAAAATATCATTATATATATATATATTTATATATATATATATACATATATATATATATATATGTATTTATATATGACAGCAACTCCTTTCGCTTTTCCAATTCACCACGGAAGACAGGAGCTCGGACCACAATTTTGTGCTGCAAGTATTTTTATTGTTGTCTGCTCAACACAGCCATGACGCGTTTCGAGCCCGTAGGCCCTTGATCACATGACGCGATACACTGCCGGTACTGGGCTTTTAAGCCATTTTTTTACCTTTACATTTTTCTTTTTAAAGTGACAAGTGCAAAATAGAGATACATATGTATTAACGCAAAACAGAAAAGGAGTAGACATAGTAAAATTACTGCAACTGGGTAAACGTTTACACCTTCATATACAAATTGTTATTTTCTATTGTATATATATTGTTTAAAATTCTGTTTCAATAAAAACAAACCATTCATTTTAAATATGATAAATAAATAAATACATAAATGTAATATCATATTAAAATCATTGTATAGATGACACAAAACTATAAAAAGCCAATGTATAAATTTGCCTCCTTTACTAAAAGTGCACACATTTTGTATTTTAGATGGTGTTTGTGTGTGCATAGAAAGGCCTTACTAATTGCTCTGTTGGTTAGGTTTGTATTACCCGATATTAATGATGGTATTTTATACTAAATTCCTATACTACTGTTCTTGATATTTGCGATAATTCATACAAGTGCATGTGCCCTATATTTATAATTGTGTTGTGATATGTAAAATCACCAATAACAAAATTTAAAAACCCATAAAACCGAACTGTGATAATTTAAAAAAGGGGGAGATAAAGGGATTGATTTTTTAAGACAGGGCACTGTAAATTATTTTAAATCACTGTACGCTGATTATTTGTTTCTGTTTAAGACTATAGGCTGTTGTTATTGCTCTTAGAGGCATGTATAGAGATCCTCTGTCCCGTTGAGACCCGCTGGCTGTTTACTATCTAATTCCAAGATATATCTTGTTTCTAATTTTCTAAGGGCTTTTTCTCTATTTCCTCCCCTTTTGTTTTGTGGCAAACAATCTATCAAAAAATATTTGAGATCTTTTGGGTCTCCATTGTGTGACTCCTCAAAGTGGCGTGCCACAGGATAGGACTGGTCTTTATTTTTTATAGCTCTCATGTGCTGGAGAATCCTCTTGTGGCCTTGGAGAACTGTGCTTCCAACATAGCGTAGGCCACACGGACACTCCAGCACATAGATTACAGAATCTGTTTTGCATGTCAAATTTCTGAAAATAGGTTTTTCCTTATCACTAAAAGGTATTTTATAGGAAGATTTATTTACCCCATATTGACACGCTTTGCAGGATGTGCATTTGAAAAAGCCCTTTCTTTGGTTTAGCCAGGTAGTGTTTTTTGAAAGGTCCCATGGATCATTGTGGACTAACTCATCTTTCATGGAAGGTGCTTTGCTGTACGTAATTGCCGGTCTACTTGGCAATAAATGGCCTATAGTTGGATCACTTAATACCAGAGGCCAATTTTTTCTTATAATAGAATTGATTATTCTTGCTTGTTTGCTATAACCAATTATAAACCTAAAAGTATCCAAATTTTGTATTGGGTCTTGTTGGTTGTTCACTGTGTTGGCCCTTGTTTGTGTTGTTAAAAGGCTATCTCTACTGATTGCATTGCTTCTTTTTATTGCATTTGCAATCGTTTTTTTAGAATAACCTCTTTCAAGAAACCTTTTTTGACTGGCTATTTGTGCCAACCGTAAATCATCATCATTGCTACTTATGCGTTTCAGCCTAAGCATCTCACCATACGGTATACTTCGTATAAGGTGCTGAGGGGGAGCGCTTGTAGCATGTAAAACTGCATTTCCGGCAGTTTTTTTCCTATGCAGTCTGGTGGCAATTTGTCCTTTTCTGATGTAAACCTGTACATCCAAAAATTCCACCGCCTCATCACTTATGTTGGCCGTGAACTCCAAATTGAGTTTATTGGTATTAAGATTATTGATGAATCTTTCCGCATCCGGCCGGGTCCCCTGCCAGATGATAAAAAGATCATCAATATATCTTAACCATATTTTGATGTTAGTGTTGACTGTGTTTTCATGTTCTTTGAGGAGGACCAGCTCTTCCCACCAACCCATATGGAGACATGCGTAGCTAGGGGAAAAGCTAGCCCCCATTGCTACGCCACATAATTGCTGATATAACATATTCCGATACATAAAAATATTGTTATTTAAACAGAACTCAGTCATATCTCTAAGCATTTTACTGTGATGGATAAAATTTGATGGTCTCTGGTCTAGAAAATATTTGAGTGCCCTCATACCATCCTGGTGATTAATAGAAGTGTATAATGAGGAAACATCTAATGTGATTAGAAGATAGTCTATGTTCCATTCACAGTTCTTGATTTTGAATAAAAAGTCTCCTGTGTCACGGACGTATGACGGTAGACGTTGCACATACTCCTGTAGAAAATAGTCCACATATATTGATGTTCGTTCTAAGAGACTGTTTCTTGCCGAAATGATCGGCCTTCCTGGTGGATTGATAGAATCTTTATGTATTTTTGGAATAAGATACATTATCGGTGTTACCGGGTGGTCATTTTGTAAATATAAATATTCTTCTTGTGTCAGTAGTCCTGCATTTTTCCATGCAATCAATTTCATCCTATAGATATTGTAGGTGTTTCTCTGGGTTAACTGGTCACATTTGCGGTAACATTTTTTATCTTGCAATTGTTTCATAGCCTCATTGTTGTAGTCAGATTTGTTCCATAGGACTAAATTTCCACCTTTATCTGAGTTGCGGATAATCAATTCGGAGTTCGTTTTGAGTTTCTTCATTAATGAGTGATATTGGATCTCCGTTTTGTTTTTCTTTGTTCTTGTTATCCTCTGTATTCTGTGATTGAGTTTTTTAATTTCACCTACAACATGTTCCTGGAATATTTCAATTGCATCCCGAGACATTATTGGATTGAAATGAGAAGTTGGTTTAAAATGTGTTGCTCTCATACCACCATCACTTAAATTATATGGACCTTTATTCTGCATTGTAAATTGAGTAGAGGTCATATTTTCATCTAGTAACTCCTGCATTGTGTCTAGAGCTGACTTATCTGTGCTTGTCTGACCGAAAGGTGGAGATGACATAGGCAATAAATCTTGTTGCTTGTTTGTCTCAGGCTCTAAAAGTTTCTTTTGCACGAAATGTTTTTTAAGTTTCAGTTTTCGTATGCTTTTGTAAATGTCCATGCGAGTTGAAGCATAATTGAACGAGCTTTCAGGACAGAATGACAGTCCTAACGATAACAGTTGCTCTTCCGCTTTTGTTAAATTAATATTTGCCAAGTTGATTATTGTAGGGCTTGTTGCTAGGTCTGTCGTCTCCAATTCCTGCGGATTTGTCCTCTCTTTTTCGGAGCGCTTACGTTTTGCTGCTCTCCTCTCTCGGCGTTTTGTAGTTGATTTTTTGTTTGAGGTTTTCCTTGATTCCTGGGGCGCAGAGTTTGCCTGCGTTCTATGCATAAAAAATCAACTTCCTCCACCAATGAGATTTTTGTTGGCATTTGTTGTCCGGTATAGTTTCGGGAATCCTGTTCTGTCTCACTCTCCAGCGCGGAGCTAAGGTCTGAAGTAGATGCTGTTTCCATTCTACCAGCTCCGCCTGCTATATTGGATTTAGGTCCCAGTGTCGTGCCATATTTAGATGCCTTAATTGAGTCAAATTTCTTCGCGAAAGTAAATATACGACCACATTCGTAATCCATACGATCTCTGTGAAATTTAAAAGCTTTTCTTTCACGAATAATGTCCTCCTCTTTTTTCAGTCTTTTGATCATTTCATCCTTTAGTTTTTTAGTATTTATATATATATATATAATAAAAATTAAATATATTACATTAGATTAATATAAAAAAATATATTAGATGTAATATACATTTTAACAAACATAACAAATAAACTTAATAAAAAAGTTTAAACACATATATAATAAATATATATATATATATAAAATATATATATATACTTTAAAACAATTAATAAACTATTAATTTTCATTTACATTATAATTTTAAAATTAGATGAAAATTTAACATATATATTATATATATGTGTATATATATATATATACATATACCAATAACATAATTTAAAACAAAATTCTATTATAAACTAAAACATTAAACTAGTTAGGGTGCGGTAACGCCGGTGCCAGCGAGCGGAGTGTGAGGGGGAGGCTTTTACAATTCAGAGGCTGGGTCAAGAGGTTGGCAGGAATACGTGAGGTGTAACGTGCATGAACTCTATCACCTAACACGAGTATTCAACAATTCACAAATTAACTTGCTCTTGCTACAATCAGCATGTCAGCCGACGCGCTGAAAGAACGAGAAGAGGCGGCAGCCAATATGTTTGATGACAACAAAGCCCCCATAACGAACTCAACCACCCACAATGCATCACAAGGGCCTCGTAATGTAAACTTAAGGGAGCACTTTAAACAATTGGAAAAAGCAATGCGTAACGAACAAAGTAAATGGTGGGAGGCAAAATCCTTACAGCGCTACCTCGATGTAGGACGTATACCTAGAGGCTTGAGGATTTTAATTGCCCCTAGTTATGAGACACCCGATAGAGACATGATGAGAGAATGGGCTGAAACCAACCTTGAATCCTCACGTCGGCTGCTGGTAATTTTAGTAGAATATGCTGAAAAGGATAGGCTAAAACTGCAGGAGCAAATTGAGGCAATCAATGGTGAAATCAGCGCCATGAATCAAACAGAGGAAACCACAAAACTACGAGATGAAATGAACAAACGACTTAAAAAGGAAGAGGACAAAATCAGGGAAAGGAAAGCGTATAAGTTCCATAGAGACCGGGCGGATTACGAGAATGGACGAATTTTTACCTTCGCCAAGAAATTTGACGCAATGAAAATATCCAAGTATGGAGACAACCAAATGGCTAAACAAAACAGAATGGAGGAAAGAGCAGGATATGGAGGCACCTCAAGCTCTGATTTAAGCTCTGCCGTTGAGAGTGAAACGGAAATGGAATCACGCAGACAGGCAATGGGGCAGGTTCCAGCACAAATTTCACTCACGGATGAAGTAGATTTTTTATGTCGCCAAAGGTTGCTATCTCTACGCCCCAGGAATCAAACAAGTATACAACAAAAACCCGGACCATCAAACGTAGGGAAAGAAGGAGGGCAACAAAACGAAGAGCCAAGCATCAAAGGACAACAGAAGCGTCAACCAAGGAGGAACTGGAGACGGTAATAAATGACTCCAAGACTGAGGCTCCTACAGTCATAAATCTTACGGAGGTGGTCCTAAATAAAGCGGAACAACAACTACTCACGCTTGGTTTATCCTTCTGCCCTGAAAGCTCTTTTGATTACGCTGCCACAAGGATGGATGTCTACAGGGGGGTTCGCAAATTAAAACTCAAGAAATACTTTCAAACCCAAAAACACCCAAGTGCGAACACAGTGGCGGCACAAAATGAACATCCAACAAACTCCCAGTCTAATTTCAATTTCGATAGCTCTGATTTGGCAACTCTGTGTGACATGCAGGATTTGGCAAAGGAAAACTACATTGTCAGTCCAACTATAGACAATGTGGGGAATACCGGCAATACTGAGGGCTCAATCATCAGCAAAACGCCCTTCAAGCCAAAGTCAACTTTTAATCCCATCATGTTAAAAGACTCTATAGATATATTCCATGACCAGGTGGTAACAAGTATCAAATGCCTCAATCACCATGTATCAAATATCAAAAAACGCAAAGTAAATCAGCGGGAGTTACAATACCATCAACTCATGACGAAACTGAAGGAGAATCCTGGGATAGTGGTCCGCAATGCGGACAAGGGAGGCAATTTAGTCCTATGGCACATCAAAGACTATACTCAGGAGGCCATGAATCAACTAACCGACACCAATTGTTACTGCCGAAGTGACATCATAAAATTGAGGAAAACCAACAATGATTACAAAGGCAAATTAATTGCATGGAAAAATGCAGGACTGCTTTCAACAGATGAATTTAAATTTAAAAAAAATGAGAATCCTGTTACACCAATCATGTATTTTATTCCGAAAATACACAAAAATTCTACACATCCCCCAGGAAGGCCCATTATATCGGCCAGAAAAAGCCTGTTAGAAAATACCTCGAAATATGTGGACTTCTATCTACAGGAACATGTCCAACGATTAACATCATATATTCGAGACACTGGAGACTTTGGGGCCGATTCCGATCTCGGCCGGTAGGGCTCCGAATCGGATTCGGCTTTACCGGATCCGATTCGGAGCCCTGTTTCCCGACCGATTCGTACGTGCGTCCGGGCGAGCGAGTACGATGCGAAAACTCCGACCGACTCGTTCGCGAGACCCAACCGCACCGACCGACTCATACGCGAAAGCCGACCGCTCCGACCGACTCGCTCGGACACGCCTCGCACCGCGCAATGGAGACGTTCCCCGCCGGGCAAGTACGATGCGCGCCCCGAGCAGTCCGACCGACTCGTGCCGTCCGGCTCAAAGGAGCAGTCGGAGCCGTACTTTGGGGGTCCGTGTCGGACCCCTCTGTACGCGTAGCCGCGCGAGTCGCACACAGGGGGGACCCATGGGTCCCCCCTACCTGTGCGTGTACGGCGTGAGTCGCTTCGCCGCGTACACGCTGTAGCGACCGTTTTTTCCACTCGGACTCTGTATTCACGGAGTTATGCATGAGCACGACAAAGGTACGAACAGCATTACACATTTATCTGCATGTGCATGTTCATCACCATAGTACGTCTTTTCCATCACGGGGGACTTGGATAATACGTTATCGTTTTACTCTTCATGAATTGCTGAACTATTTTTGATTTGCACGTGTATTATAATATAGTTGTTGCAACTGCGTGGAGTTTAGTTTTTGTTTTTATGGGCACAACTAATTTGAACAGATAGCACGCGTGGTTGTTTTCTGAGCTGCACTTTCATTTAAGTACTCGCATCCATGACTTTAGTTTTCTAGCACAACGCTTTAAAATTATACCCCACGGGTTAGCAATGTGCCGAGTATCGACAGCTCACTTCAGACACGCATTGACTAAGTCACATGATTACTTTAGAATTGTCTCCGCTGCTGTCTATCTATTCGACTTTGCTTTTCATTTCTTTCAGAATTGAACGCACCCCTGATGAAGGGCTAAACCAGCCCGAAATGCATTGGGTTATGGAATAAGATATTGATTTGCATTATGATATCATGATTTGATTAATGGAATAAATATTCACAAATGAAGAATTCCAGGATGATTGAATAAATCCTACGTTGTTCTAATACAAGGATATTTTTGCGAATTTTTTTCAAGAATTTACACTGACTTGGTTTCACATATGAACTTGAATAATCGATTTCATTGAGCAGTGCACTAAGGGGACGTCTCCCTGGGGTGGGAGACGCCTTTTTTGTTTTAATTACACAATTAACATAATTAACTATCAATTAAATAATTATTAATAAGTAACATTATTATTAATTATAATTAATTTCCCTCACCTGCTTTACCCCTACGAAAACCACAACCTACACCAAACATGTTAATAAAAAATTAAATTAATTACACAGTGTACATAATCAATTATCAATTTAATAATTATTGATAATTAAAAATAAATTATTAAATCATTATAATTAAATTACTTCCCACCCTATACCAATACAAACCCCAAAACCCGCACCTAAAACTTAACACAATTAAAAAAATAACTACACAGTTAACATAATTGATTAACAATTAAATAATTAATATTATTAATTATTAATTATATTTAATTCACTTCCCACCCTGTACCCCTATAAACCCCAAACCCAGCTTTGGCACTAAAAATACAAATAAACTATTAAATTAATTTTAAAAACAACTAAAAATTCACAAACTATATTAAAAAACATTAACAATAATTTCACAAAAAATTTATAACATATACAATTAAAATATATACTAAAATACATAAAAATAATTCAAAAATGATCTTAATAACAATTATATTTTTGTAAATGATATTAACAACAACAATATTTTTGCACACTGCATTTGTGCATCACGACATTTGAAACTCGATATTTCTGCTCCTTTATATTCTTTTTCGATATTTTCCTGAATACCAATTCTAATAGGCGTGTCAAGCAACAGCAACATTCATGAGGCAACTGGTTCAAAGTACCCTGGGTTGTAAGGACTAACCACAAAATTCGGTGAGTCTTATCCCAGAGATTTTATAATGGAATGCAAAATAATTGCTGGCAAAACATAATGCTGACATGATGGATGTAGTGCTGAGATGGTTGCCTTAAAATAAAAAAGGTGTAGCAAGACAACGGAACAAATACACTGAGCATAAACAACAATGATTTTGCTCCTTATAGTAGACATACAATGCATTATCATTATCTGGATCTGTACATGAACATGCATATCATAGTGCATCAGTATCCTATATTTATCTGCGTAAAAACTCTCACAGTTGGACTGGAGAGGATTAGGGAGAATGTTAAGTAGCTGAATTTGAATGGTGTCCAGGAATATCTAATTACCCTTTACATTCAACCTCTTTTTTATATTTAAATTAAAAATAGCTGATAAAATCAAGAATTGATTATTCTTGAATATAGAACTTCTACCACCTTTTTTTGCCAGCTAATAAATTCATATTGTTCTTCGACCTCTAGAAATGGGATTTACACACCTAACACAGATGACCAATAATCTCACCAATTCATTTAACAGATACTTGTACAGGGAAATGTTGTAAGTCAAACTAGGAAACCCTAAGTAACAAGCAGACTCCCTAAAGGCCCCTCAACATAGGGACACTAGTTGAAATTCAGGGAGGTAGCTATTGTTTTCCAGGCAAAACTGTAGCTCTAGTTACATCCAGTATAAACCACGTACTGCAAAACATAAACCAAATTTGCAGATATTAAAAAGTTTAATTTAACATTCAGCTGTTCATGAAATATATAGCAGGTATAATCTCGTGGCATACAGGGGCAGATTGATTGGTCCCAGTCCGAATGCTGTGGTCCTAGATGGTATGGAAATTTTTCAGTGCTCTGTGCTGCAAGAGAGGCTTTTGGTCAGAGCACCACAGTCCAAGGTTAGTCATACTTGCAAATCCCCCCCCCGCGGGCTGAGCTGGTGCCGGAAGGCACAGTGTGGAATCCCTTGATTGAATGACTATCCCTTTTGCTATGGAGGGAGTAATTTTGACCTTTTCAATGGTGATACAGGGTTAGGCTGAGTACCAATAACTTTTTACTAACATAAGCAGATGGTGTGGGAGTGTTAAGGTCTGGTATGTTAACAACCTTTTGGAGATCGTCACTAATAATCATTGATCATAAGAAGAGGTCTCAGCTTCAAATCAGAACTCTTCAACTTTTGCACTACATCTTTATGAGATATGATTGTGAAGTTTTTTATTAAGGTTACAGTCTGGGCTCAGTGGGGTTTCAGGCTAATTTTGCATTGTATACCATGATAAAGAAGTATGTACATTTAAAATATAGTAGATAGCAGTTGTTGTACATGGCCCTTCTTAAGGGATTTGGTTCACTGACAGAATATCGACACCTAAAATATCCCCATACCACAATATCGAGTTTTAAATATCAATGTAAAAAATATCAACATCCTATATTTATAATGGTAAGTACAAAAATATTGGGGAAAAAATCTGTCAAAAATATAGTTGTACAAAATATCATTATATATATATATATTTATATATATATATATACATATATATATATATATATGTATTTATATATGACAGCAACTCCTTTCGCTTTTCCAATTCACCACGGAAGACAGGAGCTCGGACCACAATTTCGTGCTGCAAGTATTTTTATTGTTGTCTGCTCAACACAGCCATGACGCGTTTCGAGCCCGTAGGCCCTTGATCACATGACGCGATACACTGCCGGTACTGGGCTTTTAAGCCATTTTTTTACCTTTACATTTTTCTTTTTTAAAGTGACAAGTGCAAAATAGAGATACATATGTATTAACGCAAAACAGAAAAGGAGTAGACATAGTAAAATTACTGCAACTGGGTAAACGTTTACACCTTCATATACAAATTGTTATTTTCTATTGTATATATATTGTTTAAAATTCTGTTTCAATAAAAACAAACCATTCATTTTAAATATGATAAATAAATAAATATATAAATGTAATATCATATTAAAATCATTGTATAGATGACACAAAACTATAAAAAGCCAATGTATAAATTTGCCTCCTTTACTAAAAGTGCACACATTTTGTATTTTAGATGGTGTTTGTGTGTGCATAGAAAGGCCTTACTAATTGCTCTGTTGGTTAGGTTTGTATTACCCGATATTAATGATGGTATTTTATACTAAATTCCTATACTACTGTTCTTGATATTTGCGATAATTCATACAAGTGCATGTGCCCTATATTTATAATTGTGTTGTGATATGTAAAATCACCAATAACAAAATTTAAAAACCCATAAAACCGAACTGTGATAATTTAAAAAAGGGGAGATAAAGGGATTGATTTTTTAAGACAGGGCACTGTAAATTATTTTAAATCACTGTACGCTGATTATTTGTTTCTGTTTAAGACTATAGGCTGTTGTTATTGCTCTTAGAGGCATGTATAGAGATCCTCTGTCCCGTTGAGACCCGCTGGCTGTTTACTATCTAATTCCAAGATATATCTTGTTTCTAATTTTCTAAGGGCTTTTTCTCTATTTCCTCCCCTTTTGTTTTGTGGCACACAATCTATCAAAAAATATTTGAGATCTTTTGGGTCTCCATTGTGTGACTCCTCAAAGTGGCGTGCCACAGGATAGGACTGGTCTTTATTTTTTATAGCTCTCATGTGCTGGAGAATCCTCTTGTGGCCTTGGAGAACTGTGCTTCCAACATAGCGTAGGCCACACGGACACTCCAGCACATAGATTACAGAATCTGTTTTGCATGTCAAATTTCTGAAAATAGGTTTTTCCTTATCACTAAAAGGTATTTTATAGGAAGATTTATTTACCCCATATTGACACGCTTTGCAGGATGTGCATTTGAAAAAGCCCTTTCTTTGGTTTAGCCAGGTAGTGTTTTTTGAAAGGTCCCATGGATCATTGTGGACTAACTCATCTTTCATGGAAGGTGCTTTGCTGTACGTAATTGCCGGTCTACTTGGCAATAAATGGCCTATAGTTGGATCACTTAATACCAGAGGCCAATTTTTTCTTATAATAGAATTGATTATTCTTGCTTGTTTGCTATAACCAATTATAAACCTAAAAGTATCCAAATTTTGTATTGGGTCTTGTTGGTTGTTCACTGTGTTGGCCCTTGTTTGTGTTGTTAAAAGGCTATCTCTACTGATTGCATTGCTTCTTTTTATTGCATTTGCAATCGTTTTTTAGAATAACCTCTTTCAAGAAACCTTTTTGACTGGCTATTTGTGCCAACCGTAAATCATCATCATTGCTACTTATGCGTTTCAGCCTAAGCATCTCACCATACGGTATACTTCGTATAAGGTGCTGAGGGTGAGCGCTTGTAGCATGTAAAACTGCATTTCCGGCAGTTTTTTTCCTATGCAGTCTGGTGGCAATTTGTCCTTTTCTGATGTAAACCTGTACATCCAAAAATTCCACCGCCTCATCACTTATGTTGGCCGTGAACTCCAAATTGAGTTTATTGGTATTAAGATTATTGATGAATCTTTCCGCATCCGGCCGGGTCCCCTGCCAGATGATAAAAAGATCATCAATATATCTTAACCATATTTTGATGTTAGTGTTGACTGTGTTTTCATGTTCTTTGAGGAGGACCAGCTCTTCCCACCAACCCATATGGAGACATGCGTAGCTAGGGGAAAAGCTAGCCCCCATTGCTACGCCACATAATTGCTGATATAACATATTCCGATACATAAAAATATTGTTATTTAAACAGAACTCAGTCATATCTCTAAGCATTTTACTGTGATGGATAAAATTTGATGGTCTCTGGTCTAGAAAATATTTGAGTGCCCTCATACCATCCTGGTGATTAATAGAAGTGTATAATGAGGAAACATCTAATGTGATTAGAAGATAGTCTATGTTCCATTCACAGTTCTTGATTTTGAATAAAAAGTCTCCTGTGTCACGGACGTATGACGGTAGACGTTGCACATACTCCTGTAGAAAATAGTCCACATATATTGATGTTCGTTCTAAGAGACTGTTTCTTGCCGAAATGATCGGCCTTCCTGGTGGATTGATAGAATCTTTATGTATTTTTGGAATAAGATACATTATCGGTGTTACCGGGTGGTCATTTTGTAAATATAAATATTCTTCTTGTGTCAGTAGTCCTGCATTTTTCCATGCAATCAATTTCATCCTATAGATATTGTAGGTGTTTCTCTGGGTTAACTGGTCACATTTGCGGTAACATTTTTTATCTTGCAATTGTTTCATAGCCTCATTGTTGTAGTCAGATTTGTTCCATAGGACTAAATTTCCACCTTTATCTGAGTTGCGGATAATCAATTCGGAGTTCGTTTTGAGTTTCTTCATTAATGAGTGATATTGGATCTCCGTTTTGTTTTTCTTTGTTCTTGTTATCCTCTGTATTCTGTGATTGAGTTTTTTAATTTCACCTACAACATGATCCTGGAATATTTCAATTGCATCCCGAGACATTATTGGATTGAAATGAGAAGTTGGTTTAAAATGTGTTGCTCTCATACCACCATCACTTAAATTATATGGACCTTTATTCTGCATTGTAAATTGAGTAGAGGTCATATTTTCATCTAGTAACTCCTGCATTGTGTCTAGAGCTGACTTATCTGTGCTTGTCTGACCGAAAGGTGGAGATGACATAGGCAATAAATCTTGTTGCTTGTTTGTCTCAGGCTCTAAAAGTTTCTTTTGCACGAAATGTTTTTTAAGTTTCAGTTTTCGTATGCTTTTGTAAATGTCCATGCGAGTTGAAGCATAATTGAACGAGCTTTCAGGACAGAATGACAGTCCTAACGATAACAGTTGCTCTTCCGCTTTTGTTAAATTAATATTTGCCAAGTTGATTATTGTAGGGCTTGTTGCTAGGTCTGTCGTCTCCAATTCCTGCGGATTTGTCCTCTCTTTTCGGAGCGCTTACGTTTTGCTGCTCTCCTCTCTCGGCGTTTTGTAGTTGATTTTTTGTTTGAGGTTTTCCTTGATTCCTGGGGCGCAGAGTTTGCCTGCGTTCTATGCATAAAAAATCAACTTCCTCCACCAATGAGATTTTTGTTGGCATTTGTTGTCCGGTATAGTTTCGGGAATCCTGTTCTGTCTCACTCTCCAGCACGGAGCTAAGGTCTGAAGTAGATGCTGTTTCCATTCTACCAGCTCCGCCTGCTATATTGGATTTAGGTCCCAGTGTCGTGCCATATTTAGATGCCTTAATTGAGTCAAATTTCTTCGCGAAAGTAAATATACGACCACATTCGTAATCCATACGATCTCTGTGAAATTTAAAAGCTTTTCTTTCACGAATAATGTCCTCCTCTTTTTTCAGTCTTTTGATCATTTCATCCTTTAGTTTTTTAGTATTTATATATATATATAATAAAAATTAAATATATTACATTAGATTAATATAAAAAAATATATTAGATGTAATATACATTTTAACAAACATAACAAATAAACTTAATAAAAAAGTTTAAACACATATATAATAAATATATATATATATATATATAAAATATATATATATACTTTAAAACAATTAATAAACTATTAATTTTCATTTACATTATAATTTTAAAATTAGATGAAAATTTAACATATATATTATATATATGTGTATATATATATATATATATACATATACCAATAACATAATTTAAAACAAAATTCTATTATAAACTAAAACATTAAACTAGTTAGGGTGCGGTAACGCCGGTGCCAGCGAGCGGAGTGTGAGGGGAGGCTTTTACAATTCAGAGGCTGGGTCAAGAGGTTGGCAGGAATACGTGAGGTGTAACGTGCATGAACTCTATCACCTAACACGAGTATTCAACAATTCACAAATTAACTTGCTCTTGCTACAATCAGCATGTCAGCCGACGCGCTGAAAGAACGAGAAGAGGCGGCAGCCAATATGTTTGATGACAACAAAGCCCCCATAACGAACTCAACCACCCACAATGCATCACAAGGGCCTCGTAATTTAAACTTAAGAGAGCACTTTAAACAATTGGAAAAAGCAATGCGTAACGAACAAAGTAAATGGTGGGAGGCAAAATCCTTACAGCGCTACCTCGATGTAGGACGTATACCTAGAGGCTTGAGGATTTTAATTGCCCCTAGTTATGAGACACCCAATAGAGACATGATGAGAGAATGGGCTGAAACCAACCTTGAATCCTCACGTCGGCTGCTGGTAATTTTAGTAGAATATGCTGAAAAGGATAGGCTAAAACTGCAGGAGCAAATTGAGGCAATCAATGGTGAAATCAGCGCCATGAATCAAACAGAGGAAACCACAAAACTACGAGATGAAATGAACAAACGACTTAAAAAGGAAGAGGACAAAATCAGGGAAAGGAAAGCGTATAAGTTCCATAGAGACCGGGCGGGTTACGAGAATGGACGAATTTTTACCTTCGCCAAGAAATTTGACGCAATGAAAATATCCAAGTATGGAGACAACCAAATGGCTAAACAAAACAGAATGGAGGAAAGAGCAGGATATGGAGGCACCTCAAGCTCTGATTTAAGCTCTGCCGTTGAGAGTGAAACGGAAATGGAATCACGCAGACAGGCAATGGGGCAGGTTCCAGCACAAATTTCACTCACGGATGAAGTAGATTTTTTATGTCGCCAAAGGTTGCTATCTCTACGCCCCAGGAATCAAACAAGTATACAACAAAAACCCGGACCATCAAACATAGGGAAAGAAGGAGGGCAACAAAACGAAGAGCCAAGCATCAAAGGACAACAGAAGCGTCAACCAAGGAGGAACTGGAGACGGTAATAAATGACTCCAAGACTGAGGCTCCTACAGTCATAAATCTTACGGAGGTGGTCCTAAATAAAGCGGAACAACAACTACTCACGCTTGGTTTATCCTTCTGCCCTGAAAGCTCTTTTGATTACGCTGCCACAAGGATGGATGTCTACAGGGGGGTTCGCAAATTAAAACTCAAGAAATACTTTCAAACCCAAAAACACCCAAGTGCGAACACAGTGGAGGCACAAAATGAACATCCAACAAACTCCCAGTCTAATTTCAATTTCGATAGCTCTGATTTGGCAACTCTGCGTGACATGCAGGATTTGGCAAAGGAAAACTACATTGTCAGTCCAACTATAGACAATGTGGGGAATACCGGCAATACTGAGGGCTCAATCATCAGCAAAACGCCCTTCAAGCCAAAGTCAACTTTTAATCCCATCATGTTAAAAGACTCTATAGATATATTACATGACCAGGTGGTAACAAGTATCAAATGCCTCAATCACCATGTATCAAATATCAAAAACGCAAAGTAAATCAGCGGGAGTTACAATACCATCAACTCATGACGAAACTGAAGGAGAATCCTGGGATAGTGGTCCGCAATGCGGACAAGGGAGGCAATTTAGTCCTATGGCACATCAAAGACTATACTCAGGAGGCCATGAATCAACTAACCGACACCAATTGTTACTGCCGAAGTGACATCATAAAATTGAGGAAAACCAACAATGATTACAAAGGCAAATTAATTGCATGGAAAAATGCAGGACTGCTTTCAACAGATGAATTTAAATTTAAAAAAAATGAGAATCCTGTTACATTAATCATGTATTTTATTCCGAAAATACACAAAAATTCTACACATCCCCCAGGAAGGCCCATTATATCGGCCAGAAAAAGCCTGTTAGAAAATACCTCGAAATATGTGGACTTCTATCTACAGGAACATGTCCAACGATTAACATCATATATTCGAGACACTGGAGACTTTGGGGCCGATTCCGATCTCGGCCGGTAGGGCTCCGAATCGGATTCGGCTTTACCGGATCCGATTCGGAGCCCTGTTTCCCGACCGATTCGTACGTGCGTCCGGGCGAGCGAGTACGATGCGAAAACTCCGACCGACTCGTTCGCGAGACCCAACCGCACCGACCGACTCATACGGGAAAGCCGACCGCTCCGACCGACTCGCTCGGACACGCCTCGCACCGCGCAATGGAGACGTTCCCCGCCGGGCAAGTACGATGCGCGCCGCGAGCAGTCCGACCGACTCGTGCCGTCCGGCTCGAAGGAGCAGTCGGTGCCGTACTTTGGGGGTCCGTGTCGGACCCCTCTGTACGCGTAGCCGCGCGAGTCGCACACAGGGGGGACCCATGGGTCCCCCCTACCTGTGCGTGTACGGCGTGAGTCGCTTCGCCGCGTACACGCTGTAGCGACCGTTTTTTCCACTCGGACTCTGTATTCACGGAGTTATGCATGAGCACGACAAAGGTACGAACAGCATTACACATTTATCTGCATGTCCATGTTCATCACCATAGTACGTCTTTTCCATCACGGGACTTGGATAATACGTTATCGTTTTACTCTTCATGAATTGCTGAACTATTTTTGATTTGCACGTGTATTATAATATAGTTGTTGCAACTGCGTGGAGTTTAGTTTTTGTTTTTATGTGCACAACTAATTTGAACAGATAGCACGCGTGGTTGTTTTCTGAGCTGCACTTTCATTTAAGTACTCGCATCCATGACTTTAGTTTTCTAGCACAACGCTTTAAAATTATACCCCACGGGTTAGCAATGTGCCGAGTATCGACACCTCACTTCAGACACGCATTGACTAAGTCACATGATTACTTTAGAATTGTCTCCGCTGCTGTCTATCTATTCGACTTTGCTTTTCATTTCTTTCAGAATTGAACGCACCCCTGATGAAGGGCTAAACCAGCCCGAAATGCATTGGGTTATGGAATAAGATATTGATTTGCATTATGATATCATGATTTGATTAATGGAATAAATATTCACAAATGAAGAATTCCAGGATGATTGAATAAATCCTACGTTGTTCTAATACAAGGATATTTTTGCAAATTTTTTTCAAGAATTTACACTGACTTGGTTTCACATATGAACTTGAATAATCGATTTCATTGAGCGGTGCACTAAGGGGACGTCTCCCTGGGGTGGGAGACGCCTTTTTTTGTTTTAATTACACAATTAACATAATTAACTATCAATTAAATAATTATTAATAAGTAACATTATTATTAATTATAATTAATTTCCCTCACCTGCTTTACCCCTACGAAAACCACAACCTACACCAAACATGTTAATAAAAAATTACATTAATTACACAGTGTACATAATCAATTATCAATTTAATAATTATTGATAATTAAAAATAAATTATTAAATCATTATAATTAAATTACTTCCCACCCTATACCAATACAAACCCCAAAACCCGCACCTAAAACTTAACACAATTAAAAAAATAACTACACAGTTAACATAATTGATTATCAATTAAATAAT
Organism: Calotriton arnoldi; assembly: GCA_963921515.1. Classification (NCBI taxonomy): domain Eukaryota; kingdom Metazoa; phylum Chordata; class Amphibia; order Caudata; family Salamandridae; genus Calotriton; species Calotriton arnoldi. The sequence continues at coordinate 505,177 of CAWUFW010007253.1, forward strand.
TAATATTATTAATTATTAATTATATTTAATTCACTTCCCACCCTGTACCCCTATAAACCCCAAACCCAGCTTTGGCACTAAAAATACAAATAAGCTATTAAATTAATTTTAAAAACAACTAAAAATTCACAAACTATATTAAAAAACGTTAACAATAATTTCACAAAAAATTTATAACATATACAATTAAAATATATACTAAAATACATAAAAATAATTCAAAAATGATCTTAATAACAATTATATTTTTGTAAATGATATTAACAACAACAATATTTTTGCACACTGCATTTGTGCATCACGACATTTGAAACTCGATATTTCTGCTCCTTTATATTCTTTTTCGATATTTTCCTGAATACCAATTCTAATAGGCGTGTCAAGCAACAGCAACATTCATGAGGCAACTGGTTCAAAGTACCCTGGGTTGTAAGGACTAACCACAAAATTCGGTGAGTCTTATCCCAGAGATTTTATAATGGAATGCAAAATAATTGCTGGCAAAACATAATGCTGACATGATGGATGTAGTGCTGAGATGGTTGCCTTAAAATAAAAAAGGTGTAGCAAGACAACGGAACAAATACACTGAGCATAAACAACAATGATTTTGCTCCTTATAGTAGACATACAATGCATTATCATTATCTGGATCTGTACATGAACATGCATATCATAGTGCATCAGTATCCTATATTTATCTGCGTAAAAACTCTCACAGTTGGACTGGAGAGGATTAGGGAGAATGTTAAGTAGCTGAATTTGAATGGTGTCCAGGAATATCTAATTACCCTTTACATTCAACCTCTTTTTTATATTTAAATTAAAAATAGCTGATAAAATCAAGAATTGATTATTCTTGAATATAGAACTTCTACCACCTTTTTTGCCAGCTAATAAATTCATATTGTTCTTCGACCTCTAGAAATGGGATTTACACACCTAACACAGATGACCAATAATCTCACCAATTCATTTAACAGATACTTGTACAGGGAAATGTTGTAAGTCAAACTAGGAAACCCTAAGTAACAAGCAGACTCCCTAAAGGCCCCTCAACATAGGGACACTAGTTGAAATTCAGGGAGGTAGCTATTGTTTTCCAGGCAAAACTGTAGCTCTAGTTACATCCAGTATAAACCACGTACTGCAAAACATAAACCAAATTTGCAGATATTAAAAAGTTTAATTTAACATTCAGCTGTTCATGAAATATATAGCAGGTATAATCTCGTGGCATACGGGGGCAGATTGATTGGTCCCAGTCCGAATGCTGTGGTCCTAGATGGTATGGAAATTTTTCAGTGCTCTGTGCTGCAAGAGAGGCTTTTGGTCAGAGCACCACAGTCCAAGGTTAGTCATACTTGCAAATCCCCCCCCCGCGGGCTGAGCTGGTGCCGGAAGGCACAGTGTGGAATCCCTTGATTGAATGACTATCCCTTTTGCTATGGAGGGAGTAATTTTGACCTTTTCAATGGTGATACAGGGTTAGGCTGAGTACCAATAACTTTTTACTAACATAAGCAGATGGTGTGGGAGTGTTAAGGTCTGGTATGTTAACAACCTTTTGGAGATCGTCACTAATAATCATTGATCATAAGAAGAGGTCTCAGCTTCAAATCAGAACTCTTCAACTTTTGCACTACATCTTTATGAGATATGATTGTGAAGTTTTTATTAAGGTTACAGTCTGGGCTCAGTGGGGTTTCAGGCTAATTTTGCATTGTATACCATGATAAAGAAGTATGTACATTTAAAATATAGTAGATAGCAGTTGTTGGACATGGCCCTTCTTAAGGGATTTGATTCACTGACAGAATATCGACACCTAAAATATCCCCATACCACAATATCGAGTTTTAAATATCAATGTAAAAAATATCAACATCCTATATTTATAATGGTAAGTACAAAAATATTGGGGAAAAAATCTGTCAAAAATATAGTTGTACAAAATATCATTATATATATATTTATATATATACATATACATATATATATATGTATTTATATATATATATATAATAAAAATTAAATATATTACATTAGATTAATATAAAAAAAAATATTAGATGTAATATACATTTTAACAAACATAACAAATAAACTTAATAAAAAAAGTTTAAACACATATATAATAAATATATATATATATATATATATTCACTGAAAAAACCATAGGTTTCAGACACGTTATAGTTACAAATTAGCATTTAAAAACCTTTGAAATTCACTGAAAAAACCATAGGTTTTAGGGACAGTTTTAGTTACTTGGACATTGCACTCGTACAAAACCCGTGAAATTCCCCCGTTATAGTTAGTTCAGCTAACTATAACTCGCGCCCCGCAATGCACTGCTGATGACGTCACATATTACATCACTCATGACATGGTCAGTGACATCACTGATGACATCACTGATGACATCTCAAATGACATCACTGATGACATCATCCACGTGATAATCTGATGCACCTCCTCGCACCCTAATATAACCTTTGATACACCCACTCTAAATTACAGACTGCCATTCGCAAAACCACTAGCCCACCATATACCTCCAAAAAGCGCCACAGAGCTGCGTTGCAGAGAGGTGTAAAAAGGGGCGTGGCCTCTGTACACCTCTCTGCAAGGCAGCCCCCTGGCGCATACTGGAGGTTCCTGGTGGGCTAGTTGGCCCCCAGGGACCCCCAGTATTCAAGGGGAATCGTTCCCCTCTGCAAACGCGCCAGGGGCGCGTTTGCAGAGTGGTGAAGGAAGGGGCGGGGCCTGCGGGCCCGATCGTTTTTTTTTTTGTTTTTTTTTGTCCCCTGAAGGGGGGCTGTGTGGCCCCCTTCCTTTTTTCTGTTTTTGGGCCCTGGGGACCCCATCCCCCAGGGCCTTACCCCTTTTTAAATTTCAAAATAAAAAAAACGGGAAGGGGGCCGCGTGGCCCCCTTCCCCGGGCCTGTATTGGCCCCGGGGACCCCATCTCCCGGGGCATGGCCTCTATTTTTATTTTTAATATTTTGAGGGGGGCTGCGTGGCCCCCTCCTCTGGCCATTTTAAGGCCCGGGGACCCCATCCTCGGGCCGGCCATACCCTTTTTTTATTTTTATTATTTTTGAAAACTTTGGGGAGGGGGGCCGCGTGGCCCCCCTCCCGGGCCACTACTTGCCCCGGGGACCCCATCCCCCGGGGCCTGGCCTCTCGTTGGGGACTGTGGGGGGGTCCCCAAACCCCCCACAGTCCCGCCGGCTCCCCACGTCCCTTGGGAGCCGGCATTGCTGTTCCACATGGGGAGCAGCTGACATGCTGCTCCCCATGTGGAAAAGCAATCGGCTTTGGATATTGGAAGAGAGAGCAGGTTTCCTGCTCTCTCTTCCAATATCCAAGCAAGTTTGCAATGACAGGACGGGAGCCGCGAGGCTCCCGTCCTGTCATTGCAAACAGCAGTGTCCCGGGGGTAGGCACCCGGGACACTGCAGGAGCCGGCCCTGGGGGTGGCGGTCCCCAGGGCCATCAAGGGCTCCAGGAGGGGGCCGCGCGGCCCCCTCCCATCGTGTGCACAGCCCCGGGGAGGTGGTGGTCCCCGGGGCTCTGGGGGTCCGTAACGGACCCCCATATTTAAATGTTTAGTGCCCCGGGGAGGTGGCGGTCCCGGGCGTGTGGGGGGCTGGAACCCCCACACAGGTTTTTCATTTAAAAAAAGAAGCCCCGGGGAGGTGGTGGTCCCCGGGGCTGCGGGAGGGCTCAGAGCCCTCCCGCAACCATTATGCATAAAGCCCCGGGGGGTGGTGGTCCCCGGGGCTTGGGGGGCCCTTAGAGGCCCCCCACACATAAAATTAACCCCCCCCCCCAGCATGCCCCCGGGACTTGGCCCACCCGGGGGCCAATTAACATCGAAGCGCGGGAGACCGCGCTTCGATTTTTTTTTTTTTCCGGCAGGATTCGCGCACCCTGAGCGCATCCTGCCGATTTTTTTTTTTTTTAAATGCTTTTTTTTGCCCAGTGGGTCCTTGTGGGACCCCTGAGCAGGCCTAGGGGTTAGGGTGTTTCTACCCTGCCCCCTTTGTGCGTTTTGCGCACTTGTTTCTTTTTTTTCTCGGCGGGATACGCGCACCCTAAGCGCATCCCGCCGATTTAAAAAAATATATCTTTTTCTGCCCAGGGGGTCCTTGTGGGACCCCCTGAGCAGACCTAGGGGGTCAGGGTGTTTCTACCCTGCCCCCTTTTGCGCTTTGCGCACTTGTTTCAGTCCCTCGGTTCTACCGAGGGACAAAATGGCTGCCAACACTTCTTGATTTGGAGTGTTGACAGCCAATTAGCATGCAGCTCGTGATCGGGAGGGTACTCGGATCCGACGCGCCCATAGATATATATGTGATTTTAATTGTGAATTTCTCAGGAACTACTGAACGGATTTACACCATTTTAGCAAAAGGCACCAGTCTGAACCAAGGGCTACCTCTTTGCCAAATTTGGGGTAATTCCGTTCAGCAGTTCGGGCTGTAGCTGCGACTAAAGGTTCCTATGGAAAAATGAATGGGGAAAACGCGTTTTGGGACCCCCTTTTTTCTCGGCCCCCGCTTGACGTATCACCCCGAGACTTTCAGGGTAGGAGCGGACCGGAGCGCCCCAACAAGTTGGAAGCTTTCGCGAAGATTCGTCAACCGACGCCAACGTTATTGCAAATAGAATGTCGCAGATTTCCTATGGATAATAGGTTGTAACTATAACTATCTACTGGCGACCGCCAGTAGATAATATATAAAATATATATATATATATATATATATATATATATATATATATATATATATATACTTTAAAACAATTAATAAACTATTAATTTTCATTTATATTATAATTTTAAAATTAGATGAAAATTTAACATATATATTATATATATGTGTATATATATGTATATACATATACCAATAACATAATTTAAAACAAAATTCTACTATAAACTAAAACATTAAACTAGTTAGGGTGCGGAGAACGCCGGTGCCAGCGAGCGGAGTGTGAGGGGGAGGCTTTTACAATTCAGAGGCTGGGTCAAGAGGTTGGCAGGAATACGTGAGGTGTAACGTGCATGAACTCGATCACCTAACACGAGTATTCAACAATTCACAAATTAACTTGCTCTTGCTACAATCAGCATGTCAGACGACGCGCTGAAAGAACGAGAAGAGGCGGCAGCCAATATGTTTGATGACAACAAAGCCCCCATAACGAACTCAACCACCCACAATGCATCACAAGGGCCTCGTAATTTAAACTTAAGGGAGCACTTTAAACAATTGGAAAAAGCAATGCGTAACGAACAAAGTAAATGGTGGGAGGCAAAATCCTTACAGCGCTACCTCGATGTAGGACGTTTACCTAGAGGCTTGAGGATTTTAATTGCCCCTAGTTATGAGACACCCGATAGAGACATGATGAGAGAATGGGCTGAAACCAACCTTGAATCCTCAGTCGGCTGCTGGTAATTTTAGTAAAATATGCTGAAAAGGATAGGCTAAAACTGCAGGAGCAAATTGAGGCAATCAATGGTGAAATCAGCGCCATGAATCAAACAGAGGAAACCACAAAACTACGAGATGAAATGAACAAACGACTTAAAAAGGAAGAGGACAAAATCAGGGAAAGGAAAGCGTATAAGTTCCATAGAGACCGGGCGGATTACGAGAATGGACGAATTTTTACCTTCGCCAAGAAATTTGACGCAATGAAAATATCCAAGTATGGAGACAACCAAATGGCTAAACAAAACAGAATGGAGGAAAGAGCAGGATATGGAGGCACCTCAAGCTCTGATTTAAGCTCTGCCGTTGAGAGTGAAATGGAAATGGAATCACGCAGACAGGTAATGGGGCAGGTTCCAGCACAAATTTCACTCACGGATGAAGTAGATTTTTTATGTCGCCAAAGGTTGCTATCTCTACGCCCCAGGAATCAAACAAGTATACAACAAAAACCCGGACCATCAAACGTAGGGAAAGAAGGAGGGCAACAAAACGAAGAGCCAAGCATCAAAGGACAACAGAAGCGTCAACCAAGGAGGAACTGGAGACGGTAATAAATGACTCCAAGACTGAGGCTCCTACAGTCATAAATCTTACAGAGGTGGTCCTAAATAAAGCGGAACAACAACTACTCACGCTTGGTTTATCCTTCTGCCCTGAAAGCTCTTTTGATTACGCTGCCACAAGGATGGATGTCTACAGGGGGGTTCGCAAATTAAAACTCAAGAAATACTTTCAAACCCAAAAACACCCAAGTGCGAACACAGTGGAGGCACAAAATGAACATCCAACAAACTCCCAGTCTAATTTCAATTTCGATAGCTCTGATTTGGCAACTCTGCGTGACATGCAGGATTTGGCAAAGGAAAACTACATTGTCAGTCCAACTATAGACAATGTGGGGAATACCGGCAATACTGAGGGCTCAATCATCAGCAAAACGCCCTTCAAGCCAAAGTCAACTTTTAATCCCATCATGTTAAAAGACTCTATAGATATATTCCATGACCAGGTGGTAACAAGTATCAAATGCCTCAATCACCACGTATCAAATATCAAAAAACGCAAAGTAAATCAGCGGGAGTTACAATACCATCAACTCATGACGAAACTGAAGGAGAATCCTGGGATAGTGGTCCGCAATGCGGACAAGGAGGCAATTTAGTCCTATGGCACATCAAAGACTATACTCAGGAGGCCATGAATCAACTAACCGACACCAATTGTTACTGCCGAAGTGACATCATAAAATTGAGGAAAACCAACAATGATTACAAAGGCAAATTAATTGCATGGAAAAATGCAGGACTGCTTTCAACAGATGAATTTAAATTTAAAAAAAATGAGAATCCTGTTACACCAATCATGTATTTTATTCCGAAAATACACAAAAATTCTACATATCCCCCAGGAAGGCCCATTATATCGGCCAGAAAAAGCCTGTTAGAAAATACCTCGAAATATGTGGACTTCTATCTACAGGAACATGTCCAACGATTAACATCATATATTCGAGACACTGGAGACTTTGGGGCCGATTCCGATCTCGGCCGGTAGGGCTCCGAATCGGATTCGGCTTTACCGGATCCGATTCGGAGCCCTGTTTCCCGACCGATTCGTACGTGCGTCCGGGCGAGCGAGTACGATGCGAAAACTCCGACCGACTCGTTCGCGAGACCCAACCGCACCGACCGACTCATACGCGAAAGCCGACCACTCCGACCGACTCGCTCGGACACGCCTCGCACCGCGCAATGGAGACGTTCCCCGCCGGGCAAGTACGATGCGCGCCGCGAGCAGTCCGACCGACTCGCGCCGTCCAGCTCGAAGGAGCAGTTGGAGCCGTACTTTGGGGGTCTGTGTCGGACCCCTCTGTACGCATAGCTGCGCGAGTCGCACACAGGGGGGACCCATGGGTCCCCCCTACCTGTGCGTGTATGGCGCGAGTCGCTTCGCCGCGTACACGCTGTAGGGGGCGCCCCTGTTCGCCTCGCACCCATTGAGTCAATGGGAGCCCGCGTACACGTTGTACGACAGGCCCCCATTGACTTCAATGGGAGTCCGACCGAATCGAGTCCGATGGCATACGTGCGCATCGTACTCGTTCGGTCGGGCTGCTAGGGTCCGATTCGGTCGGAAATCTCTCCGAGTCCGGCTCGGTCGGAGAGATTTCCGGCCCGAATCGGAATCGGCCCCTTTGTGGCTAAAATGAGAAATTTTAAGTGGCAAGACAACTATCTACTTATTTCCATGGACGTAACATCCCTCTACACTTCAATCAGACATATGGATGGTCTGAAAGCCCTTCGCTACTACCTTGGAAAGAAAGGAGTGGACTTTATAAAACATAATGCTATGCTAATTGACATGGTTGAATTTTGTTTGTGTAACAATATTTTTATGTTCCAAAATGTACTATTGCAACAACTTATGGGTGTTGCAATGGGGGCCAGCTTCTCCCCCAGTTATGCCTGTCTTCATATGGGATGGTGGGAGGAGCTGGTCCTACTTAAGGAACACAGTCAACATTTCAATCACAACATCAAAGCATGGTGGAGGTTTATAGACGACCTATTCATAGTGTGGGAGGGTACCAAGTTAGAAGCTGAGCACTTTATTGAAAAGCTTAACACCAATCAGCTAAACTTGAAATTTACAGCCACAATAAGTAACAGCAGTGTTTATTTCCTGGATGTAGAGGTATTCATCTCAAATGGCAAATTGGAAACCAAGCTCCATCGCAAGCCCAAGGCCGGGAATGCTGTGCTTCATGCCAGCAGCTCCCATCCGCAACATCTCATTCAGAGCATTCCCTACAGGGAAATGCTCTGCTTGAAGAGCATTTGCAGTTGCGAAAATGATTTAAAATCAGCCCAAGCAAGCAGTAAAAAGAGATTTTTAGAGAGGGGCTACAGCAAAAAATGTGTGGAGGCAGCCATTACCAAAAGTAACAACATTCCGAGAGAACTACTCCTACAGAAAAAGAATAGGGATGACATCTCTAATGGTCAGGAAGTAGAGCCTTTCAGATTTATCCTTCAGTACAATAGACAGGAGAAGTCCATAAGAAAAATAATAAGGAAAAATTGGCCTCTTGTACTAGGGGATCCTATCATTGGCCATCTTTTACCAAATAGACCAGCCATCACTTATAGCAGAGCTCCTTCAATGAAGGACACCTTGGTACAAAATGATCCAGGTGGCCAGCCGAAGGGTAACTGGCTGAGCCAAAGAAAAGGCTTCTTCAGATGTAAGGTATGTAAGGCCTGTCAGCACAGGGTCAATACAACTACCTACAAGACACCATTCAGTGCACAGGACTTTACCATACAAAAATCCCTTACATGTAAATCGGACCATGTGGTGTACGTGTTGGAGTGCCCCTGCAAATTAAGATATGCTGGGAGCACAATTTTGCAGGGGCACAAAAGGGTGCTCCAACACTTGCGGGCCATCAAAAATAATGATCAATCTTACACAGTGGCCCAGCATTTTAATGAAATACATGAGCGTGAATGTAAGGATCTCAAATATTTTTAATAGATAGTGTTCCCCCGAATAAAAGAGGCGGGACAGAGTAAAAGCCCTTAGAAAATTGGAGATGCAATACATTCTAAATTTGGATACCAAGCATCCGATGGGGCTTAATGCCACTGATGAATTGCACACCTGTTTGTAAGATGGGAAACTTTTACATCTAGTCAGTTTGTTAATATAGGGAGAGCTATCTTAAAACAGCAAAGATTTGTACAATATTAGTCACAACTTTAATGAATTACCATCAAGGTCAACAATAGCCTGCCGCAAGTCTCCCTCTTTTTAATATATACACGGGCAGTGGAGGTTTTTACACTAATTTAAATTATTTTAGCTTTTTTCACAGGATGTCTTATGTTTTTAACATAGGGTATCGACTTGCACATTTTTGCACATTAACATTGCACTATGCACTTTCCAGATACAAGGTCCTCTAAAAAGAAGAACAAAATTGCCAGTGGCAAGGGAGCCAATTGTGTTTGTTATTGATAAATGTACAAATATCGAGTACGCAAAAATGCTTAAAAAAATGGTTAATGGGTATTGATACCGGGATGTCCAACAAAAATGGTGATTGGCAGGGGAACTACATTGCACTGATTAGTTGGTTTTTAAACTTGTTTTTAAAAAGAATTTGATAATTTATTTATTTATTAAGTAAATGAGGATATAAATTATCGAACAAGTTAACCTAGGAACATTTCAACGATATTAGGCGGTACGATTCTTCCAACTTTTGATTATCGCAATGAATTGTGTTTAAGTTCAAGTGCTGTGCGGTATTCATACCCTTATCCTGTAATACAAACATCATTTATCAGAGAATTGATATTTTGTAACTAGCATGAGCCACTTTTGAAACATTTATATATTTATATATTTATACATTTGTCATTTGTCTCTATGTATGGACCTTATATATCGTTTTAATGCACTGTCACTTTAAGCATTGGGGCGAAAAAAGCTCACAAAAAAATGGTTTAAAATGCACCTCCTTCTTGATGTGCGCGTCATGTGATCAAGACACCAGGGAGTGTCGAAATGCGTCATGGCTGCTGTGGTTGCTGCGAGAGCCAAATAAACATTGAAATTGCACTACTTGGGTCCGTGCTTCACTTTCTGGGCAAGGAAAGTTCAAGGTGAAGTGTGCCGTATATATTTATATATATATATATATATATATATATATATATATATATATATATATATATATATATATATATATATATATATATATATATATATATATATATATATAGTAAAATAATAAATATTAAATATATTACATTAAATTAATATAAAAAAATATTAGATTTAATATACATTTTAACAAACATAACAAATAAACTTAATAAAAAAAGTTTAAACACATATATAATAAATATATATATATATATAAAATATATATATATACTTTAAAACAATTAATAAACTATTACTTTTCATTTATATTATAATTTTAAAATTAGATGAAAATTTAACATATATATATTTATATATATGTGTATATATATATATATATATATATATATATATATATATACCAATTACATAAATTAAAACAAAATTCTATTATAAACTAAAACATTAAACTAATTAAAAATCTTTAAACTTAAATTTCCCACTCCAGTCAGTGCAACAGTAGGGAAAGTGTTGGATAGCGGAGGGGTAAAAATTACTATTCCTACTCCAGTGAGTGCAATAGTAGGGAAAATGTTGGATAGTGGAGGGATACAATTTACCATTCCCACTCCAGTCAGTGCAACAGTAGGGAAAGTGTTGGATTGCGGAGGGGTAAAAATTATAAATTAAAAACAAAAAAAATATCAACAACAAAAAAATATTTAAAAACAAAATATTTTTTTTAAAAATAAAAACATATTAGATTGTTAAATACATATGACAAATACCTACAAATATTATATTAAATAAAATAAAAAAATAATTTTCAAACTAATAAATATTTTTAATTAGAATTCATTTAGAAACAAAAGCAATAATTATTACATAAATTTAGTTTTTTTTATTTCCTACCCTATAACACCACAAAATTCACAACCCACATCTAAATTTTAAAAAACAATTACTTCCATAATTAACATAATTAAAAATCAATTCAAAAATATTATTAATTCAAAAACAAATTAAAACACATACAAATTAATTAACTTCCCACCTTTTACCCCTATAATCCCCACAACACACAGCTAAAATTAAACTGTAAAAAAATTAATTACACAATTAAAATGTATTTTCAATTAAAAAAACTAATATTATTTAACAACTAAATATAAAGAACCCACTCCACATCATTTACTCCTATAAAACCAAAACCCACACAAAAAAAACAATTATCCTAATTAATTATCAATTAATATTAATGTTCAACTAATTATTAATTAATTAAACATAAATTACTTCTCACCCTTCACCCCTATAAACCCCACAACCCACACCTAAAAAATTACACAATTGTCATAATTAATTAACAATTAATTAATATTAATTAACAACCAATTAATAATTAATTAATACATTACTTCCCACAATTAACATTATAAAATCTCAATTAAATCAATATGAATAAATAAAAAATAATAATTAATGTATTATGTTTAAATTACTTCCCACCCTATTTCCCTACAAACTCACAACCCGCTATAGAACTAAAAACCGCAAAATTTAATTAAAATAAAATGATAACCACTAAAAATTAACACATATATTAAAAAACATAAACAATACTTATACAAAAAAATTCATCACATAGATTTAAAATATATACTCAAATACATAACACTAATACAAAAATCGATATTTTAAACAACTATGGGGCCCATTACGATACCCGGCGTAAAAAAATCCGCCAGGCATGGAAGCGGCAAAAATCCGCCCGCACACACCGCCTGAACACCGACCACGCCATTACGATTACACAAACCGAAAACCGCCATCGGCGGAAAAATCACACAAAATACCGCCCGCCATCGTCCGAGTCGGAGTCAAACCGCCCGCCACGGACGGAAACACGCACGACAACACAAAACCGCCCGCCCACACGGCCGACACACCGCACGTGAAATTACGATCGCACCGCCATGAGCGCGGAAAAACCACAAATATACCGCCCGCCAGCGCAAACAACGCCGATGAGAATCGACACGGCAGAAGCCATGGCGCCAACGTACCTGCACAGAAACCATCCGCACACAAAACCAATAGCACACAACATGGCCAACAAGTCCACACAGCAAGGCACGCACAAATACACAAGCACAGTACACATCCCGAAAACACCCCCCGGACAAACAAAAAATACAAAGGCCAGAACCCCAGACACAACACACCTGAAAACAACAGACCATGAGGACACACCCACATAGGTGAGTACAAAAGCAGCACTCCCACAGACCACAACCCCTTGCTACATTGCAAACCAGAGAGGAGAGGAGAGGACACAGTGACACAGCAAGGACAGCAGCACACCACAGAAACGCACACATCACAACCACCACCACCACCACCACCAAACACCACCACCACCACCACCACCACCAAACACCGGCACCACAAACCCCCTGCACATTACACAACACACACCGCACCAGCACCACAAACACCATGGCACCACAAAGGATGCCCAAGTTCACGCCCATGGAGCTGACGGTCATGGTCGACGAGATCATCAAGGTGTACCCACAAATCTATGGGAACATGGTCCAGCACACACCACTAGCCACCAGAAACAGAATGTGGAACCGGATCGTAGACCAGGTCAATGCAGTCGGGACCCTGCCCAGGAACAGAGTCGAAATTAACAAACGTTGGAATGACGTAAAGAGCCTGGTCAAGAAGAAGGAGGGCAAAAACAGAGAGCTGGCTGCCGTCACTGGCGGAGGGAATCCCGCGCTCTTTAAGACCTTCAAGGCGTGGGAGGAGAAGGTGCGAGTCGTAATCCATCCGGAGATCCTCGCCGGATTAGCAGGGGAGTGGAGGCTGGTAAGTACAAACTAATGTATACCAGCACACCGCTATGTACTCACATGCGCAACTACCATGCCACAGCTCCCAGGGACAAACACCCCCATGTCCAGCACACAATACACAACACATCACACACACATGCAACAGACACTACCACACACAGCCCAAACCGAACAACTGTAAGATGCGTGGGGACATGTGTACACTAAGCCAGCCACGTAACCACCAACAGGTCCCCAAATATGCCAGAAGCGCCACAACGAGCACCCACCACACCCATGTGTCCGCCACAGCTGCACTAACCGACAAGTAACAGGTAAGTGGCAGGAACACAAAGTGCAGTGGGTGGGACGGTGGACTGCCCAAGTACAACACACACCAGGCCCCAGTCCCACAGCACAGCAAGGAGGAGCATCCCCCACACCCCACAGCCACGTGTCAGCCACCGCAGTGCACAACGACAGCCGAAAGGCAGACATCACGGTCCACAGCAATCGGTGTCAGTGGGTGTCCAGCCACCCCCACGACCCACAACACCCCCCACCCCCACAGACCTGCAACATGGAGCACCCCCGCTTAGAGCCATGTGGCATCCAGTACAGTGCACGCACGAACAACTTGCAGGTGGGAAACTGGACAGGGCTGGATTACTGGAGGCATGAGGACCATAACACGACCAACACATGGGACATGTCACGTAGCAGACGAACACGCAGCACCGCCCACCGTCACGAACAAGTGAACAATGTGCACACGGACACGAACCACAGACTCACACCCCACATGACCCATCACAAACACAGCAACACCCAAGGAGCCACGTCTGCATGCACAAGCCACACTGAACATAGTACCACACGGCAGCCACTGTGCAACCCATCACACACAACCGAAACACCATTGAAGTCCAGTCCATGTAGCCCCTACTGCCTGTCAACCACACACCCCACAACTACGCCTATGTAAAACAAACAACACTAGACGCAACAGAGCGGAACAACAGAAATGCACACGAACACCACTGAACCCATCAAACACACAGACACACCATGCACATACAACATACCATCCATCCCATCCGTCAGCCCCAGTCTCATGAAAGGCATGTCATCCGCACAGCTGCCACATATACAGCAGTCACGCTAAGACACATGCCCATGACCAACCATGTGCCAGAAGTCAATGAAGCGCACGACACACTGTGAGCAACAACACACAACATGGGCCCCCCCGAGCACTGCAGTGATGCACATGGCACAGGGCAGCACGCACACCAAGGAGATGGGACAACTGCAATACGTTGGCTGGCACACAACCAACACTCACTCATAACGATGCGTCCAATGCCATGTCCAGTAATCACAACAGACAGCAAATATGCAGGCCATGTCAAGCATGCACACACCTCAAACCATGCACTGTCATGCTGCCACAACACATGTCACGTTCGGCACCCATGGCTTACAGCATGTACCCCAAAAGCATATCCCCTCCCAAATGTGAATCTGGGGCATGGCCCCCATGTTGCCATATGCGTTCCTAAGCGTTCCATTTGAACCCCAAAAGCATATTCCCTCCCAAATGTGAATCTGGGGCATGGCCCCCATGTTGCCATATGCGTTCCTAAGCGTTCCATTTGAACCCCAAAAGCATATTCCCTCCCAAATGTGAATCTGGGGCATGGCCCCCATGTTGCCATATGGGTGCCTAAGCGTTCCATATGAACCCCAAAAGCAAAGTACAAACCAGACCCAGGATGGGCCAGGAGCCCGCATACACCAGAGTCACAATGAGTAGGGGCACAGCAACACACCCATCGGCATGGCCAATCCGTCCCATGCCACATGTGCACAGCACACAGTCCCATTGCCTAGCACACACAACTACAGATGCCACAGCCACACACTCGCCTCCGGGAAACCCATGTACGAGATTGCACGAACTGCCAATGTCAGACGACAAATACATACTTCGCCAGGTGCAACACAATAACAAATCTCATTCTCTCCACAGGTGACGAACTGCCGGATGCTGGGGATGGAGACAGCAGCCAGCACAGCCAGCCCACAAGCCCCCAACGAGGACACACGGATCTGGAGGATCTGTCCTCCTCTTCGGACACGGACCACCAAGCAGGCCCATCTGGTGTGGCAGGGCCCAGCCGCTCCCCAGGACCCCTCCTACCCACCAACCCATCATCCAGGGATGCTGAACAGTCCCAGCCCCCTGCTGCCACTGTCGTTGCGGCCACACCCACGGTCATTGCGGCCACACCCACGGTCATTGCGGCCACTACCACTGCCGCAACCGCCACCATCGCCGCACCGACCACCACCGCCACCACCACCACCACCACGTCTTCGCTGGCACCAGCCCCAGCGCAGGTGGTGGCCCGGCCGACTGGATCCACCCTGGGAGCCACAGCGAGGACCGTGGTGTGCAATGTGGCTAGTGGGCAGGCCGGTGGCAGCAGGACTGGTAGGAGGAGCAGGGTCAGGGAAACGCCAGCCTCCCCTGGGAGCCATGCCCTGCCTCAAATGGCCAGAGTCCTTGGGGCCTATGAGGAGGCCCAAGAACAATGGGTCAGGTCTGCTACAGACACGCGGGAGGTGCTGGGGGTGCTGAGGTCCATGGACGCCCGTATGGGCCAATTCGTGTCCCGTATGGACCAACTCGTGGACCTCATGGGCCAGCTGGTGGTGGCGGTGGGGTCACAGGCAAGGCCAGCAACACCACCTCCGCCACCACCTGCTAGGGCGCAGGGTCGGGCAGCAGTGTCCACTTCCCCTGCTTCCACAGCCAGTGAGCACACCTCACCCACCACCAGCAGGTCGCCACCACACCCCCCCCCTCCCAAACGTGGAAGGGGCCGTCCGAAGAGGAACCAGATCTCCCGGGAGGACTTCGCACGCTCCAGTCGCAAGTGAGGCAGCCAGCCAGCCTTCCGCCAGCCTTCCTTGACCAGCCACTGCATTGACTTGCTCTACGATCCCACTCCACACAGCCAGCTGGATGGCATGTGTGTGTTGGACTATGGACATAGAACCAGTGGGTACACCCTGAGCTTCACGCAGCCATGACCGACAGCTCATTGTCACTGCACGCACCACTTTTGTCATCACCTTACACACAATCACATGTCACAGTTTGGAATAAATGCACCTTTTTCACCAACTGCTGTTTGTGCCCTGTGTTTTATTTGTACGGAATACAACGGCCACCTTGGGCGGAAAGGCACCTGATGCGTGGCATGGCAATGGAATCCGGAGGGCCTGTAGGGACCTAGGGGTGGGAGACAGAACAGGAGCACATTCAATGAGTGTGTCACACACCCATCACACAGTACATGTCAACAACTACAAGCAATGTACACACATCGCACAGAGCAATAGGGCACAATGCCACAGTCACCAACAGTGGCATACTACCCTGGCCATGGAGCGTTGACACACTGCACGCAGTGAACATACGGCCACCCTGACACAGCACACACACACCTGCACAGATACAGACACATCATCCGTCGTACATGGACACTCACCGTCAAGTGAAGTAGCGGGCGATGAGCTGCTGGCGCACATTCCCAGCTTCCTCCTCTCCGCTGTCCTCCTCACTCGAGCTGTCCTGGTCTGCGGGCTGGGGCCCTGGTTGATCTCCGTCATCCACAATGAGGGGGATCTGCTTCCGAATGGCCAGATTGTGCAGCATGCAGCATGCCACCACTATCTGGCACACCTTCTGTGGGGAGTACGCCAGTGCACCCCCGGTGCGGTCCAGGCACCTGAACCTGGACTTGAGGAGGCCAAAGGTACGCTCGACCACACGTCTGGTCTTCCCATGTGCCTCATTGTATCGATCGTCTGCTGGGGTGCGAGGATTCCTCAATGGACTGAGCAGCCATGCCCCATTCGGATACGCAGAGTCACCTGGGTGTGAGGGACACAGAGAACCGTTGCTATTCCAACTGGACAGGGGACAGCATCGCACAACCAGCACGCTACACCACTCCACATACTCACCGACAATACAGCCACGATCCTGTTGCAGATTGGCCATCAGTCGTGGCAAGATGCTGTTGCGCATTATGTGTGCATCATGTGCCGAGCCTGGAAACTTGGCACACACGTGGGTGATCACCATGTCCGCAAGGCACACCACTTGCACATTCAGGGAGTGCGTGTGCTTCCTGTTGCGGTACAGGTGCTCAGTGGCCTGTGGTGGAACAAGGCCAACATGTGTGCAGTCAATGGCTCCCACGACGTGTGGGATTCTGCCAAGGGCATAGAAAGCACCCTTCACTGCCGCCAATTCACGAGCCCTGGGGAATCTGATGTACCTGTTTCGGTACAGCATCATGGCTGCCAGTACATCCCTCAGCACCTTGCTGAACATGGGCTGGGACATCCCTCCTCCACTGCCCACTGTGTGCTGGAATGACCCAGTGGCGAAGAAATGCATGGCGGCCATCACCTTAGCCATGGGGGTGACAGCAGTCGGATACACCCTGCGGGGATGGAGATGGGGCTCTAACATGGCACACAGTCGATGCAGGGTTGGCCTGTCCAGCCGAAACTTCCTGATCACCTCTGTATCGTCCATGTCCGCCAGCAATTGGTATGGGCGGTCAATGTTCGGTCTCCGCCTGGGGAAAATGGCAGAGGACACATGTCAAAGCAACACGACACATAGCAATTTCGCATACACATCACTGACATGACTGAGCAAGCACATGAGCCACAGCCCAGCTGTCAAGCTGGGACGGCACGGCCACAATACACTTACACAGGTCTCCCAACAATGGCAATGGCAAGTGAGACATACCACTGCCATGTGCATGCACATGGGGATCTAGGCCCCAATGACTTGCGGGGCGTGCTGATGGGGACTGACTGCATATTCGTCAAGCGGCAACGCCACGGCAACATGAGTGTCTGCTGAGCATGGAACTGCTTCCGAGGCTGGATGAGTATGGCACACGACGACGACGATGTGGGCACGGGCTGAGCGGCCAATACAAGTGGGACCTGTGGCACGAGGGGATATGAGACAGTAGTAGGTGTCAGCACTGCACCCTATGTACAGCACTGTACGGATCACAGCTCCCGAAACATTGACTGGTGTCCACATTGACAGCCCCATGCCAAGACGGCTGTGTGCTTGCAGTCACACGTCACAGGTGAGAGGTTACATTGCACGTGCCAGGTGGCAGACGTACATAGTGGGAGCTGGCATGTGTGTGCATGTGTCTCCTGTTCAGGATCCACCAGATGGGCGCTGACTCTGTACTGAGCATTGGACACAGCATGTTCCGTGGAAGGCTTGTGTGTGTGGGATGGTGGCACTGGATGTGCCTCCGTTGGGTGGGGGGCCATGCACAGGGCGGGTACATCGATGATTGCGCATTGTTGGTCACGGTGGGTGCACCAACTAAGATGTGTTGCCCTGTGTTCAATTCCTATGTCCGCATGATGATGGACTGTGGATGTGGGCAGACTACACATTGGTCGATGTGCTGTCTATATGCATGTGCCTTCACACCAGGCACCGCTGCCCCTGCACATGTGACCCCTGCTGGACTCGCTGCTGGGTCTGTGGAGCTGATGCACCTTCTGTGCGTGGGGCGGACAGCTCTCCTCACTTCCCTCATTGCGCATGTCATGTCTTTGCCGCAGGTGACATGGATCATGGAGGGCCCACATGTACGCGTGGGTAGGCTACACATGATTGTTCACTGGTCGCCACCCCAGTCAGTGTTTCGAATGGGAAGGTTGTCGTGCTGGTGGTATGTTCGATGTGGCGGATGGGCGAGCCTAGGTGCGGGCTTACGTTCCGGACATGGGGGGTAGTTGGATTGGCGACTAGTTGCAGTACACACGGGACACGTCTCTTCCTTTCCACATCTGGGTCATCCCTTGTACTAACTGACAGTGATACGGTCATCTTCGCCCCAGCCCTCATGTCCTCCCCTCGCCCCCCAATATGCATGCTCACCTGCGTGGCTAGCGCTTGCACAGGCAGCCCCAAGCTCGCACCAGAGAGGGCAAGGAGTGTATGTGTGGGTCCAGTTGCACGAGTGGGCTGTCTCAGGGTATGATGTGTGGCGGGACGCCGTCCACCTGCGTGGTGCCCCAAATGGAGACCCGGCCTGCATGGACTATGCATCACAGTCTTCGCCTTCCGGATCCGCCACCTGCGACACCCAGTGGCTGTGGCTGCCCTTGCGGCCAGGCCGCGTCCGTCTGTGACTGGTGGCCCACACATTCACTCTTTGGCCTCTCTGGGGAGGGCTCGGGGGTGGTGGCGCACGCGCTTGCACTTAGTCGCAATGGCATGTGGCGTGGTTGGTATGATGGGCAATGGATGGGATGGTGCGAGCCACCTCCCGTGACGTCAGTGCTGCTCGTGCTGTGGTGCGTCCCCCTACACTTCCATCTGACTTGTGCCATGCTAGACGTTGAGGTTCTATTGCCTGCGTGATATGACCAGGAGGAGCGCGAGGAGACCTCTCACACACCATGCTCCACTGCCATCCCGTGCCCTGTATCGCCTGTGCGGATTGACTATGTTGGGGTTACACCTGGTCGACTGGGGCTGTGTGTGCCTTGTCAAGGGGCATGGCGGGCGCACAACAGGATCCAGCTTGTCCACAGAGGGTGGGCTGAGGTGCGCCTGGTACCGCTTTGTACGTGTGCCCGGCTGCTGTGCACACACGTGTTCACTCCCCCCGACAGGTGTCCTCTCACAATGCCCAGGGAAGCGGTGGTGTACTGTTCATGACCCCTCCCAACACGGCGTGCTCCAACTTGGCATGTGCGCATCTACCCGTCACACCCACCCACCTGAGCACTGCGTCCATACGACTTCACACGACACATGTGTGTCTTCCACAGTTGTGCTACTCATTTGCGTTGACATCCAATACCAGTGGACTACATGGTCATGTCACGACTGCCGTGTACTTCACATACTCTCATCCTCTCTCATTCGTACTTGTGAAATGAGTCAGCGGAGACAGTTTTGGTTTCAAACATTATATTGAGTCTTCTGTCCTCTGTGATGCAGTATAGTGGACACTACTGGCAGCGGAATACATGTTGAGGATATACTGAGCATGATTACAAATGGGATAGGGTGTGGGGTTACATGTGATTGGCTGTTGCATGTGGGATGTGGGCTTCAGAGTGACATCTGCTTGGCCAAGGCTGTGCTAATGTACATTTACGTATAGCTGTGGAGCTGCGGACTTTGACACAGACGGTATACATGTAGCCTACCAGACCGCTCGGCATCATGGGCACAGTCCATCTCAGTTCCATGTGACAGGTTTGCTGCGGTTGTTCCTCATGCACGCGTGCATGTGAGATGACATCAGGGCATGTGCTTGCGTGCATGCAGCGGCGTGCCACTTGTTGTTGCACTGTGGTGGTTACTGGACATGTCACAGTCACTGGGGTCGTGTTGTTGTTGTATGCACTTGTCGTCCATGCAAAGGTCCTGGTATGGGATTCCCGGGGCGGGGGTGGGAGGGGTGCAGCACCCACAGACTCCAGGCGACCTATTCATGTCCACTGAGCGGTGTGTGTGTCCATGTGCGCTGGATCCATGTCGTGTCCTGGTTGTTCGTGCAGTTCCGTCCATGTGGGTGCGATACACAGAGCCCATGCCACTGCCTCCCACGATGCATGCGGTGTTCCTGGATGTGATGGGGAACAGTGTGCATGTCCCGGTCATATCCGATGTCATGGCGATGTCGTTGATGGCGTGGTTACAGTTGCCGGTCGTTTGGTATGGCTATTGTGGTGGTGACTGGCCAGTCCGTGCGGAAGCTGAGCATGGGTGCGGGGTTGGACTTCATAGGTCAGTCGGGGAACCTGCGTTGTGGTCCGACGTATTTACAGGTTGTCAGGTATGCGATGCCGTCCAGCAGGGCTTCCATGTCATTGGTGGTGTACATGTTTGCCAGCCAATGAAGCGGATGGTGGCTCTCAAGGTGTTGTTCGTAGGTTGTCCCTTGGAGGACCATGATGGGGCATGCTGGGTGACATTCGATGTAGCTGTTCTCGATGATCCGTCGTGTGGAGGCACAGTGGTCCCATTTCAGTGCGGGTGCGATGTTGGCCACATACGCCATGCCCCCATAGGCAGAGCAGGCCCTGTCGTGTGCGTCCAGAGGGAGGAGTAGTGGTAGCAGGTCCGCCTTCAGACATGCCGGGTTGGAGAGGCATATCTCGACGGGATGCTGGTAGGGACACCTCCGACAGTAGAAGACGGGCATGACGCAGCTGAACAATGTGATGCGGTAAGTCAGTCGGTAACTTACGATCAGCAGGGACAGGAGATCGCATCCCAATGTATGTATCGTGTTGGTTTTGTACAGCTTGAGCTGTTCGGCGTAGTTGGGTAGGTTTGTTGCGGTTGCCATTTCGCAGCGGTTCGTTGAGGTGGCGTGCTCCGGCTGTGTGTGCAGTCTGCAATGTGCACGCTCCGGGGTTGCTGTGAGCTCTGTGTAGTCGTAGGGAGACAGGACTTGTGTTCTGTTGGCTTGTTTGGAGGACACGGGCCCTCTTCCCACATGCTTCTCAGACAGTTCAAGGTCAGTGCTGTGTGACTCCTTCCAATTAACTTGCATGTGGCCGACATGGGGGAGTGTTTTCTTCTTTCTTCCCCGTCCGTTGTGTGCTTCTGTGATATGCGCTATCTGCCCTGTGGTCGGTCTCCTCGGCATGCCTGTGTTGGTCTATTCTTGGACAATGGCTGTATTCACCGGCTTCTGTCGTAGGGCTGTGGTTTCGGAGTTGGAATGGAAGGTCATTCAGTGCTGTCTGCTCTCCCTTGTGTGGGCGGCAGTCTGCCTTTCCGCTCAGCGTTGGGCCTTGTGTGTGGATGTTATTCTTGGGCCACCTGTTGTCGGTCCCCGGGCTCTTTGGTGTTCCGTTTCATGTGTCTTGTTCATATGTGCAGGGTGGTATGGGTTTTTCAGTGTGGTACTGGCGTTCCTCTTCCCAAAGGGGCCCTGCTTCTCCTAGTTGATGTTGCCGCCGCTGTGTGCTTCGCCATGTTTGTTACACTGGGGTGTGTCCTGCTGTTGCGTGACTTCACTGACATGTGTGCGTCGGTTGTGTGGCGTTGGGTGTTGTCCGTGAATTGGGCGTTGGGGACATGTCTGTGGCCGGCCTGTCACGTGTCATGTGCGTTCGGGGTGGGGCTGATGTGTGTGCTGCTTGGTTGTGTCCCTGTGTCTGTGTGCGACGCATGCATGGCGCTGCGGTTGGCCTCTGCGTTGTGCGCATGTGTGGCGGCGTCATCGGCGCTTTGTGGCCGTGACGGGGTGGTTGGTTCCTAGTCCCAGGTGGTGTGTACACATGTGTTCCGCGATGTTAGGATTTGGCCTGTGTGTCATATGTGGATGCAATGGTGGATGTGTAGTGTACACGCGCTGGTGGGGGGTTGTCCGCTTTTTCCGCCCTTGCACTGTGTGCGCTGTTTGCGTGCACTTGTTGTGTGTGTGCCT
This sequence comes from Calotriton arnoldi, assembly GCA_963921515.1. Taxonomy (NCBI): domain Eukaryota; kingdom Metazoa; phylum Chordata; class Amphibia; order Caudata; family Salamandridae; genus Calotriton; species Calotriton arnoldi. The sequence goes on from CAWUFW010007253.1 coordinate 527,719, forward strand.
ACCTGCGTCTCCGCGGTACGTTGCGTCCTTGGTGGTGCATCAGCAGAAGCATGGGAAGGGCCTGCAGTGCTGGATTCATGCCCGGGGTGCCGCTTCTTCGTTGTCCGTGCTCTGCGTCCGTGTTACCGCCTCTCTTTCACGTGCGGTGTCTCTTAGCCGTGGGAGCCGTTTGTTTGCGGCATCGTAATTTATGCGCCGGGCGGGACGTGTTTCGTCGGACGGTGTGTGTCAGTTGGGCTGCGCCGCTACGTGTACGGGCGCACTTTGATGGCGGACGGTGTTGCTGGCTTGCCGGCGGTGTTTGGCCTACTTTTCGCATCGTAATTGTGCGGGCGTGTGGACTGCTGCGTGCCGGCGGTAACTGGTGGTTTTTGCATCCGCCAGCACGGCGGTTGTGCTTCCGCCCGCCATCGTAATGAGCCCCTATATTTTTGCAAATGATATTAATGACTTCTATTTTTTTTAAACGATATTTCTTACCTTAAAATCGATATTCTTGACCATGATATTCTTGCTATCGATATTTCTGTGTCACAATATTTACAACTCAATATTTGTGTAAGTTGGAATTTCTAACAATATTTTGTCTAAATACCGGGCGCTTTCCCACTGTAATGCAATGTGAAAATCCACAAACTATATTAAAAACATTAACAATAATTTTACAAACAATTTATAACATATACAATTAAAATATATATTACTTCCAACACATGCTAGGAAGTGGTGTTTACTTGATTGGTTTAGGTGTTGTACCTGTGAGTGCCCTGTAAAAAGGTATACCACAAACCCAGGGCTGGTACTGCACTGGCTAATAGTGAGATGCAGCAGTGATTGTGCCACCCACCAGAATAGCCTTTCAAACATGTATCAATCCTGCCATTGCAGGCCTGTGGGTGCGCAGTTGCGCCTATGTTCAGGTTGGCATTTCTAACTCATTAGCCAACCCTGAGTGGAACTTCCCCTACCACTAGAGCACACCTTGGGTAAGCCCTGAGGGGTGGAGCAAGAGGTAGGCAAAAGGCAAGGCAGGTACACATGGGTGTTTCCTGCCCAGGTAGTGAAGAATCCCCATGTGGGTTTTCCCTACCTAGGAGGTCGATTATTCCCATGGGACAACACCCGGGTTTTGCTGATTTTAGTTTCCTGGGCTTAGGGCTCTGGGAACTTTCCCACTGTAAATGCAGTGTAAAAGTGTGCACACCCTTCCTACACACGTTAGGAAGTGGTGCTTACCTGATGCTTTTAAACATGCCTCAAGCCGACCATTGCAGGCCTGCGGGTGCGCCCTTGCACCTATGAGGTTTTCAAACATGTGTCAATGCTGCCATTGAAGGCCTGTGTGTGCACAATTGCACTTACGCTCAGATTGACCATTCTAAACCACTGGCCAATTTTGAAGGGACCTTTTACTAACACAAGGGCACCCCTGGGGTAAGTCTTAAGGGGTGAAGCAAGTGGTAGGTGAAGAGCAGAACCCCCAATTTCAAAGGCACAGTACAGTATAACTACGGTGCCATACTTCAGCAGGGGAGAGAAACATTGTGGGGACGGGTGACCGGGCATCCTGGAACTGTGTGGTGCACACTACCAGAGGAATCTGTTGTGTGGAAAGAGGATTACTGCCATTGGAAGGGACCGTGCACCCTTCCTGAATAGTGGCTTGCCTGGACTGACTCCCTGCTGCTGTGTGGCACCCTGAAGTGGGCTCACCAAGGGCTTGTTGTGTTGCCCCCAGTTCTCTTGTGGAGGTCTCAGGGACATCAAACACCTTTCATTAGGGACCCACACCATCTACTTGTGCCACCTGGAGAGCAGCGCCCTCTTAAATGGCCACATCGTCTGCTTGATCCCAACTGGTAGCGCGGGGTGAGCGTGGAACTAAGTATTGTGCCTGGAGATCAGATTGCCTTGTGCTGAGCCCCAAAAGTACTGCCCGCTTCTAAGGTGTGTGGTCCCTGCATCGTGGGGCCTCAACAGGCATTAGGCGTCTTGTTGGTGGTGCGCGGATTCATTGGTTGCGGGACCTGGGAGGTAAGGGCGTACCAATATCAGTGCCTCATTCTACCTCATGTGGCACTGCTGAACTTGCGCCTGTGTGTTTGACTGGAATTGTCTGGTGTGACTCAGATCAACATGCACCAGACATTGTGCCTCATTTCCAGTGAGGTACTGAGTTTGCGACTCTTCATTGTGTGTGACCGGAACTGTCTGGTACGACTTACATCAACGCATACCAGATGCTGTGCCTCATTTCCCGGGAGGTGCAGAGGAGTGGATTTGTGTTCCAGTGTGCCTGGATTGTCCGAGTTCTACTTTGATTGACGTGTGTCTGAGGGGATGCCTCCTTCTTCTGAATGGCTCCCCTGCTTCATTCCCCATTCATCAATTGTTCCTTTTGTCCCCTCAGTGTGGCGGACCAACTGCCCTCTCCTCACCCGGCGCGACGACTTTGTGTTGCCAGGTAGTATTGCCCGGATCGGGCCAGGGGGGTGAGAGTAATTAACTGGGCTAAGGAATGCTTTGAGAGCGTTTAGAAGCGGGTCAAGAGCCTGCGTGACCCCCCGTGCTTTGCAGAACTGGGCTGGTGCTGGAAGGTACAGTGTGGAATCCCTTGATTAAACGACTATTGCCCTCAGCCCATTTCTGCTCTGCATACTGTGGGTGTACTTTCTCAGTAGTGGCCAAACTTCCATTTGTCGACTGCCACCTAATTAGCCCCGCCAGCTACCCCTGCCTTCTTCCCTGGGGCCCTGTGTGAGAGTGACTCTGGATCTGATTGGCCTAATATCAGGGGGAAGGTTTTCTTGTTCTCCAGCCCATGGGTGTAGGGTAGTCGGGGTTAGCTGAAGGGTGGAGTAGGGCTTGGGCCACGGGGTCTGCATGTGCATTATCAACAGACCTTCCGGATATCAGTTGCACCACATTACGGTGCTGTGTGCGAGTGCACTCCATATGGATCTGCCTGATATCCGTGGCACTGCGTATCGGTGCTGAATGAGCATATGGGAGTGTCTGCCTGTTATTACTTACACCGCACAGCATTGTTGCTTTACACATTAATTCCTTGCCAAAACCATACTACTTTTGACATTAGTTTTTACCCGTGCAGCCTTGGCCATGGTGCTGCTTAAAAGTATTGTAATTATTTGTGTGTACACATTTCTGATATCTTTGTGATCTGGGGTGCACCCTATAACTGTGTGGTATTGAATTATAATAATTGCCAGGGTGGGCCTTGTTCTGACACCATTTCACACCACATAAGGGTACTTGGGGGTAAAGTAGGATCTTTCCCAAGTGTGCATATTACTGATGTCATTTTAACACAGCTGGGCCTAGTACTTCTAGTGATTTTTCCAAATGTGATTTATGCCAAGAACTACATGATGTTCATGTTGTGTTAATTATTGTGTGTGCTGAATACAAACTTTATTTACATACTCACCTATAAAGTATCTTTTGTGACGCTCAGTGTGTTTACTGTGTGAGAGTGCTGTGCCAATGCCGGCCGGGCACACCGATCGGTCCATTGCTGTACAACGCGTACCCGCTCACAACAGACCGAACTGCCAAGCCATGTCTTCCCTGGACCGGAATCAAGCATCCTAGGATGGATTAAACCCAGATCTGTGACTGGGGGTGAATGTTTGCCAATGTGCAGCATTCCGTCCATCATCTTGTGTGTTTTGCATTTCGCCCTATGTGGGAAGGGTATGCCCAGACGTGGGTCCCTTGCTCACTACGCCATTGGAGTCAAGCTATCCTGGCTGATGAAGGCTGATAGCCTGAAACCGGTCCTAGGATGCTTGATTCCGGTCCAGGGAAGACATGGCTTGGCAGTTCGGTCTGGACTGTTCCCATGAGGCACAGGGTCAAGACTGATTTGCATATGCCTATGTCTGAACTGGGGTGGCGTGGTGAAGCAAAATAACGATGGATTAAACCCAGATCTGTGACTGGGGGTGAATGTTTGCCAATGTGCAGCATTCCGTCCATCATCTTGTGTGTTTTGCATTTCGCCCTATGTGGGAAGGGTATGCCCAGACGTGGGTCCCGTGCTCACTACGCCACTGGAGTCAAGCTATCCTGGCTGATGAAGGCTGATAGCCTGAAACCTGTCCTAGGATGCTTGATTCCGGTCCAGGGAAGACATGGCTTGGCAGTTCGGTCTGGACTGTTCCCATGAGGCACAGGGTCAAGACTGATTTGCATATGGCTATGTCTGAACTGGGGTGGCGTGGTGAAGCAAAATAACGATGGATTAAACCCAGATCTGTGACTGGGGGTGAATGTTTGCCAATGTGCAGCATTCCGTCCATCATCTTGTGTGTTTTGCATTTCGCCCTATGTGGGAAGGGTATGCCCAGACGTGGGTCCCGTGCTCACTACGCCACTGGAGTCAAGCTATCCTGGCTGATGAAGGCTGATAGCCTGAAACCGGTCCTAGGATGCTTGATTCCGGTCCAGGGAGGACATGGCTTGGCAGTTCGGTCTGGACTGTTCCCATGAGGCACAGGGTCAAGACTGATTTGCATATGGCTATGTCTGAACTGGGTGTGGCGTGGTGAAGCAAAATAACGATGGATTAAACCCAGATCTGTGACTGGGGGTGAATGTTTGCCAATTTGCAGCATTCCGTCCATCATCTTGTGTGTTTTGCATTTCGCCCTATGTGGGAAGGGTATGCCCAGACGTGGGTCCCGTGCTCACTATGCCACTGGAGTCAAGCTATCCTGGCTGATGAAGGCTGATAGCCTGAAACCGGTCCTAGGATGCCTGATTCCGGTCCAGGGAAGACATGGCTTGGCAGTTCGGTCTGGACTGTTCCCATGAGGCACAGGGTCAAGACTGATTTGCATATGGCTATGTCTGAACTGGGGTGGCGTGGTGAAGCAAAATAACGATGGATTAAACCCAGATCTGTGACTGGGGGTGAATGTTTGCCAATGTGCAGCATTCTGTCCATCATCTTGTGTGTTTTGCAGCCACATATACCTGCCAGAGACCCAGGGGCACACCTCCAACACCACACCCAGTCCACACTGTTTCCTAAGGCATGTAAGGCTGCATTACATTTTCTGTGTATGGGGGTTAACATGTGGTTTCTGTGGTGGCACTTGTGGGCAGCCACACCGAGGCGGTGCATGTGTTCATGGGGACAGGGTCCTTTGTGTGTTGTGCACATGACCACTGTGATGTGTGACAGTTCATTTCGGAGCATGTGGCATGGTCACATTTCCAGGTTGTGTATGTGTGTGACATGTCACATACCCCCAGGGTCCCATGGGGGAAGGCAGGTACGTCACAGGATGACCCATTGCCCCAATAGTGATGTCCCTCCACAGTCTGTGTGCATGTTGTGTTTCCGATGTCTCTGATTCCATGTGCACGATGGGAGACAGTCTCCACATCAACGTTGTTTGTGCATGGACTTTGATGTTGTGCGTCACTGGCGTCCATGTCTGTCCTGCGGAGGCGACAGGGGCCACTACCTGTGGGAGTCATGTTTTTTTACTGACGTGTACATGATACGCCATGTCATGCCAGTGTCCATGTGGCAAGACAGGGTCACTGGGAATCTACATGTCAATGAGCTGTGATGCCTGTGGCGCATCTGTCCAGACATGTCACTGTGGTGTGTGTGTGGAACGTGACAGCAGTAAATGGGTACTGTGACACAGCCTGATGGTTTGCCATAGCACAACCTGGTACCAGTTGTGCACACATGTTGTACTGAGAAGTTAGATGATGGGCATGTAGGTGCGAGTTATGTCCGGACAGAACGGCACACACATCAAGTACTTGTGTCTCGTAATGATGTATCATGTGAAATTGAGTATGGTGAATGGCACATATGTGGGGTGACTGACAATCTTTCTTTCTTCAACCTATGCACTGCAGGGCTCCAGCTGTCCATAGACCATTCCCTGACCTGGCAACGATGGTGGAACGTGACAGCATCCGACGGTACTGCTTCACCAGGCAGCTGATTGAGGATTTGGCAGTGCGCTTGGCACCACATTTGCAACCTGGCCGGCCGTACCCTACGGCGCTGACCCCCAAGGTGAAGGTAATGGCAGCCCTACACTTCTTTGCCACCGGTACCTTTCAACACACTGTGGCGACTGCCGGTGGGATGTCACAGACTATGTTCAGCCATGTGCTTCGCGATGTTTTGGAGGCAATGTTGAGATGCCCGAACCAGTACATCTATTTCCCTACACGTCAACAACTCACTGACGTCAAGAGTGACTTCTATGCCCTGGGGAGGATGCCATATGTCATTGGCTCCATTGATGGGACACATGTGGCTTTGATACCACCACAGGCACATGAGCAGGCATACCGGAACCGTAAACATTACCATTCGATCAATGCTCTGGTGGTATGTCTTGCAGATATGAGCATCACACATGTGTGTGCCCGTTTCCCTGGTTCAGCACACGATGCCTACGTGATGAGGAGTAGTCGCATCCCGAGGATGATGGCACAGATGCAGAACCAGCGTGCCTGGCTTGTCGGTGTGTACTGACTTTGTTCCATTGTGTGTGTTCTGATCTGTAGTATTCCACCCACTTTTCCAACTCAGCTCATGTGCACTTGTCTGTCCGTAGGTGACTCCGGATACCCCAACATGCCGTGGTTGCTGACACCCCTCAGGAACCCTGTGACACCAGCCCAGATGCGCTACAATGAGGCACATGGTCGGACCAGGAGAGTGATTGAGCGGACCTTTGGTCTCCTGCAGAGCCGCTTCCGCTGCCTGGACAAGACAGGAGGGGCCCTCCCATATGCCCCAGCAAAGGTGTGCAAGATTGTCATCGTCTGCTGCATGCTACACAACCTGGCAGTGCGGAAGGAGTTGCCTCTCATCCTGGATGACGATGACCAACGTCCGCCACCTGTGGAGGATCCTGGCCTGGACCACGATGCCAGTGATGATGATGATGATGATGGTGATGTTCGCACACAGCTCATCACCAACTTCTTCAGCTGAATGTGAATATCCAGGGAGATGTAATGTGAATGATGTGAGTTTGCATGATATGTGTGGGTGGTGCTCTGGTGCTGTTTGAGTGTGGCCATGTGCTACTTGACTGGATGCGTGCAGCAATGTGTCCTTACAGGTAGTCTGTACTCCCCAACAGTTTTGACATGCTAACTTGGTTTAGTGTAGTTGTCTTGTGACATGTATTGGGCATGAGTATTGCAGTTCTGTCCTGTTCTTCAGTGATTTTAACTGTGTGTCATGTCTGTCCTCCACAGGGTGCTTACTGAGTACTTTGGTCAACTTGGATCCCCCGACACCATGATTCAGCTTTCAGGGTGGCAGCAGTAGTTTGCCTACAAGTGATGTGCCACACACCCCTGGACTTCATATCTTCTGCACTTGTTGACTGTGTGGCCACTGCCACGTGGGTAAACCTTGCATTTGTGGTGGAAACAACATGTTGCAAATGTGTAATAAACCTGTGCTTCACTTTGGGATGTGCGTTGTCTGTGGTCACACATCTGACTGACATTTGCTTACTGCACCTGTGGGCTAGTTGCCACAGACTCTGAATAGGTGTGGTGTCTGTGCATTCCACTGTATTTCCTGGCAACATCACTGTGGGCGATGAGTCCGATGGCCCTGGTGTCTCCGTGTCGTGTAGCCCTAGTGGTGTGTCTCCCTCATATGTGTCACGTCACCATGACTCACACGACGGTGTTGTACTTGCTGTGGCAGTTAGCATACACAGTGTAATTTAGCAGATCATCATCACCATAACAGTATCCACATTTGAATAACAACAGAGGCAAGTATGGTGTACTAGTGATTTTATTTACAGACATGTGTGTGTGTATATTGCACAGGATGGTGGGTGCTGTACATTGGGATTGTGATCCAAAGTTCCCAGATGAGTTGGAAGTCTTGGTAGCAGAAATGTCCTGAGTGAAGTCCACAGTCATATGATAGATTAGTCCAACTTGAACTCCCCATGTCATGTGGAGAGTAGTGTTGCATTCGACAGGGTGAAACGTTTGCACACAAAGGAGAATTTCCGGAACAGGTGTTGGCTTCCTGGGGGATGTACGTGGCCATCAACCTCTCAGTTTTCCTTCCTCGGACGACCCCTCTTCTTTGGGGGGGGACCCTCACGTGCAGGCTGCTCCGGTGCAGGGGAGTCTCCGCCAGAGTCCTCCTCCCTCCCTGTGGCGGTGTCAGTTGTTGCAGCACCAGATGTTGTGGGCACACAGGGAGGTGTGGCCATGTTGTTGCTCATCTGGCGGAGGCATGTCAATATTTCCCTGTGCACCGCTGTCAGTTCTTGCAATGTGTCCCACTTGGACTCCATGCCAGACATATGTGTCTCCACATGGGACATGTGTGTTTCCACATGGGACATGTGTGTCTCCACACGGGACATGTGGGAGTCCAAGCGGGCATGATGGGCAGCCTGCTTCTGTTGTATGTCCTTGAGGATCCCCACTACCTGTCTGACCTCTCCGGTGCTATCCTGGTACGCATCAGCGATGCGTGCCAGTTGTGGGTCATCATGCAGTCCAGACCCCTCTGCAAGCAGCGACCTATGTCTACCACCCCTCCCACCACCCCTGGCGACACGTGCAAGACCTGCGATGGCACGCACAGGTGACCCGAGGCCCCCTTGGGGGTTGTTAGTGGTGTTGTCGTCCGTTGCTCCACGGTGGGCCTGGGACCTTCTGCTGTCATCAGTGGTCCTTGGTCTGTCCGTGTCGGCGGCGGTGGTCTGTGTGTTGGCAGTTGTTGGAGGGGTGGGTGCAGGGGGCGCAGATGTTGTTCCAGCTGGTGCTGCATGATGACTCACACCGGAGGTGCCAGGTAGGTCTTCGCCATCCGAGGAGGGCAGAGGCTGTTCCACACCACTGAGCTCTGTGTCCCCCGGAGCCTGTCACAGGGACTCCTCCTCGCCTGCTGCTGTGTCCCCATCATCATCACCTGTATTTGGAAGAGACACACATTGTATGTTATGTTTCTACAGGCATCAATGGTTCACACACCGGACAGTTGTGACTGTACCTCTGGATGCAGGCATGTACATTGCATTGTCCTAAGTTGTCACAGTAAGAGGATGATATTGGTGTAGCACATTGTCATGCATACCTGGGGCATTTCAATGTGAATGTTGAGGTGTGTGCATGGCCAGCATTGGTTGTATTTGGTGGACATCCGGCCATCCTTCTCCACCTAGCCCAGCTATCCCACCATGAAGCATGCCACCCTTGCAGTGGGTTCAGGTTGACTCGCAGGATGTCATTCAGTGGTGTCTTGCTGTTGGTTGTTGCACAGTTCCCAGCAGGGCCTTGTGCATCCCACAGCAGTACCCAGTGTCAGCCATCTTGTCAGTCCTTATCCACTCCCTGTGATGTGGGCATGGTTCAGAGTGGTGTTGATGGGCCAATTGTGAGGGTGAGCAGTATCTGTGACTACAACTCCCATCATGCTATTGCCTATACCCCCCTTCCCAGCATGCCCATACTTCCTTCCTTTTGAGTGGACTTCACTGTGTGTGAGTGTGACAGCAATGGCAAGATGGCTGACAGTGGTGTCCTGCTGTTGGTTGTTGCACATTTCCCAGCAGGGCCTTGTGCACCCCACAGCAGTACCCAGTGTCAGCCATCTTGTCAGTCCTTATCCACTCCCTGTGATGTGGGCATGGTTCAGAGTGGTGTTGATGGGCCAATTGTGAGGGTGAGCAGTATCTGTGACTACAACTCCCATCATGCTATTGCCTACACCCCCTTCCCAGCATGCCCATACTTCCTTCCTTTTGAGTGGACTTCACTGTGTGTGAGTGTGACAGCAATGGCAAGATGGCTGACAGTGGTGTCCTGCTGTTGGTTGTTGCACAGTTCCCAGCAGGGCCTTGTGCACCCCACAGCAGTACCAAGTGTCAGCCATCTTGTCAGTCCTTATCCACTCCCTGTGATGTGAGCATGGTTCAGAGTGGTGTTAATGGGCCAATTGTGAGGGTGAGCAGTATCTGTGACTACCACTCCCATCATGCTATTGCCTACACCCCCCTTCCCAGCATGCCCGTACTTCCTTCCTTTTGAGTGGACTTCACTGTGTGTTAGTGTGACAGCAATGGCAAGATGGCTGACAGTGGTGTCCTGCTGTTGGTTGTTGCACAGTTCCCAGCAGGGCCTTGTGCACCCCACAGCAGTACCCAGTTTCAGCCATCTTGTCAGTCCTTATCCACTTCCTGTGATGTGAGCATGGTTCAGAGTGGTGTTGATGGGCCAATTGTGAGGGTGAGCAGTATCTGTGACTACAACTCCCATCATGCTATTGCCTACACCCCCCTTCCCAGCATGCCCGTACTTCCTTCCTTTTGAGTGGACTTCACTGTGTGTTAGTGTGACAGCAATGGCAAGATGGCTGACAGTGGTGTCCTGAGGTTGGTTGTTGCACAGTTCCCAGCAGGGCCTTGTGCACCCCACAGCAGTACCCAGTTTCAGCCATCTTGTCAGTCCTTATCCACTCCCTGTGATGTGAGCATGGTTCAGAGTGGTGTTGATGGGCCAATTGTGAGGGTGAGCAGTATCTGTGACTACAACTCCCATCATGCTATTGCCTACACCCCCCTTCCCAGCATGCCCGTACTTCCTTCCTTTTGACTCTGCTTCCCTGTGGGGTAGTGTGCCTGTGCTGACAGGAAGGCTGACAGTGTTGTCCTTGCGTTTGTTTGGCTACAAGTCCCAGGAGTGTCCCTGTGCTTCACACAGCATTACCCAGGGTGGTGGTTCTTTGTGGGATCTTCATTTGGTATGTGAGGCATTGCATTCTCCCAGGTGGGTTTTGTGGAGTTTGTGTTGAGGGTGTGTGTGAGGTGAGCTGCTTGTAACTATGGTCAGTGCTGTGAGTCCTCCTTCCCACCCAGCCAGATATCCCGCCATGCAACGTGCTTGCATTGCAGGGAGTGCAAGTTGGCTTTCAGGATGTCAGGCAGTGGTGTTCTGCTGTTTGTTGGTGCCCAGTTCCCAGCAGGGCCTTGTGCTCCCCACAGCAGTACCCAGTGTCACCCATTTTGTCAGTCCTTGTCCACTCCCTGTGATGTGAGCATGGTTCAGAGTGGTGTTGATGGTCCAAATGTGAGCTGCCCATTATCTGTTGCTACGAGTCCCATCATGCTCTTGGTTACACTGACTTCACCAGCATACACAGGATTCCTTCCTTTCTGTGAGCTTCCCTGTGAGGTGGTGTTCTAGTGGTGGCTAAATATCGGACAGTGTTTGTTGTTTAGATTTGTGCCACTGCCTAGCTCAATTTGGTATTGGATTTGTACATGTCATGACACAGTTACATATCACTATGACATGGCATGTATTGTGTTTATCTGACTAACATACACTTCTTGGGATGATTATCTTTTGGTTGCTGTTGATTTGCTAGGGGTGCATGGTTTGACTGTCCCCTTGACAGTGATGTGTGTGTATTGTCACACAATATTGTGTATATTAGTTGTGTACTCACCTGGCTCTGGGATGTTTGTTAGTCCATATACGCTCACTGGTGGTAGGATGGCCCGCACCTTCTCCTCCCAGGGCCTGAGGTATACTGGTTTGGCAGGAGGGCCACTGCCGGTGTGCTGGCTCAGGAGGTAATCCTTCTTCAGTAGGTCCCTGACCCTCCTGCGTACATCATACCACCTGTTCTGGATGTCTTCCTTTGTGCGCAGACATGGTGATTGTGCGTTCACCTTGTCGACGATCCTCGCCCACATCTTGGTTTTCTGCGACATGGGGGTCTGTTGGACCAATGTGCCAAACAACTGGGGCTCTACCCTCAGGATCTCGTCTACCATGACTTCCAATTCACTATCTAGGAACTTTGGATTCTTCTTTAGGGGCATGGTGATGGGTGGTGGTGGTGATTGATGTGTGTGTGTGTGCAAGTGAGGGTGTGTGAGTGTGGGTTTTGCTGGGTGTGTGTGAGGGTGCTATTTGTTGAGGTGCTAATGGTGTGTGGCTTTTGTGTTGGATGAGCTGTGTGTGTCTGTGTTTGCTGTGTGATGGTGTTCTCTGCTGGCAGGTCAGTGGAATTTGCAAAGGATCATGGTAGGGATTTGTGGCCTTTATGTAGGTGGAGTTGGGGGTGTGTCCTTGTTCCATTTTTTTCACCCCTTGTATTTATTGGCTTTGTCATTGCATGTTTGGCCTTTTTTTTTGTATTTTTTCATTTGTGATTATTGTGCATGTAGGAGTCGTTCTTCTGACCGAGTAGGACGTTGCAGTTGTCTCGTGCGCGCCTCTCCGAGTCGTTCCCGCTGTGTTTCAGCTCAGTTCCATATGCGGCGTACGCGTCGGTCGCGGAGTATTGTGTTTGTTCGGCTGGCTTTAGTATGCGTGTCGGTCGTACGGCTTGGGCTCCGTGCGAATCGGTCTGAATTTGCACTTGTTGCATCGTACTGCGCGGGTCGGAGTTCGCGGGTACGTTTCGTTCGGGTTCTTTCCTGGTGCGTGTCGGTCGGTTCGATTCGCATGGTTTCCCGGCCGGATAGCTTGTTTCCGTCCGGGTCGGTCGTTCGCCTTGAGTTCCGTACGAGTCGGTCGTGTTTCCCATGCATTTCATCGTACTACCCGGGTCGGACGGCGCCGGTACGTGTCGGTCGGACTAAATTCCCGTACTGAGTCGGTCGGTACGTTTTCCGGCCCGAATCGGAATCGGCCCCTCAGCCGTGAAACCTGGTGGTGGATTAGCCTGCATTTACCGAAACACAATCTCAGCTAACCAAAAAGACACCCTCTCTTTACCCACCTGTGAATATCTTTGCATCAACATCACAAACAACAACTGCCTCATTAGCAAACTTCACATAATATATCACCCCCCCGGTGATAATCTACCGTTCATCGAACAGATAATGGAAGTCATCACATCCAACTACAACCCACAAGTGCCGCAGATTTTCCTAGGAGATTTCAATCTCCACTGGAATAATATGAACGATCATACTGTAAACTGTCTTAAATCCTTCCTGTCAGATCAGGATCTGACCCAATTCTGTGACAGTCCAACCCACAACAAGGGAGAGACATTGGACCTCATCATAGCTAAAATGAACAAGGTCACATTAGATTCCATTATCCCCTGCGATTGGTCTGACCATTACAGCATCTTCTTCTCTATCAATATTGAGGTGACCCCGAAAAGATGCCAACGTAAGAAAACAAAACAATGTAAAAGGAATACCCAAAATATTAACCCTATAGGCCTAGCAAACCGATGCAACACCGACCTGATCACTCAAGCAGGCATAGTGGACATCCATGACCTCACAGACTTCTACAACTCCACTATTCTTGAAATACTTGACTCAACAGCCCCCCTTCAACAAAAAAACGTTTCCACCAAAATCTCCAAACCATGGTTCAACAAGAATCTGAATTCTGACCGACTCAAGCTAAGATCAGCAGAAAGAATATGGAGATCGACACCCTCTATTGAACACCTAACTCACCTTAGAGCGCTGAGGAATACATACAACAGGAAAATCTTAAAGGCAAAGGCAGACTTATTTAGAACTCAGCTGAACCAAGCCAATAATCGTCCCCAAAAATTATTTGAAATAGTCAAACAACAATCGCTCAACACATCAAACTCTACGAAACAAAGTGAGACTGCTACCCCTAACTGCGAGGAGCTGGCCAATTTCTTTCTAGAAAAAAAAAACCCATTGAACATGACCTACAATCTAAGAATGCTCTTCTACAAACTACCGATCAAGAGTCTAAATTTTACTCCCAGGTCAAGGACCAATTTAGTACACCGGTGGGAACTCCAAAAACAATGCCTATTGGCACACTTTCACGCCCTACACTGAAAATGACATCTATAACATTTTTCTAGCGATTAATCCCTCCAATAACTTAATTGATCCACTACCTCCTGCCATATTCAAAATGATTAAAACTTCTATTCTTCCCTTATGGTCAAAGATTGTAAATGCCTTTCTTAGGCAAGGCACTATACCTGACTGCCTTAAAGTAGGGCAGGTTACACCCATACTGAAGAAAGCCAACTCCCTCTCCTCAGATCTCAACAACTACCGCCCTATATCCATCATCCCCACTCTGGCGAAACTACTAGAAAAATGTGTGCAAATTCAACTATGCAACCACAGTGAGAACTTCAACCTCCTAGACCAACACCAATCTGGCTTCCGTCAAGGACACAGCACTGAATCAGCACTCACCCACATTATGGACGACATATTAAAAATGCTAGACCATAATGAATCATGTCTTTTGATACTTCTTGACTTATCCTCTGCTTTCGACACGGTTAAACATGACAACCTATTGTCCCTACTGGAACGAAGGATGGGTTTATCTGGTCCCGTGCTACAGTGGTTTACCTCTTTCCTAAACAACAGAACCCAAAGAATCAAGATGACGCAATCCCTCTCTCAACCATCCATGGTCACCTTAGGGGTTCCACAGGGCTCTGCACTATCACCCATTCTTTTCAATCTAATCATGGACCCCCTGGCAAACGTGCTGAACTCTGTGAACATTCTATATCACATGTATGCAGACGACACACAATTGCATATGAAAATCTCCTCCCCAGAGGACTTCATCTCCCTCAAGGCTATTCTGCATAACACTCAAAGTTGGCTCACTGGCAACCACCTCATGCTCAACACCAACAAAACGGAATTCCTCCTCACCCCCCCAACCACACACCCAAGATAGACCTCTGGATGAAGCATCTAACAACCTTTAACTGCTCTCCCCACATCATTGACTCCGCTAAATCCTTAGGAATCACCCTAGACAAACACTTGAATATGCAGGCGCATATCAGTAATGCCAGCAAAGGAGCTAATCATCAGATGAGTAGCCTAAGGAAACTTAAACCCTTCCTCCCACAGGTTGACTTAAAAATAGCGGTACAAGCCCTAGTGTTACCAAGATTGGATTACGGAAGCACCACTCTATACAGACTTCCCAAATACAAGCTGGCCCCACTGAGGGCTTCACTTAAAGCTGCGGGCAGGCTGGTCTCTGGAACAAAAAGAAATAACCACCTTTCTCCGACCTTAAAAGCATTGAACGGGCTACCATATGAGGCAAGAATAGAGCTACAGATCGCCTGCATGACCCATAAAGCCCTTCATACCAAACCCCCAGTTACTTAGCACAAAAGCTAGAGCTGTCGGGAGGTTGCAGACATTCGCGAAGCGCGAGCTCACTCTACTGAAACCACAGTCCTTCCACAAAAAGAGAACCTGTTGCAGAGCCTTCTCAGGTATCGCACCGAAGATTTGGAACTCATTGCCACCAGATGTTCGCAGGATCCCTTCATCCTCCTCCATCAAAAAAGAAGTAAAAATGCTTCTAATGAACAAATTCACATCCTAAGACTTTAATTCATACGCTACTGTTATCAACATATGTTATCTTATCTACCACTATCTACCTCTTAAATTGAATGTATGTATATTACCCCCTCAACCGTCTAATGTATCCGAATGGTGAAATGTAAAGCGCTCTGATACCCTCTAGGGTCATGTTTGCGCTATATAAAACTTTATAAATAAATAAAGCACCACTCGCGATCAACTGGTCGCGCCAGACCGGGGAAAAGTCACAAGTTCAGTCTGACCACTGTTATATCCCGCATAGATGCCCTAATGTAGACCCGTTCGTACATGCCCTAAAATGGACGTATTCATATTTACCCTAATATGGTCATATTCGTACTTGCCCAATTATGGTCATGGCCGCATATCCCCAATTATGGTCACAACTGTACGTGCCCTATTATAGTATGATTCCTTATATAGGCATGATCTTTTACCTACATTGGTCCCAGCTAGCACACAACGAGCTCTGAGGGCTGAACGTTATCTATCCTGTGGTTTTGAATGCAGCAGGGTTCTTCCAAACACAGGCCCACACTGTACTCATTAATTATGCATGGCTTTCTAAGAATACACCACCGGCATAATATGTATGTACAAAGTTCACCCCTGACGTCTTCCTCATGTCCAATACAAACCATACTGAGGACTGAGACTCTTTAGGGTATAAATACACCACATCTTGCCCCGGTAAGGCAGAGGTAACCAAGACTTCCATGCTGACACACTGACCAGAGACGCTGAGGCTCCTGCATGCAGTCGCTCAGCTGACAGTGGTCTGACACAACCCGGACGGGGTGTCCAACTCGAGACCAGGACGGGGTCCCACACTCTCTCTATTCAGGTATGGGGGTTCGACTAAATCCTGGGAGGATTCTTGGCTCTTAGCTTCTAAGACCTACACACATATGCTAGGTACACTCAGGTACACCTAGGTAGGCATCGTAGGAGTACGCGCACTTGCATAATGCTTTTATATTCATGTATGCACTCATGATTATCGCAATATGGTAGAACTGTTCTATCCCTTTGCTTTTATCGTACTGCTGATATTATATCTCTGCTATTGTCTGCTGGTTACCGCAGCACATATATTTTACACTAGAATAACAACTGTTCAATACATACTTATTGAAACGCCCGACTGTTTATTCTGTGTAACTCTCTGAGACAAACCGAATAAGTGAGCACGAGTGACTGAGCGAAAGGTAGTATATTGTTTCCACGATTCTGAGGAATTCGGGTTGTCATGATCTAAGGTTGCCAGAAACTAATCTCTCCCCGATAAGAGGAGACACTAGTGGCACTGCGAGCTAGCTAATGCAAAACTAGGCTAACATATATGGTGGGGGTGCACGGAGTCAGTCAGCCACCAAGCCCGCAGTATATGTTATCCAAACGCGCAGGTCCTGCAGGGGTACTATAGGAGCTACACGACACCACAATGGAGCACAGGTCCGATACAAGGACCAGGTTAGTCCTGCTGAAAAGTTACCTTCAAAGTCTGGCGCAAAGAGTTCTATTCACGGCAGAGAAGGCCTCAAGGAGCAGATGGAGCATCACGGATGGTTGCTGATATAGTGCCAAGAGCTGGCCGGGCATCATGGACTGTCGTCACTGTAGCACAAGAAGCCGATCGGGTGTCACTGACGATTGTTGATGTAGCTTCATGTTGAAGGTCATCATGGGCTGTCATTGTTGTAGGATAAAGTGCAGCGCTTGCGTTGCGGGTCGTCACTGAAGGTCGTTGTAGCTTGAAGAGCAGGTCTCACTGGAGGTTCACATCGGCGGTCAATGTGGGAGGCAGAATCTCAGCGTGAACGAGCCCATTTACAGCTGTAAGGAGCCCAAGCTTCAGGGTTTTCACATTTTGTCTTTGAGTTATGTGCACTATGATGCCAGCAAAGGTCCCAGGACCTGGGAGACACCTCTTGGGAGCAGGGACTCAATCCAGCAGAGGCCAGCAGGGCTTAGACAGGTCCAGTTGCAAGTCCAGGCAGATCCAGTGACAGCAGGTCAGCCAGGCAGTTGCAGGGAGGCCTCTAAAGCTTTTTCTGTCTCTGTAGCTCACACAGGCCAACTGACCCTTGGAGACACTCTGGGTTGGCCTGGGATGAAGGTAAGCAGGTTCAGTCTTCCTTCCCAGACAACAAGACAGTTAACTGCAGCAGGACAGCCCTCTGGCAGCAGGGCAGTGCTTCTTCCGTAACTTCAACAGGTCCAGGAGGGTTCTAAAAAGTGGCTTTAGAGGTCCAGTATTTGTACCTAGTGCCAGCCGTTGTGAGGGGGAACTCTCTGTCCAGTCCCCATTTCTTTCCCTTCCCCTGTCAAGGCTCCAAACTGTCTGGGGTGACAATAGGCAGAGCAGGCCTGGTGTCCAATTCCTTTGTGTTTGCAGGAGGCCAAGCCCTTTGAAGTGTATGGGGGGCTGGGTGCAGCCCCATCCACTCATCCTGCCAGGATGGCCCATCCTGTCCTCATGTAAGCCCCTTTTGTGTTACTGTCTGGAAGCAATACACAAACCCCAATAGCATAACATTCACAGTCATTTGACCCAGGACTCTGGCAGAAGGCAAAATGATTAGGACAAGAAAATATCAATTCTTTAAAGGTGCCAGTATCAGAATTGTGATTTAAAGTTTGACTTTAGCAAAAATGATTTTAAATTCATTTGAGAGTAAACAGCATTTATCTATCTGCTCCAAAGTTACCCTTTAATAAATGTAATAAGGTAACCCAGTGTTAGTCAATGGGAGAGATAGGCCTTACAACAGTGAAAAACGACATTAGGAGTTTTTCTCTGCTAGGTCATCAAAACTTAAACCCACATGCCCCACTTTCTTAAATACAGGGCCCCCTACCCTATGAGCCTTCAGGACTTTTAGAAGGGGTGACTTATAAGTATTAAAAAGGAAGGTTTCGGCCAGGCAGAAGGTTAATTTTTCCAGGTCAAAATAGCAGTTTAAAACTGCATGACAGGATGCAGTGGCAGGCCTGAGACATGTTTTAAAAGGCTACTTTAGTACTGCTCCCAGAGAGTGAGACAAAGGGGAAATAGGTGTTGGCAGGATGGGTCATCTCTGACTTGATGGTGGGAGGAGCTGGCTCCTATCACACTTTCAAATCACAAAGCCTCTGCCTGGCACACTCACAAAAGGTTTGACACTAGTCCTTTGTTCCCCCACACAAGCTGGGGCCAGGGCAGTGAGCCAGGAAATTCCAAGCACCTCTGGGGGTGGAAATTTCCAGAACCTTCTCCTGCTTCAAAGCTGACTCAAGTTATAAATATTTGACCCTCAGACCCAATTCTTCAGTACACCTCTGGACCGGTGGAAGACTCAGAAGGACTGCTCTGCTGCTCTGCTGCAAGAGGGACCCATACTCTGCTTCCCTGCTACTCTGCAGCCATGCTGTCTTGCTGCCTGAGTGAGAAGGACTGGACCTGCATCTTGAACCCATGATAATCAGAATGACTACAAGGGCAAGCTGGCTGGCCTCCTGATCAGAGCCTCAGTGATAGGAACAGCTCATACCGCATTGAACCCAGCACCTGGACTATGTCTGCTATGAGTCCTACCCCCCAGGTGGTGCCACCCAAGACCTGGACACTTGGAAGTGAGCCTGAAGGTAATCTACCAGCCCAGCTGTGGTCCTTTGGGCAGAACTGATGCAGTGCAACATATCTTCTTGCAACTCCATATTGAAACGCCGTTGTATGATGCATTCCCAAAGCAGGACCTCCCATTATGGCCCGCAGCTCGTCGGAACTGCTGATACACAATGCATTCTCAACGCCGGGCTTCGCATCGCAAGCCCCCATCAACTGTATCCTCGGTGACAACACAAGACATTGCATCGAAAGCCCCCAGTGGATAGCCTCTCTGACAATGACTCAGGACCTTGCATCCCCACCACACAGCTTGGTGGACCTGCGGCTGTACTACGCATCCTCAATGCGGGAGCTCTCACCACTACGCAACCAGGATTTAAGGTTCTTAGTTCAGTGGGCCTAACTTCGTCTCTGTATCCAGCCCACTCTCCATAGCGGTCGGCATGAACTTGTGACTTTGTCCTGCATGGCACGATCAGATAACCACAGTTGACCATTTGTGATTTTAGGCATTATTTTCACTTAACTCTTTAAAACTGAATATTTCTGATTCTCCTGATTGATTTTTAGTTGTTATGGTCTCAAATAATTTATTACATTGTATTCTATTATTCTAAATTGGTGTGTGATTTCCTTATGTTGTGTTTTCACTTTATTACTGTTTGAAGTGCTGCATAAAAACTTTACACATTGCCTCTAAGTTAAGCCTGACTGCTTTTGGTGCCAAGCTACCAGAGGGTGAAGCACACAGTAACCTAATTTCCTACCATCACCATTTCTAAGAGTCATCCTCTTCAGTGAACAAACCTTTGTGATACAACAATAAAACACAGAATGTGAAAATCAAATGAAGCAATATAAGCAGAAAACAACTTTTATTGGGGTAGCCTGGATTTGTGCGGTATAGTTAGCATTGAACTATATGAATGCTGCATAATACATTTTCCAGTGACGTAGATGTAGTTGCAACTAATTAGAACTGTAGAGAAACAATGTTGCTCATGCACAAACACTATGCTACGAATACAGGGAAGTATCTTGTGATCACAATCAGAAGTATGTACAATTCACATCCCCTTAACAAAGTAAAAAATAGAAAAAAAGTATTTAAGCACAAACAGGCAAGAACGTTCATTAGTCCCAGGAATGAAGAAAAAGAAAAGGAAGTGATATTTCACTTACTTGTCCCTGAATGGCATCCTTTGCCATCAAGATTCAGGGGCGGCTCCTCCACTAGGGTGGAGGAGCGTCGCACCACTGCTTTCTCGCAGTGCGAGAAAGCCAAAACATAAAATGATAATAACTAAAAGTTATTACCATTTTATGTTTGCTTTGCGCATTGCGGGTGGGTGGGAGGGGCTGCTCTGCTCTTTGAGCAGGGCAGGGGAGGAGTAGTTTGCCCACTCCTGAGTGCACAAAGACTGTTTGTTTGGCTCTCTCGGCCACCCAAACCAGTCATGCGCACTCAGGCCTTCTCCATGCAGGCTGCATTGCAGCCTGCATGGAGAACATGGCCTCCCCATTAGCCCCTGGCTGGGCGGCGTCCCGACCAATCACAACGCTGCTTGCAGCATTGTGATTGGCTTGGGGGGGGGAGCCTGGCTTCCTGCTTCCTGTTCCTGTCGGAGGCCCGAGAGCAGGAGAGCAGGAGCCAAGAAGACATGAGACCCGGCGGAAAGGTAAGTTTAATTATTTTTTTTGTTTTAATTTCCCCGCGATCTCCCCCACGACACCCCCGCACCCCCTTGCGCCCGCCCCCCCCCCGCTTGCGAGCAATGGCGGCCACTGGTGTAAAAGTTCACCATGGCCATCTGGAGCCATAAGCTCTAGCCACATGAAAAACACTTGAGCTACCATCTTGGAAAACATCAAATGCTGCAGTAGAACCTAGAGCGTAAGTCTTTGCACCAGAAAGGTGTGTTGAAGATTGGCTCTGTTTTGAGAAGAGAAAATCGTTAAAAGATTATGGAGCTGTAAATAGTAGTCATTATCTATACAACATCAGCATAAACCTGAAACAATTTCATTGTGTGTCTACTGGCGTAAAGCATTGGTTAAAACATTTTATAAAGGTGCAGACCAGTGATTTTGGCTATAAAAGTTATATTGTGGCCTTGAAAGAATATAATGAAAGGAACGCACACAGGAATCTTTAAAATGACCTAAAGGTGAGGTCAATATGTCCACATCGTGTAGAAAATGAAACAGGAACGTGCGTTTATCTGTGAAAGTACGTTTTCGGGAGTTGGAAGTCCTGATAAAAGCAATAGCATTGGTTCAACAATGTTTGAATCGGCACAGTTACCAATTTGTTATGGTGAGTTATGGGTGCCACTCAATAGATATGGAGAGAATGCAATTTCTCTACTCTGTATAAGAGTTTGCTTTAGGATCACTTTAGTTTTAATGGCTACTTTCCTGCATGGATGATATGTTGCAGCGGTTACTTATATCCAGCCACCTCCTCTGGACAAAAGAGTGGACAAAGCAATCAAGAGTATGAAGATTTGAATATATTCAAAACACACACAAATGATGGACGGAATGCAGAACAAATCAAAACATACACTCCCAGTCAACAGAACTGGGTTAAATCCATCGTTCTTTTGCTCACCATGCCACCAGTTTAGACCCAGCCATATGCAAATCAGTCTTGACCCTGTGCTTCATGGGAACAGTCCAGCCTGAACTGCCTAGCAAGGTCTTCCCTGGACCGTAAACAAGCACCCTAGGACCGGTTTCAGGGTTTCACCCCTCATCAGCCAGGCTAGCTTGAATCCAGTGGCACAGTGAGACCGAGACCCATGTCTGGGCATACCCCGCGCACTTAGGGTGAGAAAGTAAAAAACACACAAATGATGGGCGGAATGTGGAATAAATCAAAGCATTCACCCCCAGTCAACATATCTGGGTTGAATCCATCATCCTTTTGCTCACCATGCCACTCCACCCCAGTTTAGACCCAGCCATATGCAAATCAGTCTTGACCCTGTGCCTCATGGGAACAGTCCAGCCCAAGCTGCCAAGCCAGGTCCTCCCTGGTCCGGAAGCAAGCATCCTAGGACTGGTTTCGGGGTTTCACCCCTCATCAGCCAGGCTAGATTGAATCCAGTGGCACAGTGAGCCAGGGATGCACGTCTGGGCATACCTGGCGCACTTAGGGCAAGAAAGCAAAAGACACACAAATGATGGATGGAATGCAGAATAAATCAAAGCATTCACCCCCAGTCAACAGATCTGGGTTAAATCCATTGTTCTTTTGCTCACCATGCCACCCCAGTTTAGACTCAGTGATATGCAAATCAGTCTTGACTCTGTGGCTCATGGGAACAGTCCAGCCGGAACTCCCAAGCCAGGTCCTCCCAGGACCAGAAACAAGCATCCTAGGGCCAGTTTCGGGATTTCACCCCTCATCATCCAGGCTACTTGAACCAGTGGCACAGTGAGCCCCGGACCCATGTCTGGGCATACCAGGTGCACTTAGGGCGAGAATGCAAAAGACACACAAATGATGGACGTAATGCAGAACAAATCAAAACATTCACCCCCAGTCAACAGATCTGGCTTAAATCCATTGTTTTTTTGCTCACCATGCCACCCCAGTTTAGACCCAGCCATGTGCAAATCAGTCTTGACCCTGTGCCTCATGGAAACAGTCCAGCCAAACTGCCAAGCCAGGCCCTCCATGGACCGGAAGCAAGCATCCTAGGACCGGTTTCGGGGTTTTACCCCCCCCTCATCAGCCAGGCTAGCTTGAATCCAGTGGTACAGTGAGCCCGGACCCACATCTGGGAATGGAGAGAAAAGAAAATGATGGATTAAGGCCCAGATCTCTGTACTGGGGTGAATGCTTGACATTGTACAGCATTCTGTCCATCAATTGTTCTTTTTGCATTTGTCACCCCGAGTGGGACGGGTATGCCAAGACGTGGGTCCCATGCTCTCCATGCCACTTAAGTCAAGCTAGCCTGGCTGATGAGATGTGATGCCCTTAAACCGGTCCCATGATGCTTGTTTCCAGTCCAGGGAAGACCTGGCCTGGCAGTTCGGGCTGGACTGTTCCCATGGGAAACAGGGTCAAGACTGATTTGCATATGGCTGGGTCTGAACTGGAATGGCATGGGGAGCAAAAAAACGATGGATTTAGGCCCAGATCTCTGTACTGGGGTGAATGTTTGACATTGTGCAGCATTCTGTCCATCAATTGTTCTTTTTGCATTTGTCACCCCGAGTGGGACGGGTATGCCCAGACGTGGGTCCTGTGCTCTCCATGCCACTGTAGTCAAGCTAGCCTGGCTGATGAGTGGTAATTCCCCGAAACCGGTCCCAGGAGGCTTGTTTACAGTCCAGGGATTACCTGGCCTGGCAGTTCAGGCTGGACTGTTCCCATGGGGAACAGGGTCAAGACTGATTTGCATATGGCTGGGTCTGAACTGGAATGGCATGGGGAGCAAAAAAAGATGGATTAAGGCTCAGATCTCTGTACTGGGGTGAAGTTTGACATTGTGCAGCATTCTGTCCATCAATTGTTCTTTTTGGATTTGAATATGTTCAGGGTGTGATTCCAATTTAAGTATCAATCGGGAATTTGCATAAATGCCACAAATAATTAAGCTTCTCTATATCTTAGGAAAAGGAACTGTGTGGACTTCCGGGAGGACCATCCTTTAGTCATAAGGTAAGGAGTTATTCAGAATCAGAGCTTTTGATGTCTTAGAAGGTGTCCCATCCTGCGCATAAACAATTATTTTATAAAAAAATGGGGAAACGCAGGGCTAGACTGTATCTTTAAGTCTAACTCAATCAGTACAATACACGAGGGCAGCGAAGTCGTGAGCAGGAGACTCTGATAGGAAGATCCTACCTTAAAACTACCTACCAATGATGCGACAGCATTGTAATCTTTTACAGTTACTACGCTGGTGATAAATACTGTTCTCGCGCGCGAACCCTGCGCCACAGAGATGACCACGGTATTGATCTGCCTAGACTCAGGAGCTTGTTTAATAAGAAAAATGCTGCTTAAAACCGAGTCTGATCATTTTAAAGATATTATTTACTTTTTGATAGGTGGGTAGAATTGTGATTAATAGGGTGAGCCTTGAGAGCCTATTGCAATCCATACTTCTTTGTGACTCCTCATCGCCAAGAGCCTTTCGCGGAAAAATGAACAACTCTGAATTTATCATCTTTTTGTGTGATTTCATTCTTGTCCAAGAGTTTTCTTTCCTTCATTTTTGAGGTGCTCGAGCAATTACTGTTCCTTGCACAGACTGTGCCGCTGAATTGCTACAAAATTGCGCGTGCCCTCTGCCTGACGTGCCTACCCTGGTTTAATCTGTTTCAGCCTCAAGACTGTACAAAAGAGCCAAACACCGATGGGTCCGCTAAAATACTTCTCCTGCTGCTGTAGTATTGAAAAATACGACCGAAAAAAGCGCTGCCTGAAAAGATAAACAGCAAATAACTTGCTGCTAAAGGAATAACACGTTTCGCGTTTTTGCAGAAAGTTGCTGTACATTTTAGAGTTAGGTGCCTTCGGGGAAGCGTAATCCTGTTATCAGGCTCTCTTTGGCTGTAAGAAGAGGATTTACGTTCCTGAAAGGGTGAGGCTCTGTAGTAGATTGCTTTTCATGCTCAGGTTACTGGGCGCTCAAATATGCAGTAAATTGGAATGCAAGTATTCAGTGCTTGTTAATTCTACGCTAGCAAAAGCCCGTTAAAAATGCACACAGTAAGAACTAATTCCTGCCAATTGTAAATTAAAACAGAACATAACTGAAGCATTCTATGAGCCCTGCAGATGGATGTGATGTGTGTATGCTAGAGCAACTGTATCAGTTTCTTTAACAGACATATGGTGACAGGTATTGTACGGTGCATTTTAGCAACCACAAATCACAGAGGATAAGACACTCTACAAACAATATGGAACACAACATCTTGCCATTGTGACTACATTAAATTCTGCTACAAAGGCTTCAGTTGCTGCCGCAGAGATGTGAAGTAGCTGTGTGCGAGGATATAGAAACACAGCAATCACACTGATAACAAACACACCTACAACGAGCCCCAAAAAGCACAAACCCATGTCTTGCGAAGGAAAGTAAGAAAAATAAAAAAAAACAAAGAACTAAGAACAGCAAATAGAAACACAAAAACATACCCAAAACACCAGGGGTCATTTGTACAAAGAAATGATGCAGCGCGGCGCTGCAAGCAAATCAGCTGTGCTGCATCATTTTAAAAAACGCAGGCATGCAGGGTATTTACAAAAATACGGCGCACCCCTTGTGCTTTTCCTTGCTCTGGCACTGAAAAAGCTGTCTAGCGCGAGCGCAGGCACTCTCGCACCATGGTGCAAAGGTGTCTGCATTGCGGGGATGATTGTTTATGTGCAGGAAGGAACACCGTCCTGCACATAAACAATCTTTAATGGTAATTTGCTCCTTCTATGTGTGCTGCAGAATGCAGCACACATAGAAAGTGCAAAAAACGAGAGAAATAAAAGTATTTCTCCTCGTTGCGCCATTCTAACGCCACCCTTTCAATGGTGTTAGTTTTTGGTGCTGCCTCAGATTTACCATTCTTGTAAATCTTGGGCAGTGTTAAAAAGCAATGGTTGTTGCGCGGGTATGCCCACAGCAACACAAATTGCATGCCCAATTGACGCAAAAACTGCATCAAAAGGTACGATATTTACAAGGTCGCGTTAAACTACACAAAGTGGCTTAGCGCCGCCTTGTAAATATGGAGAAGGGCATTGCGCCACCGGAGCGTCGTAATAAGTGATGCTCCGATGTCGCAATCCCCTCATAAATATGCTCCAGATCTTCTCTGAGCAGCATAAAACACAAAAGCACACTGTTTGCACTTGTGAAGGACCACAGGAGGAACAGGAGTATATATTACACAAAGATATTCTGAAACTGAAGATATGTGAACCTGAAGCGGAGTGTTGGTAGCATAATACATATATTTTTTGGACTAGGACCCTCACTCTTCATCACTGAGTGGAAATCTCAAAGGGTTCATCCTTGGTGGAGGGAGAACTTTGATATTGATTTTTTGGAGGAATTGAGAAAAATACCCTACGGCGACCACAGTAGCCTTTATTTTGGGTGCTACTGGTAAGGTTAAAAAAGGAAAGTGCTAAGTGCCTGCAGATATAATTCTCCAACCATCCTTTGTCAACATGTTTCAGCCCTCTGATGAGACGACACTGAGGGTGCACGGCTTTCGTCAGTGTTAAATGATTGTTGGGAAGTGGGTTATTTTTTTTTAACAACAAATTTTATTGGTTTTCAATGGTGCCAAAGGAGCAAAGCCAGCAAGCATTATACATGTTACAGGCAGATTGTAGAAATTCTCGGCACGCAATATTAACCCCAACGAGGGTCTGCAAAACATCAGACCAAAGACCCCCACCCCCCACCCCCAACCCTGCACCACACACCCTGTAGTCATCATATAGTAATATTATGTAATCATGCTCCACGCAAACGCACCACCCCGTAGCATTAAACTGGAGAGTTGCTCACAACTAGTCTGTCAATCGGGTCCCGGGAAACCGGAGGCCCCAAGAGCGATGGGTCAATGCCCCTGTACGTGGCCCAGCCCGCCCATATTTTCCCATGCTTTTGCGGACATCCCCGTGCCTGAAACACCGCCACTTCAGCCAACAGGCATCTATCCATTGCTTTCTTCCAATTACCTATACTAGGTGGGGACGCTGCCTTCCAGTGTTGTGCAATGTCCCGCTTGGCAAGTGTAAGACCCAAGAATAGCAGGTGTCTTTTGTATCTGTTCCCCCCGATGTCCTCCGTGCCATGGAGGAGAATCAGTCGCGGATCTGCAGGGATGTTCCACGCAAGGACCCGCCCCAAGCAAGACCTAATGCCAGACCAGAAATGTTGCAGCGCGCCACAGCTCCATACCGTGTGTAAGAACGACACCTCCTCCGAGCCACAGCGAAGGCACATGGATGACTGGATAGCCCCCATCTTGTAGAGGCGTAAGCGTGTATAGTAGGCCCTGTGGAGGTACTTAAATTGGATCAACCGGTACCGGGTGGAGACAGCGGAGTACCGAGGGCTAGCCAATGCCTCAGCCCAGTCATCATCAGTCAGGGTGGGCACATCCGGTTCCCACGCTGCCCGAGTCCAGTGAATAGTGGTCCTGGAGTGTGTAGTGATTGTTTGATATACTTGCCTAATTTTATGGGCCCCCAGATCCCCCATAAGCAACCGGCCCTCGAGCGGGTGAAACTCAGGTAGAGTTGTGAGATCCCTGATTAAGGGAGACACGGCGTGACGGAGCTGCAGATATCTGTGAAATTGTGTTTTATGAAGCTGGAAGTCATCCTGCAGCTTCTGGAACGACTTGAGCGTGGACCCCTGCATTATGTCCCCCAACGTGGAGATCCCTATGTCGTCCCACCGTCGGAACCCCACCAGGGATGAGACAGGCCGGAGATAAGAACCCTGCAAAAGAGGTGTTGCGCACGTCAGCTTACCCCACCAACCCATCTGGCAGACCACACGCCGCCATATCTGAACGACTGTCCGGCAGGCCGGGGGGAGCTCCCCCAAGGGCGAGGAACTATAGAGGAGGTGGAGCAGGGGGGTATCTGCCATGAAGAGTCTCTCCACCGCATAAGCCGGGTCTGCCTGAGAGCCATACCAGCAGTCATTTATCACTAGAAGGTGCGAAGCCCAATAGTATGCCCGAACGTCAGCCGCCGCAATCCCACCGCAGTACGTAGATTGAACACAAGTTGCTAGCGTCACCCGAACCGCACCCCCCCCCCAGAGGAACCTGTTCAGAAGAGCGTTGATTTGACGGAACCAAGACGGAGGGATAGGAAAGGGGTAGTTTTGCAGCCGATAAAGCAAACACGGCAGAGACACCATTTTAAAAATGGCAGATCTGCCGTATAACGAGAGGGGCAGTTGAGACCACACCGTCGTCTCGTCCCGCAACGCGGGGAGCAACGGCGCAATGTTACGTGACCACGCCACTGTCGGGCACCGCGCGATATACACCCCCAGGTACCGAAAGCCCTCTTCTGCAATAATCAACTGCGAGGCCCAAGCCTGAGACCGCTGATCCCCGGTGATAGGGAACAAAATGGACTTAGAGGGATTGGCATAGAGCCCAGAGGTCTCTCCAAAAAGTCGCAGAATCTGGAGCACCCTAGGCCCGGACACCCAGGGATCCGACATAAAAAACAAGGCGTCGTCGGCATAAAGCGCGATCTTGTCGCAGCACTCCGGTGACCAAACTAGACCCCGAAGGACAGAGTCCAGGCGGACCCAGGCAGCCAGGGGCTCGATGGCCAGCGCGAACAGAAGCGG
Organism: Calotriton arnoldi; assembly: GCA_963921515.1. Classification (NCBI taxonomy): domain Eukaryota; kingdom Metazoa; phylum Chordata; class Amphibia; order Caudata; family Salamandridae; genus Calotriton; species Calotriton arnoldi. The sequence goes on from CAWUFW010007253.1 coordinate 556,083, forward strand.
GGAGAGTGGGCACCCCTGCCGCGTGCCCCTATGGATGGGAAAGGGGGCCAAACAGTGACCGGCCACTCGGACCGATGCAGTGAGGTCGGTATATGTTAACTGTACATACGCCCTGAAGCGGGGGCCCAGATTTACTGCCTCCAAGAGCTTAAAAAGGTACTTCCAACTCAAAGAGTCGAACGCCTTGTCGATATCCGCGAGCAAGACAGCCGCGGTGCGCTCCAAACGGTGGGCCTCCGCCACGGCGTTGTGGGCTCGTCTGATATTATGTCTAGTAGACCGGTGGGGTATAAAGCCCACTTGATCTGGATGTACCAGATCTTGTATGCACGTACGGAGTTGGTCTGCCAGGACCTTCCCCAGTAGCTTAGACTCAAAGTTCAACAGAGAAATGGGGCGGTACGAGCCCGGCTCCTCCGGTGGGCGGCTCGGCTTAAGAAAGACTACGATCTCCGCATGCCTCCAGTCCGGGGGCAGGACGCGCCGCTCCGAGGCGTCGCGGAGCGCTCCCAATAGATGAGGTCCCAGAGTCTCCAGGTGAGGCCGCAGGAAATTGCACGGGAACCCATTCAGGCCGGGCGCATGTCCCGGATGTATGTTGGAAAGAGCGGCCCGTAGCTTGTCCATGGTGATGGGTTCCTCCAAGACGGCACGTTGCTCGTCAGAGAGGCGGCAAGGAGGAATATCCCCGAAGAAGGAGTCTATAAGGGGTTCTGCAATAACCTCCCGTTCCTCATATAACTCCGCGCAAAAATCCGCAAAGGCCTGTGCAACCGCCTCCGGGGAGGCGCACATGACCGCCGCGGGGGACCACAAGAGGGGAACCTGCGTTGGGGCCGCCCTAGCCTGACAGAGCCTATGAAGCATCTGGCTAGACTTATCGCCCCATTGGTAGATCCTATGCTGAGTAGCCAGCCAGGCCTCTCTGGCAGCGTCTGTGTGAGTTTGGTGGAGCTGCTGTTGGACAGGCAGGAGGTTCCGTCGGGCGGCAGGGTCGGAGCCCTCTACCACCAGGGACTGGAGCTCGGCATGCCTATTTTCCAGGTCGTGCACCTGGGCCAGGCATCGCCGCTTCTCCCCGGTGCGATAACTGATATCCACCCCACGGATCGTGGGCTTGAACGCCTCCCATAGAGTGACCGGGGACTGGCAAGATCCGACGTTGAAGCTCAGATAATCAGAAATTGCCAAGCTCAGCATCTCCCGATAGTCCATGTCGCGAAGCAACCAGGGGGACATGCGCCATCTATATGGGGCCCTGTTAGTCTGCAGGCGCAGCTTAAGTTGAATCGGTGAATGGTCAGAGAGTCCCCGGGGCAGTATCGAGGTATGTGACACCCTATACAGGTAACTATGTGGGATGAACAAGTAATCGAGGCGGGAAAGAGTGGGGTGGACCGACGACGCGTAGGAAAACCCGACCTCAGAGGGATGAAAGGCCCGCCACGTGTCCACCCATCCCAAAGTGTGTGCCAGAACGTTTAGTTTAGACGTAGTGGGGGGTACATCAGGTTGTCGAGCTCTCCACCTATCCGAGTGACCCATAGTGTCGTTCCAATCGCCCCCTAGCACCATAAGGCCACCTGGAAGATCACCCCAGAGCTGTGTCAGTTTATCTACAAACGTTTGGCCTAGCGGCGGGGGGGCGTATATACTGCCTAATGTAATCTGTTCGCCGGCAACGGTACCCGTAATCACAGTAAAGCGGCCACCAGGATCTAACCAGTGTTGCGTAACCTGGAGCGGCACTCTACGATGTACTAATATGGCCGTGCCCCGCGCCCCTCGAGTAAAGCCGGAGTGATACACTGTAGTGTATCCATATCGGGCCAGGCAAGGAGCTTTCGTGCCCAGAAGATGTGTCTCCTGGAGTAAAAGAACGTCTGCCGCATAGCACTTCGCCTGCTGGAGCACGGCCCCCCGTTTGACTTTATTTAACAGGCCTCGCACGTTCCAGGCAAAAATATTCAGTGTCCCCGGTGTAGAGCTACCCACCATGTGTGCCATTCCTAGGTGTCAGGAAGAAGAGGGACAGCCAGTGTGCACCCGGCAGAGCAATAGAGTGTGCATGGTGCGAAAACAAGAAACAAAACAATCAACAACAAAATAACTGTCCCCAACCCCACCCCCATACTTCCAGGAACATGGAGTATCTGTCGCGGTGGAACCCCTCCCAGGCCCTTAACAGGATGACCCAAGCGATTCCTCCAATGGATCCCCCCCTCCCAACTTCACCCAACATTACCCAAATGGATGGGGTGTGCCATAACAGTTCCCTCCAGGGCTAGTAGTAGAGACCCCGACCCTTAACCCCCACGTTTGCCAGTGAGACCACTGTTGAGTATCGTGACCTGCCCCAATAGTGAGCAGGAGGCAAAAATGACCAACATGCCCCCTTCTACCTCAGTCCCCTGTGCCCGCTGGTTCCTGGGCGCGCCAGTTGGAGCAGGATCTGTTGCGTCGTGATGTTGCGTCTCTGCCCTGGCGGCCGCTCCGATGCGAGCCCTGAGAGGAGTCCGAGTCCAACGGGGGCGGAGAGTGCGGCTTGAGAACCCTGCGCTCATCTGTCCACACAAAGACCTCCTCCGGAGTGTCGAAAAAGAACGTTTTAGCATTGTACATCACTTTCATCCGGGCCGGAAACAGCAGTGCATAGGATAAGTTTAGTTCACGCAGCCGTCTCCTGGCCGCCACAAAGGACTGGCATTGTTGCTGCACCAGCTTAGTATAATCGGGGAAAACCATGATGGGATGCGACTGATAAACCATTTTGTCTTTGTGTAGCCGGGCGTACCGGAGAATGGCATCGCAGTCCGCGTAGTTAAGGAGTCGGGCGATCACAGGTTTTGGGCGCTCCCCTGGCGGTGGCTTCTTGGTCAGAGTGCGGTGGGCCCACTCCACCACGAAACAGGGGGACATGTCCTCCGGGGGCAACAGCGCCTTGAACCACTCCGAGATGAACAAGTCCATGGATGAGCCCTCGCAGCCCTCCAGGAAGCCCACCAAGCGTATATTGTTGCGGCGGGCCCGCCCTTCCACATCCTCAACCCGGGCCGCCAGGTCCTGCGTGTGCTTGGTCAGCTTGTCAACCTTTTGCTGGAGCACGGAGACGGAGTCCTCCACAGTAGAAACCCTGGTCTCTGCCTCAGTGATGCAGTCGACCGCTTTCCGCAAATCTTGGCGGAGAAAAGACACCTCCGACCCCACAGCGCCAATTTGGGCCTCAAGAGCAGTCCTTGATTGATTGATCGCCTCCAGCAGCGTCGCCGTGTCCGAGGACAGGCCCTCCGTGGATTCCCCCCCGGGAGGGTTTGTGGTGGTGTAGCGGTCCATTGTGTGCTGCTTGGGGGCCGACGCCCCCTGCCGATCCCTGCCCATGGACGTCCGGTGCCCCTAGCTGGGGGAGCTCTCACCTGATCGGTCTCCCCGAGGGTTAGCACCGAAGGCAGCAGCTCTGCACAGCGTAGTCCCCACTCCGGGCTCAACCACAGGGGATCACCTTAGCATCCGCCGTGACCCGGCAACCGACGACGTGTGCCCACACCGGGTCCCGGCCGTGACGACACCTTAATGTACGGGGCAGGACACCAGAGCCACCCGGGCATCCACGGTGGCTCCGGGCGCAGGGAAGGGGACCAGGCACCAAGGGCAAAGCCGACCACTCGCCCACGCGGCGCACCAGACTCCCAGCGGGTCCTCCGTCTCCCGGTCAGGTCCACCTCATGGGGCAGTCACTCCAGGCACCGCCCGACATGGGCCACAGGCACGGTGGGCCCCTGCTGGCTCACCAAAGGATGCTCGGCGGTCTCTCCTCCACAGCAAAGTGTTATCAGTCAGGGGGTGGCCACCCAGGAACCAGCGATGTCGGTATCCGGCCCACGGCGCCTCAGCAGGCCAGAAACCGCAGGCACGGGGCCGCAGCAAACACACGGCCACCAGCAGGGGGTCCCAAACAAGCCCTGCCGGGTCCGCAGCGTCGCTCAGGCCCTCCAGCCCTCGTGGCGATGAAGATGGGGGAGGGGCGCCTCAATGGTGTCGCGCCCTCTACCCCGGCTCTCCGCACCTCCGCTCAATCGAATCGGGCGGCGCCGCAGCTCCACGGGACCAGGACAGCTCCGGAGCACTTCTCCCTTGCCGTCGCTTCCCCCTCGGCCGAGGGGGAAACACCGCAGCAGCGGACTCAGCCGCTCAGCTCACCGTCGCAGGACAGGCCTCAGTCTACCGGGAGTCCAATCACGGTGTTTCCGGCCCTCCGCCGCCGCCTAACTCTGCCGACAGCGGCGCGACGGGGACTGCAGCATGGGGCTCCCAGGAATCGTGGCTGGGGTCCAGGATGGTGCAGGATACTTGCCCTTTGTGGGAGCGAACTGCGGAGCGCTAAAGAGACGCGTCCGCCATGGTCGGCTCCTAAGCCACGCCCCCGGAAAGTGGGTTATTAGTAGTGGTAAATATGTATCTACCACTGGCAATAAGACCACTAACACGGTCTAGGGAATGGAACAGGTTTCAGTAAATTATTCAACAATGAAAAGGGGCAGAGAGAAGCTTTTACACGTTCCACTTGGCTTCCCTTTTAATATGCCACATAAGGAAAGTGGAAGAGAATCTAGAAAAAGAGGATCTCCTGTTGGGTTTTTTGTAGGATCCTCAACAGTAATGTTCAGTCAATGGCATGTTTTTCACTGATGTACTTATGACTGATAGTAACATCATTGGATCTTCATCCTCCACCAGGAGGAGGTGTCTCTCATGTCAGATCCCTCTCTATAATCACTCGGGATATTTTCCTGAGTATCTGAATTTTCTCTTACTTAGAGAGTCCGTTGGAAATTTTGTCATGTTCTGAAAATATAAAAGACAACAGTTGTGCATGCAGTTTTCTAGCATTATAAAATAAGTGAATCCTTATCCGTTGCTCGTTTGATAATAGACCCAATTTTTGTCGTGTTTTATAATGCTTATCATCAATATACGTACATATATTCAGTATAGGAAAATATCCAGGGTGAGTGGTGAGTTGAGAGAACATTCAGAATCAAGAGTGTATGTGTTAAAAAGGGAAGGAGAGGATCTGATCGTTCCTGATTAAATAAATCCTCTGTTGATTTGCACTGGTATTCGTTATTCTTTAATTTTTTTCGGTGTCTCCTGTTGTTTCGCCTATTTGAAATTGCTGTTGTCTACTATGCCAGGTGCAATCTGTATGTTTTTCTTAATGTACACAACTTAAACATGAATCGTGAAACCCGCCCTTTTTATTTTGCCATATTTTGACTCTACTTGATTGTGTGGTTCAGTAAATTATTCCCATGCTCAACCCTGGGTAGCTTGGCTGCGAGCAAGCAGGCTTAACCTAGGAGACAGGTATGTAAAGCATTTAAAAACACCAATTCAGTAAATAATTAATACACCACACACAATAAAAAATCCCACCCAATTTATAGACATAGGAAACATTTGTATCTTTAAAATGACACAAAAACTACAAAACTCCACTGTAGGGAACCAGAGATATGATTTTTTTAAGATTAAAAACATTCTAGCACATAGAAACCTACAGCGCCACTGATCCACACTGCTGAACATCGAATGCTGGAAAGTGGGTTATTAGTAGTGGTAAATATGCATCTACCACTGGCAATAAGGCCACTACCACGGTCTAGAGCTCAGAATACATCTCAGTAAATTATTCCCATGCTCAACCCTGGGTAGCTTGGCTGCGAGCAGGCAGGATTAAATTAGGAGACCGATATAAGGAAAAGCATTTGAAAACAAAAAATCAGTAAATAATTAAGACACCACACACAGTAAAAATGCCGCACCAATTTATAACAATCGGAAATATTTTTATCTTTAAAATGTCAACAAAACGACAAAAATCTAATGTAGGGAACCAGAGATATTAATTTTTAAAGATTAAAAACATTCTAGCACATAGAAACCTAAAGCGCCAGTCATGCACACTGCTGAACACCAAATGCTGGAAAGTGGGTTATTAGTAGTGGTGAGTATGCATTTACCACTGGCAATAAGGCCACTACCACGGTCTAGAGAGAAGAGGTGTGGCGCAGCGTCCATGGTGACTGACTCCGGATCCTGGGGCTCACAGTTCGATCCCCGAGGCCGGTGGCAGTTCAGCCCAGCACCATGTGACTCTGGGCAATAGCTCGCTTAATCTTCCCGACGGCCCCCAGCGCCGGGACACCTCTCCGGAGGTAGCTGTGTGATTACAAATACTGGACATTTAGAGCTCAGAATACATCTCAGTAAATTATTCCCATGCTCAACCCTGGGTAGCTTGGCTGCGAGCAGGCAGGATTAAATTAGGAGACCAATATAAGGAAAAGCATTTAAAAACATGAAATCAGTAAATAATTAAGACACCACACACAATAAAAATGCTGCACCAATTTATAACAATAGGAAATATTTTTATCTTTAAAATTCATAGCGCTACTCTGGGACATCTGGTCGAGCTTGACCGGGATGAAGTCAAACTTCCTGGCCGACCGCGATGGAGCCCTGCGCGGATACACTAAGTGGGAGGCCCCAGTCAAAGTTTACCTTTAAACTCAGAAACTTTTCTGGGGCTTTTTCCACTGGGGGCCCTCGATGCCCTTCACAAGTCTGGATTCTGTGAGCATTCGCCAGCTTGAGTTTCAGGGAATCCCCTGTTATACTCTGGAAGTTGGACCTCCAGAGCTCTTCAGCGGGACGAACCTGGAATCGAGGGCGGGTCGCGGTTGAAGGTGGCCGGCTTGGCTCCTGCGGTTGAGTCGATCACCTTATGGAGATTTTTTCAAAAGTTGCTATAAGCTTCTCAAAAACTTCTGGAACTTCTTCCTGAAGTTCCTCTTGAGGGTCCAAAGTGTCCAAAACACATGTTGTTGAATGTTTGGGACCACAATTCCCACAATGCACATGGACAAAACCCTTACAAATCCACTGGATGCCCTCCAGGCAGTGGTATCCTGGTGGAGATGTTCCAGGTGATCTCTGTTTACCTGTAGCTTGCAGGGAGTCCACTCTTTAATCCTTTGGAAGCCAGGTACATCCACAGGGCTGTAGTTCCAGATTGTGGAGCAGTTGCGGTCAGTCAGAATGCAGGGCCTGTTGGTGCAAATCAAGGTTCCAGTATGGCAATCCTTCTTCTTCTCTTAGTTTTAAGCAGCAAATCTGAGAGCCTCTGCACCTCTCACATATTTATTCAGTGTTCTCTGAGGTCAAGAAAGAAGAGCACTCCTGTCCAATGAGGTGCAAGTCAACACCCCAGAGCATGACCACTTCCTCCAAAGTGCGGCATAATCGTCTTCCAAAAAGCACTTTTCCTCCAAAACTCAACATGGCTGAAATCTCAGCAAAGCATGTAGATCTAACTAAACCAACTCTCAGTATGGCTCATTTCCATAGCTCTCTACCCCCTAACATCTGCCAATTCCTTCCTTAAGCCACCCATCTGGCTGGGTCAGAGGGGATGGGGGTATATGGACCTGGCATTCCCTGCCTGTCCTATTCTGCCTTTGATGCTTCATGCTTTACGACCCATTCTCCCCACTCTGGCATTCCTGTGTAGCAGAGCCATCTCCACAAGATAGCCTCACCCTGGGTGAGCCTCTTCACACTTCATCAAAGCAGCCTGGCTAATCCTGTTAACTCTGACCAATCGGAAGATTACAAGAAGGCTGAATTTTGGCTTACAGATGAGAAAGTCTTATAAGTTCTTTTCTTTACAATTTATGATAAATTCAACAATAGCATATTGTTGAATTTAGCAATACCATTTTCTAAAGTCATTGAATGATATTTTATTTTATTTCTAGCAATATTTATACGTTCATAAAGTTTTGCAATGTTATCCTATGTGGCTGAGGATCTACAATGGGGAAAATTAAATGTGCAATTTCTCCAAGCCCCGGGCATATAAAACATATTTTATAAGGGCCCTGCTTATAGCTATACGACCTCCTACTCCTGGGACAGCTAAGGAAGACCTTGGGGTTTCTGAATATGCAACAATATTGTAGATTATCACTTTCTAAGTGCCTATACCACCAAAGTCGAGTTTGCAGTGAATTTGCTTTTAAAAGTAGAGCTGCAACACAGGGCTGCTTTTAAAATGACCTCAGGCACTTAGCAGTGCAGACATTTAAGTGCAGAAAGGGCTGCTGGCCTCTAAACTGCCACACCCCATTATATACTAGGGATTTATAGGTAGTTTTAATCCCCCTGCCCTATTATCTACTAGGGACTTATAGAGTAGGTCATGCCAATTGTATGTGTATCCTAATATATAGTGTACTGTAATGCATATGGGTGTTTTCACTTCTGTTTTAAACATAGCACTGGCCCTGGGCCTGGTTAAACAGAGCCCAGGGACCGTCAGAGTCAGTTAACCCTAGTACCAATCAGCAACAAAAAAAAATGAGGGTGCCCAGGACACACAGGATGACTTTCCAACATAGTCCCCACAAACGAAAGGTGATGGTTCACTAACCTGCACCCTGGTAGTCCTCATCAACTAAGTTGAAAACCTGATGTGTCCATCCACATTGGCATGGGCAACCCCAGGTCTGTGTTCCACTGTGAAGTCCATTCCCTGCAGGGAAATGGACAATTCAATAGCTTGGGATACTCCCATCTCATCTGCATGGGCCATCTGACAGGTCTGTGCTCAGTTTGAATATAAAAGTGAGTAACAAACAAATATGGTCTCAGCTTTTTCAGGGACCAAACCACAGCAGATGCCCCTCTCTCATGGCCCTTCACCTCTGCTCTCTGGGAAGAAATGCCTGCTAATAAAGGCAACTAACTGATCAAGTCCCTTCCCATTTAGCTGTGACAACACTTCCCCAATCCCTTGTTCTGACGCATCTGTCTGAACCACAAATTCATTTGTGTAGTGAGAGGCCAGTAATACTGGTGCTGAACACATAGCAGATTTCAGAGTGTCAAAAGCCCTCTTACACTCTGGGTGCCAATAAACCTTTGTGGGCCTCTTCTTAGAAGTCAGTTCTGTTAGGCAAGCCACGATTGTCCTATAATTCTGAACAAATCTTCTATAGTACCCAGTCAGACCAAGGAATGCCATGACCTGGGTCTAGGTAGTAGGAGCTGTCCAGTCCAAAACTGTTTGAACTTTGGCCTGGGGAGGCTGTGCATGGCCTCCATCTACCATGTGGCACAGGCATACAACTGAACTCTGCCCTATTTGGCACTTACTGGCTTTAATAGTCAGGCCTGCCTGCTGCATGGCCTGAAGCACTTCCCTCAGGTGGCTTAAGTGATTCTCCCAGGCAGAACTGTAGATAGCTATATCATCCAGATATGCTGCCCTGAACTGCTCCAACCCAGCCAGGACCCTGTTCACCAGCCTTTGAAAGGTGGCTGGGGCATTCTTTAAGACAAAGGGCATTACCTTGAACTGATAATGTCCCCCTGGTTTAGAGAATGCCAACCTCTCCTTTGCTCCATCTGTGAGGGCAATCTGCCAGTAGCCTAAATTCAAATCAAATGTACTCAGGTACTTAGCAGCCCCTAACCTGCGAATGAGCTCATCTGCTCTAGGTATAGGGTGAGCATCAGTCTTTGTGACTGCATTAAGTCCTCTGTAGTCTACACAGAACCTTAACTCCCACTTTCATCCCTGGGGATTAGGTTTGGGCACTAGCACCACTGTTCTTGCCCATGGACTGTCAGAAGGCTCACTTACCCCCAACTCCAGCATCTTAGCCACCTCAGCCATAATGCTGGCCCTGGCATGGTTAGACAACCTGTACAGTTTAGTTTTGGCAGGTGGGCTGTCACCAGTGTCAATGTGGTGCACACATGACTCAGTGATACTTGGGGTCAAAGAGAACAGGCCAGCAAACTCCTCCAGCACATGCTTGTAGTCCCTGTGCTGCTGGCCTGTCAATTTGGGAGAGGGTATCACCCCCTCCACTGACCCATCTACCACATTGTTGGAGAGGAGGTCAGGCACTGGCTAATTTCCCTCCTCCTATCCCTCACCTGTGACCAGTAACATGGTCATGTCTCCCCTGTCATGGTGGGGTTTCAATCTGTTTACATGCAGGACCCTATGAGGGTTCCTGGGGGTGCCAAGGTCGACCAGGTAAGTAACTTCTACCTTCTTTTCAATGATTGGATTGGGCCCACTCCATTTGTCATGGAGGGCTTGAGGAGCGGATCTACAGGCTTCAACACCCACACCAACTGTCCTGGAGTATACTTTGCATAGCAGCCTTCTGATCATACCAGTGCTTCATGAGCTCCTGGGTGGCATCCAGTTTCCTGCCTGCCTTAAGCATGTACTCTGCCATTCGAGATCTCAGGCCTAGCACATAGTCCAGCACATTGTTTTTTGCTTCTTTGAGAGGCTTCTCCAAATACTCTCCCAGCAGGCACAATGGCCTCCTCAAAGGGTGACCAAACAACAGCTCAAAGGGACTGAAACAACCCCCTTTTTGTGGAACCTCCCTGTAGGCAAACAATAGGCATGGGAGGAGAACAACCAGTCTCCTCCTGAGTTTGTCAGACAACCCATTAATAACGCCCTTCAGGGTCTCTCCACCAAACCATTAGTCTGAGGGTGATAGAGGGTGGTGAACTTGTAGCTAACACCACATTCATCCTGCATCGCTTTCAGATAGCTGGACAAGATGTTCGTGCCCCTTTCTGAAAAACCTCTTTTGGGAAACCCATTCCGGTAAACACACCAAGTAGTGCTCTAGCCACTGCAGGAACAGCTATTGTCCTGAGAGGTATTGTCTTGGGGTATCTGGTGGCATGGGCCACTACCACCAAGATATACCAATGTCCATCCCCACCCTCTCAAAGGAAGTCCCAACCACTGGCAGTGGTATCAAGGGAGCCTTTGTCTTGCATCCTACCTTGTCACTGGCCTGACAGGTGACACAGGAGCTGCAAAACTAATTTACCTTCTCAGACTTATGAGGCCACTGCAAATGGTTTACCATCCATTTTCAAGTCTTAGTCTGTCCCAAATTTCCTGCCAAAGGGATATTATGACCCAAGGTCAGCATGAACTCTCTGTACTTTTGAGGCACCACCAACCTCCTGGTGGCCCCTTCCTTGAGGTTTCAGGCCTCAGTGTAAAGCAGTCCATCTTCCAAGTAGATTCTGTGAAATCCACTGTCATCCCCCTCCTCTTGTTTTGAGGCAATCCGCCTCAAGCTCTAAAGGGTTGGGTAGTCTCTTTGTCCCTTACAAAACTCCTCTCTGGAGGGCCCACCAGCTCCTGTCAGTACTGCTAAGTCTGACAGATCAGACAGGGATGGGATCCCTTCATCAGAGGTCAGACCCCCCCATAAGGGTCAGATTCCTCCTGCACCTCTGTAGTTCCCTGGGCTGGCTCACCAGACCTATTGCCCTTGTCCTTGGATGCTTGGCCCATTGTTCCAGGGTTCAGGCACCCAGTCTTTTCCTTCCGGATAGTCACTGACCTGGTCACAGCACATTCCCACTAAGGGAGCTCCAATATTCTCATATGGAGCCCTCTCTCTACCTCTGACCACTCAGATGCTTCGAGATCCTTGCCAGTAAACACTGGACTAGGAGTACAGGTGGCACAGCTACTTTCATAGGGCCTATCACATATCCCCATTCCAAATTCACCATAGCCATGGGATGGAGTTTGGTACTGTTGTCTGCATAGGTAACCTGATGAAGCTCACCAGGTAGCATTCTCTTTTGAGGCACCAGAGTGTCTAGGGCAATAGTCACACTAGCCCCTGTTTCTCTCAGAGCCTCAACCTCAGCCCTATTGACTTCAGGCCTCTGCCTCTACTTATCCATGTTTGGAAGTACGGAGGCCAAGGTTGCAATATTCACCCCACCCAGGGACACTAAGGTTGCATCTGCCATTTCTCCACTCCTCTCTGTGGCACTCTCCACCCCCACATTTATACTAGGATTCCGGGGGGATGGCCTACTGGTGAGGGGCTTCTTTGTGCAGACATCATCTCCCTTCTTGTGCCCTGGTGGATTGCATCCAAAGCACTTTCCCACCTTTGAGGGATCAAAGAACCTACCATTCTTTCCCTGATACCGCCTCCCTTTGAATTCGGGTTGGCTCAAGCCCCCCCCCCCCTCCTTGATCAGGTTTTTGTGGGTCTTTTGACGACATCTTTCTGTTTCTTACCTTCTTTCCTCTGGGCTTTCCCCTGGAGGAGACCTTTCCTCCTTTCTTCTGATCACCCCCCTGGTGCTGATTGGAAAACCGGGTTCTCACCCACTCATCAGCTACTTCCCCCAGCTCTCTGGGTTCTGTCAGCTTAGAGTCCACTAGGTACTGGGGTAACTTCTCTTCAGCACAATGAGTCAAAATGTGTTCCTTCAACAACTTATTATACAATCCCTCATATGTGTTTACTGTGTTACCAACAATCCAGCCTTCTAGTGCCTTCACTGAATGTCCACAAAGTCCACCCAGAACCATGTGCTCACTTTCTGGGTGTCTCTGAACATCACCCTGTCATCTTCTGGAGTCAGACCAAATCTCTTTTCCAAGCATGCCTTCATCTGCTGGTAAATGTAAATGTAAATGTAAATCCAGTACTTGTATAGCGCACGAATCACCCCCGGAGGGGTATCTCGGCGCTGGGGGCCGTTGGGAAGACTAAGCGAGCTATTGCCCAGAGTCGCATGCTGCTGGGCAGACCCCTGCCGCCGGAGCCAGGGATCGAACCGTGATCCACAGCGTCCAGCGTCAGTCGCCCTGGCCGCGGCGCCACACTCGGTAGGATCAACTCCCACAGGAGTGCACCCCAAAACTTAGTATGGACCCTACTCATCCTAAGGGCCCTCTCAAAGGCTGCTAGCCACTTATCAATGTCATCCCCCTCTGAGTACCTGGGAACTATTCCCTTGGGAAGCCTGTGGTCAAACCCACCACCCCTGGACATCTCTATCTCATCTTCAATTTTGCTGCCACCAGTTCTTCCCTCCTTCTCGATCTGCCACTTGTTCTTAGCTAATTCCAGTTTCCCCCTCTCTAAGGCAATGGAAGCTAGCTGGGCCTCAAGCTGACTCTCTGCAAGGGAAAGGGGTGGTTCCTGTGTATGGGGTCCAGCCATCCTCCCACCATCAGGAATGACATACCTACTACTGGAAACAATGGAGGAGGCATCATCCTCACTCTCCTGGATGATACTTGGAGAGTCATCCTTCCCTACCCTTTCATTCTCTTCAGCTGCCCTAGTCCAGGCCTTCAGGGATTAAAGCAACCCTGCCTTCCTAATCTTGTTGGATGCAGTCAGCCCCTAAGCTTACACTGTATACTAAGCTCAGCCATCTTGAGTTTAATCAATTTAGCTAGGTCCAGCTACATGGTATCCCTAGTTTTGGGTCACAACAACTATCAATCAGACTTAGAACAATTGTGTAAAACTCAAAACAATTGATTAAAAATCAGTTTTGTACAAATTATGAAAATTCAAAGCTCAAAAGTTTGGTTCTTAGACAATTTAGAGGATTTTTAAGATCTTAATTTACTTTACTGTATGGTGTACTTTTAAACACAAGTCCTCATCCACACTGCTGAACACCAAATGCTGGAAAGTGGGTTATTAGTAGTGGTAAATAAGCACCTACCACTGGCAATAAGGCCACTAACATGGTCAAAGACTCAGAATACATCTCAGTAAATTATTCCCATGCTCAATCCTGGGTAGCTTGGCTGCGATGAGGCAGGATTAAATTAGGAGACCTATATAAGAAAAAGCATTTGAAAACACAAAATCAGTAAATAGTTCAGACATCACATGCAATAAAAATGCCACACCAATTTATAACAATAGGAAATATTTGTATCTTTAAAATGACACCAAAACGACAAAAGTCCAATGAAGGGAACCGGAGATATGAATTTTTAAAGATTAAACACTTTCTAGAACCTAGAAACTTATAGCGCCACTCTGGGGCATCTGGTCGCGCTTGACCAGGACAAAGTCAAACTTTAGGGCTGACTGCAATGGAGCACTACGCAGATACACTGAGCAGGAGGCCCCAGTCAAAAGTTTACCTTCGGACTTAGAAACTTTTCTGTAGCTTTTTCCACCGGGGTCCCTCAATGCTTTTTACCAGTCTGGATTCTGTGAGCCTTCGCCAGCTTGAGTTTTAGGGAACCCCCAGTTAAACTCTGGAAGTTGGACCTCCAGAGCCCTTCAACGGGGTGGACCTGGAATCCCGGCCGGGTCGAGGTTGAAGGTGGCCAGCTTGGCTCCTGCGGTTGAGTCGGTCACCTTATGGAGATTTTTTCCAAAGTTGCTCAAAATTGTTCCAAACTTCTGTAACTTCTTCCTGAAGTTCCCCTTGAGGGTCAAAGTGTCTAAACACAAACCAAGGGTCTTGAAGATCCAAGATGGCCCTTGAAAGTCTGAGACCACAATTCCCACAATGCACCTGGAGAAAGCCCCTGCAAATCCACTGGACATCCTCAAGGCAGGCAGGGGTATCTTGGTGGAGATGTTCCAGATGAGCTCTGTTAACCTGTAGTTTGCAGGTAGTCCACTCTTTAATCCTTTGGAAGCCAGGTACATTTACAGGGCTAAAGTTCCAGATTGTGCAGCAGGCGCAATCAGTCAGAATGCAGGGCCTGGTGGTGCAAATCAAGGTTCCAGCATGGCAATCCTTCTTCTTCTCTTAGTTTCAGGCAGCAGAGCTATGAGGCACTGCAACTCTCACATATTTATTCAGTGTTCTCTGTTGTGGAGTAGTAGAGCACTCCTGTCCAATGAGGGGCAAGGCAACCCCCCAAAGCATGACCACTTGCTCCAAAGTGTGGCATAATCTTCTCCTTAAAAGTACTATTCCTCCAAAATTCAACATGGCTGAAATCTCAGCAGGGCGTGAACATCTATCTGAACCAACTCTCAGTATGGCTCATTTCCACAGCTCTCCACCCCCTAACATCTGCAGATTCCTTTCTTAAGCCTCCAGAGGGGATGGGGTAGCTAGACCTGGCATTCACTACCTGTCCTATTTCTCCTTTGAAGCTTCATGCTTTACGACCCCTCCCCTCTGCTCTGGCATTCCTGTGTAGCAGAACCCTCTCCACCAGATAGCCTCACCCTTGGTGAGGCACTTATCACTTCATCAAAGCAGCCTGGCTATTCCTGTTAACTCAGAACAATCAGGGAAGACTAAGGGAAGGCTGAATTTTGGCTTACAGACAAGAAAGTCTTAAAACTTCTTTTCTGTACAATTTAGGATAAAGTCAACAACTGCATATTGTCGGATTTTTCAGTAACATTCTCCTGAGTCCTTGAATGAAATTGTATTTAATTTCTAGCAATATTTATGCATTCATAAATTATTACAATGTTAACCTATGTGGGTGAGGATCTAAAATGGGGAAAATGAAATGTGCAATTTCTCCAACCCCAGGGACTATATAAAACATCTTTTATAAGGGCCCTGCTTATAGTTACATGACCCCCACCCCTGAGACACCTAGGGGAGACCTTAGGGGTTCTGAATATGTAACAATATTGTAGATTTTCACTTTTTAAGTGCCCATACCACCAAAGTCGATTTTGCAGTGAATTTAATTTTAAAAGAAGTGCTGCAGCACAGGTCTGCTTTTCAATACCACAGCATCTTTCAAGTTCCCCTTTAAAGCCAGGATACAGCTGAAGATAGCATGCTTCATGCATAAAGCCCTATACTATGGTACACCAAAGTACCTTACACAAAGCTCACAAACTCAAGAGGCAGCTGCTAAGTCCCACTGATGGAACCGCCTAGATTCAGAAAAAAGAAACCCTGTGCCTGAACCTTCTCTGGATCCGCCCTGCAAATCTTGAACTCTCTACTGTCAGAGATTCAAACAAACCCATCGTATTAAAGAAAGTGGTTAAAGTGTTTCTACTAAACAGATTTCTTCCTTAACAAGCTGGACCTAGTTTGACTCCGGGACCACCAAATACCTCTTACCAAGATGCAGCATTTTTTAGCTACGCACCTGCTCCTCTGGAGAGTGATCATAGATGATGAAACTTTTTGTTTTGGACTATATATTCTGTGATGTTTAATATACGCTTTGTAATGGGCTATGTTTTTTACTCTCTGTACCGTGCTCCGATACTCTTGGTCATGTTTGCTCTTTTTAAAACTCTCTAAATAAAGTAACAAATGAAATTTTAAAAAATGTTCTGAAGATTAAATCAAAAATAAATTTCCAAATAAAGAATTTTTTTTAAATGGGCATTATTGATTATTAAAAGTGATGTATAGAATTAATAAAAATTAATGTGATTATTTTTAAATAAAATGATTTGAAATAGAATTCTCTAAATTCGAAATAGGTTACTAAAATATGTTATATTTAAATTATAATAATGAACTTTTTTAATACATTTTTTAACCATTCATTTTTATTTATCTATGTTTTTAACTATTTTAAATAATTTACTTCAATGTAACATTATTTCCTGTGGGGTCTTATTTTAACTTCCTCCCTCCATTATTTTCTATGAGAGACTGTTGCAGTAGCAGTGGTTGGCCATGTGTAGTGCTGGACTTACTACTCTTTTTTAGTAGTAACTTTTTGGGGCCTGACTCAAAAAGGTAAACCTACAATTTTGTATAAGTTTATGATTGTTTGCTATTCACAAAAGATAGGACTGACCTTTCTTTTTATATGTGGAGAGTCTGCAGTCGTAAAGATGCACAAAAGTGTAGATTTATGTTTTAGAATCAGGTTTGTGAATATTGAAGATTAGTCAACTTACTAAAAATTGTAAGTGCTCCGCTGTAAATCAGGCCCAGAATTTGGTGCCCCAATGCTGGTGGTAAACCTTATGGCAGCCTGGGTTTGCCTTGCCCTCGAACCAACCTTACTTAACAGTGACTGATCCTAGTCATGAAGGGTTTTGATCAAATCACTCCTAGACGTGCAGTTCATGCCATTCATTTGCTGAGAAAGGAGGCCCACATTTGTATTACTCATTTGAAATTAAAAGCCAAGGTTCCTGGAGGTGCCACTGGTAAAAAAGCCACAAATCTCTGATGCATAGACATTCTTAAAATTATGAAAATAAAAAGCGAGAACCAGGCCCTGCATACAAACCACATCTGGTGCTCTCTAACACCACACATCTATCTGTTATCTAAACTTGCCTCGTTTTGTTGGTGCTGAACCTTTTTTACCCTCTCTTCTATGCAGCTACCTTATTTATTTTCATTGGCAATGCTTTTTCATCTTGTCAGGCTCGTACCTCACTCTATTACTTTCAGAATCATGATGACATATGAATATACCAAATAAATGAACACAAAAAAAGATGTCAGAATGTTACTGTTCTTGATGCTGTGTCAAGAGATGATCCATGTTTTCCAACAAAATCATGTTTAGTCAATCTAGTTATTACAGAGTAGCAGAAATATTTCTAGGCTGAACCAGAGAAATGTTAGTTTTTGGAAATTTCATAAATAATGGATGATAGGGGTCCTTCTCAATAGGAAGGGTTCCCGGAGCCTAGCACTAGCACCAAAAAGACTGGGCCGCAATAGCTTTTATAGACTGCAGTTAGTTGGAGATGAGCCATACCAAAGTTTGAGGGGAAGTTGTGGCAGTCCCTGAGGGACAGTTTTAGCTGTGAAAATGACAACTGTGGCAATGGGGAGGATTAGATAGTGGCATTATGGACGGTTGCATTTGTCCCTCATGCCATTTTTTGGGGCTTTGATGTTCCTTTACTTTCCTTTATTATTTGTAAATGTCAATGCAGAAATTCTGCATGCCTACATCTCTGCCTTTGTATTTGGTAACAGAGAATTGCAACAGTATGCTGCATCACACATATTGATGAGATAGAATGTCTTCAAATCCTTACAACAAGCCTCTTTATGGGACGCCCAATGTATGCATCTGGAATAGCGCAACGAATCAGCCAAAAGAGTGATGCAACTTAAAAAAGAGATTTATGAAGCCAATCAAGGCCACCTTACATGTAAATCCAGTATTTGTAAAGCGCACAGCTACCCGGAGGCATCCCGGCGCACATGGCCCTGAGTGACTTCATAAATCTCGAGTAATGCTGTCCATTGCAAATTGCTGTTTTGCATTACTCTGCACCAGGGAGGTGTTCCCCTTCCTATAGAAAAGCAATCCTCCTTACAACGCATGTCTACGTTGGAGTTAGGCTGCCAAAAGGGCGCCAGCGCAGGGGGAAAGGCAGCAAAGTGCCATATTGCCTTAAATACAGCACATTCCTGCCCTTTCCCTGTCATGCAGTGCAGCGCAGCGCAGCAAGCTGACTTGCTTTACTGCGCAGCACTGCATGACTTTGCCATAAATATGGCCGTAAGAGTCCTGGGCAGTAACGTTTTTTTAATATTACCAAACCAATACTTACCTTCTCAGAGGAAGAAAGATTTAAGTTACATGCAGTGAAAATGAACTTTAGTTTTCACACCCATCAGGTTTGACTCAGGCAGACACCGGCGATCAGTGCAGCAACAACCGTAGTGGGGAGAATTAAGCTGTGGACAGTGATTTCTTCTAGGTGAGGTAACTTTGGCTTACTCCTGACCGCACAAATGCAAATCACCATAATGCTAATTGTTCTACAGACCCCTAGCACAACAGTCATCTAAACAGTGAAAACGGTGGAGAATCGTAATAGTAACTTTGAGATGTAAAGAGTAAAACTAAAGTTATCCTTTCTATTCATGAGAAAGGCAGACAGAGTGCAAGCCAGCTGAAGAAAATCAAGGCCAGCTTTTCTTTACAGTAGTCATGCCACAGTGAACACCATGAAAGGGTATTTTACAAAGACAACCATAGCCAAAGCCAGATAGGGTTAGAATTTAATTTACCAGTGAGCGAATACAATACACTATTGTCGCTTGAAACCATTGAAAGGTCAAGTTGCAAATGTGCTATTTGATATGAAACAGGGCACTTCTGCATATTGGTTAATTAATCCAAGGACATTTTGTCCCAGGAATGCCACTCTTTTGTGCAACTGAATCTGCGGCATGGTAGGATACTTTAGCATTGAATAGGCGAGAGGCTGTATATGCCTTTGTTTCTTTAGAAATGAACGAGAATTCCTCACATATGCTGCCCCTTCATCTGGTTGTCTCCCTGGGGAATACAAGACATACCTGTCCCAGATTCTCTTTCCAGTCATTTCACTGTCCTAAATGTTAATTTTACAACCCAGTTTGAGAAGAAGGTTATTGTGTCATTCCTCAAAGTTTCAGGAGTAATTTACTTTTTGTAATCTGCTTCATAAAATATTATGCTTTGAGTGTTGCAGATTACACAGTTCTTTTTTAAATAACGTGTATATCTATGTAAGAACCGGATGATAAAGGAATGGCCTGGCAAATCATTGCCATCACCACTGTGGCAGTATTGAGAACTGTACAAAAGCAGATCAAAATCCTACCTTGTAATTATATTTCATGGGAAATATCTAAACCTGCAAAGGTAATTTCCACTGAGCATTTTTATAAATACGGGATAAAGTGTCACTATGACACATTTATACTGTGAAAACTGCCAACCTCACATGTACATGATCTGACAATGAAAAGTACCTCTATATTTTATGATGTTATGATGATGAATACTATATGAACAAAAGGGCATTGATTCAATAAATGAACTTACCTTGTATATGTTTGGCAGCGCAAGGATTAGTTATACCAACATTAAGATGTGGGTTTGGCAGATTTTATTGTTTTTGCAGTTCTTTTCCCCTGGTCCTGCCTCCCCTCTATTTGCATTTCAGGGGCCCTCTTATGTTTAGTAGCAGTACATTTTATTGTGAGCAATTTACTGATTTTATATATTGTATAGTGCATACATTACCAATTGCCAGTGGAGTGTTGTACACAGTTAAGGAGGCACAGAGAATAGCACACTAATTATAAATTTCGAGACACAAACAGGGGGAGGGTAAACCATGGGGTGGAATTACTCATTAGAGGTGTCAAATCATGTCAGGATTTGTCAAAAAGGAGCATCTTTAAGTCTCCTGGGTGTGAAGGAGGGTTGCATAAAAGTTGAAGCTGAAGGCCGGATCATAGATTTAGACACAACTGCTAAATCTCTTTTTTTCTAGCCTTTTCTTTTTTGCTTTTGGATTTTCAGCCATACAATGTGTTGGATTCTTATAATTCCTAATGTTGTTAAAAGAAGTGTATCCATGGAGGTGATGATGCTGTTTCAGGTGACCTGTCTGCCTTCACTTCTGGAATCTGGTATGTGAATTCTGAGAACCTGGAAGGAGACAGTTGCTGTAGATCAGGGGCTGTTTCTGTTGGCTTAATAAAAATGCTTTTATATAGCAAGTTCTTGAGCCTCATCTTTCCAAAATTGGCGACAAGGATGGGATATCTTGAGAGGAGGACACTGTGAAGAGGATATCTTGCTGATCAAGTGAGGCAGATTTTTTTCAAAGCTGTCAATGAGGATTATCGTCTGAAAGTGCGACCTCTGGTCCTGGATAGGCTCAGACTAGTGAGGGGGCTGCTGTTCCTGTTAAGGGAGCTATACGGGAATTGAAACTGCCTGTTTGCTGGTTTTTTGGTGGTCACTTTGGTCAAAGGAACACAATGTTAAAAACCCTACTGGCCGTGGAAGATTCACTCGATGCATAACTAGTGCATGAAGGTCAACATTTAGTGAGTAGTGGGCCTGCAGTGTAGTGTGTCCACTGAGTTTTGCGTCAAGCCTCAAAAACTGAAGCAAGAAGTATTTATATCAATCGATACATTTAAAGTGGGTGACCGCGCTGGACAGCGTCATTCAAAAAGGAGAGCTTGCTCACTTGCCTGAGTCAATGAGGAGAACGTTCCGCTTGTTAAGTACCTCAGCCTTCGCCATGACACTGTGTGTCAGAAGACGTTCCTTGATGCTGCGATGCCTGTGACGTGACCTTTGATGTGAGGAGTGCTCTGGTGTCCTGCCATCTTTGGTGAGGACACGTGTATCAGTGTGGATTGGCTTGGAAGAGGATTGGTTTGAGTACAGCCAGTCGGAGGGCTGTTACCTGAAGGCCAATCAGAGGATCTCTTCAGATCGACACATTGGAAGACTGCAGTGAAGTGAGGAACTTGCTGTTAGAAGCTATGGTGACAGGCACACTGATTTTGCTTCATAGCCTGTCAACAGCGCTTAAAGGAGCTGAGGGTATACAGTGAGAGACACACCAGCAGATGGAACAGATTAAGGTTTGACACAGGCAGTCACCAGCAATCAGTACAGCAACAACCGTAGTGGGGAGAATTAAGCTGTGGACAGTGATTTCTTCTATGGGAGGTAACTTTGGCTTACTCCTGACTGCGCAGATGCAAATCACCATAATTCAGTATCCTTCTATACAAATAGGGACATTTGGTGTAAAAAGTGTTTTTATTACTTGTTCATACAAATATTGCTCATTGTATTAACTATGACATCTCAGTTCATTCCCGCTCCCCCATGTTTCTTGCAAGATCCAGGTTTGCCTTTTATGACATGATGAAGATTGGAAAGAGACTTTCTAAACTTATTTGGAAGCCATGAGAGGGGACGTGTATGTGGCAAAATAAAAATTGGCAATTCTCAGGTTTAGGTGTTGAGGAGAGGAAAGTCTTGAAGATATTGCCAAAACCTGGGCTAGAAGGGAGAAATGTGGACGCTGGTTCAGACAATGAGGAGGAAGATGAATATGAGAATGCACTTAAGGCTCTGGAGGAAAATTATGGGAGGAAAGTCAGTATTGTTGTAGAGTGGCACCAATTATTTTCTCATGCACAGGAGCCTGGTCTGTCAATTGGTCAGTATGTGGCCATGTTAAGGAGATTGGCGGTCACATGGAAGTTTAGAGATCTCAGAGATGAGATCATGAGACTAATTGATCAACAAAATTGACAATTTAAAAATTCAGGAGAAATTATTGGATCACCTTGGACAAAACTGTTAATGTGGCTAAATGCATGGAGAATACTTCGGGTTATGTGAAAGAGTTGGGGGTTCAGGTCCAAACGAGGTGTAGTCAGATAAAGTGTTGAAGTGTCAAATGGTAAGAAATTCACACATAATACAAGTGACAGAAAACTGTAGGTAGAAAAACGGATAGTGGGAAAAGAATAGTGGGTTTCAGGTATGGTAGCATGAGACACGCTGCTGAAGCCATAAATTGTCCAGCTGCAAAAAGAAAATGTTTTATATGCAAGAAAATTGGCCATTTCGCCAGAGTCTGTAGAATGGGCAATTCATCTGTCACCAAAAAGTCAGTGATTTTAGTTAAAATATTTGAATTACAGACCCAAGATGTGGATTCCGACTTAAGCAATGTGGAAGATGTCAAGGAGTTGATGGTGAATGGTTGTGAAAGTCAACTGATGGACATGTCTGTATTTAATTGCAATGCATATCATCCACCCAAGTGTACAATCTGCGTGATTGGGAAGGAAGTGCATGTATGGGCTGATTCGTGTTCACCTTTCACTATATCAGACAAATCCATCTTATTAAGGTTTCGGGGCGAGTGTGTTGAATCCTACAGATGTACACACTTTATGGCTGCGTTTATATCACTGTACTCCCTTCGATGTGGTGCCACCAACTCTGTGCATAGCATTCGAACTACACCTGTCTGTGGTCCCCTTGCTGACTACTGCCTTCGGCCTACACTGCGATCGAGTAGGTCACACATGTGGAACTGAGTCTTGATTTCACAATGGCCGAGTACACATATCAATTCAGAGTTTATATCACTATACTCCTTCGGTGTGGTGACACAAAGTATGTGCATGGCATCCCAACCACACATGTCTGTGGGCCCTTGATGACTACGCATTCGGCCTACACTGCGGTCGAGTAAGTCACACATTGGGAACTCAGTCATGAATCATTTATGGCAGACTTGACATCATTGTACTGGCCTCATCGCAGACTGCATCCCCTTTCAGCTCCGGTGCCACTAAGGGTCGATTCCGATTCGGGCCGGAAAAAGCACCGACCGACTCGGATCCGGAAATAATACCGACCGACACGTACCCGTGGCGCACGACACGCCAAGTATGATGCAAGGCGTGAAAAATCCGACCGACACGTACCGAAACCAAGTCGACCGACCGAGCCGCACGGAAAACAGCAATCCGGCCGGAAAAACACGCGAATCCAACCGACCGACACGCACCCGGAACAAATCCGACCGAAACGTACACGCGAACTCCAAACCGCAAAGTACGATGCAAGGCGCGAAAACCACGAGCGAGTCGGACGGAGGCCAAGCCGTACGACCGACACGCATACAAAACCGAGCCGAAGCAACACAAAACACCGCGACCGACGCGTACGCAGCATAGAAAACTGCAAAACACAGCGCTGAACGAAACGGAGAACACCGTACGAGACAAATGCAGGGTCCGACTCGGTCACAAGAACGTTTCCAACATACACAAACAGCACAAAGGAAAAATCACCCAAAAAAGGCCAAACAAGCAATTACCAAGCCAATAAATACTGGGGGGTGGGGACAGAGAACAAAGACACACCCACAACTCCACCTATATAAAGGACACAAATCACAACCATGAGCCTTTGCAAATGCCATTCCACTGCCAGCACCCAAGAGAAAGCAACCACACACCCACAGCTCATCCCTCACACAAGCCACACACCATCAGCACACCAACAAATACCTACCTCACATACACCCAGCAAACACACACTCACACACCCTCACCTGCACACCAACACACACATCACTCACCATCACCACCCATCACCATGCCCCCAAGAAGAATCCCAAGTTCCTAGATAGTGAATTGGAAGACATGGTAGACGAGATCCTCAGGGTGGAGCCACAGCTGTTTGGCACACTGGTCCAACAGACCCCCATCTCCCAGAAAACCAAGATGTGGGAGAGGATCATCAACAGGGTGAACGCACAATCACCATGTCGGCGCACAAGGAGCGACATCCAGAACAGGTGGTATGACGTGCGCAGGAGGGTACGGGACCTGCTGAAGAAAGACTACATCAACAGCCAATACACCGGCAGTGGCTCTCCTGCCAAGCCAATATACCTCAGGCCCTGGGAGGAGAAGGTGCCGGCCATCCTTCCGCCAGTGAGCGTATATGGACTAGAGGACATCCCAGAGCCTGGTGAGTACACAACAAATGTACACAATATACTGCCACAAAACACACACATCACTGTCAAGGGGAGAGTCAAACCATGCACTCATAGCAATTACACAGCAACCAGAACAGAATCATCCCAAAATGTGTATGTCAGTCAGATAAACACAACACATGCCATCAAAAAAGTCACATCCAACTGTGCCAACACATGTACAAACACAACTACAACTACAGCTAGGCAGTGGCACAAATAGAACTAACAAACACATCCACACATGTAGCCACCACAACAACACCAACACACAGTGAAGACCACTCAAAGGAAGGAATTCTGTGTATGCTGGCCAAGTCAGTGTAGCCAATAGCATCATGGGAGTCGCAGTCACACATATTGCCCCCCCCACAACTGTCCCATCAACCCCACCCTGAACCATGCTCACATCACAGGGAGTGGAGAAGGACTCACAAGATGGCTGACACTGGCTACTGCTGTGGGGAGCACAAGGCCCTGCTGCCAACTGTGCACCAACAAACAGCAGGACACCACTGACTGACATCCTGACTGACAACTTACACTCCCTGCAATGCAAGCACGTTCCATGGTGGGATATCTGGCTAGCTGGGTGGGAAGGGGGACTTGCAGCACTGACCATAGTCACAAGCACCTCCCTCACACACACCCCAACACAAACTCCACAGAACCCACCTGGTAGAATGCAATGCCCCCATCCTAACACAAGATCCCACAAAGAACCACCACCCTGGGTTATGTTGTGTGAAGCACAGGGACACTCTTGGGACTTTTAGCCAAACAACTGCCAGGACAACACTCCCAGCCATCCTGTCAGCACAGCCAGCCCACCCCACAGGGAAGCAGAGTCAAAAGGAAGGAAGCATGGGCATGCTGGGAAGGGGGTGGAGGCAATAGCATGATGGAAGTCGTAGTCACTGATATTGGTCACCCCACAACTGTCCCATCAACACCACCCTGAACCATGCTCACATCACAGGGAGTGGAGAAGGACTCACAAGATGGCTGACACTGGCTACTGCCGTGGGGAGCACAAGGCCCTGCTGCCAACTGTGCACCAACAAACAGCAGGACACCACTGACTGACATCCTGAGAGACAACTTACACTCCCTGCAATGCAAGCACGTTCCATGGTGGGATATCTGGCTAGCTGGGTGGGAAGGAGGACTTGCAGCACTGACCATAGTCACAAGCACCTCCCCTCACACACACCCCAACACAAACTCCACAGAACCCACCTGGTAGAATGCAATGCCCCCATCCTAACACAAGATCCCACAAAGAACCACCACCCTGGGTTATGTTGTGTGAAGCACAGGGACACTCTTGGGACCTCTAGCCAAACAACTGCCAGGACAACACTCCCAGCCATCCTGTCAGCACAGCCAGCCCACCCCACAGGGAAGCAGAGTCAAAAGGAAGGAAGCATGGGCATGCTGGGAAGGGGGAGGAGGCAATAGTATGATGGGAGTCGTAGTCACTGATATTGGTCACCCCCACAACTGTCCCATCAACACCACCCTGAACCATGCTCACATCACAGGGAGTGGAGAAGGACTCACAAGATGGCTGACACTGGCTACTGCTGTGGGGAGCACAAGGCCCTGCTGCCAACTGTGCACCAACAAACAGCAGGACACCACTGACTGACATCCTGAGAGACAACTTACACTCCCTGCAATGCAAGCACGTTCCATGGTGGAATATCTGGCTAGCTGGGTGGGAAGGGGGACTTGCAGCACTGACCATAGTCACAAGCACCTACCCTCACACACCCCCCAACACAAACTCCACATAACCCACCTGGTAGAATGCAATGCCCCCATCCTAACACAAGATCCCACAAAGAACCACCACCCTGGGTTATGTTGTGTGAAGCACAGGGACACTCTTGGGACCTCTAGCCAAACAACTGCCAGGACAACACTCCCAGCCATCCTGTCAGCACAGCCAGCCCACCCCACAGGGAAGCAGAGTCAAAAGGAAGGAAGCATGGGCATGCTGGGAAGGGGGAGGAGGCAATAGCATGATGGGAGTCGTAGTCACAGCTCTACATCCCCCACCACATGGCCCAGCAAGCTCACACTCACGCATGCACATCCCACAGAGAGTGGAAAGGCCCATCAAAGATGTCTGACACTGTTGCTGTGTCGTGGGGAGCACAAGGGCATGCTGGGTACTGCACACCAACCAACAGCAGGACACCACTGTCAGCCATCTTGCCATTGCTCTCACACCCACACACACTGAACTCCCCACAAAAGCAAGTAAGTATGGGAATGCTGGGAAGTGGGGTGGAGGCAATAGCATGATGGGAGTCGTAGTCACAGACATAGCTCACCCCCACAACTGTCCCATCAACACCACCCTGAACCATGCTCACATCACAGGAAGTGGAGAAGGACTCACAAGATGGCTGACACTGGCTACTGCTGTGGGGAGCACAAGGCCCTGCTGGCAACTGTGCACCAACAAACAGCAGGACACCACTGACTGACATCCTGAGAGACAACTTACACTCCCTGCAATGCAAGCACGTTCCATGGTGGGATATCTGGCTAGCTGGGTGGGAAGGAGGACTTGCAGCACTGACCATAGTCACAAGCACCTCCCCTCACACACACCCCAACACAAACTCCACAGAACCCACCTGGTAGAATGCAATGCCCCCATCCTAACACAAGATCCCACAAAGAACCACCACCCTGGGTTATGTTGTGTGAAGCACAGGGACACTCTTGGGACTTTTAGCCAAACAACTGCCAGGACAACACTCCCAGCCATCCTGTCAGCACAGCCAGCCCACCCCACAGGGAAGCAGAGTCAAAAGGAAGGAAGCATGGGCATGCTGGGAAGGGGGTGGAGGCAATAGCATGATGGGAGTCGTAGTCACTGATATTGGTCACCCCCACAACTGTCCCATCAACACCACCCTGAACCATGCTCACATCACAGGGAGTGGAGAAGGACTCACAAGATGTCTGACACTGGCTACTGCTGTGGGGAGCACAAGGCCCTGCTGGCAAATGTGCACCAACAAACAGCAGGACACCACTGAGTGACATCCTGAGAGACAACTTACACTCCCTGCAACGCAAGCACGTTCCATGGTGGGATAACTGACTGGCTGGGTGGGTGGGAAGGAGGTCCGGCTGTCAACCAAACACAACCAATGCAGACCATGTTCACACCCCAGAAAATACATAGAAATGCCCAAATAATGCAGGACAATGTGCCACACCAATATCAACCCCTGACTGTGACGACTTAGGACAATGCAATGTACAGGCCCGCACCCAGAGGCACAGTCACAACTGTCATGTGTGTCAACCATTGATGCCTGCAGAAACATAACATACATTGTTTGTGTCTCCCAAAAACAGGTGATGATGGGGACACAGCAGCAGACGCTGAGGAGTCCCAGTCCCAGGCTCAAGAGGATGCGGAGCTCACTGGCGTCGTACAGCCTCTGTCCTCCTCGGACGATGAAGACCAACCTGGCACATCCGGTGCAAGTCAACATGCAGCACCAGCAGGACCACCAGCTGCAGCACCAGCAGGACCACCAGCTGCACCCCCTGCACCCACCCCTCCAACGACTGTCACCACGAATACCATCCCTGCCGACATGGACAGAACAAGGAGCAACACCAGCACAGGGACCCTGGACCAACCTGGGGCCATGGACACCACCACCACCACCAACCCCCAAGGTGGACCAGGGTTATCTGTGCGTGCCACTGCACACACTGCACATGTCAGCAGGGGTGGTGGGAGGGGTGGGAGACAGAGGTCGCTGCTTGCAGACGTTGCTGGTGTGCATGATGACCCACAACTGGTACGCATAGCTGATGCGTACCAGTCCAGCACCGGAGAGCTCAGCCAGGTAGTGGGGCTCCTCAGAGACATGAAACAGCAGCAGGCTGCCCATCATGCCCGCTTGGACTCCCACATGTCCCACGTGGAGTCACACATGTCCCGCGTGGACTCACACATGTCCCGCGTGGAGTCCAAGTGGGATGCACTGCATGAGATGACGGCGGTGCACAGGGACATTTTACAATGCCTCCGCCAGATGAACAGCAACCAGTCCACACCTCCCTGTGTGCCAACAACATCTGGTGCCGAACAAACTGCAACTGCCACAGGGAGGGAGGAGGACTCTGGCGGAGAGTCCCCTGCACCGCAGCAGCCTGTACTTGAGGGCCCCCCCCAAGAAGAGGGGTCGTCCGAGGAGGGAAAAGTGAGAGGCCGATGGCCAAGCGCAACTCCCAGGAAGCCTGAACCTGTTCTGGATGTTCGCCTTTGTGCACAGACTGTTCACCCTGTTGACGGCAACACTACTCCCACACATTGCATGGGGAGTACAAGTTGGACCAATGTGTCAGACAACTGTGGCCCCGATACTGGGGATCCTGTCTACCAGGACTTTCAATTCACCTAGGAACTTCGGATTGCAAGATTTATGTACAGCACTACCCATCCTATGCACTATTAACACAAATGTATCACAATAAACACACTAATACACCATACTTGCCTCTGTCGTGATTCCAACGTGGGTGCTGTTATGGGGATGATGAACTGCAAAATTACACTGTGTATGCGAACTGCAACAGCAAGGACAACACAGGCATGTGAGTACAGGCAACGTGACACACATGAGGGAGACACACCACCAGGGCTACACAACACATACACACCTAGGCCATCTGACTCATTGCCTACACTGATGTTGCCAGGGAAGACGGTGCAATGCACAGACACCACACCCATTCCCAGTTGTAGTCAAGTAGCCCACAGGTGCAGTAAGCAAATGGCAGTCAAATGTGTGACCACAGACAACGCACATCACAAAGTGAAGCACAGGTTTATTACACAGTTGCAACATGTCGTAACCACTACAGATGCAAGGTAATCCCACCTGGCAGCGGGCACACAGTCAACAACTGTAGACGGAAGGAAGTCCATGGGTGTGGCGCACATCACCTGTAGGGACACAACAGCTACCAGCCTGGATGTGCAATCACGTCGTCGGTGGACACAGTTGACCAAACGAATCTGAAAGTACCCTGTGAAGGACAGAAATGACACACAGTCAAAAGCAATGGAGTACAGGACAGAACAGCAAAACTCATGCACAATACATGTTACAAGATACCCACCCAGAACCAAGTTAGCATGTCAACACTGTTGGGGAGTACAGCCCACCTGTTAGCACACATCGCAACACACATCCAGTCAAGTAGCCCATGGACACACTCCAACAGCACCAGAGCACCACCCACACATCATGCCAACTCACATCATTGACATGACACCTCAGGATACTCACATTCAGCTAAAGAAGTTGGTGATGAGCTGTGTGCGGACATCACCATCATCATCATCATCATCATCGTCACTGGCATCGTGGTCCAGGCCAGGATCCTCCACAGGTGGCGGATGTTGGTCATTGTCATCCTGGATGAGAGGCAACTCCTTCCGCACTGCCAGGTTGTGGAGCATGCAGCAGACGATGATAATCTTGCACACTTTCGCAGGGGCATATGGGAGGGACCCTCCGGTCTTGTCCAGGCAGCGGAAGCGGCTCTTCAGGAGACCAAAGGTCCGCTCAATCACTCTCCTGGTCCGACCATGTGCCTCATTGTAGCGCATCTGGGCTGGTGTCACAGGGTTCCTGAGGGGTGTCAGCAACCACGGCATGTTGGGGTATCCCGAGTCACCTACGGACAGACAAGTGCACATTAGCTGACTTGGAAAAGTGGGCGGAATACTACAGATCAGATCACACACAATGGCACAAAGTCAGTACACACCGACAAGCCAGGCACGCTGGTTCTGCATCTGTGCCATCATCCTGGGGATGCGACTACTCCTCATCACAAAGGCATCGTGTGCTGAACCAGGGAAACGGGCACACACGTGTGTGATGGTCATGTCTGCAAGACACACCACCAGTGCATTGACCGAGTGGTAGTGCTTGCGGTTCCTGTAGGCCTGCTCCTGGGCCTGTGGTGGTACCAAAGCCACATGTGTCCCATCAATGGAGCCAATGACATGCGGCATCCTCCCCAGGGCATAAAAGTCACTCTTCACGTCAGTGAGTCGTCGCAGATCTAGGGAAATAGATGTACCGGTTCAGGAAGAGCAACATTGCCGCCAAAACATCGCGGAGCACACGGCTCAACATGGTCTGTGACATCCCACCAGCAGTCGCCACAGTATGTTGGAAGGTACCGGTGGCAAAGAAGTGTAGGGCTGCCATCACCTTCACCTTGGGGGTCAGCGCTGTAGGATACGGCCGGCCAGGCTGCAAATGTGGGGACAACTGCACTGCCAAATCCTCAATCAGCTGCCTGGTGAAGCGGTACCGTCGGATGCTGTCCCGTTCCACCATCGTTGCCAGGTCTGGGAATGGTCGATGGACAGCAGGAGCCCTGCAGTGCAGAGGAGAAGTAAGCAAGATTGTCAGTCACCCCACATATGCGGCATTGAGAACACTCAAGATCCCAACATACATCATTATGAGGCACAACTACATGAAGTGTGCAGTTCCGGAAGGACATGTATGGTACATACATGGCCAACATCTGTCAACACGGTCCAACAGGTGGCATCAATTAGTCCCAGGTTGGCCCATTGGATATCATGAGGCCGTGTCACAGTTCCCATCTCCTGCTGCCGTGTCACAATAACCCCCACAGTGACATGTGAGGACAGATGTGCCCCAGGCACCACAGCTCAACGACAGGTACATTCCCAGGGACCCTGTATTGCCACATGGACACTGGCATTACATGGAGTATCATGTATACACCACAGCAAAACAACCATGACCCCCACAGGTAGTGGCCCCACTTGCCACGGCAGGACAGACATGGACGTCTGTGACACACACACACACAACATCAAAGTCCATGCACACACAACGTGGATGTGGAGACTGTCTCCCATTGTGCACATGTAATCAGAGACATTGTAAACACTACATGCACAAAGACTGTGGAGGACCATCACTATTGTGCCACTGGGACACCCTGGCTCAAACATACCGTCCCACATGGGACTCACGGGGTATGTGACATGACATACACATACACCACCGTGAAATGTGACCATGGCACATGCACAGATATGAACAGTTGCACATCACAGTGGTCATGTACACGTAACACCCAGGATCCTGTCCCCATGAACACGTGCACAGCCTGGGGGTGGCTGCCCACAGGTGACACCCACAGGACAACATGTACACCAACATACACACAATAGGAAATGCAGCCTTACATGCCTTATGATAAAGTTTGGACAGGCTGTCGTGATGTAGGTTTGCCCCTCACTCCCTGGGAGCCATCTGTGGCTGGCATATGTCCATCTGAGACAGGCATGCTGACATATGCCAGTCACATGTACAGTGATGCGTTGTACTGCAATGGACCGATCGGTGCCTCCGGCCGGCCCATTGCATTCAATGTGTGCGGGCGTGCGCGTTGTACCCCTGTGTGCGTTGAACTGCAATGGACCGATCGGTGCCTCCGGCCGGCCCATTGCATTCAATGTGTGCGGGTATGCGTTGTATCCCTGTGCGCGTTGTACTGCAATGAACCGATCGGTGCCTCCGGCCGGCCCATTGCATTCAATGTGTGCGGGTACGCGCTGTACCCCTGTGCGCGTTGTACTGCAATGGACCGATCGGTGCCTCCGGCCGGCCCATTGCATTCAATGTGTGCGGGTACGCGTTGTACCCCTGTGCGCGTTGTACTGCAATGGACCGATCGGTGCCTCCGGCCGGCCCATTGCATTCAATGTGTGCGGGTACGCGTTGTACCCCTGTACGCGTTGTACCGCAATGGACCGATCGGTGCGCACCCATTGACAATGGGCTTGCCTGGCAACGGACGCGTTTTCGAATTTCGAACGAGTCGGTTGCTGGAAAATCAGTTGGTCACCCACAACAATGTTGCAAAATCATGTATGTCATGAAGTTGAAGATTTGAAGGATGCTGTGGGCGTGTTGTGGTGCTGCTATTCCATGGATTGGCCAGATTCAGAAGATGCAAACGACTTGGACCTATCACTTTGGACACAAGGGACAGTATCTGCCTCTCCAGCACATATATATTGCTGGCTGTTCCCCTGAGAGCTCACTTGCCTGCACTACATGCTCCAGGACGACATCTGCCACTGCACTGCTGCTGTCTCTGCCCCTCTGGACCCTGCAATGGCACGTACTGTGGAGAGAGCCCCAGCCTTCAGCCTTGAAGAGAACCAGGCCCTGCTGGACAGCCTACTTCCACAGTACAGCAAGCTGTATGGGACACCAGGGGAGCAGGTGAGTGTTCTGTGCACTGCCTTTCTGAATGTGCATTTTGTGTGACTAGCAAGGCTGGAAGTCTGCACGCCACTGGCTAGCAGGCTCACTGAGTAGTTGTCACCCCCATAGTGTGTAGTGACTTGCACTGGACAGGTATGGTGCAGTGACAGTGCATTTGAACATGGTTTTACTTCCCATGCAATGATACCATGTAGTGACGTCTGGCAAACTGTCCATGGGCAGCTTTGCACTGCCTGTGTACATCATGTGCCCCTGTGATTGAGACATGTATATACAACTGTGTCATGCACGGATATGTTGCATGTGTGGTAATGGCCTTTTCACTTTGTCATCCTGACAGGTTAATGCCCATCGGAAGCAGGAGATCTGGAAGGACATCGTCCGGGCCGTCCGGTCCGTGGGGGTCTACAAGCGCCGGATCCGCAACTGCCAGAAGAGGTGGCAGGACCTTCGGGGCTGGACCCGGAGGATTGCACGGGTCCAGCTGAAGCTGTCGCCTCCTCGCAGGATGGGCGGAACACGGACCCTGACCCCCACATGCTCCAGATCCTGGCGGTGGTATTTCCAGACCTGGATGGGCAGCTGAAGGCCAGACAGCAGCAAGGAGGGGGTGAGTCAAAGACTGCACTGTGAACTCTGTATTACATGCTTTGTGCCCTCCTCTGGCCTGGTTCAACTGCCACAGTGCAGCAGTCATGTTGTCCAGGAGCCATGTCCCTCTATTGTGCACTGCCCACTGCTCATCTGATACCCAGGTGTGGCCCTTACATTCAGGGAATTGTGTCACTTGGGACTGTGTCCTTGCAGTTTGCTTCACTAAAGGTGGGGGACAGCATCTGTTTC
Organism: Calotriton arnoldi; assembly: GCA_963921515.1. Lineage (NCBI taxonomy): Eukaryota > Metazoa > Chordata > Amphibia > Caudata > Salamandridae > Calotriton > Calotriton arnoldi. Next base: position 589,408 of record CAWUFW010007253.1, read on the forward strand.
CCTAACTCTGTTGTGGGCATCATGGGTGGGTCCATTGTTCACACAACGCCTGTGTTTGGACATGTGATCTGCGTGTTGCTTTGATATGCGGTCCACTTGCTGAGCTGAGCCACCACATGTGCCTGGGGTATGTGGCACACGCCCATGCAGCGGGTGGGAACAATGTTTGGGCCCCAGGAGTGTGCAGATTACGTGTGTCACACATACATAGCCAGCTATCCACTGTCCAGGGCACATCCCTCATTCATGTGGAGCAGGACAGTCATGCCTACTCCAGGCCATGCAATGCACTCTGTACTCCCACTCCCGTGTATCAGCTGACACATTGTGCACAGTGATTTGACCCCTCAGGTGTCTGCCTCTGTGTCAGTGTGCTGTGGATTAGTTGCCAGGACTGCTGGGGTGTTTCTTGGTAGGGGCTCAGCATGCCCCTGGAGATGTGACCATAGGAGACGATACTTGTGTGTCACATAGGTGTTTGATCAGCTGCGCGTGCAGACTGGGGTATGCGAATGTGAAGTTCAGGCAGCTGTTCCCCATTCACAGCAAATTGTGAGGGGCTCAGGTTCAGAGGGTAGTGTCACAGGTCTCCCATATGTCCAATAGGTATGACCTGGACAGATGAGGGTTAAGATGATGTGTTGTGTGGGGGATGTACATGTGCACTTGTGCAGCTCCAGGACTTGCATTCCCCATGACCTACTATTGTGACACAGTGCATAGTGTTGTTGTCTGGCTGCCAAGTCATACATCACTGAGACAGTGATGTATGACTTAGCAGTCATGCCTCTGCCATGGCATGTGTCAACTTATTGGTGGTCCTGCAGGGGAGTGACATGTGCTACATGCACACCATTGTGGCGATGGCTATCAGGACATGGGTGCATCATGGTGTCTGTCGCTGGTATGCATCACATGCATTTCCTATTTGACTCTGGGCATCCCTTTCATCCGGAAACCTGTACTGACTCAGTGGCAAGAGCTGTGATGTGTGCATGTCCACATGCCACACCGTGTCCTCTGCACTGTCCAACTACTGTGTACTTGGTGCATGTGTCCACACTGGGGTGTTGCAATCCAACAGACACCAGACAGATGGGTGCAAGGCCATGTGGGATGTGAGTGCCATGCTTGGCATCAGACTGACAATTGGCTTCTCCTGTTCAGTTAGGGCACTTTTAGCAATGTACAACTAATGATGCCAGGGCTTGCTCTGTAATGTGCTGTGCTCACAGTGGTGTGTGCGTTTGGTGCAGGTGACTGATGTCTGTCTGTTTCCCCATTGTTTGCAGATACATCCACGGCCACGGAAGGGGACAGCTCCACGGACCAGGAGGAGCCAGAGAGCCAGACTGGGTCAGCAGCCGAGGAGTGGTCGGAGGGACCCAGTGGCACGGAGGGCGAGGGGAGCCACACCGAGGAGTCCTCAGCACCATCCACCTCAGCTGAGGACCAGAGCAACTCGGAGGATGACTCCCTTGTGGAGGCGGGTGTCAGCAGCCACCACACCCCAGCTAGTGTTGCTGTCCCCGCCACCACCAGCACCACCACCGCCCTCCCATCGGCTCCCATTCCCCAGGTCCGTGGAGGCTCCCATGTTCGGGAGCGTGTCTCCTTTGGCCCAGGCACCGCACCCCCTGCCCCTGTGTCCCCTGCTGCCCTGAGTGAGGAGTCTGTGTACCTCCTTCGCCAGCTCCATGTAGGGCAGACAGCCATGCTGAGTGTCCTCCATGCGCACACCGCACTGTTGACTCAGCTGGTGTCGTTCATGGAGGGCATCTCATCGGGCATGTCTGACCTACAGAGGGGCAACAGGTCCATGGACTCCTCCCTGACGGCAGCAGTGTCCCTCCTCAGACAGTCCCTCACCCCTCCTGCCTCTGCTCCATCCACACTCCCCAGCACCTTACCCGTCCCAAGCACACACACACCGGCACAGGCACACACCAGCACACACACGTCCAGCACACAGACACACACGCCACAAACTAAACGCACACGCATGCACAGTCAGGGGACTGAAACCAGACTCACAGGGGATGGGGCCCTGGTACACACACACGCATCCACGGGCACTGCGCAGTCCTCAGTTGCCTCTCCCTCCAAAGCACCCTCCCTTGCCTCACCTGCAACCCCAAAGACCCAGCGCCTCTTCCTCAGTGACCTCGGCCTCTTCCCCTCCGATCCAGCTGCCCCAGCATCCAGGGGGAAGAGGAAGCCCCCACACGGAGCAGAGTGCCCCTCGCCCCCGGACACCCTCCCCCAGGCGCAGACAGACTGAGGCCCCCACCCGCAAGTCCCCCGGAGTGCTAAGAGCAAGACCCCGCCGCCGCCCTGCAGCTCAAGCACCAGGTCTCCTTCCTCCATCCCTCAGGCCCCCACTCCACAGGTGCCCCCACCACACCCTGCCCCAGGTTCCCCCACCCACAGATATACCATCCCCAAGAGGCTCCGGCCTTCTCCCCCTGCCACTTGCTCTCCCGGCACCACACCCCCGCTGCGCTTGTCTGTGCCACTGATGTGGTGAGGGTGTCCTCCCCCTCTGTCCAGCCCACCTTGCCTGTTCCCCATTCTCCTCCCCTGGTGGTAGGCACTGCAGTGGAGTCCACTACCACCCTGTCTGACTTGGGCACTGCAGTGGCGGACCTGTCCACTCCATCTGCAGGGTCCACTGCAGTCGTGCCGGCACCCACAACATCTGAGCCATGCCCCCCAGTTGTGCCGGCACACACCATGTCAGACACCTCCACTGCAGTTGTCAGTGGCTCTCCAGCACCCACCACCCCTTCCCTGCTTCCTCCTGGTGAGCCCTGATCCTGTCCCTGCGGTGCCTGGCCTACCCCCCGGTTGCCCCTCCTAGTGGATTGTCCCTGGTTTTGTGCAGGCATGTGTAGGGTGGCATCTGCCACTGTCACCCACTTGTGACTTTGTTGATGGACTGGCCATTGGCCTTTGTTTATGTTCTACCGGACTTCTACTTTTAATGCCACATATGCTGAATAAAGCAACTTTCTGTTCTCTAGTGCTTTTGCTTCTGATGTACATGATGTTGATGATGCTAACCATGCCCTTGCTGCAGTGATGGTGATATTTGGTCTCATGATAATGAAGTGTTACTGTGCAGGAACCCATGTGGTCCAGGGGGAATGTGTCCTATCCTGTGGTGTATCCATGTCATCCATAGCAGCATCTGAGGGTGTCATGTGTTCAGTATTTGGCAATGGGATTTCCTACTTAGATTGGCTATTTCACATCTGTGGCTTCCACCCCTGCACATCTGTTGTGCCTGCCATTGTTCAATTCGTCTACTTCCCTGACCGTGTGGCCATCTCCACTGGACATGCAGGTTTGGGCATCAATGGGGAAGGACTCATCTGTGTTGTCAGTGCAACATTGCTATACAAGTGTGTTGGATCTGTGCTGATGATTCCGTTGGCACTTCCATGACCAGGCTGATGTGACGGGAGCCCTCATTTGGTGCTAATTGTTGATTGTGTGACCAAGTGCTCAGCTGACATGGTGGGGCCCTACTGAGGCAACATATGGCACAGCTTTCCTCACACAGGAGTGGAGTCCCCTCATGGCAGTGTGTACTCCTGTGACATTGCCTGCGCCCAAGGTGTGTGTTGTATGTGCATGTCTGTGTGTTCACTTCCGTTTAGCTGTGCATGCTGTGATCCCTAGTGTTGTACCTGTTTGTGATGCTAGCTGAGTTGAGCTATGTTCCCCCAAAGTCTTCTCCCTGGGTTCTCTGTGATGTGGGTGCATGGCACATTACTGGTCATCAGGGTGTCAGCCATAGGTGTGCTTGCTGTCAGGGCTGAGTTTGTGTGCAGACGCAGATGGGTCACAGTCAGGTTTCCCCTTGGCACTTGTTGTTTGCCCCTGTCATGTGATTTCCAGTTTGTGTTATCTTTCAGTGATTGTGACACGTTGTGTGTGTGACTGCTGGCACTCCTCAGGGTCCGGGCTGCAATGTTGGTTGTTGTCTATGTGTGTTCTTTGTGGGTGACCTTGGCTTCTTCATTGGTGTGTGACTGTGGCTGTGATCCCATTGGTTGGTGTGGTATTGCCGTCATGTCCATGTACGGCGTAGTGTGCAGTGTGTCAGACATTCAGGAGTCTTGTTGAGTGTCCATGTGTGATGTGTTTCTGCACCTTGGTTCCCACCCACCACCCTGGAATAGTCATGGGTGCATGTGCAATGTCACCAGTGCATGTGTGCTTCACTGCTGCACATTGTTGGAGGTCGAGGGGTGTGGTGTTGAGTGTGTGCAGATGAGAGTTGTTGCCCGGCTAGGCCCCTGCCTCCATGTTGGCCTTGGCTTACTGGCCATGCTGTTTGATTTGTGCTTGTGTAGGTGTGATGGTAGTTAGTTGCTCAGTACACATGACTGTGGTTCACAGTGTGAACCACATTTAGCTTTGTCATCACAGTGGGATTGTAATGCAGCCCAGGGTCACCACATTGTGGGGGCCCTGGGGGTGGTGCTGTGGTGTGTCTGTGTCTTGCTGTGTCAGTTGCTGTCCCTACGTGCCTGTGTGACATGTGTGATTTGTGCTCCCTCTCATCTGACAATGCCTGCTTGCCCACATAGGGGATTTGGATCCATGAGTTACCTTTGTGTGGCACTGTATGCACATCTGTATGATTGGTATTCAGGTCTCCTCATGTGTTGTGTGGTTGCCTGGGGACACTGGCACCCCCCCTCACCTGTTGTGTATGATGTGCAGTGTGGGTCTGCCTGTTTGTGTTTGTGCATCTGCACCACTGCATTGGCATATCTTGGGTGTGCCATTGGCTGTATGTAGTTTGGTGGGTTTCCCCTGCTGTCCCTGGGACTCCTAGGTCATCGGTCAGCACAATGATCATGGTTTGTGTGTCCCATTGCTGCCATGGTATGGTATCTGTTCACCTCACATCTGCAGTCTCCACAGGGTATCTGCATGTGTGTGCCCATTGGTGCAAATATGTGGGTCTGCATTCTGATGGTCACTTCTGTCATTGTGTCATTGATGATTGTTGACGGTGTCAGCCCCCATGGGTGTTGTTTGTCTGCACATGGCCAAAGTTATGTCTTATTTGCACTGCAGGATTTGGCTCCCCCAATTTATGTTGCAATGGGACACATACACTACTTTGCCACTGATGTGTTTGTTGTTCTGTGACCAGGAATCATCCATGCAGTTTGGCAGTTGCACCTCTTTCTTTGTCAACACTTACCTTTTGGTCACTGTGATGATGGGGGTTTGGACCCCATTGCCACAATGTTCGAAATGTGCTTCAGCTATGGACCCCACACTTACATTTTGGTCACTGTGATGATGGGGGTTTGGACCCCATTGCCACATTGTTCAAAGTGTGCTTCAGCTATGGACCCCACACTTACATTTTGGTCACTGTGATGATGGGGGTTTGGACCCCATTGCCACATTGTTCAAAATGTGCTTCAGCTATGGACCCCACACTTACATTTTGGTCACTGTGATAATGGGGGTTTGGACCCCATTGCCACATTGTTCAAAGTGTGCTTCAGCTATGGACCCCACACTTACATTTTGGTCACTGTGATGATGGGGGTTTGGACCCCATTGCCACAATGGTCATGGCCTGCTTGCATTGTGGGTGCCACACACATATATGTGTGGCACATGTGCTAGGGGGTCACATTGTATGTTCAAAGTCATGTTCGGTGTTGTAGGCATTTGACACAGTCTACACACGCTTGTCATGGTGTTGGGGGATGTCTTCTTCTTGCATTCCCTAGGTTGTGGTGTGCTGGTTGTGTCATGCATTGTCCATCCTATGAGTGGGGGTGGTAGTAGTGGTAGGCATCCAGCCCCCCCTGGGTGAGGGTGGTAGTAGTGGTAGGCATCCAGCCCCCCCCTGGGTGAGGGTGGTAGTGGTGGTAGGCATCCTGCCCCCCTGGCTAAGGGTGGTGGTAGGCATCCAGCCCCCCTGGGTGAGGGTGGTAGTGGTGGTAGGCATCCTGCCCCCCTGGGTGAGGGTGGTAGTAGTGGTAGGCATCCAGCCCCCCTGGCTGAGGGTGGTAGTAGTGGTAGGCATCCAGTCCCCCTGGGTGAGGGTGGTAGTGGTGGTAGGCATCCTGCCCCCCTGGCTAAGGGTGGTGGTAGGCATCCAGCCCCCCTGGGTGAGGGTGGTAGTAGTGGTAGGCATCCTGCCCCCCTGGGTGAGGGTGGTAGTAGTGGTAGGCATCCAGCCCCCCTGGCTGAGGGTGGTAGTAGTGGTAGGCATCCAGCCCCCTGGCTGAGGGTGGTAGTAGTGGTAGGCATCCTGCCCCCCTGGGTGAGGGTGGTAGTAGTGGTAGGCATCCTGCCCCCCTGGCTAAGGGTGGTAGTAGTGGTAGGCATCCTGCCCCCTGGCTAAGGGTGGTAGTAGTGGTAGGCATCCAGCCCCCCTGGCTGAGGGTGGTAGTAGTGGTAGGCATCCAGCCCCCTGGGTGAGGGTGGTAGTAGTGGTAGGCATCCTGCCCCCCTGGCTAAGGGTGGTAGTAGTGGTAGGCATCCTGCCCCCTGGGTAAGGGTGGTAATAGTGGTAGGCATCCTGCCCCCCTGGGTGAGGGTGGTAGTAGTGGTAGGCATCCTGCCCCCCTGGGTGAGGGTGGTAGTAGTGGTAGGCATCCAGCCCCCCTGGCTGAGGGTGGTAGTAGTGGTAGGCATCCAGCCCCCCTGGGTGAGGGTGGTAGTAGTGGTAGGCATCCTGCCCCCCTGGGTGAGGGTGGTAGTAGTGGTAGGCATCCTGCCCCCCTGGCTAAGGGTGGTAGTAGTGGTAGGCATCCTGCCCCCCTGGGTGAGGGTGGTAGTAGTGGTAGGCATCCTGCCCCCCCTGGCTAAGGGTGGTAGGCATCCTGCCCCCCCTGGGTAAGGGTGGTAGTAGTGGTAGGCATCCAGCCCCCCTGGGTGAGGGTGGTAGTAGTGGTAGGCATCCAGCCCCCTGGGTTAGGGGTGGTGGTGCGCATTCAGGCCCCTGTGTGCATATGTGGCATTGGTGATGGGCATCCCGCCCCTATGGTGCTGCTGTTGCTGGTGTAAGTATATTCTGCATCCCTCTGTGTGTGTGTGATGTGTCGTGTACGTGTTGTATGTGTTTTGTGGTTGGTGTCTGGCTTACCTTCTGCGCCGTACGCGTCTGTGCATGTTCCGGTAGTAAATGTAGAATATTGGTATGATCGGGACGAAGGGATTCATGGTTGGTTCGTGTCGTTCGTCCTTCTCGTTGCTTCGCGTCGTCCTCGTCGCTTCGCCTCGTCCTCGTCGCTTCGCGTCGTCCTCGTCGCTGCCGTGTTCGTCTCGGAGCCGTGGATCGTGTTGTGGCGTGAATCGGAGCTTATGTGCGCCTCTCCCGGATGCTTTGACGTGCCGTGCGTAGCGACGGGTTCGGCGCGTACGGAAAGCGCATCGTACTCGTTCGGCCGGACGGAGCTGCATTTTGGCTTCCGTGCGACTCGATTCAGCGTTTCCGGATTCGCCTCGGTCGGGGAACAGGACCTGGTTTGGGTGAGTACGGCTCGGCCGGATTCTTTGCTGTTGTGCGCATCGTACTTGCTCGTTCGGTGTGCTGTACGGATCGGTCGGGAAACAGGCTTTCGCATGGCTTTTTTCCCGACCGAATGGTGTTGGGTACGCCTCCGACCGAGATCGGAATCGGCCCCTAAGTCTGTTCCCCGACATCCATGGGCACTTTCTGGTTGAACTTTGGTGGCGACTGAGTCTATGGACTGGGGCTTGTCTTCATCATCATGTCGGTGATACTGACTTTTGTGGCAAAAACGAGGCTGTAGCATTCCATTCCTCCATTTGCCGCTTCCGGCCGGCTTCTGCCCTCTGCATCATGCCCTGGAGGACACCTTCCACTGTCCCCCGCAAACCTCCGCTACATTCACCTTCGACATCGACGAGGACCCGCTCACCTCGCGTGGCCCTATCTCACTGCACCGCAAGTCTCCGTCCTGTGGCGGTGTGCCTGTGCCGGCCGCAGTGCATCCGGGGCCACTAGCTCTGTGCAGCTCAAGTCATGGCCCCTGTCTGATAGCATATTGGATGGCCTCTGGGTCGAATGGACTGGGGGTCATCAAGGCCATGTGTCTGTGGCCCTGCGCTGTCCGCTGCCTCCGGCCTCAACTGCGACCCACCTGGGCTCACACATCAAATCGAGTCCTGGCCTGCCCGGACGTCGCATCACCGCAGGCTGCACACGCCACCACCGCCAGGACCAACTCCAAACAACAGGTGCCAGAGTCGTAAGTGTCTTACTGCCAGACTATCAGAGTTGCTCACGCCAGTCGTGGCTGCCATCATCAGCTTGTTCCCTGCTCAGCTCTTCAGGTGCCACTAACTCAGTGCACCACAAATCATGGACCATTCTGCTTGCTTGTTGGGTGAACACTGTACTTTCTCCGGCTACCACCATGATGCTTCACAGTTGTTTCTGTTATGCTGGTGTTTTCTGTTTCCGCTTTAATTGTGATCACTGTTCAAGTTGTTGCCAGCACCAACGACTCCATGAGGGCTGGCTTACACTCACCCCACACACATCCAGCACATGCGTCACTGTACATGTGACCATGCCAATAAAGGTGTCGAGCGCACGTGCCCGTAGCCAGTTCAACGAACGTGTGTCTGTGTGCTCATGATGTATGCATTTGTGCCCCGGGCCCTACAACATTACATTGTGCCTTTGTACAGAGGACGCAGCCATGTCACCGCAGGCAGCGGGTGGGACATTGCACATGTAGCTTTGTCGTCCCCCACCCAATACGTAAGAGGAGTGAACTGGGCTGGCATACGCCAGTCCAGCGTGGGGGGGTGGATGATTATCCTGTGGCTCTGGGTGTGGTTCAGTACTGGAAATGTGCAAAGGCATGTGTCTCTGTCGCAGTGTGGGTCTCCGTTGGGGAGTGTAGGTGGTCCCTGATGGTACTTAAACACCCACGTATGTGATCTAGTTCGGCTTCCATGAGGTAGTACCCCACCCGCACATGTTCGGCCACCCCCTTCTGGCAGTCTGACACCTGGCCTTGGAAGGCGATGTGTGCTTCAGTGGGCTGCTGGGAGCCAGCCGAGGTGGTGGGTGCGTCCAGATGTGTTGTCTGTGCTGGGGGTGGGGTATCCTCGATGCAGCGGTGCTGCCCTGCTCCTGGAGGTCGATTGCCTAAGATGTCCATGGACTGTTGTGGGGCGTCGGTGTCGAAAGTGTGGAGGTCCTCTTCAGCATCACTGTAGAGTTGTCTGGTCTGCTCTGCTAGAGGTGTTGTTTGTCCCTCTGCAATGTGAAGGGGAGATGCTTGTTGACATTGTGTTGGCATGTATGTTGCCGCATTGTTCAAGTTTACATACAGACTGCATGACTATTTGATGCGGGACAGTGGACATTTGGACTACATGATGTAGGTGAGGTTGTACACGTACATTTGCATCTCACAGTTTCCTGCTATGTCAGATGTGATTGGCCATTTTCTATGCACAGGCGGACCCAGTTGTGTCCTCTGTTCTGCAGTGTAGGTGTTGGACTGTGAACCACATTGTCGTCCATGTGGGTGTGCTGTCATTGCTATGTGTGTGTGCTGCATTGTGTGGGAGTCGCACCTGCAGCTGTGGTTTTGCTGCCCCTTATCCCTTGGAGGCGGTGTGCCTTTGGCTTTTGTGCTTTTGAGGTGCTGTGATGTTGGCGACTTGGGTTATTTGTGCTCTTGGATGGTTTTTGTACTCTTGTGCATTGTTTGTCTGCAGATGTGTTGTTGACGTCAGTGGTTGTTTGTGCAGGTGGATGTGTCAGAGTGTGACCTGCTCCTTTCCGGATGTGGTCCACACTCAGCCACCTCAGTCTCGTGGTGTGCACTGTGTCATGGTGATTGCACTCCAGCCATGCTGCTGGTCATATGGTGTCACTTGCATTGTCAGTGTGGCTCTCACATACGCATCTTTGCTGTGTTTCGCACGGGTGCATGTGTGTGTTGTGTAATTGGTGATGTGTGGGGTGGGACCCCTCTGGGCACATGGTGGACGGGGGCCTACTTGATGTTTGTATGTGTGCTGCAGTGTGCCACGGGGATCAGGGACATGACCCAGGGTCATTGTGGGTGTGCGGTGTGCTACACGTCGTTGTGCATGTGTGCCATTTTGCCCGTCCTCACCCCATCCCCACAGTCCCTGTTCGTTACTCACCCTGTTGCTGTTGTGTCAGGTCATGTCGAGCAAGGCTGGACTCCCGACTCCTTGCACCGTCTCCACACTGATGACAGTGGCCGCCATTTGCTCCAGCTCCTCCTGTGGCGCAGGACTCCCACCTCCATTTGCCGTTGCTGCCTTCCTGTTGGCAGCGGGTTTCTGCTTGGTTTGGATTTTCACATCGTGCCAGCGCATCTTGGCCTCCTCGACACTCCGGCTGCATTCACGATGGAATGCCATTTTTCCGTCTGTGTTGCCAATGACACGGTGGAGGTGACGGACAGTTGTTGTTGGTGCTCTGTCACCTCCGTGACGACGATCCGGTTGTCATGCGGACTGTACCCCGTCTTCCTCTTCCTCTTCTCCTTGGCCTTCCCGACCCGAGGTTCCTTGCTGCTGGTCTGTGGGGCTTGTGGGGTTCGCGTTGACCTGGGCACTCGTTCCGGGTGCCTCCATGTTGCTACGCAGTTTATTTTGTTTATGGTGTGTTTTTCTTGTTGAGCTTTTATAGTGCATTTTCCCACATGACGCGTGGGGATTGCAGGCCTGTCACTGGTTATCGCTGATTTTTGTATCGCGGTTGGCCTCATCGCAACTTTATTTGCGTTCGTGTTTCGCATTTTTGCGGCGTCGCGTTAATTTTAACGCGGTCATTTGACGCGTTATCGTGGGGCTATCGCATGGTGCCGCCAGGTTGGGAATACTACGTTAACACGGCATTGTTTTCCCGCGATAGACTGCGATGTGCAAAGTTGCGTTAAGCTAAACTTGCGGTGGTTATCACACGTTCTTGAGAATATGCCCCTCTGTCTATAGTATGGTTTTGGGGGTTGTGTATTTGAACTTCGTCACTAACTAGTGAGTTGGCTACAAATTAATTGGTCCTCATTGAGTGGCCAATGGTTTTGGGACATCCTGATTTCTCATCTCTCACTACAACAGACAAAACTCCATCTGAGGACCAATGTCTCTGTGGTTGCAGTATAAAATCTGACCTTAGAGAAAATTTCCAAAAGATCGTATGTGGGCCCGGTGCAGCGGTTGAAGTAGAAAAATAAAATAAAGCTTCCCCTGAATCACAGCCACCCCCCTTGCACAGGGCTGAACACTGTGTGCTGTGGTGATTAGCCACCCAGGGGTGGTTGGCGCATAACATGGCTGGAGATTCTTGGTAGCTTATGGCGGGTTGACTGTAGGGACTGGCTGGAAGTAAGGTCCTGCAGTCACTGTACAAACCCAAAAGCTAAAGGCTGTATGCTGCGATGCTTAATCACTCATCAAGGGTTCGGCACAGGGACAGGCTAGAGACTAGGCCCTCATGGAGGTTGAGCCCAGGGCTTTGCCAGAAGCCAGGCCCCGCAGACAGCCCCTGCTCGCACTGCCAAAGTCATGTGAGTTAAAGGTTGTTTACCTAACCATAACTGATGATTTTCTTAATGTTAGACCTGTCACCGTTGAGTAGTAGCCCCTCAAACTTGTTGCTTTTATCCCTCCTGTTTTCTGAACCTGTTTTTGTTGGCTTTTAGGACTCTGTGCACTTTATCGCTGCTAACCAGTGCAACAGTGCTTGTGCTACCTCCTTTGAACATGGTCAAATTGGCTTACGGCCAATGGACACATTTAATCTACATAAGTCCCTAGTAAAGTGGTACTACAGGTACCCAGATCCTGTAAATTAAATGCTACAAATGGACCTGCAGCACGAATTGTGCCACCCACTTAAGTAGCTCTTTAAAACATGTCTGAGGCCTACCATTGCAGCCTATGTGTGCAGTTTTAACCCGCCAAAATGACATGGCAAAATAAACCTTTTGCCCAGCCTATAAACTCCGCATTGTAATACATTAAGTCACAACAGGGTAGGCCTTAACCAGCCCATATGGCAGGGTGCAGTGTATTTAATAAGCTGAACATGTACTTTTAAGTTTTTCATGTCCTGGTAGTGCAAAAACCCACAAATGTGTTTTTCACTACTGTGAGACCTACATCTCCCATAGTAGTGGTAAAGTCAGATTTGTAGTCACAGTTCTGAAAATGGCACTTTTAGAAAGTTGGCATTTCCAGGTCCTAACCTATTTGGTGCTCGCAGCCTGTGTCCTGAGTCACATAACTAGGTGTGGCTGGCAGTTGACCTTCGTGTATTCCTCCCAAACAAGACAGCCACACAATAGAGCGACTAGGTGATGGCAGAATTGACCATCCAAAGCAGGATTTGGGTAGCAGAGCTCTGCACAGCCCTACTTGTTCTTTAAAGAGAGTACCTCAGCTCACACAGAAAGAGCATCACACTCACCTATTGTGACTGAAGACAGACTGGGACCAGGACATGGAGGCAGGAAATTTCAAACACCTCTGTGGGGGGGGGTCGTGGGGGGGTGAACTCCAGAAGCTTCTTCCGTTTCAAAGCTAGCATCAGGTACAAAAATGGGACCCTCAGACAAACTCTTCAGATGACTTCTGGACCTGTGGAAGACTCAGAAGAAGGACTGTTCTGCTGCCCTGCTGGTGGAAGGACTTCCCTGCTGCAGGAAGGACTGCCCTGTTGCCTGAGGAAAGAAGACTGGACCTCATCCTTGAACTCAGAACTGCCAGAGTGACTGCAAGGGCTAGCTGACTAGCCTCCTATTCTGACCTACAGGGACATAACAAGATCCAGAGACCTGCTTTGCATCTGCCTAGCTGACCAGACTCCACTGGACCTGCCTGTGCGCTGCTGCTGCCCTCTGCTGGAGTAAGTCCAGATCTTCAAGTGGTGCCCCCAGTTCCTGGCCTCATGGCTGGTATCCGAGTGTACTCCTCCTGGCCCAACTGTGGGCTTCCTCACAACTGACGCAGCTCGGTGCAACTCAACACAGCGTGGTGCAGGAACTAACATTGCAACACCTTGCAGCCACTTATCAGCAGCCTCATCGGAACCAACACAGGGCAATGCAACTTGGTGCAGGACCTTGCATCACATCTCTTGCAAGTCCACATCAGGACCGATGCAATTTAGTGCAGGACCACGCATCACAGCCCTTCTCAGAATTAACGAAGTGCAATGCAATTCGACCCAGGACCTCCTTTTGCAGCCCTCACAGCTCCTCATCACGACCGACGCAGCTGGATGCAACTTGATGCCGGAACTAGCATCGCAGCCTAGAGCCTTTGTGGCTCCACATCGAACCCCACGCAGCATGAAGCAAGCTCCGCTTCATGAACATAAGGTGCAATTCTTAGTGGACCTAGTCTCTGTATCTGGCACGTACTCCATCCTGAATTTGTGACTTTGTCCCGGTCCATCGTGTCCAGATAACCACAGCTGATGATTTGCGTTTTATGGCACTTACCTTAAAAGTTTGAAATTTCTTATCTCCGGTTCTAATGATAGGATTTTTGTCATTTTGGTGTCAAATAATTTATAAACTTTACTCTGTTTTACCATAAAACTTTGGCATTGCTTATCTGTGGTTCATTTGATTTGATTTCTGTTGTTTTTGTGTCAAATAATTTATTAAAGTTTACTCTACTTTTCTAAATTAGTGTGGGATTTCTTCTTGTGTTGTGTTTTCACTTTATTGCTCTTTGTGTGCTGCATAAATACTTTACACATTGCATCTAAGTAAAGCCTTACTGCTTTTGTCCCAAGCTACCAGAGGGTTGGGCACAGGTTAATTTAGTGACTGTTTGTGGTTCACCCTGCTTGAGAAGGGCTTACACCCCCCTCAATCAACAACCCAATTCCTTACACTTAGGTTTTGTTTTGTAACCATTACTGATCTTTAATAGTGGTGTTTCAAGTAAATTTGGTTTTTTTGTGTACTAAAAAGTACAAATTATTTTTGTACACTAATTTTTCTAACATTTTGCAAAAAAGAAATACATATTCATTTACCATTCAATCAATGTAATCTTTTTCAAGATATTTTTGTGGATGCTGTTTTCTCTATTTTTACATGAACATTATATAACATTTATTACTGGCTTGTATGCATTTAAGAAAAAACAACACACATTATTTTATTTCTACCCTGACTTAAATCTATTTGTAGTATGTATTTCCCTTGGGCTGCATGTTTTTGGATTCAGTATGCTGTCCTTAACCGCTTCGCTGCGCGGCCGATTCCGCCCAGGTGCTGGGCGTTCTAAAGACTGGGCTTGTCTCGGACGGCCCCCGCGCGTCCTGAGCACACGCCCACCATGACTCATGACGGCTCCCGGCCGTCATGAGCACGGAAGAGGTTAAAGTCATCACACTGGGCGTTAACAAATGCGGATCCAACTTTCTGTTTTATCAAAGTATTTTTGAATATATTGTACACTGTGTAGGTTAGAAAGGTTTGTTTTTAATTACGTTAAGTGTATTTTTATAGAATATATGGCATATATATCATTTATATTTATTTATAGAATATATAGCATATATAGCATATAAAAAGGCTCAGTCAACACATGCTTAGTAATTTTTTGTCAGACCTATCTGACAGTGTTTATTTCTTGGTTACTGTGGGGCAGATTTACAAGCCCCCTGCGCCACCAGTACGTCACTTTTCGTGACGTACTGGTGGCGCAGGGGGCTCCTCGATATTTACAAGGAGAGGAAAAGCCACCATGCGTGACTTTTCCTCTCCTTGTAAATACCGTCCCTTCACACGCAGCACTTTGCGGTGAAGGGGCGTTCCATGGGTGTTGCTGTGGGTGTTCCCACGCAGCACCCATGGAACAAGACACATCTCCAGAATTACGAAGCGTAACTCTGGAGATGCGTCTGAAGCTACACCACCCTAGAGGTGGCGTAGCGAGGCGCACCGAGGAGAAATGTTTTCATTTCTCCTCGTTTTCCTCTTTCAATGCGTGCTGCATTCTGCAGCACGCATGAAGAGGAAAAGCCTGTACTGATTGTTTTTGTGCAGAAAGGTGCCCCTTCCTGCACAGAAACAATCTCCCCATGGCGCAGGCATCCTTGCACCATGGTGCAAGGGTGCCTGCGCCGGCGCTTGGCAGCTGTTTGTGCGCCAGCGCAGGGGAGAGCACAGGAATGCGACATATTCTTGTAAATATGTCGCATTCCTGTGCTCTGAAAGTGCCGCAGCGTGGCGCAGCCAAAGGGCTTGCAGCGCCACGCTGCAGCACTTTCTTGTAGATCTGCCCCTGTGTATTTAGGGGTTTTGAACAGTAGTATTTTTGGAGACCTTGTAGTCATTTGTAAGATTGTTTCTGGGTTGGGAGCATATGTTCTGTTTTAATGTTGCATTTACAGAACATCTTCAGTTTTGGAGTTGTGTTAATTCTTCTCATGTGTTTTATTTTCCAGCTGGATTTCACATTTTACCATACTTTGAGTTACTGAGCATTTTGTATCATTTTTTCTGGGATTGTAGGCTTTTATTGAATTTATTTGGTGGATCGTTGTTTTTGAATAATATTTTTATTGGAAATACCTTTTTCACTTTATTTTTGGATTGCGATCTTTGGAAAATGTACTGCTCATGTTGTCTTCAGCTTTAGAACTACACACACGTTCATTTATTTTATTTAGATTGTCCGAACGTTTGTGTCATTTTTAGATTTTTGTACAATTGATATCGGGTATGATTGTGAATGTTTAAGGGTGCTATGATCATGCACATATTTGAAATGTGTGCTCTGTAAGAAGCTTAGTCAGTATCTGTGTTTTCTGTGCATGCTGGGGCAGATAGTTCTATTTAAATCATATGATTTGCTAGAGTGTAAGTTGCGAAATAGAAGGAAAGAACCTGTCCCGCATAAGTAACTCAACAATCATTTTTGTAATATACACAGTTCAGGTTTTAGGATCCGTTTTTTTTTTTATTGGTATAATAGAGTAGTTTGCTATTAGTGTGGGAATCCAGGACCTGTTTTCAGCGTCCCCCCGCTTTTTGCCCTCATTTTGACTACGAGATGCTGGTTTTCAGACTCTGATTGTGCCCTGGGCACTGCTAACCAGACAGAGGGCCTGTGCTCTGATTAAAAGTACATGGTAATTAGGTTTAAATACAATTGGTACTGATAACCAACTGTAAGTCCCTAGTATATTGTATGGCATGTAGGTTTAGAGGCCTAGTAGACTTAATGCACTAAAGTGTTTACTACAAGTAGGGGTGCGCCAGGCAATGAAGTCCAGTAGACTGTATGTAGTATCAAAAAATACTTTATTTCAAATTGTTACTTCCTATGGAAGTTCAATAGTAAGCAACGCTCATCCAACACGTTTCATTCCCTCAAGGGGAACTTCATCAGGGCTGAAAATGACATATAAAAGGACAAAAATCAAAACATGAACACAAACCAATTCAAACCAAAATGTGTGACAAGACGGCACAAGACTCAAACACAAAACCACATCTATCACAATGGAGAGGTAACACATCTGACAAATACACACATTTATATTTAGACAATGATTAACATAGTACATTAAGCTTAAAAACACATTAGTATGTACAGGTTAAAAACTTAGCAAAAGACATGTAACATTCAAAATTAAAACCACAAAATTAACCCATTAGGTAAATGAAGTGGTTTGATAGACACCCAACCCTAAAGAGCAAGAATTCCTATACATGCACCAAGACAGATGCATGAGTAGCATATGGCAGGAGCGGGAGAGACCCTATCACCAGGAGCAAGAGGGAGGATAGAATATAATGCGGCACACTTTGTCCGCTACAGACGGCACAAGTATAAGGGATAAATAGCCAGGGTTCTGTAAATAATACCACAATAAGACAGATTGGTAATTTGTAACAAGCGCATACCTTATAGAGTCATCAAGTGATATCCAAAAGTGCAGTGCCCCATTGAAAATTTTCTCCAGTGTATTGCGCTGGAAACCCTTGGAGTTCTCACAAGCATAATAAGGCCTGCATGTTGTGAACCTAATGTATATAAAGAGCCAATGTCATAAAGAGCAAAGAAAGGGGGGAATTCAATTCTCTGAGCCCCATATACATGTGCCTAAAGCACCAGATGGGCATACTGGTAAGGGCCCCACCCTATGCACAAGTATTGAGAGAGGCCACCAAGAGTCAGAGAAAACCAAAAAGTATTAACACAAGGCCATAGAGTGAGAGCTTACCACTATGCATAGGGAACCCGCGACAACAGACCAAACTGGTGGTCGCTGTCACCCTTCACACCAGTTGAGTGATGGCCAATGCTATGAGCGGATTGGTGCCAATCCCATTTGGGAATTGGCTTCAGTTAACCTTAAACTAACTGAATGGAAGGATGTATGCTTGCTGAGTGACCAGGAGTACAGGTACCTTAGGGTTGAAAATCCAAGATTTCCTTGCATTTATATACTCCCAAAGGTGTACAAGAAAGGGGATTTCCCACCAGGGAGACCGATTATATTGGGGGTGGGATCTCCAACAGAGAAACTATCTGAATTCATAGACCTCAAACTGCAGAAACATGTACATAACCTGCCATCGTACATTCGGGACAGCAAGGATATACTGTCAAAATTCAAGGACCTAGTTTGGTCTGAGGAGTTACTCTTTGTGACACTGGATGTGGCAAGCCTGTACACATGCATCCAGCATAGGTTTGGGGTCCTGGCAGCTAGGTCATATTTGGACAGAGAAGGGGCGGATTGTTATGAGCATAACAATATGGTCCTGGATATGATGGAGCTGGTTCTTACTAGGAACTACTTCCTCCACGATGGCACTTGGTACCACCAAAAGAGGGGAAAAGCTATGGGTTCTAGGTTTGCTCCCTCTTATGCATGCCTCTTTATGGGGTGGTATGAGAGGGAGCATGCCTGGAACAGATGTGCCTTCTCCTGGACTGAACACATAGGGGTCGATTCCGATCTCGGCCGGTAGGGCTCCGAATCGGATTCGGCTTTACCGGATCCGATTCGGACGCCCTGTTTCCGACCGAGTCGGACGTGCGTCCGGGCGAACGAGTACGATGCGAACGTACGCGAAATCGCCGACCGACTCGTTCGCGGGACCCAACCGCTCCGACTGACTCGCACGGATACGACTCGCACCGCGCAATGGAGACGTTCCCCGGCCGGGTAAGTACGATGCGCGCCGCGAGCAGTCCGACCGACTCGTGCCGTCCGGCTCGAAAGTGCAGTCGGAGCCGCACTTTGGGGGTCCGGGTCGGACCCCCCTGTACGCCTTGTCACGCGAGTCGCACACAGGGGGGACCCATGGGTCCCCCCTACCTGTGCGTGTACGGCGCGACCCGCTTCGACGCATACCCGCTATAGGGGGCGCCCTTGTTTGCCTCGCACCCATTGAGTCAATGGGAGCCCGCGTACGCGTTGTACGAACGGCTCCCATTGACTTCAATGGGAGTCCGACCGAATCGAGTCCGATAGCATGCGAACGCATCGTACTCGTTCGGTCGGACTGCTAGGGTCCGATTCGGTTGGAAATCTCTCCGGGTCCGGCTCGGTCGGAGAGATTTCCTGCCCGAATCGGAATCGGCCCCATAGTCTTTTGGGGGAGGTACATTGACGACATTATATGCCTATGGTCGGGTACAGAGGACTCCCTTATTGAATATTTTCAGTACCTCAGTACCCTATAATGTCAGTCTCACCATTGAATATCACAGAGAGAGAATTATCTTGACTTGCATTTCTACGTAAGGGACGGTACAGTACAGAGTACACTTTACCGTAAAGAAACGGCCTGCAATGGGGTGCTGCATGCTAGCAGTTCACATGCAAGTTCTGTTATTAAGAATATCCCATATGGGGAGATGGTCCGGATTAGACGGAACTGCAGTGAGGAAGAAACATTTGCGAGTAATTTCCAGAATATCAAGGAAAGATTTGGTGCTAGAGGATATGACAGGAGGGTCTTGGACTCAGCAGAGAGAAGGGTGCAGACACTTGAAAGGAAAACAACCCTGGCGGACAGTAACAGAAACAGAAAAAACAAGGGGGACAAAACTGGGGTTCGGTTCGTGACGCAGTATACAACATTCAGTGATGAGATTTTCAGGCTGCTCAAAAGGAATTGGCATTTACTGGAGGAGATCCCAAGCCTACGGGACTCACTTAAGAAGAACCCCTCGGTAACATATAGAAGAGGTACCACGCTCAGAAACGAGCTTTGTCCTAGCTACGTCACCACTGTCAAGAAAGGGGCTACCTGGTTACCAGATAAACCCAAAGAGTTCCATGTATGCAGCATCTGGAATATTTGCAAGTTTGGGGTCAATAAGATCAAGGACTTCAGTTACAATGGTTCGGCCAGTTATGCAGTCACACGGTTTATTAATTGCAACACTACCTTTGTAGTATATGTGATTGGCTGCCCATGTAATAAGATATATGTGGGTAGCACTAAAAGAAGCCTCAAACTACGCATTCAGGAGCACCGGAGAGAGATCATCAATGGGGACATGAGATATCCGATGGCGGAACATTATGGTAAAAACCATCCAGGGGACGCCAGCTTTTGGTTCCATGGTATCGATCAGGTGGAGGTAGGACCTAGGGGTGGCAATAGGGAACTGCGTCTGAGGCAGTGTGAATTCAAATGGATATGCAAGTTGAGAGCTATTGATCAGGACCTCAACACTGATAATGAGATGCATTTCTCTTTGGGTGAATGCTAATAAACAGATGCAGCACCTTTTATTCAAGATGACTGGAACCAATAATGAGTGCAGTCTGGGTAAGATGTTACATGTCTTTTGAGCTCAACCAGTGAGGATGCTATCCTGCATATATGTGCATGGTATAGGTGTGCAATGTGTATGGCACTCTTGCATCTGCACTCATTGCAATGTACAATTCAACTTTGATCATGCACCATAAGTGTATTACCCCTATGGTTGCCAGTATTTCTATTTTACTGCCCCTCCTTAACAATGGTTGTCCTTTCCACCCAACACAACCCCCCTCCTGTCTTTTAATATCTGCGGGCATTTGCCTGACATTTACGACTGTGGCGTTTTGGGATAGGACAGGTTATACTGTGCTCTTTGGCGACAGACCGTGTGTACTATGTTTGTGCCTTTTGTGTAATACCACCGCTCTGTCACCTCTATTTCCTTTCGCCTATGCTTTAACATGGGACATACCATTCTCCTTTGTTTCATGTATGTTTTGTTACATAGGCATTAAGTTTCCCTCTCCAAGTTGAGTAAGAGCTTTTACATTTGCAGAGAGCTCTATGAACAGGCACTGGGACTTCCCTCTATCAACACTTTTTGTCCTTTGGTCCCACGCTGTTCGTGGGCCTCCTCCGTGCAGGCAGTAATTGGTCTTCTTTCCCAGTGACAGACAGCACTTTTGGCATGTGTATATCACGGACATATGCTGGGTCGAGCTACGCTACCCCCAACATGATCTTATTTAGTTGGGTCTGTGAGAAATGTAGCTGCACTTTTTAACATTCACAACTAATATATTATCCTAAAAATATATTTAAAATGATATAGTTTTTCATTCCTCTGCTTATTCCTATTGTTATTATATTTGACTTTTATGTTTTTGGACACTACACTATTAGCTGAAGGCGGCGTCCTCCAACTTTATTGATACCCATAAGGCCACTCCAAGATGGCAGCTTAAAGTATTATTAGTCCGCTACATCTTCCGGGAGAGATGTGCGGGTACTCCAGGCATTTAGCCTTTTTACGTTGGTCTAACCCGATAGGATCACTCAGCGATGAGGGAGGTGCTGAGGGTACTTTAATGATGGAATTGGCGCGTACATCCACTTTGGAGTCTGACCGGACGGGCGTCTTTGCGGTAAGGAGATGGCAGTGGCTTTGTTTGTATGTATAGATATTTGACATTACGGGTGTTGGCCGTTTATTACCATAGCAACACCCTTTTAGTAGCGACAGTGCCTTTATTTAAAAAGCACACGCTTCACTTAACAGGCTAACTGGCTTTCGCATGTTGTTTTTACTTCATGTATAAGGACTGTAGGCACAGGGGGGTAGTGTATTTTTATGATCAACACCCCACGAGGAAGAATAGCGTTTACAGAGGCACTCGCGACTATTTGTAATAGGCTAGCAGACCTATGCTTATTTTTGTCTAATGTAACTTTATGTGCTGCAGGCATAGAGGGTGATGTATTATTTTACATGCGCCATGCTGGCTATTTATTCACCTGGATTGGGGCGCGTTAGGACATCACGCGCCTATGAGAAACCTTAACGCTGACTCGCCCTTGCTGACCTTTAACCAGATTAATATCGGGTACAAGGGTTGAGAGTTCTTAACGGACACGTGCATACGACTTTTGATGTATACAACCCTAATGCATGTACGGTCTGGATTGTCTTGCACACTCTGTTCTACCGTCTCCCTAAGAGACTGGCAATGGGTAATAGATGTTGCCCCTCCCCCCTTTTTTAATATGTGCAACACTTTAGGAACCAGGGACGCTGACTTTAGCTTCTCGAGAGGCAGCTAACGGGAAATAGAGGTTACCTTACATATATATGCTGCCCACCTCGTGAATCGGATACGCTGACTACTATTTGTCGAACATTGTGGCCAAGATGGGTGGCCTCTTAAGGTGGGCTGAACTTCTTGAACCTGGGTCCATAGGAATAACTAGGCGCAGGAGGTGATGGCCGTTCTTTTGGGTGTGAAGGGTGACAGCGACCACCAGTTCGGTCTGTTGTCGTGGGTTCCCTATG
Source organism: Calotriton arnoldi (assembly GCA_963921515.1). Classification (NCBI taxonomy): domain Eukaryota; kingdom Metazoa; phylum Chordata; class Amphibia; order Caudata; family Salamandridae; genus Calotriton; species Calotriton arnoldi. The sequence goes on from CAWUFW010007253.1 coordinate 611,230, forward strand.
CATAGTGGTAAGCTCCCACTCTATGGCCTTGTGTTAATACTTTTTGGTTTTCTCTGACTCTTGGTGGCCTCTCTCAATACTTGTGCATATGGTGGGGCCATTACCAGTATGCCTATCTGGTGCTTTAGGCACATGTATATGGGGCTCAGAGAATTGAATTCCCCCCTTTCTTTGCTCTTTATGACATTGGCTCTTTATATACATTAGGTTCACAACATGCAGGCCTTATTATGCCTGTGAGAACTCCAAGGGTTTCCAGCGCAATACACTGGAGAAAATTTACAATGGGTCACTGCACTTTTGGATATCACTTGATGACTCCATAAAGTACGCGCTTGTTACAAATTACCAATCTGTCTTATTGTGGTATTATTTACAGAACCCTGGCTATTTATCCCTTGTACTTGTGCCGTCTGTAGCGGACGAAGTGCGCCACATTATATTCTATCCTCCCTCTCGCTCCTGGTGATAGGGTCTCTCCTGCTTCTGTCATATGCTACTCATGCATCTGTCTTGGTACATGTATAGGAATTCTTGCTCTTTAGGGTTGGGTGTCTATCAAACCACTTCATTTACCTAATGGGTTAATTTTGTGGTTTTAATTTTGAATGTTACATGTCTTTTGCTATGTTTTTAACCTGTACATACTAATGTGTTTTTAAGCTTAATGTACTATGTTAATCATTGTCTAAATATAAATGTGTGTATTTGTCAGATGTGTAACCTCTCCATTGTGATAGATGTGGTTTTGTGTTTGAGTCTTGTGCCGTCTTGTAACATATTTTGGTTTGAATTGGTCTGTGTTCATATTTTGATTTTTGTCCCATTATATGTCATTTTCAGCCCTGATGAAGTTTCCCTTGAGGGAATGAAACGTGTTGGCTGAGTGTTGCTTACTATTGAACTTCCATATGAAATAACAATTTGAAATAAAGGATTTTTTGATACTACATACAGTCTACTGGACTTCATTGCCTGGCGCAACCCCACTTGTAGTAATCTGTTTGGATCTGGAGCACAGAGGCGTCACGCAACGGCTGGCGCTGGGAAGCATTGCGCAGGACCAGGATTTGTGGGAACTAGCGTGAGGTGCAGAGCTAGGAGTCCGCAGTTGAGATTGTGGATATATTAATGCACTAAAGTGTGCACCACTGTGGTGTCTGCTGTCATTTTAAAGACAGCACTGCTTTTCATGTTGCCTTTACATTAAATGTATATGTAAATTCTACTTTGGATTTAAAGGTACTTCTCAAGTCTCAAACTACTTTTTACATATAAGTCACCCCTAAGGTCTCCCCTAGGTGCCCCAGCAGTAGGATGCCTTGTAACTATAGGCAGGGACATTATAAAAGATGTTTTATATGCGCTGGGGAAGGAAAAACTGCCAATTTAGTTTGTCTCCATTCTAGCACAATGGTCCATTAGCTAACATGGGAATACTTTATTAAAGTAAAACTATTAAAAGTAAGGAGCTAAAAAGATACTTCAGAGTATCAAAATGATGGAATGAATCCAACAACTTGTCAGTGTTAGATTTATTAAAACTATCACAGAAATTAAGTTATAGAACTTTTTTTTCTGTAAGTGATAATACAGCCTTCCAGCTGCCCTCTCCTGATTGGCCAGCCTCTGCCAGGTTGAGCCAAGCTGTTTTAATGAGGTATGAAAGTGGTCTAACTGCAGACAAAGGATTTCCTATGGGAGGAGAACTGCAAGATGCAGAGCACAAGGCAGGATGGGAGTGGAGTATCAAAACTGGTCTTCAAAGAAAGAATGACAGTTTAGGGTAGCACAGATTCATACCCACATTCTTCACCCCCAGCCAGACAGGAGCCCCAGTAATTAGATTAGTGAAGAGGTGGAAGGGCAGTGTTAGGGAATCTTAGCCATGCCAGTGAGTTGGCTTAGCCAGATCTAACCCTCCACGACAAAGTTTCTCCGTCTTGGATTTTGGAAGAATAGTGCTTTCTGGGACAAGAATATGCCACACTTTTAAGGAAGTGGTCATACCTGAGGGTGGCACCCTGCATCCAATTGATCAGGGGTGCCCCCTGCTTGCTGCCCTGGAACACTGAATAAATATGGAAGCGCTGCCTGGCAACTCAGATCTGCTGCCTGAAATAACAAGGAAAAGAAGGGCTGCCCTGCTGGAACCTTGATCTGCACCCAGAGGATTGGACTCTGAAGGACTGCACCTGATGCACAATCTGGGACTATAACCCTAATAACTTTGCCTGGCTTTACAAGGATTAAGGAGTGGACTTCCTGACAGCAACAGGTTAACAGAGCTCCTCCGCAGCATCTCTCACAGAAGGTCCCCAGCCTGGAGGGTGTCCAGTGGACTTTTAAGGATTTGATCAGGTGCATTGTGGGCATTGTTGTCCTAACATCCCAATGACCATCACAAAGCTTCTAGAACCTTGGATTGGTGTTTTGGACACTTTGAACTCAAAAGAGGAACTTCAGGAAGAAGTTCCAGAAGTTTGGAGAAGCTTGGACCAACTTTTGTAAAAAGCTCCAAAAGTCAACCAGGTGCATTGTGGGAACTGTAATCTCAAACTCCAAGAGTCAAAACAGAGCATCTGAACCCTTGGCTGGTGCTGTAGACCAGGAACACTGAATAAATATGGAAGAGCTGCATGGCAACTCAGATCTGCTGCCTGAAATAACAGGGAGAAGAAGGACTGCCCTGCTGGAACACTGATCTGCATCCAAAGGATTGCACTCTGAAGGACTGCACCTGCTGCACAATCTGGGACTACAGCCCCAATAACGTTGCCAGGCTTCACAAGGATTAAGGAGTGGACTCTCTGACAGCAACAGGAAACAGAGCTCATCTGCAGAATCTCCCCCAGGAAGTCCCTAGCCTGAGGGTTCCAGTGGACTTTTAAGGATTTGACCAGGTGCATTGTGGGAATTGTAGTCCCAACATCTCAATGACCATCTCAGTGCTTTTAGACCCTTGGATTGGTGTTTTGGACACTTTGAACCCAAAAGAGGAACTTCAGGATGAAGTTCCAGAAGTTTGGAGAAGCTTGGAGCAACGTTTGTAAAAAGCTCCATAAGTTGACCAGGTGCATTGTGGGAGCTGTAATCTCAGACCCCAAGAGGCAAAACAGAGCATCTGACCCTTTGGCTGGTGCTGTAGACCACTTTCCTGCATCAAGAAACACTTCTGTAAGTGAGTGTACAGAAATCTTGACTTTGTCCCTGTCCAGCACGGACTTTTTTTAATCCTTTGAGTGCTACTTGCTTCTGAGCACCTGTTTTACTTTTAAACTTTAAAAATTCATATCTCTGGTTCCCACATTGGTGTTTGTCGTTTTGATGTCTATTTGTTCATAAAAATATAACCTATTTTTATAAATTATTGTTGGATTTTTATTGTATATTGTATATTACTTATTTAATGCATTGTTGTTTTTAAATGGTTTACACACCTGTCTCCTAAATTAAAAGCTTGCCTGCTTCTTGCCAGATACCTAGGGCCTGATTCACAGAACTAACTTACGTCAAAATCTTAAACTTACAACAATTTTGGTATTCACAGAATGAACTTACACATTTGGGTATTCACAGAATGAACTTACACATTTGGGTATTCACAGAATGAACTTACACATTTGGGTATTCACAGAATGAACTTACAACAATTTTGGTATTCACAGAATGAACTTACACATTTGGGTATTCACAGAATGAACTTACAACAATTTTGGTATTCACAGAATGAACTTACTCATCCTAACTTTATGTCCGCCACACATCAGGCAGGGAACTCTCGTTGGAGTTGATGCAGGTGATCTCTGTTAACCTGTAGTTTGCAAGGAGCCTACTCTTTATTCCTCTTGAAACAAGGTACATCCTAAGGGCTGCAATTCCAGATAATGCAGCAGGCGCAATCTTCAGAATGCAGGGCCTGATGGTGCAAATCAAGTTCACAGCTTGGCATCCCCTCTTTATTCCTCTTGAAGCAAGGTACATTCAAAGTGCTGTAGTTCCAGATATTGCAGCAAATAGTTTTAATCCCCCTGCCCAATTATGTACTAGGGCCTTATAGGGGAGGTCATGCCAATCAAAAGGGTACCCTAACCCATAATGTACCCTAGTGTATGTAGGTGTTTTCACTGTATTCTATGTGTCTTTTCAGCATAGCACTGGACCTGGGCCTGGTTAGACAGAGCCCAGGGACAGTCATAGTCAGTTACCACCAGAACCTCCCAGCAAAAAATGGGGGGTGACCAGGGCACAAGGATAACTTTGCAACAAGAATTTATTATTCTAGGAATCCTGGAGACTTTATGGCAGAGTATTTGCTCTAGTGATTTCTTTGCCTTAGTTCCTGGTAGCTTTCTTTGTGAATGAATTGATAAAGGGTGAGGTCATGTGTCCCTAGTGTTCCCTGGAAAGAGTTTTGCCACACTTCTGTGGCAATATTAGTTTTTTTATTCTTTGTTTTTGGTGTTTTTGTTGCTTGAATATGAATTCATCTTGAAAAAAACAAAGACAAGAGTCGGTTGGCAAAACAGGAACAGTTGGTTTAATTAAACACTTCGCCCGGGAGTTCAACCCACAGAATCGGGTCTGAGGACTGTCTTAAAGTACAAGCAATTCGTGCAGGATTATATACAGTTTTGGGTAGAATATAAGTACATTCGACGATCCTTGTTTGGTGAAGGAATTTGAGCCTTGTCTGTGGAGTCATAAATAAAGGGTCTTTGATAACAAATGCAGGTGGCTTGCCCTTGCGTCGACACAATGTGGGCCAGTGGGTAGTGTGTTCAGATGTCAAGCATGAGGAGCATGTGATCGCTGCATGTACTGTGTGTGCTGTGTCCTGATTGGCTGTGTGTTCCTAACTCCATGTGACATCTAACTTTATGGTGTTTGGGGAATGTGCACACCTCTCTGGCCATGTGTGCTTTATTAGGGCCAATTTCCCTGGACCATTGTGGTGTTGCTGCGCTTATCTGGGAGACGGACCTGAGTTTCCTGTTCTCACGTTTGTCTGCTGGCTGCATGCCACTCTGGCTGCATGCCACTCCACCTGTGACCTGTCAATCAGATACAGCGGGCCTGGGTTGCAGATCCTGCATGATAACGTATTTTCAAGTCAGGATTGATGGAGAGTTCACGATGGGAAAATTTGACAATAGCGTTGTTTTTTTTATCAACATCAACATTTCCCCCTCAAATTACATTTTTAACTACACTATCCAACCCATACTTCATGACAGTCATATTACTGGGGACATATTGTTCTACAGTCTTGACTGCTACTGCTTTCCTATTTATTTGCATTCTACCTAATTTGAGGGTTGCATTTTTGTAGAAGGGAACTCCCAATTGTAGGAAACAACACAAGAACAATAAAAAGATGAGAATGGGTAACAGTGATGTGTACAGTCCAGTCAGCCACGGGGGTGCCAGGAAAACCAATTCAGATACCATGCCTGCTCAGGGGCACCTCACGCATGCCTCTTTGTAGCGGTGCAGTGCTTGGATGGCAAGAGTCAGAGTCCCGTTATCCACGTTGTAGCCTGGGATAAACATGCAGCAGGATGCACCGATCTTGCCACACACCCCTCTCTTTATTGTGGTCGTTAAGTCCAACACATATCAATGTTGCATCAGCAAGAGGCTCTCAGTTCTTCCTTGAGTGCATTAAGGCCAATCTCACTGCTGTTCATCATCTTACGAAAACCCACCTGGTTATTGTTAACCAGAGGGCATTTCCATTTGTCTGCACTGTGTAGAAGAGTATGGATCCCCCTGCGGTCTGAATTCACCCAGAATGTTCTTGTACTGAGCCCAACCAAAATATTTAGCAGTTCTTGTCTCTCGAGCCTGATGCAACAAAGTCATTTTCTTCCCCAGATGGTGTTGATGCCACTCTGACAGATCTTCCTCAGTAATGACCAAGGTCGGGGTTTGTATGGTAACGAGGGAGCAGAGGCCTTGCCATCCAGGGATGAGCTGAGTGTAAGCGAACTCACAGCACTGCCAGTAGTAATCCATCAGTGTGGATGTGCCCCATTGCATGTCCGGAAAGTGCAGCACTGTACGACAGTTCTCATTTATTCCCAATGAAATGGTTCCTTTGCCTTTGAAACACAAGGAACACAGTGTAAGTTTCCATACAATTTAGGGGTTGCCCCTTCCCCTCTAACCACATATATCTATCCACTTCAATGTCCCAGATTTCCTGACATGGGGTATCTATGATGTTATTCAACCCTCCCATACGAGACCCACTTCCCCAGTCATCATCGAGGTGGATGGCCCTACATTGGAAGTCTATGTCTGGGGTTCAATTGTTATTAAAGAAGACAGCCCCAGAATTGCTAAGGGCCACATGGGACCACAGATGGTGGCAGGAGCAGACATGTTTGTGCATTAGTGCGGTGGTTTTGCTACCTCCAAGAATCTTTTTTCGGGAAAGTCTCAGGGCCAAACAGTACTCTCCCCTATGGTTCCCCTCCTTCGCATCCTATCCAGCTCTGTTTGAATGTCGCAGGGCTCGATGAAAAGACACAGTTCTGTGAGATTGGTCTGGTATCAGGTCAGATTCACTACCACTCTATTGGGTTCTACTCTGTCGGATTGTATCCTGGTCCTCATCCTACATAGACATAGGTGGACAAGACATTTTGCCCATTCAGGGGCCCATTCAGGGGCTACCTCTTGGGGCAAGTAAAGCCTGTCTGTGCCTACTGCATGCGGTATCAGTGAACAGACGTAACATGACCTGGCTGTTGTCTTGGAGCCCACTGTGGTCATATGCTGATACCACATGTTGTGTAAGAGGGCGCTGTGTATTGCTTGTGGAATGCTAGTGTTCAGTTCGGTGTAATTGTAATTGATGTGAAAGAGGTCCCTACGCAAGTGTGGTGATAGCTTTGGGGTAGACTCCATCAGACTAGGCAGTGCATTGATGATGAATAGATGCGGAAACACCCATAGCAAACAAAGGGTACATTGAAGTGCAACAATACATAAATTATCGAGCATTGTAGATCTTGGGGCTGGGTCCAGGGGAGGTATACATGATCTTCCGGCAATTGGAAATATCTTTAGTTCAAGAAGTTTGAGGCAAAGAGAAAGTACACTGTACAGTTTGTAGGTCTGAATTTGCACACTGTAGATCCTGCCAGGACGTTTAAGTGGCTGCTGAAAAGGTGGTGCACTTAGACGTTCTATCGTCAACCTGTTAAATAAGAGCTACCTTTGTGTCGTTAGTTAAAAACAGTCCATTATTGAATGAGCCTTCATTTTTCTTCGTAGTTCCTCACCTTTCTTTTTTATTGTTCAATTTCTATTTACTGTGTATCAGAATAGCAAAACATGTACATAGCAATGCCATCAATTACGCACAGGAATAACAGGCAGTCCTGTTAGGACAACAGAGTAGCTTAATACATATCTGTGATTGAGATTAAACAGCAATGAAGCAAGATCTGAAATGTGCAAGATACATTGCCTGATGGCACATCATGACACAGTACATAAATGAAAGGAAAACAAAATAGTTTTACTTGAACCTAAGGAACCAAAACAAACATAGAAATTACATAGAAATTACAGGTCAGGGTCTGCCGAAGGAGGGGCATGTGCAGGGGTGGTGACATTGCATAGCAGTGTGGTGTTCTAGTTGACATAGTAGTGTTGATTACCTTTAAGCAGGGTACTAAGAGCAGTGTCACTCAAAGAGATGGAGCATCCAAGCCTTTGTGGGGTTAATGCAAGTGAACTCTATACGCATAAGGTAGGGGATTAAGGGCTTCCACACATGTTGCCATTTAGTATCCTGTTTAGCTAAATTGAAAGATATGCATTCCAATGCCAAGATGTGCAATACACGGGTAAAACATTACGTCATTGAGGGAGATGTGGTCTGTTTCCACGTGAGTGCTTTGAGTCGTCGCGCTGCTAAAAGCAAGTAGCTGATAAGCTTCCAGTCCGCATGGGTCATTGCGGCTAAGGCCGGGTCCAATGCCTAGGATAACTGTGAGATAGGAGGGAGGAAGTGGGTATCCTACAATGTCCTTAATTTGGCCCAGTATCTCCTTCCAATATATGGTAATTACTCTAAATAACCACCAGATATGGCGAAAACCTCCCACATCCTCCTTACAACGCCAGAAAAGAGGGGAGGTACCTAGACAGATAGTGGAGAGACGGGCCAGTGTATAATACCATTGGAACATTCATTTATATGATATCTCTTTAAGAGAGAGACTGCTGTAGGTTTTGGGCATATCCGTTACAGTGTTGCCCATTGTTTAGACGTTTTGTCTTCCTGGATGGTGTTGTGCAATGTTGACTGGTAGGTATGAGTGCATGCTGGTGTGGGGTATAGATATTAGGACTCTTAAGCCATCATTAGCTCTCACAAGCTTCTTTAAAGGGGTTGTAAGGACGAATAACCACCGGATATACCGAAGGGTGCAAAACCCAATGCCGCTGTTGGCAATATTGGAGCTATGTGGTATCTGGGATTTGATAACCCGCCTTGCATTGATCAAAAGACTTTATGGTATCCCCCGTAAAGTGGTCTGGGAGTGTCCGACAGACCCCGGTGCTCCAACAGCAGAAGGAAAGGGGTGAGAGCACTGAGGGAAAGTCTGGGTTACAAGCGATAGACCTGTTTGGAGAGAGGAAGGTAGTTAGATGTTTCTTGAGGGCCACCGTGTCCTAGATCTCGAGTACTGTCCTAGTACGGGTAGCAATGTACGCACTACGCAGCTGGACATGCTTGGGCAGCCAAACCAGGTCCCACAAGGGCTGACACGCCACTGCATGGTCCATGTTGAACCAATGCTTCTCGCTTTCCCGGACCACCCATTCAGAGAAATAACACAGATGGGACGCCCAGTAATACTTGAGGAGATTGGGGCATCCTAGGCCACCCCTATCTCATGGAAGCACCAGCAGTGTATTGGCTACACGGGGCCATCTCCGTTCCATATGAAGGTTCAGATATCACATTGTAGGTGCAGAATATAATCCTGCGGGATCAACGTAGGCAGGGTCTGGAAAAGATAAATGACCTGTAGGAGCACGTTCATTTTTATGAGGTTCACGAATCCAAGCCAGGAGATATGAAGGCCCTACAACCTCTGGAAAATCAGGCAAGATTGAGCAGTGAAGAAAAGGCCAGTTAGCTCAGAACCAGGAGGAGAGCGTAGGGGTGATATTGAGGCCCAGGTATTTGATGGCGTGCTGTGGCCACTGAAAGAGTGCAAAGCTTTGCAAAGCCAGAAGGTCTTGGTTATGGATAGTTAACTTGAGCGTGGCTGACTTGGCCATATTGATCTTAAAGTCAGAAACCGCCTGGTAGGCCTACAAGCATCCCATGATGCTTGGAAGGGAAACATCAGGTTGAGCGAGTGTAAGGAGGAGGTCATCCGCAAACAGGCAAATCTTGTGTGACTGGCCACCGAAGGGCATGCCTTTCACTGCACTGTATCTGTATTACGGCTTGTGATAGCAAGAGGTTCAACTGCCAGAGCAAATAGTAAGGGCAATAGTGGGCACCCTTGATGTTTGCCCCGCAGAATGGTTACGGGTCTAGTGGTTTGGCTATTGGCATGGATATTGGCCACAGGTGCCATGTACGAGGCCATTATCTTGGAGATTTAGCCCAGTCCCAGCCCTATTTTACCTAGCACTGCCCGGAGGAAGGACCAATATACCCTATGAAAGGCCTTTACTGCATCGAGCGATAGAAGGCATGCTGGGATATCGTAGCGGTGTGACTTTTCCACCAAATGTGCTATGTGGTGGGCATTGTCCAATCCCTGTTTATGGCGGATGAAGCCAACTTGATCTGAGTTAATGAGGCCCAAGAGATAGGGTTCAAGTCTAGAGGCTAGTATTTTGGTGAAAAGCTTAGCATCTGTATTAAGTAAAACTATGGGATGAAAGGAGGAGCGTGAGGTTTGGTCTTTGCCTGCTTTGGGTATGAGAGAGATTTTGGCAGTAGCCATGGTGGATGTGAAACCCGTATCTTGTGTGAAAGAATTAAATAGGCGCCATAGGTTGTCTTGTAAGTAAGGCAGAAAAAGCTGATAAAAATAGACCTGGAGGCCATCAGGCCCCGGCGTTTTACCCAGGTGTAGGGCCCAAAACTCATCGCGCAGCTCCTCAAGAGTGATCGGTTCATCAAGGAGATCTGCGTGGCATGGGTGTAGAGGTTCGCACGCGCAAGCATCTAGGTATGTTTTGATCAGCTCTAGCGGCGGATCATCCTGGGAGTACAATGTATGATAATAATCATGAAAGGCCTTGAGTTAGTACCATTCTGCAATTGCCCGCCCAGCATCACCCATCCGCTGCTTAGCAATGTGTGTCTTAGTCCGCATAGGGCAAATTCTGCATGCTAGAAGCCTGCCCACCTTGTTACCCCCTTCGTGACAGCTTTGTTGTAGTGCCAAGAGCTAACGTTCAGCCATTCCTGTCTGGTGGGCTCGCAGTTGGCCAGGTAGCATGGCTAGCTGCTGTTTGGTTCAGCAGGAGGGGGTGGCTTTGTCCAATTGCTCTAACTGTTTAATTTTGCAGTCAAGTTGGATTCTACCAGTCTAGCTTTCTGTCCCTGTGCTATGGCAATGGATGTGATGTGAAGGGGGTTATCCTGTAGTGTTTTTAGAGTGAAGTAGTCAGTGATACCTTTGCATATCTCAACTACATCTACTGGGTCACAAAGGAGGTGTGGGGGTAGGCGCCAGCGTGGTGGGCTCCCAGGGCAGAAAGAATTGGCCGTCCATGACAACTCTGAGTGCACGTGGTCAGCGACAGAGATGACAGAGAATTCCACTGTGTTCAGATAACAGAGAAGGGAGTGAGTGACCAAGGCATAATCTATGCAGGAGTAGGAAGGGTGCACGTCTGAGTAAAAAGAGTAACCCTGTGTCTAGGGGTGTTTGTAGCGCCACGGGTCTGTTAAGCCCAGGTCCTCAATGTCCCACTTAAGGCAAGATGACATGGCCCCCATATTTTTAAAAGTGGCCAACTTTGGTCTTGAGTGGGATCCCACACCAGATTAAAATACTCGCATACTATAATGTCGCCTTCCACCCTCCTTATTTGTTCCCGCAAGATGCGTCTAAAGTAAGCATCCTGTGAGGTATTTGGAGCATAGATGTTGAGTAACGTGAGTTTCCGCTGACCCCGAAGAAGATGTAAGGTCAGAAATTGACCCTCCCTGTCTCGGACAACCTTAGTGACAGATGTGTAAAAGCCCGGTTTACAGAGGATGCCCACCTGAGCATTTTGGTATTCGTGCATGCCCAGTGGCTGCTAGGGTATTTCGGGTGTGCAATGCAGTGGCGATCTGTTCCCAGCAGATGAGTCTCCTGCAGGAGGATGATATCAGGGTCATGTAGTATGTACCACCACATTTGCTTGTGTTTGTTTGGGGAATTTAGGCGCAGCACATTCAGAGATATCAATTTAGTGTCTCCCAGTATAGACATGGAACCGGGTGGTGTGTATAGACTGCTCTACATATGGAGAGGTGATGTTACAAAGGAGCGCTCCATGCAGGCAAGGGGGGGACCCATCACTATTCAGCCCGTCCCCCTGGGGGAGCAGCCAAAAGAAAAACCAATTTGGGCCATAGCACTGAGATCCTACTAGAAGATCTGTAGAGTATAAGGGTATAGGATAGACACAATAGACACAAGTGCCCCCCACCAGCCATCCCTGAAGCATGAAATGACAACTGCAGTAAGCAACAGACCCCCCCTATCAAAGTGGATTGACCTGAAAGAAAAAGCAAAATATAACAAGCAGAAACAACAGACCAACAGGGTCCAACAGCGACTTTCACACTTGCGGAGGCCGGCACCAGATCGCTCCAGACCCGCTAGAGGAGTCACCCTCCTGGGGAATAAGTCATCAGGGATGGCCATTGGATGGAGATCAAAGTCAGTGATAGATAATGAAGTGGAGAGCCTATCCTAGGTCCCGCGGCCCAGCGCTGCGCGTAGTAGGAAGAGGAATAAATGGATCCATGTCATGTGTGCGCCGGTGCATGTTAGCGAAGCGAGGCATCCGTGTTCAGAGGGGACCTATAGTGGAGCGAGCAGGGGAGGTACCCTTTCCAAGGCTGCGGAGGTGATGGATAATAGTTCACTTGGCTTTCTGTGAAGACGCCTTTGCCTGTCGTTTATCAGGCGTTGTGGTTTCACTGTGGTCCAGATGGGCCAAAGGACTCCCCCAGAAGAGCCTCGCGAAGGAGAGACATTGTGATGCTGAGAGTCAACAGCGAGTCCCAACAAGTGTTTCGCCTCAGTTAGCGATCTTAGCGAGCGGTGTTTCCCCTCCCAGGTGAACAAAAGAGAAAAGGGGTGGCCCCATTGATTGAGTATTCCCAGTCCATGGAGATTATAGGTGACAGGCTTGAAATCACGCCGCGTTTTGTGCAACATAATGGGGGAGAGATCTTGGTAGAGCTGAACAGCATGTCCCCAGAACACTAGATCGGTCTTGCCCTCAGACGGTCTTAGTATCGCTTCTTTCTCCATGAAGAAGTGTACTCTGGTCAAAAGGTCTGGTACTACATCTGTGCACTCAGAGGCAGAGGCCACTTAGTGGGCTCTGTCAAGGACTGGTGGAGAAACGTCATCATCTCCAAGAATCCTCTGAAGAAGATCCGCTGTTCTCCATGCCGCTAGGAACGCCCCCGGATGCAAATCTTGTTATGGCGGCTTCCTTTTTCCAAATCTTTATGTTTAATTTGCAGGTTGACATTTTGTTCTTCAAGAGCCGTTACACACTGCCACAACATCTCATGGTCCTCAGACTTGGCATCAACTGTGCATTCAAGATCATCCACGCGCTCACCTATTTCAGAGACATCACTCCAGATGTCACGTAGGCAGAATTTATACTTGTCATTGAGTGAGCTGATGTCAGAGCAGATTTCCTGCAAAAAGCGCTCCATATAAGCCTGCATATAGGGGCCAAGGATGCAGGCTCCTTCTCTGATGCTGAAGGGGGAGGCAGAGCATGAGAGTCCACCGAAAAAGCCTTGTTCCAGAGAGACATCACTGGATTGTACTTTGCAGTTTTGGAATGTGGCATAACAGTGTTGCGTCCCAGGTCTGGTACAAGGTGAGTAAGGCTATCAGGTGTTCCCCCTTCCATTCTTGCCACCAGATATGTGAGTAGTGCAGTCTTCAGAGCGTATCTACCAGTGCATCCCAGTGTAAGCCAGGGAAGGTGTTGAAAGCAGTCAGATGCTTAAGGCTACGGTGGGGCTCTATCCAACTAGGGCCTGATTCCAATGTCGGACAGACCAGAGTCCGTCCGACTTTGGTCAGGAACTGTAACCGAACGACCTCCTGTCGTTGGTTACAGACCTGCAAGAACGGAATGCATGCTCTCATTGAAAGAGCAGGGGTGTAGTTCATCCCTGCACCCTGTGGCAGGCACCTCAAGGTGCCTGCCACCAGGTGCAGGGATCAACAGGGGGGCACCGTAAGTGCCCACTAGGCTGCCATTCGGCGGCCATGCACCCATGGGGGCCCTGCTGGGTGCCCCCAAAGACAGTTTTCAACTGCCTTTTTGTGCCGGAAAGACCGGCATAAAAAGGCAGTGGAAACTGCCATCTTACTACCTCGGCCGGAAAGAGCCAGCCGGGGTAGTACTGAAGGATTTCCGGATGGGGGACGGGCTCTCCGAGCCTGTCGTAAGCCATCTGGAAAACCGAGTCAGATTCCTTTCCGACTGAGCCCATCAGAATGGTTCGGTCGGAAAGGAATCCGAGCGGCACATTCCGATGTGGGCAGGAGGGCTCCGACCGACAGTCAGAGCTCATCCTGCCCACATCGGAATCGGCCCCTAAGACAGTGGACCATTAGTGTGCAGAGTACAAAACTGAATCATGATGTAGATCCCCATGTCGAGCCTTTAGCGTAGCAGAGAATCTGAGGGCAGTGCCACTCCACCACCCATCCACCAGACAATGAAGGGGTGTCTGTCAACAGCTATAATCTTCCTTTCCGGGTAGGAGGCTCAGGCACTGGCCGATTGGGGAGAGCGCAGGGCAGCCTCAGTCAGTGGCCACTAATCAGTGCTTGGATCACAGAAAGCGAAGGAGAAAGGTCCAAACAGCTCTGAGTGTCATGAGAGAGGAGTGTGCGAGTGCCTGTCCCAAAAGGCAGCTGGGCCATGAAGGTGAGAGTATGGAGGTATTCACCCCATTTAATGTAAAGAAAGTCCAAGGCTGCGATCAGACCTCGTGGATGTGGGTCCTGTGGGGATAGGTGGCTGAGTACCCCAGGGGCCTGGTCACCGGAGTCCAGGGAGGTCCCACAGACCACTTATGATTATTATGTTGGGCGTGGGCTCCGGTGCAGGACAATGTCTGGACCATGTATGCCACCACAGGAGGGCCCCGGTCAGCACGCTTGCAGAGAGGCCAGCGCCCAAGCAGTCACCCCTTGAGCGGTTACTCTGCCCACATGCTCGCATTGTCCTCCCGAATTCCGCCTATTTTGCACACGCTGTTGGCTGCCTGTAATTCATTTTAAAATTTTTAAAATACTGAAGGACAACTGTTAGGCCTGTTTTAAAGACATTATTTTTAAACTATTTCTGTGTTTATTGTGATTCTATGTGAATTTGAGTCCGATTCAGATTGGGGGTTTACCTAACTTCCTGGTTCTCCGGTTAGCCAGTGAGAGACGCCATTTTGGGGCAGTGCGCTCTCTAGCTTTTCTGTCTGCCGGGTTTATAAATATGCACGCTGCGCGGACGCAGGTGCCTTGAGGGGTTACTCTGCTCACACACTCGCATTTTCCTCCCGAATTCCGCCTATTTTGCACACGCTGTTGGCTGCCTGTAATTCATTTTAAACATTTTAAAATACTGAAGGACAACTGTTAGGCCTGTTTTAAAGACATAGGGGCATATTAGCAAGACCCACGTTAAAATTATCGCCGTTTTAGCGGCAGGAAACTGCCGCTAAAACGGCGATAATGGGCTTGCTAATATGCGTTATAGAATTCAATAGAAGCCCAGGTTAGATGTGCAGGACATCTAACCTGGGCTTCTATTGGAATTCTATAACGCATATTAGCAAGCCCATTATCGCTGCTTTAGCGGCAGTTTCCTGCCGCTAAAACGGCGATAATTTTATCGCCGGTCTTGCTAATATGCCCCATAATTTTTTTACTATTTCTGTGTTTATTGAGATTCTATGTGAATTTGAGTCCGATTCAGATTGGGGGCTTACTTAACTTCCTGGTTCTCCGGTTAGCCAGTGAAAGACGCCATTTTGGGGCAGTGCGCTCTCTAGCTTTTCTGGCTGCTGGGTTTATAAATATGCACGCTGCGCGGACGCAGGTGCCTTGAGGGGTTACTCTGCTCACACGCTCGCATTTTCCTCCCGAATTCCGCCTATTTTGCACACGCTGTTGGCTGCCTGTAATTCATTTAAAAAAATTTCTGGCTGCCGGGTTTATAAATATGCACGCTGCGCGGATGCGCGCAGCGGGCACGCCACTGGCGCGCCAAAGGCGCACCTAAGGCAAGCCCGTCTGCGCCCATCAGCGTCCCGGAAGCGGCCTGGGCTAGTCACTCTGCCTGTCGGTCTATTGCCCCAATGGATAGGTTGTGTTATACCAGCAAGTCACTACGGTCACTTCGTTCATCGGCATGTAACTCCCATTGCTTGTTAGACCTGCTTACTGGTCGGGACACTATTTGTGCTGTGTGTGGCTTTAGGTTGTGTTCAGACTCCTCCATTTCTGGTCAAATTACTGCTTCCTCTATCAGGCCCTCCAGGTCTTCTCCTATCTTGGCAGCCCTGATCAATACTCGTTCTCTAAAGAAACACCATTCAGATGTTTTTGAGCTCCTCTTAGATAAACCAGTGGACCTACTGTTCATTACAGAGACCTGGCTGGATAACACATCTGACCCGATTGTCACACTGGCCACTCCTGAGGGCTATAAGATCGCCAGAGCAGACCGCTTTGAGGGTAGGGGGAGTGGAGTGGCTATTATGTACAGGGACAAGTGGGATCTCCACAGGGGGGATACTAACTCATGGGGTGATTGCGAAGCCTTGGACTTTAGTATCCGGTTTTCTGCCCATTTTATGTTGGGAGGCTCTCTGATTTATAGACCCCCCCGGCTCTGCCAGGGCCTTTCTTCAATGATGGGGTGATGCTGTGACCTCTCGGGCGCTTCGCTTCTCCCAGTATATGGTTCTGGGGGATTTGAACATTCATCTCGACCAGACTGACTCCAAAGACTCACTTGCTTTTTGCAACATCCTTCAGCTCACCCAACTCTCCCAATGGGTTAATCTCCCTACGCACCAAGGGGGTCATATTCTCGACCCAATCTGCTCCAACTTTCCTATCACGGTTGAAGATCCCCTCCCAGTCCCATGGTCTGACCACTGTCTTACCTACTTCTCCTGGGAGGTGGCCTTGGCTAGCCCATCAGGCCATTGCTATCGCAAACCAGCTTGCAAAAAAATTGAGCCCGCCAGACTCTCCTCGGCCTTTGCGGCTTCTAGGCCCACCCTCCCTCCGGATCTAGAGGGGAGTCTTGCGGGGTTCTCAAATTGGGTATTCAATACCATGGATATGCTAGCCATGCCCACCTCTTCTAGGTTCACTAGGGAATCTCCTTCCAAGCCCTGGTTCACCCCTAATTTGTCTACTCTTAAGCATGAGTGCAAAAAACTTGAGCGTGCTTGGCGCCTTAGTGAGTATTGTCCCCTGGCTAAGGGTAATCTCAGGCGTAGACAAAAAATGTACTATGCTGCGATAACACAGGCTAAGAAGCAATATTATGCAGCCCGCATTGAGCAGGCGCAAAATAACTCAAAGGAGATCTTCGCAATAGTTCAGAGCTTTACTTGTCCCACAGCACAGTCGAGCTCACTCCCTGTCACAGAGGCCTGGTGCGATACTCTGTCCAATTTCTTTATGGATAAAATCCGCACGATTCAGGTGGTTTTTACACCCTGCTCTGGGCCTCTATCCGACCTCGTGCCGTGTGTCTCTATGCCTGCTATTCCTAGGCACTCTTTACACGCTTTCTCTCCAGTGTTTGAAATCAGGCTCGCCCGCTGACCCCTGCACGGCCAGATTGTTGGCTGCAGTCGCGGAGATCATCAACCCTGAAGTGAATAACATCATAAACTCTTCCCTTCTTGAGGCCTGTGTGCCGGAGGTCTGGAAGCAGGCTAAAATCCTCCCTCTTCTAAAAAAGCCCGCCCTTGACCCCCAGATCCCAGGGAATTACCGCCCCAACTCCCTTTTGCCCAGCCTAGCCAAAGTCTGTGAAAAGGTGGTGGCCAGACAATTTACTGAGTTTGTCGAAGGGTCAGACCTCTTGCATCCAGCCCAGTCAGGGTTTCGATCCTCCTATAGCACGGAGTCAGCATTGGTGGAGGTCTCCGAGGCCATTCGTGAGTGTCTGTATGCCGGCGGGAGAGCAGCTTTAGTAATGCTCGACCTGTCGGCAGCGTTCAACACGGTCCCACACTCACTGCTGCTTGCCCGGCTCACTGAGATTGGCGTCTCAGGCTCTTCCTGGGGCTGGCTTAGGTCCTTCTTGGAAGGGCGGGTGCAACAGGTCTGGCTGCCGCCGGCCACATCAGCCCCACAGCCGGTCGCCACAGGGGTCCCGCAGGGGTCCTCCCTTAGCCCCTTTCTTTTTAACATCTATGTCACTCCTCTGGTCTACTTGGTCGAGGACTTGGGGGCTAAGGTGATTGCCTACGCAGATGATACCCAGCTCCTTTTTACCTGGGAAAAGGATGCAGACTCTGTATCCTCTGTCCAGCACTGCTTGTCTTCTGTTTTCAAGTGGCTTGCTGCCGCGCAACTCAAATGCAACGAAGACAAGTAAGAGATTCTCCTCTACGGTAAATTCCCCCCCAGTTTCGGAGACACGATCTGGCCTCCTGGGTTTCCCCTACCGACATCTAATGGGAAATCTGCCAAGAACCTGGAAGTGTGGTTCGAGGACAATCTATCCTTTTCTATCCAGGTTAAGAAGCTCTCAGGGAGCTGCTTTGGTTTCCTTAAAACCTTAAGGAGATTCCTTCCTCTTCTCCCTAGGCCTGCTAAAGAGATGGTCATCCGCGCTTTGATTCTCTCCCGTTTGGATTATGCCAATGCTTTGTATGTGGGCATCCCGGGATACTCATTGAATAAACTCCAGGTTGTCCAAAATGCGCGCGCCAGGCTTCTCCTTGGAATCTCCAATAGGAGTAGCGTGCGCGAACATCTACGCTCACTTCACTGGCTTCCCGTGGCCGTACTGGTCAAATTTAAATCTCTTGTCATTGCCCATCGTGCCCTCCATGGTCATGGTCCCGCCTATTTGCGGAAGCGGTTTTCCTTCTATTTCCCGCTGAGACAATTACGCTCATCAGCACTTCTTTTAGCTCAAGTGCCCCGCTTCATTCGCCACAGGCTTGGCGGCTGTTCCCTTGCCGTGAAAGCCGCCCAGGCATGGAATGCCCTTCCTTTTGCGCTTCGCAATACCCAAGACCCTCTGGCCTTTAAGAAACATCTAAAAACCTACCTTTTTGCCTAGTGCCTTCGACACTGTCTGCCACCGCACTCTACGCGCACGCCTCCACGACGCAGGGATCCGAGACAAGGCCCTGGAATGGGCCACCTCCTTCCTCGCCGGCAGAACCCAGAGAGTCCGCCTCCCACCATTCCGATCCGAAGCCTCCGAGATCATCTGCGGCGTACCCCAGGGATCATCCCTCAGCCCAACACTGTTCAACATCTACATAGCCCCGCTCGCACGCATCGCCAGACAGCACGACCTCAACATAATCTCCTACGCCGACGACACTCAACTGATCCTCTCCCTCACCAAGGACCCCCTCGCCGCCAAATCCAACCTCCATGAAGGAATGAAGGCCGTCGCCGATTGGATGAAGATCAGCCGACTAAAACTGAACATGGACAAGACAGAGGTCCTCATCCTCGGCTCCAACCCCTCAGCCTGGGACGACTCCTGGTGGCCAACGACACTAGGAGCAGCCCCGACACCCACCGACCACGCACGCAACCTGGGAGTCATCCTCGACGCAACGCTCTCCATGGCCAAGCAAGTCAACGCAGTCTCCTCCTCCTGCTTCAACACCCTCTGCATGCTTCGCAAGATCTACAGGTGGATCCCGACAGATACAAGAAGAACAGTCACCCAGGCCCTCGTCAGTAGCAGACTTGACTATGGGAACGCCCTCTACGCGGGAGCCCCGGCCAAGCTCATCAAGCGACTGCAACGCATACAAAACGCCTCCGCACGCCTGATCCTCGATGTACCACGCCACAGCCACATCACCCCCCACCTGAGGAACCTGCACTGGCTCCCCGTCGACAGGAGAATCTCCTTCAAACTCCTCATCCACGCACACAAGGCACTCCACAAGACTGGCCCAGCCTACCTCAACAGACGACTCCTCTTCTACGTCCCCAACCGCCAGCTCCGCTCCGCCGACCTCTCCCTCGCCACCGTCCCTTGCATTCGAAGAACTACCACCGGCGGCAGATCCTTCTCCCACCTCGCCGCCAAGACCTGGAACACCCTTCCACTAAGCCTACGACAGACCCAAGACCTGCTGACCTTCAGGAGGCTACTCAAGACCTGGTTGTTCGACCAGTAGCAGCACCCCCCCCTTTTTTCTCCCCAGCGCCTTGAGACCCTCGCGGGTAAGTAGTGCGCTCTACAAATTCTGTGATTGATTGATTGATTGAGTGTTAGTTTGCTGACTCCTCTTGGTTTCGCGCCGGGACACTCTTCGGAGTAGCTGCGCGCGTTATAAAATTATGTAACATAACATAACAAGGCACCCGGTCCCACCTTCGACCGCCGCGGTCAGAGCAGGTGTCAGGCAATAGGAGAAGCAGAACTCCAGTGGCCTCCTGCACAACAGATGATTTGGGCAGCTCCTGGGACAACTCTCCACCTTCGGTTGCACGTCAGAGGTTGGGGGCACAGATCACATCCTGGAGGCAAGCAGGTGAGCCGCGTTGCACCCACACAGTGAAGGCTTAAAGAGAGGGGGCTTAACATCAGAATGTTCCCCCATGGGCAGCTGCAGCACAAGTTCCCCTAGGGTGTCTGTGTGCCTGATGCTTGTGCACTGAAAGGGAGGCACTTAGGCAGTCATAAGGCCCCCAGTCCCATCATCGCCAGCCGTGGCCAGGTCAGGTGTCCAATAGCGGGGAAAGCGGAACTCCAGGGGCGTCCCACACAGTAGGTGCAGACAGGCTAGATCACAGGCCAGAGGCGAGCCGGCATGTCAAGTCGCACCCACACAGCGAAGGCTTCAGGGCGGGGAGTTTAGTGCCAGGGTGCTCTCTCACAGGCACCCACAGCAAGAGCCCCCTCCAGATGTCAGGAACTCCGATGGGTGTGTGGTCTCATGGGGGACTCCAACACACCGCTGATGCCTCCAGCCACATCACGCCACCTCCAATACATTCTGCGGAAACTGCGTGGGCCAGCAGCGGGGCAATGCGGGCTGATTAGCACGGCCCCAAATGCGGATGTCGACTAAGTGGTCTTCTCTGCCAGGCTCAGGTCAGAGATAGCTAGATAGTCATGCCTGATGCAGCTGCGGTAGAATAAGGTGATGTGGAGGCCTCCTAAGCAAGATGCACGCGGGGTCCCTCAGCAGCCGCTGTAGGCCTCCGCCGTAGTGTGGCCGGGGCCAAGGCAGGAAGGTGGCATGGCTCCCTAACAGAGAGAGCAGGGGAGCAGCAACATTCTGATGTCTGATGTTTGCCCCTTCCGAGGCCCCGGTGCAGTCGATGGTGCTGGATGGGCCCCCGGGAGTCAGAGAGCAGGCGAAACACAACCTACTCCATTCTCGCCAAGGCCAGGCCCGTGTTGTGGGTTTTTCTTTTGAGGGGTATGCTTTTCCTCATTTGTTCTCGCCATTTTAGTGAAGCACCTGGAAGGTGGCCCCAGTCAGGGTATCTTATTTAGAAAAGTGCATTATGGTACATGGGACACATTAATTTCTAGGGGTTGTTGGGCTTTTAATTTTCATGGAAGTTGGGCCATCCCTCCCTCTCTGTAGCTACCTGGCGATTAAATTGGTGTGATATCTTTTACGGGGTAATCTTGTGACTATGGAGTGTTATTAACCTATCTAGAGTTACAGAGATGTCTCCAGCCCCACTCTCCAAGGTGTGTTTATGACCTACTCCTGCTCAGGGCGATGTATAACGAAGGGGGCATTTGGAATCAAGCACCGCTGGCAGTTGCAATGGGCCCTGATGTCACGTGCATATACCTCTAATCCCAGCATACGGTGTACAAAGTGGCTCACCCAGTGGTGCCAGGTGTCTTGACTACGCCCCTCGTCTCCTCCCTAGATCTCTTGTGATTGGTTATCCCTCATTATCAGGAAAATGGAGGTGGTCAGAAAGCTCACCTGTGGCCTCCGTGGGTTTCTGATATTGCAGTGTCTGAACTTACTGTTTCCTTTGGATGGTGTGTGCAAGGCCTGGTGTGTTGACTGAATGCTAGGTCTGGCGAGATTGTGAGTGCATTCCCAAGATCTAACCTCGCACCTCAGAACTGAGATGGACCTTTGCTGACTCCATTTTCCCCCAGCACCCCCCTCTCCCTCAGATCCTTAAAACTGTGAGGGAAAAGGGAGAACATGGAATCTAAGGTCAGAAACCCGTCGAGATTCGGATACGGAAGATGATGGACTGGGGTAGTTGGCTGTTCAGGTGGACTTTCCTTTCGACTGACAGCACAGTGGGGTGCCTCTCAACCTGTCGGATCTTATGCGGTGGAGGTGATGGGGTCTTCATTATCCTGAGCGAACGGTAATCCTGGCTCCCGACATCGGAGGACAGACATCATTTTGGAACTGAAAGGGGGCCTCCATTGGCTGGAGAGTTCTGGCTTTTGGGGGTGCTGCTCCTGGAACCACATGGCATGTAGCAATGTTGGTCCCGGGCTGTAGGCCTGAGAATGGGGTCCCTTCTATCTGGTAATTAGAACCAATCCCTAATTGGACTTAGCTGTGGGGACCTGGGGGCCTGCGGTATAGACTGGATGGGGAGCCGCCCTGCTCCACTCGTCGGACTGCCCTCCCCCTGGGGTGTGGTCAGCCAGCCTCGCCCTGGGGTAAAATGCAGCACAGTGGGGCCTAGGCTCCTGGGTGCACCCTGGAATGGCTGAGTCTAGCAAGGTTACCTGATTGACATAACACGTTCAGCAGCCCTGACTTCCTTAATGCAAGTAAAGGCTTGAATTCCCTAGTATTGTCTCCTTGGTTCTTCTTTTGAGTCTCGGTACGGTGAGTTTGTGGGGTGGCTCTTTACTGGGAGTTTTGCCTTACTGTATGTTTGGGTTCTGTGTTTGTGCAAGGGCATTGCCACCCCAGACAGTTACCCTTCCTTGCCCTGGTTGTGACCCCGGTCCCTGTTGGGCAGGGTTTCCTGTCTGTGACTGCTGTTGCCACGTGCTTGCCCAATGACCTGATCCCTGTTGTGGTGATGCAGTAGCTGGCTGACTTCCCCGAGGATGTGTGTATTGTTGTTTCGGGTCTCCCTGCATTTGGTTTTATGAATGGGGATTTTGCGGGGACTGGCCCATGTCTGTCGACCTTGGCGCATGATATGCTTTTAACCGGCATCAGTTGGCCATGTGGCCCATCCTGAGGAAATGATATTATTCTCTGAGGTCAGGCTGCTACCAACCTCCCTGATTCCTGCCATTGTAGATAGGTTGAAACCCTCTGGGGTTTTGAGGTGGACCCCCCTTCAAGACTGGTGTTCTTTGTCCGCTCGAGGCCAACGTGGCCCCCTCGAGGGCAATTTTCTTCAATTTGTATTGGACCAACTTAGCGGTATCTCTCTGGGTTTGCCCATGTTTCTCCCTATCCTTCTCCTGTTTCTTTTTGTAAAATTGCAATATGTGGGCCTGTATCTCCCAACAGGGTATGGTGTCTAACCCTACTACGCTATCCAAACCACTTTGTATATCTGTGGGTAGGCCATTTTTTAGGATGTTATAGAAGAACGTGACTTGCGGGCCCATATCAGTCCATGGCTGTTCTGTCTCTTGTCCCCAACATGCCCTCATTCTATCCAAAAACTCAGTTATGGTCTCCCCAGGTTTTATAGTTTCCACCATTAACCCTCCTACATCTGGGTAGTCAGGGTACATTTCCCTCAGGGCTGTCCTGATCTGGTGCCGGTATGAACTGAATGTGGCCCCATCATGCTTTGTGTTTGTCAGTGTGACTGCTGTTTGACAGTGTTAGTCTGTTCTCCAATGAGTCTACTTAGCAAACTTGTAGCATTGCCTATCACCAGACAAACTCCTGCAGTGTTCTTCTCCAATCAAGAAAGGGTGCAATTTGGAACTTAGCCCTCCTTTATCCATCTGAGCCCAGGGCACAGAGATGGTCCCTGACGTGCCCTTCTATAGCAATGGGTACATTTTGGCATAGGGGAGCTCCACTGGCTTTTCCCTAATGTAGTGTTCACATCTTCTTAAGCATTCCTGCATGTTGGGGAAGTTCCACTTGGGATCTCCCTCTCCTTGCCAGATGCAGTCTTCCACCATGTCCTCTGGTGTTAAGGTTCCCTCCTCCAGCCAGGGCCTATCACACTGATCCTTTCCCTCGGTCCAGTGGGCTATTGGGTGGCAAAATGGCTGTGCAAAGATTTTGCCTTCCTCTCGGGCCACTATCTCCCTTGGGGTTAGTCTATCTATCCTGAGCTTCTGGGAGGGCCAGCAGACGTCTTCGTCGTTGCTCCCCTCATGCGCACGCAAAGGTGGCATCCTACTCCTTCTAAGTCACAACTGAGTTTGCAAGCACACAATGGGGCATATTCTCAAGAACGTGTGATAACTACCGCAAAATTAGCTTAACGCAACTCTTCACATCGCAGTCTTTCGCGGGAAAACAACTCCGTGTCATGTGATATTCACAACACGGCGGCCCCATGCGATAGTCC
Source organism: Calotriton arnoldi (assembly GCA_963921515.1). Taxonomy (NCBI): domain Eukaryota; kingdom Metazoa; phylum Chordata; class Amphibia; order Caudata; family Salamandridae; genus Calotriton; species Calotriton arnoldi. The sequence goes on from CAWUFW010007253.1 coordinate 635,214, forward strand.
CACGATAACGCGTCAAAAGAACGTGTTAAAACTATCGCGACGCAGAAAAAACGTGAAACACGAACGCGAAAATAGAAGCGATGATGCCAATCGTGATACAAGAGTCAGCGATAACCAGCTATAGGCCTGCAATCCCCAAGCGTCATGCGTGAAAATGCACCATAAAATCAGATTAAAAATATGGTGAGATGACAATGTGCGAGCACAACCACACATCCGTGATGTAGAACAGATGACCATTGTCCCGCATCAAATAGGCATCTCTTCACAGCCACAATGTACATTGACATGCAGTCTGCATGTAAACTGCGCCAATGCAGAAACATGCATGGAACACACATTGAAACCGCATCTCCCCTTCACATTGCAGAGGGACAATTAACCCCTCCTGCACACAGACGTGTCATGACCATGATCAATCCACCATGAAAGCGTGGACGAATGTAGGGGGAGTGACTCCCGCTTACACACATGTTGCCCATGTTGTGGGACTTGAGCCACAGGGGGCATACCTGCATCATGGTGGTACATATCTGACTCCAAAAGGAGCCCTGTTGTCACCTGTAGGACACAAATGGCAGCCAAAATGGAATGAATTTGGACAGATGTGAAATGCCGAAGAGTGGGATTCCCTACTGACTGCGACACACAGAACTGGCAGTTCGAATACGTGACACCCTAAACAGCCTCTCTGCACAGAGGTGACACATCCACCATCCATTAACAAATCATAAAATTGTCAGCAATACATGTCGCACTCACACTTGTCTGAGTGATGTGCCTGTACAGATGAGTGACATGCACTCAGGGAATGTGTTTTTTAAAGCATTTAGTAGCACATGCTGTGCCTGTGGTCATATTGTACTGTCCCATGATTGCCAAGGACTGTCACAATGTGACGTGCTCAAGTGAAGAAATTGTCAATGATGGTGTTCCTACGGGCAATTCCTGCTGCAGTGGGGTGTGGTCCACCTGCCTCATCCTCATCCTCATCGTCCGGTGCATCTGGCACTTGTATCCATGGGGCCTTGCTGCGTACACATATGTTGTGCAACACACAACATGCAACGATCATCTTGCACACGATGTCTGGGATGTACAGGAGCCTCCCACCTGTGACGTCCAGGCACCTGAAACGTGACTTCAATGTGCCAAATGTGCGTTCCACGATGCCCCTGGTGCGTTTGTGGGCCGCATTGTACTGCCTCTGGGCCTGTGTGTTCGGGGCTCGGAGGGGTGTCATCATCCAAGCGCAGAGTGCATGTCCTTGGTCACCTGTGACTGTGCAGAGAGACATGAGTCAATAGTTGGTTCTGCATGATGTGTTGGCAGGCTCAGTGGTTCCTTGGTGTGTGATATGTGTGACTTTGTGATTCCTGCATGACATGTACTGCATGTTGCAAGTGAGTGGCATCAATGTGTATTACGTAGCCTCACTGCTGCTCCTCCCTCCCCCCGAGCACATCCACTAGTGTGCGCAGCGCGGTCGCATCATTTGCACCCCTACGGCACATGCCTGTCTGCGCATGTCCACAAGCCTGACAATGACACAGTGATGTCGTGCGCTCTAGGTGGACGGACACGTGTGTGTAGGCCTATGGTAAGGACAGGGCGGACACAGATGTAGAGTTCATGCCTGGCTGAACTCGCCATGCGGCTGAGGGTAGACCATTGGCTTATGCTGCGGAAATAGCGACACACACAACAGTTGGCATGTCTGATCCCTGACCCCGAGCGGGCTTGTGCACCCTCATTTACCCCTCGGCCAAGCCCGTACTCCAGGGGCATGCTACATAGCAACATTGTATATTGCGTGACGGGTGGTGCCGACACTACACCTGAGACACACGCATTAGTTACTGCCTTGGCAAGGCCTACACTTAACCACGCCTAGAGCAATGTGTTGAATGACCACACCCCTACGCCGTACTGCCGTACGCCGGTCCACTCCCTCATGCCCACAGGGGGGTCCGACACAGATACACGTCCCAGGTCCACCCCACTGCCTGAGGTGACAAGGTTGCGCACGCTGTACACAGCACAATGTAATGTGGTATAGCCCGGGGCCCACATGCATACAGAATGACCACACGGACACACTGAGATAATTTGTGGAACTGGCTACGGGCACGTGCGCCCGGCCCCTTTTATTGCCAGGGTCACACGTCCAGTGACGCCTGTGCTGGATGGGTGTTGGGTAGTGTAAGCCACCCCTCAGGGGTTGGTTGGTGCTGGAAACAACTACAACAGTGATCAGACAATCAGGAGTTCAAAGTACAAACAGCAAGGGTCCATGACTTGAGCTGCACAGAGTCGGTGGCCCCAGATGCTCAGCGGCCGCACAGGCACACCGCCACGGGACGGTGACTTGCGATGCACTGAGGTAGGGCCACGGGAGCTACCCAGGTCCTCGTTGATGTCCAAGGAGAATGTCTGGGAGTGTTACGGGGGACAGTGGAAGGTGTCCATCCAGGGCATGATGCAGAGGGCAGAAGCAAGCAGAAACAGGCAATATGGAGGAGTTGAATGCTACAGTCTCCTCTTTCCCACAATGTCAGTACCAGCTACATGATGATGAAGACAACCCCCAGGCCATAGACTCAGACGCCACCAACGTTCAACCAGAGAGCGTTCATGACTCCCGTGGCACAGAGTCAGTGGCACCAGAGCCGGAAGGGGATGCAGTCTGCGATGAGGCCTGTACAATGATATAAACTCTGCAATGAACAAATCAAGACTCAGTTCCAATTGTGTGTCCTACTCGACCGCAGTGGGTGCCGGAGGCAGCGGTCAGCGCGGGACACCCACTGTGCAGCCAGCTCCTCCTGGATCTCTAACACACGGCGTTGAAATGGCATGTGGAGAAGATTCCTGGTTGACGGAGGTGGAGGCACCAGAGCTGAGCGGGTGTTTAGCCAGCGACGATGCCGTGTCCTGCCTGTTACGGACTGTATTGAATTGGTGTGAGGCCTGCTGAACCACTGTGTAGGCCGAAGGCAGAAGTCCGCAAGGGCCCACAGACACGTGTGGTCGGAATGCTATGTACAGAGTTGGTGGCACCACATTGAAGGGAGTTTAGGGATATAAACGATGCCATAAATATGTACTCTGCCATTGTGTAATCAAGACTCAGTTCCAAATGTGTGACCTACTTGACCGTAGTCTAGGCCGGAGGCAGCGGTGGAGTACGTCAACGAAAAAGGAGTAAAGCGGGCCTGTGTCGCGGATGCCGTGATGGTCTGAGGAGGCTGCCAAGGTCACGGGCTTCGGGCTTGGAGCTTGCGCCGGCACATGGTGGGCCCTCTTTGACACACGCCGGTGACGGCAGCTGAGCAGTGAGGCCTGGCTGCGCAGAGGTGGGCATGACGGGTTCGGGGACCAGCGGCCCGGGGTGCAGCAGGCGCACAGGATCGCAGGCCACACCGCTCATGGCGATGGCGTCGGCCTCGTGGCGGGGTGGGAGGCGCTGCCCTGGCAGACACATTGGGCATTCCGGAAGAGAACCACGCCCAGTGCTACATGCTTTTTATTCACACCCCTACGCTGGCCTGGCGTCCTCCAGGCCAGCCCAATCTGCACACGCTTACAGGGGGGGAGGTCACATGCTACATTTCCGCGATCTTGCCCACTGGCTGGGGTGACATGGTTGCGTCCACTGTCCACTACACACCAAACACCAGCAGCACATGTAGACATGGATGTGTCTGTGGTCTGCATACTGCAGTCTGTCCAGCACTTCCATGCCACACTTGGCATTGTGTACATTCTCATTCATGGGTCACTTGCCTCCTTCGTACATGCCTGGTTCCCACCTCTCCCCACATTCCGGTATTGTGTGGCTGAGGTGCCATGCCGTTGATGGCTCATGTACATGGCTAACCAAGGTTGCCACAGTAAGTTGTGCTGTCGTGTCTGGTGGGTGGGCATGTTGTTTGGCATGTTGTATGTGATTTTGTGACGTGTGCAGTGCCAGAGTTGTGACTTGCATGATTGTGGAGTTGAGGTGTGTGGTGTGTTCATTTGGTACTTGCCAACGAGCACTGCATTTCCGTAGGTGCCATCCTGGAAGCGCCGGTTGATGATGGACTGTCAGAAGATGTATGAATCATGCACACTGCCTGGGTAGTTGGCGTCGACATTGGTGAAGAGTCCACGGTGATCCACTATTGCCTGCACATTGATGGAATGCGTGTGCTTTCTGTTGCGGTAATTGTGTGCAGTGTCGGCAGGGGGCACAAGTAGGACATGTGTGCAGTCAATTGCACCCAACACGTGTGGGAAGCCTGCTATGGCATAGAAGCCTTGCTTGGTCTCCAGCTGTTCCTGCGCAGTGTGGGGGAAGTATAGGTACTGGGGTACCAAGCTGATGATGGCATCCAGGACAGGTTTGAGGAACTTGGATAGGGCTGGCTGTGAGACTCCTCCGACTCTGGCGGTTGTTGGTTGGAATGTCCCAGAGGCCAACAGGTGCAGCACGGCCAGCAGCTTTGTCTGAGGTGGGATGTTGGTTGTCCGCTGTGTTGGTACCATCAGCCTGTGGGCAATGATGGTCAGGAGGCGGGGGATGGTTGACCTTTTGAGTCTGTAGTTGACAATGACATTCTCTGGTGACAAGTCTGTGAGGCTGGTGTGTTTCCTGGAGGTCTGCTGTCTTTGTCTGCGCTGCCTCCGTGGTGGTCCAGGGGGGGGACAGGGGGTCCTGGGGGGGTGGCGCACCTGGGTGTGGTGGCGGTGGGTGTTGTGGCCCTGTTGGGGCTCCGAGCTTCATGATGAGTAGCTCCATGGCATCTGTTGTTCTTCAGGTGTGGCTGTGGGCTGGGCTCCCTTTTCTGGTGCAGGTTGTCGTCTGACTTTGCACCAGGTCAGAGCAGGTGTTAATTTCCTGCGGCTAACGCGCCGTATCGCCTGTTTTGTGTTCTCATCGCCGATCTGGCTGGTCTTTGGGAATGTTGCATTGTGGTGTTGTCGTGGATTTTTGCTCGGGAACGGCTACTCTGCATTTCATTAGCGATAGTTGCCGGGCTCATCTGTGGCGATGTTTTTTGCGGCTGCTATCGCAGGTAAACTGGTGTTATCGGCTGTTTGCACCAGCTTGTGAATGGGGCGATAATTTTATCGCGACTTTGGCTGAGATAAAGTGCTGTTAACTCGGCAATAGTTCCTTGAGAATATGCCCCAATATGCGTTGTCTTAAACAAGAACAACGTCCCCACTTTGCACTCCTGCTTAACGTACAAAGTACAATTACATAGAGTAATTAATGTTCACTGATATCATCGTGGTTTCGAAATGAAGTTCTTCATTTATTCAATATTTCAATATTTCATATTCGTCGTGTTCAATCGTCACTCGGTGAAGCGAAAATTAATCTTTCATTTTGTTAAACAAATCCCAATGCATTTTGGGACAAGCCCTTCATCAGGGGAAGGTATCCTACAATGTGACAAAATACAAATAATCAATGATACAAGCGATGCAGCTCAAATATCTGATGAAAAATGCAAACTGTATGAGAATAACCTTAACCAAACAGGAAAAAGTAGTGAAAAGTCAAAAAGTGATGGTCGTATAACAAGTCAGACAAGAAATAAAAAATTCAGAAGGAAAAGTGCACGAAATAGTATGTATCCCACTTTAAGAAAGGCCAGCAGTCTAGCTCGTAGGTATTCAACTGCAAAAATCGGGGAAAATCTGAAATAAAGAAAGCAAAAGAGTTATGGGAAAGTGGTTGGAAAAACCGCCATATCGTGAAGTAGAAAGAAAGTGCAGCAGAAAAAAATACAAAATATCGGCACATGCGTACAACGTAAAAACGAAATGGCGCCCGAGTGACCAGTTAGTGAATGGCAACAAGAGTACTAGAGAGTACGTAGCTACTGAGTTGCTGTAACCTCGTAAACACCAGTGATAGAATGTCAACAGAATAATGAGGCATGCAACACTGGTTAAAGCGGAGTGAAGTCAGATCAATACCGTTAGTTTGAATGTGCGTGTCCGTACGCGATTGCATGCAAGTCTGTTAATATTGTTGCCGTTTATCGGATGCAGAAATAAAGAGAGGACGTGCTTCAGGAACGAAAGAGGACATGACTCCAAAACAAAAAAAGAAACGTGAATATGAGCCTGCGCCATCTTGAAAGAAGCGAATTGAGCTAATAATTAATGGTAGTGCACAAGACTTAAAGGTCGTACCGTAAAATCAGCATCCCTCTAGCCAAAAAATTCCTGTTTCTGTACCAAGTTAGTGATATTCTCACATGTGTCTCCAAAGAATGAAAGGAAACTAAACTCAAAAAAGTAACAGAGGTTCACAAACGTGCATAATTATTCAAGGATTAACCAGAGGAAATGAACGCATGAACTTAAAGAATAACATTGAAAACATATGAAGTAAATAAGGTGCTGAGACAGAATATTGAGTTGGAAATGTCGACTTACACAAATATCGAGTTGGAAATATCGTGATTCAGAAATATCGACAGCAAGAATATCGTGGTCAAGAATATCAAATTTAAGGTAAGAAATATCGTTTTTAAACATATAGAAGTCATTAATATTGCTTGCAAAAATATAGATGTTTAAAATATTGATTTTTTAATTAGTGTTATGTATTTTATTTATATTTTAAATGTATGTGATGTATGTTTTTTGTATAAGTATTGTTAATGTTTTTTAATATATGTGTTAGATTTTTAGTAGTTATGAATTTTATTTTAATAACATTTTGCATTTTTTTGTTTTGTAGCGGGTGGGCTTTATAGGGGAATAGGGTGGGAAGTAATTTAATTATTATAAATGAACGATTATTTTTTATTTATTTAATTTAGATTTTATAGCGTTAATTGTGGGAAGTAATTTATTTGTAATTAATTATTAATTGGTTGTTAATTAATATTAGTTAATTGATAATTAATTATGGTTATTGTGTAAAAAAAATTAGGTGCAGGTTGTGGGGTTTATAGGGGTAAAGGGTGGGAAGTAATTTATGTTTAATTAATTAATAATTAGTTGTTAATTTATATTAACAAATTAATTGATAATTAATTATGGTAATTGTGTGATTTTTTTAGGTGTGGGTTGTGGGGTTTATGGTTAACTAATTAATGGTTAATTAATTAATGATTAGTTGTTAATTTATATTAACTAATTAATTGGTAATTAATTATGGTAATTGTGTGATTTTTTTTAGGTGTGGGTTGTGGGGTTTATGGGGTAAAGGGAGGGAAGTAATTAAACTTAATAATTAGTTGTTAATTAATATTAATTAATTAATTAAAAATTCAATATGGAGTTTGTGTAAATAATTTTAGGTGTGGGTTGTGGTGTTTATAGGGGTAAAGGGTGGGAAGTAATTTTTGTTTAATTAATTAAAAATGAGTTGATCATTATTATTAATTAATTAATTTATATTTAATTAGGGTATTTGTTTATTTTCTTTGTTTGTGGGTTTTATTGTTATAGGGGTACAGTGTGGGGAGTAAATACATTTTACTTACTTTATAATTAGTTGTTAAATACTATTCGTTTTTTAATTGAAAATAAGTTTTCATTGTGTAAATAATTTTTTTACTGTGTCATTTTAGGTGTGGTTTGTGGGGATTATAGGAGTAAAGGGTGGAAGTTAAATCATTTTTATGAGTTTTAATTTGTTTTTTAATTAATATTATTTCTTTAATTGGTAATTAATTATGTTAGTTGAGGAAGTACATTTTTTTTAATTTAGATGTGGGTTGTGAATTGTCTGGTGTTATAGGGGTAGGAAATAAAAAAGTAAATTTATGTAATAATTTATGTTTTTGTTTCTAAATAATTTTTAATTACAAATATTTATTTGTTTGGAAATTATTTTTTATTTTATTTAATATAATATTTGTAGGTATTTGTTATATGTATTTAATATTATAATATGTTTTTTTAATTTAATATTAAATATATTTGAATTTTTAACATGTTTATATATTTTTTAATTTATTTAGTTTGTTTAAATATTTTTATTGTTGTTAACATTTTGTTTGTTTTTAATTTTGAACTGACTGGAGTGAGAATATTAATTGTTACTTCTCTGCAATCCAACACTTTCCCTACTGTTGCACTCACTGGAGTGGGAATAGTAATTTTTACCCCTACGCTATCCAACACTTTCCCTGCTGTTGCACTCACTGGAGTGGGAAAAGTAATTTCTACCCCTCCGCTATCCAACACTTTCCCTGCTGTTGCACTCACTGGAGTTGGAATAGTCATTTTTACCCCTCCGCTATCCAACACTTTCCCTACTGTTGCACTCACTGGAGTGGGAATAGTAATTTCTACCCCTCCGCCATCAAAACACTTTCCCTACTGTTGCACTCACTGGAGTGGGAATAGTAATTTTTACCCCTCCGCTATCCAACACTTTCCCTACTGTTGCACTCACTGGAGTGGGAATAGAAATTATTACCCCTCCGCTATCCAACACTTTCCCTACTGTTGCACTCACTGGAGTGGGAATAGTAATTTTTACCCCTCCGCTATCCAACACTTTCCCTACTGTTGCACTCACTGCAGTGGGAATAGTAATTTTTACCCCTCCGCTATCCAACACTTTCCCTTCTGTTGCACTCACTGGAGTGGGAAATTTAAGTTTGAAGTTTGTTAAATATTTTAATGTTTTAATTTATAATAGAATTTTTTTTTAATTAGATTTTATGTTATTAGTACACACCTATATATATATATATATATATATATATATATATATATCCTCTCGTACTGCTTCAATGCTTTCACCAGTCCTGGAAACGGAAAGCAGACACGGACCACGTTTCTGTGCAAGAGATGTTTATTTTTCAGTCGGCCATGACGCGTTTCGGTCCCTCCTGGACCTTGATCACATGACAACGCTCATTACCATTTTCTCCCCTTTTAAAGTGACAGTGATTAGTGCAAAGTTCCGGTGATTTCACCATGGACATGGAAGACATACTGCGGTTTTATGATATTACAAATTTGATACATTTCCGTTTTTGCTTTTTTCTCTCTCTCCCCCACAATTAATCTACTTATTTTGTGTACTTACAATATTATATTACACTATCGCAAATTGCCTTTGATCGTGGGTGGGAATAGACATAACCATAAATAAACATATAATAAATACCATAACAACTTATTTCCATACATTATAATATACGATAATAAATAAAGGCTAACATTTCTTTTTAATCAATTAATAATTAAAATTGTTTCGGTCAGTCCTATGTTAAAAATGGAATGTAAAAATATAATCAAAAACCCCATAGAAACCATTTTTTGTCATATTTGCTTAAATGCAATTTGTGTCATAATGATTCATGTTTCAACTTAGTTTGTCTGAGATTTTCCTCATCCTGTCCTGTGCTATCTATTAACTATCATTAAAAGAATATATGTATAGAAATAGAGTGTAAAGTGCCTGTGCATAATGTGTTCCGCTTCCTCAACAATACGGATATGGACCTTAAAAGTGACCTTCTAAAAAGTTAATATAACCCTAAATGTGCAAATAGCAAATAATTAAAAACCATTATTTTTATGGTTAAGGTCAGGTGGCAGCCTCAGTATCTTTTCATTTGTACTTTCCGTTGGTGTTGGATATCTTCCCTTTTTATCCCCCTTAGAAATAGATCGCAGCTCCAATCACTAATAGTATAGATGTTCATAGGATCAAATCCCTGTTAAAATCATAAGCTAAAAATGATTTAAAACTGATGTAGCTTTGGAATCTTAAAAACCCCACATTGCTGACTTATAAAAGGGATTCCTATATACATGTGTAAAGATCTTCTGTAGTGTTAAGGCCTCCCGGGAATTTACTGTCGAGATTTAGAATATATCTAGTTTCTAGTTTTCGCAGTATTCCTTCTCTATCTCCTCCTCTTCTGTTTTTTGGTACCGAGTCTATGAGGTAATATAGGAGATGTTTTGGATCATTATTGTGGGTTTCCTGAAATATATATATATATATTTGTAAATTTTATATAATTTTAAAATTAATAGTTTAACAGTTTTAAAGTACATATATATGAATTATTATGTAGGTGTGTTTAACTTTTTAATTAAGTTTATTTATTATATTTTTTAAAATTTATATTAAATCTACTTTATTTTTTATATTAATTTTATTATTTAACATATTTAGGGGCCCATTACGATACCCGGCGTAAAAAAATCCGCCAGGCTTGGAAGCGGCAAAAATCCGCCCGCACACACCGTCTGAACACCGACCACGCCATTACGATTACACAAACCGAAACCGCCATCGGCGGAAAAATCACACAAAATACCGCCCGCCATCGTCCGGAGTCGGAGTCAAACCGCCCGCCACGGACGGAAACACGCACGACAACACAAAACCGCCCGCCCTCACGGCCGACACACCGCACGTGAAATTACGATCGCACCGCCATGAGCGCGGGAAAACTACAAATATACCGCCCGCCAGCGCAAACAACGCCGATGAGAATCGACACGGCAGAAGCCATGGCGCCCACGTCCCTGCACAGAAACCATCCGCTCACAAAACCAATCGCACACAACATGGCCAACAAGTCCACACAGCAAGGCACGCACAAATACACAAGCACAGTACACATCCCGAAAACACCCCCCGGACAAACAAAAACTACAAAGGCCAGAACCCCAGACACAACACACCTCAAAACAACAGACCATGAGGACACACCCACATAGGTAAGTACAAAAGCAGCACTCCCACAGACCACAACCCCTTGCAACATTGCAAACCAGAGAGGAGAGGAGAGGACACAGTGACACAGCAAGGACAACAGCACACCACAGAAACGCACACATCACAACCACCACCACCACCACCACCACCACCAAACACCGGCACCACAAACCCCCTGCACATTACACAACACACACCGCACCAGCACCACAAACACCATGGCACCACAAAGAATGCCAAAGTTCACGCCCATTGAGCTGACGGTCATGGTCGACGAGATCATCAAGGTGCACCCACAAATCTATGGGAACATGGTCCAGCACACACCACTAGCCACCAGAAACAGAATGTGGAACCGGATCGTAGACCAGGTCAATGCAGTCGGGACCATGCCCAGGAACAGAGTCGAAATAAACAAACGGTGGAATGACGTCAAGAGCCTGGTCAAGAAGAAGGAGGGCAAAAACAGAGAGCTGGCTGCCGTCACTGGCGGAGGGAATCCCGCGCTCTTCAAGACCTTCAAAGCGTGGGAGGAGAAGGTGCAAGTCATCATACATCCCGAGATCCTCGCCGGATTAGCAGGGGGAGTGGAGGCTGGTAAGTACAAACTAATGTATAGCAGCACACCGCTATGTACTCACATGCACTACCACCATGCCACAGCTCCCAGGGACAAACACCCCCATGTCCAGCACACAATACACAACACACACATGCAACAGACACCACCACACACAGCCCAAACAGAACAACTGTATGATGCGTGGGGACATGTGTACACTCAGCCAGCCACGTAACCACCAACAGGTCCCCAAATATGCCAGAAGCGCCACAACGAGCACCCACCACACCCATGTGTCCGCCACAGCTGCACTAACCGACAAGTAACAGGTAAGTGGCAGGAACACAAAGTGCAGTGGGTGGGACGGTGGACAGCCCAAGTACAACACACACCAGGCCCCTAGTCCCACAGCACAGCAAGGAGGAGCATCCCCCACACCCCACAGCCACGTGTCAGCCACCGCAGTGCACAACGACAGCCGAAAGGCAGACATCACGGTCCACAGCAATCGGTGTCAGTGGGTGTCCAGCCACCCCCACGACCCACAACACCCCCCACCCCCACAGACCTGCAACATGGAGCACCCCCGCTTAGAACCATGTGGCATCCAGTACAGTGCACGCAGGAACAACCTGCAGGTGGGAAACTGGACAGGGCTGGATTACTGGAGGCATGAGGACCGGAACACGACCAACACATGGGACATGTCACGTAGCAGACGAACACGCAGCACCGCCCACCGTCACGAACAAGTGAACAATGTGCACACGGACATGAACAACAGACTCACACCCCACATGACCCATCACAGACATAGCAACACCCAAGGAGCCACGTCTGCATGCACAAGCCACACTGAATATAGTACCACACGGCAGCCACTGTGCAACTCATCACACACAACCGAAACACCATTGAAGTCCTGTCCATGTAGCCCCTACTGCCTGTCAACCACACACCCCACAACTACGCCTATGTAAGACAAACAACACTAGACGCAACAGAGCGGAACAACATAAATGCACACGAACACCACTGAACCCATCAAACACAGACACACCATGCACATACAACATACCATCCATCCCATCCGTCAGCCCCAGTCTCATGAAAGGCATGTCATCCGCACAGCTGCCACACATACAGCAGTCACGCTAAGATACATGCCCATGACCAACCATGTGCCAGAAGTCAATGAAGCGCACGACACACTGTGAGCAACAACACACAACATGGGCCACACTCCCCGAGCACTGCAGTGATGCACATGGCACAGGGCAGCACGCACACCAAGGAGATGGGACAACTGCAATACGTTGGCTTGCACACAACCATCACTCACTCATAACGATGCGTCCAATGCCATGTCCAGTAATCACAACAGACAGCAAATATGCAGGCCATGTCAAGCATGCACACACCTCAAACCATGCACTGTCATGCTGCCACAACACATGTCACGTTCGGCACCCATGGCTCACAGCATGTACCCCAAAAGCATATTCCCACCCAAATGCGAATCTGGGGCATGGCCCCCATGTTGCCATATGCGTTCCTAAGCGTCCCATCTGAACACCAAAAGCAAAGTACAAACCAGACCCAGGATGGGCCAGGAGCCCGCATACACCAGAGTCACAATAAGTAGGGGCACAGCAACACACCCATCGGCATGGCCAATCCGTCCCATGCCACATGTGCACAGCACACAGTCCCATTGCCAAGCACACACAACTACAAATGCTACAGCCACACACACGCCTCCGGGAAACCCATGTACGAGATTGCACGAACTGTTAATGTCAGACGACAAATACATACTTCGCCAGGTGCAACACAATAACAAATCTCATTCTCTCCACAGGTGACGAACTGCCGGATGCTGGGGATGGAGACAGCAGCCAGCACAGCCAGCCTACAAGCCCCCAACGAGGACACACGGATGTGGAGGATCTCACCTCCTCTTCGGACACGGACCACCAAGCAGGCCCATCTGGTGTGGCAGGGCCCAGCCGCTCCCCAGGACCCCTCCTACCCACCAACCCATCATCCAGGGCTGCTGAACATTCCCAGCCCCCTGCTGCCACTGTCGTTGCGGCCACACCCACGGTCATTGCGGCCACACCCACGGTCATTGCGGCCACTACCACTGCCGCAACCGCCACCATCGCCGCACCGACCACCACCGCCGCCACCACCACCACATCTTCGCTGGCACCAGCCCCAGCGCAGGTGGTGGCCCGGCCGACTGGATCCACCCTGGGAGCCACAGCGAGGACCGTGGTGAGCAATGTGGCTAGTGGGCAGGCCGGTGGCAGCAGAACTGGTAGGAGGAGCAGGGTCAGGGAAACGCAAGTCTCCCCTGGGAGCCATGCCCTGCCTCAAATGGCCAGAGTCCTTGGGGCCTATGAAGAGGCAAAAGAACAATGGGTCAGGTCTGCTTCAGACACGCGGGAGGTGCTGGGGGTGCTGAGGTCCATGGACGCCCGTATAGGTCAACTCGTGGACCTCATGGGCCAGCTGGTGGTGGCGGTGAGGTCACAGCCAGGGACAGCAGCTCCCCTCCGCCACCACCTGCCGGGGCGCAGGGTCGAGCAGCAGTGTCCAGTTCCCCTGCGTCCACAGCCAGTGAGCACACCTCAACCACCAGCATGTCGCAAGCAGGCACCCCCCCTCGCAAACGTGGAAGGGGCCGTCCGAAGTGGAAACCGATCTCCCAGGAGGACTTCGCACGCTCCAAACGCAAGTGAGGCAGCCAGCCAGCCTTCCTTGACCACCCACTGCATTGACTTGGACTACGATCCCACTCCACACAGCCATCTGGATGGCATGTGTGTGTTGGACTATGGACATAGAACCAGTGGGTACACCCTGAGCATCACGCAGCCATGACCGACAGCTCATTGTCACTGCACGCACCACTTTTGTCATCACCTTACACACAACCACATGTCACAGTTTGAAATAAATGCACCTCTTACACAAACTGCTGTTTGTGCCCTGTGTTTTATTTGTACGGAATACAACGGCCACCTTGGGCGGAAAGGCACCTGATGCGTGGCATGGCAATGGAATCCGGAGGAGCCTGTAGGGACCTAGGGGTGGGAGACAGAACATGAGCACATTCAATGAGTGTGTCACACACCCATCACACAGTACATGTCAACAACTACAAGCAATGTACACACATCGCACAGAGCAATAGGGCACAATGCCACAGCCACCAACAGTGGCATACTACCCTGGCCATGGAGCGTTGACACACAGCACGCAGTGAACAAACGGCCACCCTGACACAGCACACACACACCTGCACAGATACAGCCACATCAGCCGTCGTACATGGACACTCACCGTCAAGTGAAGTAGCGGGCGATGAGCTGCTGCCGCACATTCCCAGCTTCCTCCTCTCCGCTGTCCTCCTCACTCGAGCTGTCCTGGTCTGCGGGCTGGGGCCCAGGTTGATCTCCGTCATCCACGATGAGGGGGATCTGCTTCCGAATGGCCAGATTGTGCAGCATGCAGCACGCCACCACTATCTGGCACACCTTCTGTGGGGAGTACGCCAGTGCACCCTCGGTGCGGTCCAGGCACCTGAACCTGGACTTGAGGAGGCCAAAGGTACGCTCGACCACACGTCTGGTCCTCCCATGTGCCTCATTGTAGCGATCGTCTGCTGGGGTGCGAGGATTCCTCAATGGACTGAGCAGCCATGCCCCATTCGGGTACGCAGAGTCACCTGGGTGTGAGGGACACAGAGAACCATTGCTATTCCAACTGGACAGGGGACAGCATCGCACAACCAGCACGCTACACCACTCCACATACTCACCGACAATACAGCCACGATCCTGTTGCAGATTGGACATCAGTCGTGGCAAGATGCTGTTGCGCATTATGTGTGCGTCATGGGCCGAGCCTGGGAACTTTGCACACACGTGGGTGATCACCATGTCCGCAAGGCACACCACTTGCACATTCAGGGAGTGCGTGTGCTTCCTGTTGCGGTACAGGTGCTCAGTGGCCTGTGGTGGAACAAGGCCAACATGTGTGCAGTCAATGGCTCCAACGACGTGTGGGATTCTGCCAAGGGCATAGAATGCACCCTTCACTGCCGCCAATTCACGAGCCCTGGGGAATCGGATGTACCTGTTTCGGTACAGCATCATGGCTGCCAGTACATCCCTCAGCACCTTGCTGAACATGGGCTGGGACATCCCTCCTCCACTGCCCACTGTGTGCTGGAATGACCCAGTGGCGAAGAAATGCATGGCGGCCATCACCTTAGCCGTGGGGGTGACAGCAGTCGGATACACCCTGCGGGGACGGAGATGGGGTTCTAACATGGCACACAGTCGATGCAGGGTTGGCCTGTCCAGCCGAAACTTCCTAATAACCTCTGTATCATCCATGTCCGCCAGCAATTGGTATGGGCGGTCAATGTTCGGTCTCCGCCTAGGGAAAATGGCAGAGGACACATGTCAAAGCAACACAACACATAGCAATTTCGCATACACATCACATGACTGAGCAAGCACATGAGCCACAGCCCAGCTGTCAAGCTGGGACGGCACGGCCACAATACACTTACACAGGTCTCCCAACAATGGCAATGGCTAGTGATACAAACCACTGCCATGTGCATGCACATGGGGATCTAGGCCCCAATGACTTGCGGGGCGTGCTGATGGGGACTGACTGCATATTCGTCAAGCGGCAACGCCACGGCAACATGAATGTCTGCTGAGCATGGAACTGCTTCCGAGGCTGGATGAGTATGGCACACGACGACGACGATGTGGGCACAGGCTGAGCGGCCAAAACAAGTGGGACCGGTGGCACGAGGGGATATGAGACAGTAGTATGTGTCAGCACTGCACCCTATGTACAGCACTGTACGGATCACACCTCCCGAAACATTGACAGGTGTCCACATTGACAGCCCCATGCCAAGACGGCTGTGTGCTTGCAGTCACACGTCACAGGTGAGAGGTTACATTGCACGTGCCAGGTGGCAGACGTACATAGTGGGAGCTGGCATGTGTGTGCATGTGTCTCCTGTTCAGGATCCACAAGATGGGCGCTGACTCTGTACTGACCATTGGACACAGCATGTTCCGTGGAAGGCTTGTGTGTGTGGGATGGTGGCACTGGATGTGCCTCCGTTGGGTGGGGGGCCATGCACAGGGCGGGTACGTCGATGATTGCGCATTGTTGGTCACGGTGGGTGCACCCACTAAGATGTGTTGCCCTGTGTTCAATTCCTATGTCCGCATGATGATGGACTGTAGATGTGGGCAGACTACACATTGGTCGATGTGCTGTCTATATGCATGTGCCCTCACACCAGGCACAGCTGCCCCTGCACATGTGACCCCTGCTGGACTCGCTGCTGGGTCTGTGGAGCTGATGCACCTACTGTGCGTGGGGCGGACAGCTCTCCTCACTTCCCTCATTGCGCATGTCATGACTTTGCCGCAGGTGACATGGATCATGGAGGGCCCACATGTACGCGTGGGTAGGCTACACATGATTGTTCACTGGTCGCCACCCCCAGTCAGTGTTTCGAATGGGAAGGTTGTCGTGCTGGTGGTATGTTCGATGTGGCGGATGGGCGGGCCTAGGTGCGGGCCTACATTCCGGACATGGGGGGGTAGTTGGATTGCCGACTAGTTGCAGTACACACGGGACACGTCTCTTCCTTTCCACATCTGGGTCATCCCTTGTACTCACTGACAGTGATACAGTCATCTTCGCCCCAGCCCTCATGTCCTCCCCTCGCTCCCCCAATATGCATGTGCACCTGCGAGGCTAGCGCTTGCACAGGCAGCCCCAAGCTCGCACCAGAGAGGGCAAGGAGTGTATGTGTGGGTCCAGTTGCACGAGTGGGCTGTCTCAGGGTATGATGTGTTGCGGGACGCCCGTCCACCTGCGTGGTGCCCCAAATGGAGACCCAGCCTGCATGGACTATGCATCACAGTCTTCGCCTTCCGGATCCGCCACCTGCGACACCCAGTGGCTGTGGCTGCCCTTGCGGCCAGGCCGCGTCCGTCTGTGACTGATGGCCCACACATTCACTCTTTGGCCTCTCTGGGGAGGGCTCGGGGGTGGTGGCGCACGCGCTTGCACTTAGTCGCAATGGCATGTGGCGTGGTTGGTATAATGGGCAATGGATGGGATGGTGCGAGCCACCTCCCGTGACGTCAGTGCTGCTCGTGCTGTGGTGCGTCCCCCTACACTTCCATTTGACTTGTGCCATGCTAGACGTTGAGGTTCTATTGCCTGCGTGATATGACCAGGAGGAGCGCGAGGAGACCTCTCACACACCATGCTCCACTGCCATCCCGTGCCCTGTATCGCCTGTGCGGATTGACTATGTTGGGGTTACACCTGGTCGACTGGGGCTGTGTGTGCCTTGTCAAGGGGCATGGCGGGTGCACAACAGGATCCAGCTTGTCCACAGAGGGTGGGCTGAGGTGCGCCTGGTACCGCTTTGTACGTGTGCCCGGCTGCTGTGCACACACGTGTTCACTCCCCCCGACAGGTGTCCTCTCACAATGCCCAGGGAAGCGGTGGTGTACTGTTCATGACCCCTCCCAACACGGCGTGCTCCAACTTGGCATGTGCGCATCTACCCGTCACACCCACCCACCTGAGCACTGCGTCCATACGACTTCACACGACACATGTGTGTCTTCCACAGTTGTGCTACTCATTTGCGTTGACATCCAATACCAGTGGACTACATGGTCATGTCACGACTGCCGTGTACTTCACATTCTCTCATCCTCTCTCATTCGTACTTGTGAAATGAGTCAGCGGAGACAGTTTTGGTTTCAAACATTATATTGAGTCTTCTGTCCTCTGTGATGCAGTATAGTGGACACTACTGGCAGCGGAATACATGTTGAGGATATACTGAGCATGATTTCAAATGGGATAGGGTGTGGGGTTACATGTGACTGGCTGTTGCATGTGGGATGTGGGCTTCAGAGTGACATCTGCTTGGCCAAGGCTGTGCTAATGTACATTTACGTATAGCTGCGGAGCTGCGGACTTTGACACAGACGGTATACATGTAGCCTACCAGACCGCTTGGCATCATGGGCACAGTCCATCTCAGTTCCATGTGACAGGTTTGCTGCGGTTGTTCCTCATGCACGCGTGCATGTGAGATGACATCAGGGCATGTGCTTGCGTGCATGCAGCGGCGTGCCACTTGTTGTTGCACTGTGGTGGTTACTGGACATGTCACAGTCACTGGGGTCGTGTTGTTGTTGTATGCACTTGTCGTCCATGCAAAGGTCCTGGTATGGGATTCCCGGGGCGGGGGTGGGAGGGGTGCAGCACCCACAGACTCCAGGCAACCTATTCATGTCCACTGAGCGGTGTGTGTGTCCATGTGCGCTGGATCCATGTTGTGTCCTGGTTGTTCGTGCAGTTCCGTCCATGTGGGTGCGATACACAGAGCCCATGCCACTGCCTCCCACGATGCATGCGGTGTTCCTGGATGTGATGGGGAACAGTGTGCATGTCCCGGTCATATCCGATGTCATGGCGATGTCGTTGATGGTGTGGTGACAGTTGCCGGTCGTTTGGTATGGCTGTTGTGGTGGTGACTGGCCAGTCCGTGCGGAAGCTAAGCATGGGTGCGGGGTTGGACATCATAGGTCAATCGGGGAACCTGCGTTGTGGTCCGACGAATTTACAGGTTGTCAGGTATGCGATGCCGTCCAGCAGGGCTTCCATGTCATTGGTGGTGTACATGTTTGCCAGCCAATGTAGCGGATGGTGGCTGTCAAGGTGTTGTTCGTAAGTTGTCCCTTGGAGGACCATGATGGGGCATGCTGGGTGACATTCGATGTAGCTGTTCTCGATGATCCGTCGTGTGGAGGCACAGTGGTCCCATTTCAGTGCGGGTGCGATGTTGGCCACATACGCCATGCCCCCATAGGCAGAGCAGGCCCTGTCGTGTGCGTCCAGAGGGAGTAGTAGTGGTAGCAGGTCCGCCTTCAGACATGCCGGGTTGGAGAGGCATATCTCCACGGGATGCTGGTAGGGACACCTCCGACAGTAGAAGACGGGCATGACGCAGCTGAACAATGTGATGCGGTAAGTCAGTCGGTAACTTACGTTCAGCAGGGACAGGAGATCGCATCCCAATATATGAAACAGGTTGGTTTTGTACAGCTTGAGCTGTTCGGCGTAGTTGGGTAGGTGTGTTGCGGTTGCCATTTCGCAGCGGTGCGTTGTGGTGGCGTGCTCCGGCTGTGTGTGCAGTCTGCAATGTGCACGCTCCGAGGTTGCTGTGAGCTCTGTGTAGTCGTAGGGAGACAGGACTTGTGTTCTGTTGGCTTGTTTGGAGGACACGGGCCCTCATCCCACATGCTTCTCAGACAGTTCAAGGTCAGTGATGTGTGACTCCTTCCAATTAACTTGCATGTGGCCGACATGGGGGAGTGTTTTCTTCTTTCTTCCCCGTCCGTTGTGTGCTTCTGTGATATGCGCTATCTGCCCTGTGGTCGGTCTCCTCGGCATGCCTGTGTTGGTCTATTCTTGGACAATGGCTGTATTCACCGGCTTCTGTCGTAGGGCTGTGGTTTCGGAGTTGGAATGGAAGGTCATTCAGTGCTGTCTGCTCTCCCTTCTGTGGGCGGCAGGCTGCCTTTCCGCTCTGCGTTGGGCCTTGTGTGTGAATGTTATTCTTGGGCCACCTGTTGTCAGTCCCCGGGCTCTTTGGTGTTCCGTTTTATATGTCTTGTTCATATGTGCAGGGTGGTATGGGTGTTTCAGTGTGGTACTGGCGTTCCTCTTCCCGAAGGGGCCCTGCTTCTCCTAGTTGGTGTTGCCGCCGCTGTGTGCTACGCCATGTTTGTTACACTGGGGTGTGTCCTGCTGTTGCGTGACTTCACTGACATGTGTGCGTCGGTTGTGTGGCGTTGGGTGTTGTCCGTGAATTGGGCGTTGGGGACATGTCTGTGGCAGGCCTGTCACGTGTCATGTGCGTTCGGGGTGGGGCTGATGTGTGTGCTGCTTGGTTGTGTCCCTGTGTCTGTGTGCGACGCATGCATGGCGCTGCGGTTGGCCTCTGCGTTGTGCGCATGTGTGGCGGCGTCATCGCCGCTTTGGGGCCGTGACGGGGTGGTTGGTTCCTAGTCCCAGGTGGTGTGTACACATGTGTTACGCGATGTTACGATTTGGCCTGTGTGTCATATGTGGATGCAATGGTGGATGTGTAGTGTACACGCGCTGGTGGGGGGTTGTCCGCTTTTTCCGCCCTTGCACTGTGTGCGCTGTTTGCGTGCACTTGTTGTGTGTGTGCCTACCTGCGTCTCCGCGGTACGTTGCGTCCTTGGTGGTGCATCAGCAGGAGCATGGGGAGGGCCTGCAGTGCTGGATTCATGCTCGGGGAGCCGCTTCTTCGTTGTCCGTTCTCGGCGTCCGTGTTACCGCTTCGGTTTGTCGTACGGTATCTCTTAGCCGTGGGAGCCGTTTGTTTGCGGCATCGTAATTTATACGCCGGGCGGGACGTGATTTCGTTGGACGGTGTGTGTCAGTTGAGCTGCGCCGCTACGTGTACGGGCGCACTTTGATGGCGGACGGTGTTGCTGGCTTGCCGGCGGTGTTTGGCCTACTTTTCGCATCGTAATTGGGCGGGCGTGTGGACTGCTGCGTGCCGGCGGTAACTGGTGGTTTTTGCATCCGCCAGCACGGCGGTTGTGCTTCCGCCCGCCATCGTATTGAGCCCCTTAATATTTATTATTTTATTTTATATATATATATATAAAATTCGATATTTTTTGCAACTATATTTTTTACATCGATATTTTTTTCCGATATATTTGTACTTACCTGTTTAAGTATAGGGAGTCGAAATTTTTGCATTCTATATTTTTGCATCGATATTTTTGACTTCTATGGGGCCGATTCCGATCTCGCTGGGAGAAGGCTCCGTCCGACTCGGATCCGGAGGGCTTTCTGACCGACTCGTGCTCTGGGGCTCCGAGCGCCCGAGTACGATGCGAACAAGCGCTGACGGACACGGGTCGCTCGGAGCCCCATTGAAGTCAATGGGAGCCTGTTGTATGACGCGTACATAAGCTCCCATTGATGAAAAAGGTACGTTTCGCACAAGGGCGCCCCCTGTAGTGGGGACGCGTCTGTGCTACCCGCACCGTACATGCATGTATAGGGGCGACCCTTGGATTCCCCCCTGTGATCGACTCATAAGGCTACGGGTGAAGGGGGGTCCGGCGCGGACCCCCGAAGTCCGCTTCCCGGAGCGTTTACGTGTCGGAGGCTCCGACTCGATCCGGCTGTCCGAATCGTGCATCGAACTGGCTGGGTCGGAAATCGCCTCCACTGCACGGCACGGTTTGCTTACGGACGGGACGTACGGAGCGGGTCGGACCCAGAAACGATTCGGTCGGCGATTTCGAGTTTCTCGCATCATACTAGCTCGCTCGTACAGCTGGACGAGTCGGTCGGAAAACACGCGTACGGCTCGTACTTTTTCCGGCCGGATCGCATTCGGAGCACTTCTGAGCGAGATCGGAATCGGCCCCTATATTTTTAACATCGATATTTTGTCAGTGAACCATAAAAAAAGTGCATGTTGTTGATATACATGAATCCAGTTGATTCTATGCGATGGGCAGACAATCTCCAATATACATTAGAGCTAGATGGAACATTTATAGGTAGCAACTCAAATCCAACCGTTCATTTAGACCTTTGGGACTACATGAGTCCAGTTTTTTCATCCAAAATGTTTCTCGTTGGAGTAACCATTTCTCTTTGGTTCTTTCTTCTTGAATAGGCACAGTTTCTAAGATTAGAAACCTCAATTGGCTGACATTATGTTTGTGCTTAGTAAAATGTACAGCAACCGGTGATTTTTCATTGTGGTTCTGAATATTGCTTTTATGTTCGGTGAGTCGAATTTTCATCTTTCATTCAGTTTTGCCCACGTAGACAAGGCCACATGGACATTTCAACATATAAACAACGTTCTTGGAATCACAAGTAGTTGTAGTGTGAAGCTTAATGAAAGTTCCTTGTATGGGTGCGTAATGGTATGCCCTTTAATGATATTGTTGCAATGTCCACAATTCAAACACTGTGTAGTTCCTTTGTGAACAGTGGTGGTTGATTTAACAGGTTTGGTTAAGCATTCTTTGAGATTTTTTGTTCTTTTGTATGCCGAAAAGTGGTGGATGGTTGAAAATTCCCTTAAAATCCATTTCTGTTTGTAACATGGACCAATGTTTCAACACAGTCCTCCTTATTTGATGACTCCGAGTAGAAAATTTAGAAACAAATACTGCTCTTTCTGTGTTGTTTAATGATTTCTGGTTTGTCAGCAATTGGTTTCTGTCTTTCATGTTAGCCCTTTCAATGGCTGTAGTTACAATGCTGTCGGGGTACCCTCTTTGTTTAAATTTCTCAGCCATTGTATTGCAATTTGTGTTATAGCTTTCCTCATTAGATGAAATTCTTTTGATTCTTAATAGTTGTGAGTACGGTAGATGTTCTTTAAGTGCTTTTTGGAGACAGCTGCTTTAATGTAATAAATGATTTGTGTCCGTAGGTTTGGTAAATACGTTTGTTTCCAGATTTTTCCCTGTACCGTGATTTCCACATCCAAAAATGTAATATGGCTCTTGCTTATGGTGTTAGTGAAACTGATACGTTCATCAATGGTATTTAAATCATGAATAGCAGAGACAGTTGTGATTCTTGACCTTTCCATATTAAAAATATATCATCGATATATCTCCAAAAGGTGATCAGATTTTTGGACCATTCAAGTTCTTGAAGAATATGGTTTGATTCGAACCGATGCATAAACAAATTCGCCTAGCACGGTGCCACACAATTTCCCATTGATGTACCTGATAGTTGTAGATAAAATTCTTCATTCCATGTGAAATAACTGTGGTAAAGTGTAAAATGCAGTATTTCAAGCAGAAATATTTTGAGATCTTCATTCATCTTGTCATTCAACAAAAAAGATTCTACAGCATGTAGACCTTGGTTGTGAGGAATAGAAGTAATTAAAGATCGTACGTCTATGGTGCAAAGAATGGGAACAGTATTGTCATCAAACTCAATAGATTTGATTTTGTTGAGGAAATCTGTGGTGTCTTTCCAATAGGTAGACATGCATTGGACGATAGGTTGTAAATGTCGATCCAAGTATCTGCCTATTGGTTCATGTATAGAATTTCTGGTAGAAACAATTCGTCCAAACGGTGGTTTCTGTAGATCTTTGTGGATTTTTGCAACATGTATATGTACGGACTACTTGGATGGTCTTGAATGAGATATTGTTTGTCAGTTTCTGTGATGGTGCCCATAATTAGTGCCTTATCCAGGATGGTTACAAGTATCTTCAAAAAATTTCCCATCAAGTTTGAATTTAATTTCATGTATGTGGAAGTGTTATGTATGAGTTCGTCAACACTCTTCAAATAGAAATCGGTGTCCAAAATGACCAATGCTCCTCTCTTGTCTGCCTTACAGCAAGTGATGGTTGAAATATTGGCAATCTGGGTGATAGCTCACCGTTCTTTCTCTGTTAAATTAGAACATTTTGGAGTTTGTTTTTTAAAAATGTTGTGAAAATCCTTTAAGATGATATTTTCAAAAGAGTCCAAGATTTTGTGGCCAGTTGGTGCTAAGAAGGTGCTTTTCTTTTTTAAACCCATAAGCGACCCTCCTTCTTTCTTGTCAAAAAAATGCCTGAGTTGCAAATTTCTCATACATTTGTAAAAACGTATTTGAATTTCAAATTCGTTAGAGTGATAGGTAGGAACAAATGAAGTGGCTTTTTGTAAAGTCTTCATTTGAAAGTGGGCCAACTGATAGCTAGAAATATTGATGACTAAGGGGCCTATTACGATGGCGGTCGGAAAACCTCCCCAACCGCCATGGTAGCGGGAAAAGACCGCCCGCATGGACCGCGACATCACCGCCGGTCGAATTAAGATGACCCGCGGTCGAAATCCGACCGCGGCGGTCTGATCGCGGGCCTTAACATTGCAGCGGTTGCTGCTGCCCGCAGCACCACTGCGATGCCGAAAGGAGCACGTCCTGCATTTCCCTGCACTGCGTGGCAGGCACTGCACAGTGCCTGCCACCTGGTACAGGGAAATGTAGGGAGGACCATAGGTACCCCCCCAGTGCACCCACACCCCCCAACACATTGGGGGCCCGCAACGGGCCCCTGGAAGACAATCTCCGCATGCCTTTCCATGGCAGTTTGACCGCTGAGGAAGGGCTGGCTACCGCCGGCATCATAATCCTGCCGGCGGAGCCTGCTCTGCACCGCCACCATTATCCCGGTCCTGCTCTGTCCACCAGGCTGGAGTGCGGATGGCAACCGGCGGAAAAGCGGTGGTCGGAATTTCCCACCGCCGCGGTCACCACCGCCATCCTAATTTGACCGGCGGTTTTCTTGGTTGCGATCGCGGGTGGATGTCCACCGCCGGTCCGGCGGGCGCCACCGCCGGCCCGGCGTTGGACATCCGACTGCCATCGTAATAGGCCCCTAAGTTTTTTGACTCCTTGTTGATTTCGCAATAGGTTGAGCCTTTGTCTTTGTGACCACGTCCCCTCGGGGTTCAATGCCGGTGTCTAGGCCTCTCTCTAAAAAAGGCACATCTGTGGTAGACTGAATAGAAGAAGGTTTAGAAGTAGATGCATCTCTATTCATGCTGTCTCTCATATGAAGTGGAACTTTCACCGTCTGCGAATTTTGTGGAAAATGTTTTTTGTTGCCGCCTCCGGGCTTGTATTTCAGCCGGGACTACAGGGGACCGAATGAGGTTTATAGCGGATGACTCGACATTACCAAATTGGAATCCTGGACGAGCACCCCAACCCCGAGCCTCGATATCTGCCTTAAATCCATTAGCATTGAATTTTTGCTTTTTAAAGTATCAGTGAGTACTTTGACTTTTTAACCACACACCTTGGCGCGTGTGTAGGTACCGCACTGGTTTTCACGTGGCACCTATCACTTTTGCCACTCACCTACCACTCACCTGGTCCTGAAGAAAGCCCCATTTACTTTCACATGAGGGGCTGAAACATGTAGACCGCCACACATAGTCAACTTAATGGTAATAATCCATGAGTAGTTGTACTACACATATTAATTCTTAGACATATCCTGAGCCGCCAACATTAAAATTAGAGGCAAGGATTCTCAGAGATATTTTTAACCAAATAAATTCACTTCACATCACACTTCACGCACCAACACCAGCTCCGCTGTAATCAGGCGTCGTAGCACAACCGCGGGGCACTCGGCCGCCCGGTTGGGACCCCAATGATGAAGCAAGACACCAACCAGGTTGGTGTGTGAGGGGTCTTTTAAGAACACCTAATGGGTCCAAGTTCATACTACATATAGTGACTTATCTACATACATATAGTGGGTTCGTCCATATTGTTTAAGTCTAGTACACATCCGGGGAACAGGACGCGCCCCTTAGCCTTATCCCTTGCTCTCCCATTGTTTTTCTAATGTATTTCAGCCCAACTGTACACCTCACCCATTTTATATTCGATGGTGTCATGTTTGAAATTTCGAATTTTTCTCTCATTGATTTCTTTCGTGTACTACTCTAGTTGTTTATTGATGTCAGCTAATGTTGTATACCGTTCATCCTTTGACATGTTATTCGAGAAATCACATTTCAACTGAATGATCTCTTTGTTTAATTCATCTAATAATTTGGATGGTTCTTCTACGATCAACAAAATTAGATCAAGGGAGAATTTGTTCAAAATAGCGTACCATTGTCTGGTAAATTTTGAATTGTTTTTGCACAAAGTGGTTTTTAAGGAAATTCTTAAGCCTCTTGGAATTCTTTGCGCTCTATGACATTTAATAAGAGTACTTGCATGTAAGCGCTGGTTTATTTCCAGCTTAGTGATGTAGAGTAATTGTTTGATATTGTTCTGGATAGATCCTGTACTAGTCGAAGCTGCATCCATTTCTTGGATTAAAGAGTATATGCGATGCGCTTCATCAGTAGAGAAACAAAAAGTATCCACTCTGTTGTCCGTTATATTTGAAATCTCTTCGTAAGACATCTTAGGAGTTAGGTGCACACAATAGTTGATCAGAAATCGTATATTCAAAGTATAAAGCTTCGAGGATTATAACACGTTAACTATAGACTGCCACAATCAAAGCTTTATACTTTGAAAATACCACAATTGAGTTTGTACCAGGCTACCCTCGTCCCTGATTTACTGGTCGGCACCTCTCCTATGCTGACAATCTGGTGAGACCCAGGTCCCAACCAAAACCCTCTCCTGTAGCTCTGCCTCAGATTCTATCTTGAATGGTGCTCAGTTCCTACCCCTACTCTCCTCAGGAGGAGGGTGCGCTGCTCTGCAGTCTGGCTAGGCCTCTATGGCGTGAGCTCTCTCTTGCTCTCTCCTTAGTTTGAGCCTTTCCTCAACATCACATCTAGATTGCCTCCTTTGTTCTTAAATATGTGCTGCTCTTTTAGGTCAGAATGTGCCTTTGAACTCGCTGCACGTTGTTTCTTCAGCTGCCTGAGCAAACCCTGTGGCTCCCACCTCATCATCCAATCCCAGAGGACTGGGATCCCATTCCTCGCCCCAGCTAGTTGTATCGTTATCCAGAACAGCTATGAATCTCCCTGTTAACCGAGTGTGTTCCCCTGACCTGGTGGGAGTGAGCAGGCATTGCACCGCAGGGGTTTGATGGGCAAAACGTGAAAGACGGGGTTGAGCTTCAGGGAGCCCTAGCACTGGATTGGGTTTGTGCCTGTGCCTGCCATCCTGCTAGCTTCTTGTGTCTAGACCAAACAGCTTGCAGCTTGGTAGGGAACCCTCTGGTTCCCTCGACTGGTGGGTTGGTGCATCCTAATGTGGGGATAGCTGGCATTTGGGATAGCACCTCCATACCTACATATGGCAGGGGGAGTGCTGACACTTTGCTTATCGATTGTGGGATAAGATTATCGGTCTGGGCCTCCTTGAAGACAGCCGAGATCTCTAATAGTGCCTCTCTCCTGTCCTTCTTCTGTCCTGCGTACTTAGTCCGATAATGTGTACTCATGTGGTCCATTATGTTAGTGTTGAAGGTTCCCTTTTCTGGTCAAGGAAACGTGTGTGCCTTAGTGTGAGTGTGCCATTCGTGGCAATACTTGTGAAGTGTCTTCGCCTGTGTGGGAAATCTGGTTTGCATGTGTTTTAGTGGTGACTTCATGAGAAATTGGGTACCTTTTAAGGGACAAATGCACCCTAATTTATCTGATATTTTGGGGACCTTTTTAGCTACACTTTGTTCATGGGGACCTATTATACTTGGGAGTTGTTAGTCCTAACTACTACCTACTATGAGCTCAAATTCTAACTAAGGATGCATCAATAGTTACAGTTCACAATCAAAAACAGAAATGCATATGATGTGTCACAACCTAGAAGAAATTGCAATTGTTAAAACATTATGAAATTCAGAAAAAATAGCATACTTTACTGTGATATAAAAGAGTGATTGTGAAAAAATGGCAACACCTTCATATGGCACATCAAGACATCGACACAACACAATCCTCAGACGGAATACAGTTGCATTAAATTTCTAGCATCGAAACATCAATGACACCTCAACAACAAATACCTTGCATCAATTTCAATACTACAACAATAATAAAAAACTGACAGAGAAAAAATGAAGAAATTTATCAAAAATACTTAGCCAGCTCTTAGCGCATGCTATCCTGTGACCAGGGGAAGCCCTGAGCGGTACACAGGACTAAGTGAGCCCGAAAGTCTGTTAATATCGCCTCCGGGACAAAGAAAAATTTAAAAATTTTAATGGAGAAAAAGAATAACTCGAAGAAACACAGGCCCCAATTTGCCACACATAAGCTTCACCTGATCTCCCAGATCCAAATCCTTCCCTAACGTCTGAATTGCACCCTGTTTCACAACCATGGGCTTAGCATACCATCTGTGTCACACCCAGAGGTCCAAGCAAATAACACCTCTCACTTCTTTCAGACACCACTAGTGTTTAAGAGACCGGTAGTACTGAGGAAAAACCTTTAGTCTGAAAATTAAGATTGAGGTGGCACCCTATATCACACCCAGAGCCCATGCGTACCATCTGTGTCTTGCCCAGTGGTCCAAGCGGTAACCCTGTATCACACCCATGGACAAGCGTACCATCTGTTTCATGCCCAGCGGTCCAAGCGGTAAACCTGTATCACAGCCTGGGGCAAGTGTACCATTTGTATCATGCCCAGCTGTCCAAGCGACTACTAATTCACCCTTCCTAGCCTGTTGACTGTCAAAGAAAGGTGACCTCTGTGGGATCACCTCCGAGGCTACCTAGTGACTACTCAGTTCGGGCACATAAAGTGTGTGTAATATGTCAGTGACAGGGAGCTCATGTTAAAGTTTTGTGCTTCTTGCTAGTTTGCCACACGCTAAATGCTGGGGACTAATGATTAGATGAGGTCTATAACCCTTCTGACAGCAGCTTCAGGACGGACCTCCGCCCCGCAGATACAGCAGAACTTCCAGTCAATTGAGGTGTCTGCTCACCTTCCTTACTGCGCAGATGTGAATCCGACCAGGCAGAGTCCTTCTCCTTCAGCCTCAGTCGGGTTCGAGGTACCAATCTCTCCTGGCTGGCTTGCCAAAATGTTGCTCAAATATGAATTTACCTTGAAAAAACAAAGGCAAGAGGTGGTTGGCAAAACAGGAACAGTTGGTTTAATTAAACACTTCGGGCAGGAGTACAACCCACAGAAATGGGTCTGAGGACTGTCTCAACGTACAAGCAATTTGTGCTGGCTTATGTATAGTTTTGGGTACAATAAAAGTACATACAGTGATCTTTGTTTGGTGAAGAAATGTGGGCATTGTCTGTGGAGTCATAAATAAATATTTTTGATAAAAGCAGGTGGCTCGACCTTGTGCAGACACAATGTGGGCCAGTGGGTAGCAGCATGAGGGGCGTTTGATCACTGCGTGTAATGTGTGTGCTGTGTCCTGATTGACTCTGTGTTCCTAACTACATGTGGCATTTGGGACTGCACGTATCCCTTTAACCATGTGTGCTTTATTAGGGCCAATTTCTCTGGACCATTGTGGTGTCGCTGCGCCTTTCTGGGGGACGGACCTGAGTTTCCTGTTTGTGCATTTGTCTGCCGACTACGTGCCATCCCACCTGTGACCTGTCAATCAGTTACTCTGGGCCTGGGTTGTAGAGCCTGCTTGATCACCAGTCATGGCTGCCGCCAATGTACAGTGGTGGGGCAGCAGGGCAGCAGCGGTGAGGGGGAAAAGATGGGTGAAGGGAGATAATTAATAATAAAAAGAACCGTACCTGATGCCGACCGGCAAGCTACCTTGCGTCTCAGTGCTCTTCTGCTCTCCCTGTGCCCATGGCAGTCCCTGGGACACCATTCACTGACTCCCCATCCAATCCAGACGATGCTCTCATGCTATGAGAGCAGCGTGGGGATTGGTCTGAGGGGGCTGGTTGGCTGCTCGCTTAGGCACAGGGAGTCTGTGCCGTTTCTCCACCCGGCTGTGGAAACCAGCTGGGTTGGAGAAACTTAAATGCACATGTCTGTTGGGCCAGCCTAAGACGGCCGGCCAAACTGACATGCGCATTTACAAGTGCCCATAACTCCTCCTCACAGTCCCTGTCTTGTCAATGGAGGAGAGGATTGCCTGGCCCTGCCTCGCCCTAGACTCTGCAGCATCCGTTGCCAGTGAAAACGAAAATGATAATAAAATTGTTTTAATATCGTTTTATTTTTCATTCGGCACTTAGTGGGGCTCCTCTCCTCTGCCATGAAGGAGGAGTCGCTGCTATTGATCAATCATTTGTGAGTCCGGGTTTCATGAGAGGCAAATTTGACAGTAGCGATGTGATTTAATTTGTATATGCAAGTTTACCATCATAAGCATTTGCATTGTTTTTATCAATATCAAAACTTTCATACATGGTCTACCACAGGGCGAGGAACCTGGGTATGCCTGTGCCATGACA
The DNA here is from genome assembly GCA_963921515.1 of Calotriton arnoldi. NCBI lineage: Eukaryota > Metazoa > Chordata > Amphibia > Caudata > Salamandridae > Calotriton > Calotriton arnoldi. The sequence continues at coordinate 665,535 of CAWUFW010007253.1, forward strand.
GGTGAAATGCAACTCACCTAGGTGTCCTAGAAGCATTCTAAAGGTAGGGCAAGCTGTTCTCTGTTAAACAAATGAAAAGACTTCCCTGCTGTGTTTCCACCTTTGGACATTGGTAGAGAATGAGTTCTTGCTGACAGAGTGAATGGAGTCTGGTCTCATTTGAGAGGAATTGTTTTGATTGGGGTCCTCTCTCTCAGGGAGAAAGGAGGTGTCACTATGTAGACCTATCCCTCGTGATGGAAGTGAGAGTTAGAGAGTTAGTCCAAATGGGATCTTGTCACTCTAGGCAATAGCTTGGGCATGATACAGGAGAGACACTGGGCTCCACACATTGACAGCTGCTGGCTAAAGCTATCAGTTTCCATGTAAAGCCTTCAAACTACACCACTGCCTCAGGGCGCAGCCCAATTCTGAATGAAAGAACAGCAAAGCATTTCTCCATCACCCTGCATAGGGTACATCAATCCAATTCCAGTTAGTATCAACAGTGATTGAACAGCTTTTTTTTTTTTAACATACTTTATTGATGACCATGACATTCTATCTATTGCAGTAATTATTGTACATTGACAGTCTTTTATATTTATAACAGATATTACATATGTTTGACATGAAATTACCATACATTTTCGTACTATGTAATAAGGATTAAAGAACCATTAGTCTCCCGTGGCAGCGGAAACATCCAGGGCATCGTACTTATGATCAAATAATCGGTTGTATAAAGCATGTACATTTCAAATTAACAAGAATAACAAATTCAACCACATCCCTTCCCTCCCTAACCCTCCCAACCCCCGACTCCTGGTTAGTCTTTACCGGATTTTCGTGATATTCCAAAGTAGGATGCCAGTATTGTAGTTCTGAGAGGTCTATAGCGCTCTAGAGTTACAGTGTGCGGAACTTGGTCTCTGACCCCGAAGACAAAGAATCCCAGAGTCTTGTAGTGTATTATGTATTATGTGGGTGGGGTATCTTGTAGGGGCCATAAGTCAAGTGATTCGAGATCATGCAACATGGTCTCCCATTCCATCGACATGGGTAGTTTCCGCAGCCCTCGTTCTTCTTCCTTTCGAAGGGCAGCTCCCTCCGCCCTCCCCCACTGGAGCATATCGGCCCGCCACCCATAGACCGTGGGACATCTGGGAGACTTCCATCTCATGGTGAGGGCTCTCACTGCTAAAACAAGGGCTAGGTCTAGAAATCTCATTTGTACCTTTTGTACCTTTGTGCGTTTGCGGAGACCCATAAGGCAGTTCAAAGCATCGTCTGAGACAGGTATCTGTGTGACTTCACTTAATGTGTGACGAACTCTCTCCCAGTAATCTCGAATGTGGGGGCATGACCAGAGCATATGAAGGAAGTCTGCCTCGTCTCCTTTACAACGGGGGCAACAGTGGGAGGAACTGGGGAACATGCGATGAATCCTCACAGGGGTGAGATATGACCTATGAAGTATCATTGTCTGGATGAATTTTAGTTTCGCGTTACGTGATACCTTTTTTGGGTGTTCCAGCATGCACTTCCAAGTTATGTCCGTGATTTCCGTGGAGGAATCCTCGGACCATTGCATTCTTAGGGATGTGAGTGTGATTGCAGCATGTGCTCGGATACCCGTATATAACCATCGTACCAAGTGTCCTCCGTTTCCCATATAGTATAAAAGGTGTACTAAGTTGTGTTGGGAGGGTTCACTGCGCTGTGGAGCCCATGTGTTTTTAATAGAGTATATGACAGCAGCGTGCAATAAATACAGACGTGTTGGAGCGCCCGTGGCCCGGACAAATGAATCATGGTCTAGCATAGTTCCGTCATTAAAAAAGCCCCAATGTCCACTATCCCCACGTCTACCCAATCCCGTATTCTGGCCCTTGTGAGTCTACCTTGTGGAGTAGGCTTGCCCAAAAGGGGGATATTCTTCGCGTAGGGAGGTGTCTGGGAGGCATATGATAATGCCTTCCTCCAGCATTGTAGAGCGATCTTCAGCAGGGGGTGGCTATCCCTCGGGATCTTGGCTTTAGGCAAGAGTAGTGCATGTAGCTCACCCCTGTTCAGGTCGCTAGATGTGTACCCAATTTCTTGCAAGTTTCTCCCCGCGGTCCAGTAAGAGAGCCACTGGAGTTGGCCGGCATAGTAGTAGGCCCTGAAGTCCGGGACCCCTAGGCCCCCGCTCCGTGTCTCCAGTTGCAGTTTCTGGAGGCTCACTCGTCTGCGTCCCGTTCCCCAGATTAGGTCTATCAGTATTGTATTCAATGTATTGAAAATGGACTGTGGAAAAATAACAGGTATGTTCACAAAATAGTATAATAAGCGGGGAAGCATCACCATCTTTGATATGGCGATCCGCCCCATCACCGATAGTGGTAGAGAGGACCAGAACGCTACACTGGCACGGAGGGATGCTATGGTCCGCATAATGTTACCTTCGATTTGATCCGCCTGTGTTCTGTAGACTTGAATACCTAAATATTTAAAGGTGGTGGGGGCCTCCGATAGGGTGTAATCACCGAACTGTAGAGTAGTGGGGCATGATGTTCCCTGAAAGAAATAAACCACAGATTTCCCCGGGTTTATGGCCAAGCCAGAAAGCCGTTCGAAGTTGGCAAACACTTCGGGGAGGGGACTGGTATCCGCTGTTAAGTCACGAAGGTATATGAGGATGTCGTCTGCGTAAATAGAAATTAGGTGAGTGAATCCGTTGATGGGTATTCCGAGCCTGTCTGCCGATCTTCTAAGTGCGATCGCCAGAGGTTCTAGCGCAATAACAAACAACAGAGGGGACAGCGGGCATCCCTGCCTAGTACCCCTATGTATTGTATATTGGTCTGATATATAGCGGCCCGTGCGTGCTCTGGCCGTGGGAGATGTGTATAATAACCGTACCCATTTTAAGTATGTGTCCAGGAACCCGAAGCGTTGAAGCGTCGCAAACATGAAGTCCCAGGAGAGAGAATCGAAGGCCTGTCGGAGGTCTAGTGCTATGCATCCTGCTGCCTAATACGCATGTGGAGTAGCTTTCATGACGTAATGAAGTCGCCGGATATTAAGGGATGTACTACGGTTCTGTAGGAACCCGCATTGGTCCCCGTGTATAAGTGCATTAAGGTGGGGCTGTATACGGTTAGCAAGAGCTTTGCTCAGAATTTTATATTCAGTCGCTAGTAGTGAAAGTGGTCTATAATTAGAGAGTTCTAGGCCATCGCGACCTGGCTTGGGTAACGATGCGACCAGAGCTTGCATAGTGGAGTGTGGTAGATGCCCAGTCTCGAAGGCAGCTTTATATACTGCTTCCAGTGTCGGTATTAGAGTCTCTGAGTATGTATGATAGAATTCAATGGGTAACCCGTCAATCCCCGGTGTTTTATTACGATTTAGGCTTTTTATCGCAGCTCTAATTTCCTGCCGGGTGATGGGGCCGTTAAGTTCCTGTTGTATGTCGTTGGGAATTGTCGGGATGGGGAGATCCCGCAAGAATTCCGCTATCGTGGAGTCTTCTACAGGAGTAGGTGCTGCGTAAAGCACACTAAGGTAGTCGTGGAAGGCTATATTTATCTCTCTCTGGGTATGTACTATATGTCCCTGAGGTGTGCGGATTCTAGTTATGACCGGTGGATCGGGTTTATCCTGGACGATACGGGCAAGTAGTGTACCCGACCTGTCTGCCTCTGTGTGTTTGTGCTGCAGAAATGCTCTATGATCTATTGTCCGCAGTGTCTCCAGGTTTGCCGCATGGTCCGCCCGGGCCGCTTGCAACCTGTCTTTTTTTGCAGGGTCCGTCACTGCTTCCTGTTCCAGCATAGTCATTTGTTGTTCTATCCTCAGTAAGTGTTGGTGTATCTCCTGTCGTGCCCCCACTAGCTGCCCTATCGATGCCCCCCGTATCACCACTTTCAGGGCATCCCATTCAATTAGGTTAGAGGAGGCCGTGTTCCAATTTTCAGTTAGGTAATTTGTTATGGTATTGGAGAGGACTGCGCGAAATGGAGCATCCTCCAGCAGTTGCGGGTGCAGTTTCCAGGTGGGTACTGGGGTGGGGACTTTACCCCAGTTAAGTGTGAGTTCTAATGGATTGTGATCTGAGAAGGTTTTGCTAGGTATGTGGAATGGCAGACCTGGGTAATATTGGATCTGGTACAGAGGAATCTGTCTATTCTGGTATGGAGGCTATGTACTGGAGAATAAAATGAGTATTCTTCATGAGTAGGGTGTAGACAACGCCATGGGTCTGAAAGCTCCCAGCCATTAGCCCATGTACCAAATAAGTCAGCTAATTTACTGGCGTTTGTACCATGGAGGGGAGGGTGTGATCTATCCAGGGTAATGTCCAGTACAGCGTTCCAATCACCCTCCAACACCCAGGGAATGCCGTCCCAGTCAGCCAATGCCGTTCCCAGTCGATGCAGGAAATGATCTTGATCAAAATTAGGGGCATAAACACTGCCGAGGATCACTAGGGAGCCGTCCAATGTTCCTTTCATTAGGATGTATCTCCCCTGGTCATCCACACGACGCTCTATTTCAAGGAATGGGACCCCATGACGTACCCAAATGGTTGCCCCCCTGGCAAATGCAGAGTAGTTAGTGGAATAAATCTGTCCCCTCCATTTTTTACGTGTTTTTTGAGTTTCGGACTCGGTTAGATGAGTTTCCTGTAGGAACACTATATGAGCCTTACGCCTGAGAAGATATGCATGTACACGATGTCGCTTCTGGATCGCCCCCAACCCACGTACGTTCCATGTAATTAGGTTATAAGACCCTAATGTGGTTCCCATCCTAGGCATATCGCTATGTAACATGTGGAGCTCCACTTTATATGGAGCCAGCCATTCAAGGTCAACCAGGAGTCCCCTTTTCCCTGAATGTTAACGAAACATGGCGCAGCGCTCGAACTACGCTGGGCCCAACAATAATTCAAAAAAGTTACATAACAAATAACGGTGCATACGCTTGTAGGGAGGCTGCCGCCTTCAGTCGCTGCCATACCCTCAGTGAGGTCAACTACTTGGCGGCTCTACGGGATCCCATGGGGGGGTGTTATAATTACATTTGTCGAAGACAGTATTAGTCGCCTGAGGTGATTGAATGTATTAATCAGCTATGGTTCCTGTATAGACAAAGCCCAATATGCGTATATAGTGGGGTGGTTGATGTGTATAGTTATAACAAACAATCCATGCCTCCATATTAAGGTACAGGTTATAACACAATGATAGCATATGTTATTTGATTATGCTAAAAGGATACGAGAAGCGTCGTGTGTTGATGTCCATGCTGTCCATAAAACCTTGTGTCATATAGCCATGTCAAAGACAGACTTATCCCTGTCCTCCTGACCCTCCACCCCAATATACATTCAACTTCGTGTTATCAACGTTTTGATATAGGACCGTTTAAGAAAGGATACAATGGGCGCCATGGGTGTGGAGCCCAAGCCAGCAGCACACGTTTCTGATGAACAGTTCCAAAAAGGGGGGGTCTACCAGCACGGCAAGTGGTCTCCATAGCTTTCAGTTATCGATGATATTGTCCGCCGTCTGGGGAGTCATTGTAGGGAACAGTGTTATACTATGCTCTGAGTCTGAATTCAGAGTACTGTCCTCCGAGTCCGTGGGGATTTTGTTGGAGTCCTCCCGGAAAGTCCCAGCGACGGCAAGGGCTCCCTCTTGGTCACGACGTTGCTGTGCGCGCGATGGTCCCGCGCCTCCCTTGCCCTGATTGTGAGTCGGATGTCCACGAGATCCTGATGAGGGAAGCTCGCCGGTGCCCCGCGAGGATGCATCTGACTGGCTGACCTGGCTGGGACCCAGCCCCATAACTTCGAGCCATTCCTCGGCGTCCGCCGGACTCTCAAAGAAGTGTGTTTTTTTTATCACAAATAACTTTCAGTCTGGCGGGGTATAGCAGTGCGTATTTGAGTTGTGCTTTCTGTAGTTTCTTCTTTACGGTTTGGTAGGACAATCGTTGTCTCTGAACCATGATGGTGTAGTCAGGGTATAGTGAAATGCAGTGATTTTCGAACTGGACCAGTTTTTTTTTCTCTCACTTTCTGTAATAAGACATCGCGGTCCCTGTAATTCAGGATTTTTACTATCAGAGGGCGAGGTGGTGCGCCAGGTTTGGGCGGTCCCGTTGGGATTCTATGTGCCCGCTCGACACAAAAGTAGGAGGAGAGTCCTTCTCGTGCAATATGGTCCCTGAGCCATGCCTCCATAAATTCTGCCGCTCTAACACCTTCACTGCGCTCTGGTAGGCCAATTACGCGGATGTTATTGCGCCTATATCTCCCTTCCGCATCCTCCACTCGTTCCAAGAGGCCAGTCATTTGTTGTTGTAGCTGCCGCAGTGTTGTAGAGTTTGCTGTGACTCGAGGGTCCAGGTCTTCAATGGTTTGGCCATGGTCTTTGACGGTGTCAGCTAGTTTACCATGCTCAGCCCTGAGTATTGTAAGGCCTGTAGTGAGCGTGCCGATTTGGCGTTTAAGTGCCGTCCTGGAATCCCGGATCTCCTGAAGCATTAAGTCCAGTTTATCTGGTGCAGTCTCCACAAGCTCCGCAGTTATGGCCCCTGGTGAGGAAGGCCGACTGGATAGTTCTGCCGTGGAGGGAGGGCCCGCTCCTTGTTGGCCCTCTAGTGTTTTTGCCCTTACTCTGCCCATGGTGTGAGTCTGTCGTGCGGGTGCAGTGTGGCGTCCACTGAGCAATCAATTATGTAGAGGGATGGGCAGGGCCAAACCAATCTCTGGCAAGCCGTGGGCGTGGGAGGCCAGTAGTAGCACTTTATTTATGGCAGAGTCAGATGGCCAGAGTGTTCCTATGTAGGACTCAGAGATAGCACTTCCTTTGTATAAGTACAGACCGGGATGGCAAGGAGGAGGGCCACACTATAACTAACGTGTAGTACCGGTCTCTAGGCTTAATACATGTAGTTATTGGTTCAAGAACGGCTCCATATCTGTATTGCTGCCCAGGTTTGCCAGTTCGTATCTCTCCCCATGTGGGCCCACTCTCATGGAGCACAGTACGGTCTCCCCTCGCCTCCTCGGCTGTCCCGCCGATCCTACGCCCGTGGCGCAGACCTCACCTCGAGGCACGGCAGCACAGTATATGTAATGGCGGGCGGAGCGGGGCCCTCGCAGCGGCGTCACTTGTTGTGCAGTGGGGAGGGACGCCCCCACTGTAGTTGCCGGGCGGGATCGACACTGTCCCTCCAAGGTCACGGAGCCACCCCCGGCCACCGTCCACACGGGGGGGGGAAGGGGAACCAACCGCGCACCCCGGCAATGCAATCAGGTGTAGGGTGGAATATCGGTCAATATGGGCCTGTGCGGGCGTCACCACTCACCGCTGCTCTCCTTGGTGAATCTTCCTGTCCCTTCGGCGTGGCCCCTTTCATCGGCAGATGATCCGAGATGGGTATATAGGATGCAGGCTGTCCGACCGCTCTCCGTCGTTGGCGGCCACCGCCTCGCGGCGCGCCCGCCCTCTTGCACTCAATCGCGGCCCTCTCGGATGTCGGAGCCGAGCACACAGGAGGAGAGCAGCGCCGCCGGCGAGGTCAGGGGGAATGCAATCCCCACGGCGTCCAGATATGTACCTCCTCACTCTCAGTGATCAATATTATCAGGCGGGCCTCGTAGCATAGCGCTCCAGCCTCTCACGCCCTGCGCATTTACAGTTTGCTGGATGACGCGGTCCTCGCTCGGCGTCCGTCCAAGCACAGCAGTGGGCCGGGCCGGTACCGAAACCCCTTCTCCCCAGCGATTACGAAAGTCTCCCGGGGTACAGAACCAGTCCGGGGGGTCCCAGCGTCACCTCAGTGATGTCTGTGGTCGTCCGTTGCCCCGGCGTTGGCACAGGATAAGTGAAAACCCCCCCAGGGAACCGGAGCTCTACCAAGAGTCGACCGCCATCTTAGGCGGCTAGCCACGCCCCGATTGAACAGCTTTAAAGAAGGTTTGTTACCATAATTATAAATACTCAGATGCCTATGGCAAGTTCTAGTCCAACCACAACTCATTTTACTGTGCAACAGTCCAAATGTTTTGAGGCCAGAGCCACTCTGTCTACCTCACTGATGCATGTATCCTGTGAAGTGTTGGCCTGGGCACATGAGAGCATGCTCCCTTATTTCAACCTCAACACAAAGCACTTGCTCCACCTCTGCGCCTTCACACCAGTTCTAGCTTGATGTAAGATGCTTTATGATTTGATCACTGGTGCCACAGCCATACACTTAAAAGGCAGCCAATGTCATGAACAGCATCCGCCTTAAATGTGTGTAGAGCTGCCTCTGTACTATGACACCACTTCTACTCTATTTGCTGAACAGTTTTGCTACTTCCTAATTTTCACCCTCCAACCCCCTCAGAAGAGTTAACATTAAGGGGCCGATTCCGATCTCGGTCGGAGGCGCACCTAACATCATTCGGTCGGGAAAAAAGCCATGCGAATGCCTGTTTCCCGACCGATCCGCACATTATTCCGAACGAGCAAGTACGATGCGCACAACAGCATAGATTCCGACGCAGTCGTACTCACCCAATCCAGGTCCTGTTCCCCGACCGAGCCGGATCCGTAAACGCAGAATCGAGTCGCACGGAAGCCAAAATGCAGCCCCGTCCGGCCGGACAAGTACGATGCGCTTCCCGTACGCGCCGAACCCGTCACTACGCACGGCACGTCAAAGCATCCGGAAGAGGCGCACATAAGCTCCGATTCGCGCCACAACACGATCCACGGCTACGAGACGAACACGCCAGCGACGAGGACGAGGCGAAGCAACGAGAAAGACGAACCAACCATGAATCCCATCGTGCCGATCCTACCAATATTCTACATCTACTACCGGAACAGGCACGGACGCGTACGGCGCAGAAGGTAAGTCAGACACCAACCACAAAAACAAACTACACGTACCCGACATATCACACACACACAGAGGGATGCAGAAATTACTTACACCAGCAACAGCAACACCATAGGGGCGGGATGGCCATCACCAATGCCACATATACACATAGGGGCCTGGATGCCTACCACTACTACCACCTCTACCCAGGGGGTGCCAGATGCCTACCACTACTACCACCCTTACCCAGGGGGTGCCAGATGCCTACCACTACTACCACCTCTACCCAGGGGTGCCAGATGCCTACCACTACTACCACCCCTACCCAGGGGGTGCCAGATGCCTACCACTACTACCACCTCTACCCATGGGGGGCTGGATGCCTGTCACTACTACCACCCTTACCCAGGGGGTGCCAGATGCCTACCACTACTACCACCCTTACCCAGGGGTGCCAGATGCCTACCACTACTACCACCCTTACCCAGGGGTGCCAGATGCCTACCACTACTACCACCCTTACCCAGGGGGTGCCAGATGCCTACCACTACTACCACCCTTACCCAGGGGGTGTCAGATGCCTACCACTACTACCACCTCCACCAAGGGGTGTCAGATGCCTACCACTACTACCACCCCTACCCAGGGGTGCCAGATGCCTACCACTACTACCACCTCTACCCATGGGGGCTGGATGCCTGTCACTACTACCACCCTTACCCAAGGGGTGCCAGATGCCTACCACTACTACCACCTCTACCCAGGGGTGTCAGATGCCTACCACTACTACCACCTCTACCCATGGGGGGCTGGATGCCTACCACTACTACCACCTCTACCCATGGGGGCTGGATGCCTACCACTACTACCACCCTTACCCAGGGGTGCCAGATGCCTACCACTACTACCACCCTTACCCAGGGGGTGCCAGATGCCTACCACTACTACCACCTCTACCCATGGGGGCTGGATGCCTGTCACTACTACCACCCTTACCCAGGGGGTGCCAGATGCCTACCATTACTACCACCTCTACCCAGGGGGTGCCAGATGCCTACCACTACTACCAACCTTACCCAGGGGGTGCCAGATGCCTACCACTACTACCACCTCTACCCAGGGGGTGCCAGATGCCTACAACTACTACCACCCCTACCCAGGGGGTGCCAGATGCCTACCACTACTACCACCTCTACCCATGGGGGGCTGGATGCCTGTCACTACTACCACCCTTACCCAGGGGGTGCCAGATGCCTACCACTACTACCACCCTTACCCAGGGGGTGCCAGATGCCTACCACTACTACCACCCTTACCCAAGGGGTGCCAGATGCCTACCACTACTACCACCTCTACCCAGGGGGTGTCAGATGCCTACCACTACTACCACCTCTACCCAGGGGGTGTCAGATGCCTACCACTACTACCACCCCTACCCAGGGGGTGCCAGATGCCTATCACTACTACAACCTCTACCCATGGGGGGCTGGATGCCTGTCTCTACTACCACCCTTACCCAGGGGGTGCCAGATGCCTACCACTACTACCACCTCTAAGCAGGGGGTGTCAGATGCCTACCACTACTACCACCTCTACCCATGGGGGCAGGATGCCTGTCACTACTACCACCCTTACCCAGGGGGTGCCAGATGCCTACCACTACTACCACCCTTACCCAGGGGGTGCCAGATGCCTACCACTACTACCACCCCTACCCAGGGGGTGCCAGATGCCTACCACTACTACCACCTCTACCCAGGGGGTGCCAGATGCCTACCACTACTACCACCTCTACCCAAGGGTGTCAGATGCCTACCACTACTACCACCTCTACCCAGGGGGTGTCAGATGCCTACCACTACTACCACCCCTACCCAGGGGGTGCCAGATGCCTACCACTACTACCACCTCTACCCCTGGGGGGCTGGATGCCTGTCACTACTACCACCCTTACCCAGGGGGTGCCAGATGCCTACCACTACTACCACCCTTACCCAGGGGGGTGCCAGATGCCTACCACTACTACCACCCCTACCCAGGGGGTGCCAGATACCTACCACTACTACCACCTCTACCCAGGGGGTGCCAGATGCCTACCTCTACCCAGGGGGTGCCAGATGCCTACCACTACTACCACCCCTACCCAGGGGGTGCCAGATGCCTACCACTACTACCACCTCTACCCATGGGGGGCTGGATGCCTGTCACTACTACCACCCTTACCCAGGGGGTCCCAGATGCCTACCACTACTACCACCCTTACCCAGGGGGTGCCAGATGCCTACCACTACTACCACCTCCACCCATGGGGGGCTGGATGCCTGTCACTACTACCACCCTTACCCAGGGGGTGCCAGATGCCTACCACTACTACAACCTCTACCCATGGGGTGCTGGATGCCTGTCACTACTACCACCCTTACCCAGGGGTGCCAGATGCCTACCACTACTACCACCTCTACCCAGGGGTGCCAGATGCCTACCACTACTACCACCCTTACCCAGGGGGTGCCAGATGCCTACCACTACTACCACCTCTACCCAGGGGGTGCCAGATGCCTACCACTACTACCACCCCTACCCAGGGGGTGCCAGATGCCTACCACTACTACCACCTCTACCCATGGGGGCTGGATGCCTGTCACTACTACCACCCTTACCCAGGGGGTGCCAGATGCCTACCACTACTACCACCCTTACCCAGGGGTGCCAGATGCCTACCACTACTACCACCCTTACCCATGGGGTGCCAGATGCCTACCACTACTACCACCTCTACCCAGAGGGTGTCAGATGCCTACCACTACTACCACCTCCACCCAGGGGGTGTCAGATGCCTACCACTACTACCACCCCTACCCAGGGGGTGCCAGATGCCTACCACTACTACCACCTCTACCCATGGGGGGCTGGATGCCTGTCACTACTACCACCCTTACCCAGGGGGTGCCAGATGCCTACCACTACTACCACCTCTACCCAGGTGGTGTCAGATGCCTACCACTACTACCACCTCTACCCATTGGGGGCTGGATGCCTACCACTACTACCACCTCCACCCAGGGGGTGCCAGATGCCTACCACTACTACCACCCTTACCCAGGGGGTGCCAGATGCCTACCACTACTACCACCCTTACCCAGGGGTGCCAGATGCCTACCACTACTACCACCCCTACCCAGGGGTGCCAGATGCCTACCACTACTACCACCTCTACCCAGGGGGTGCCAGATGCCTACCACTACTACCACCTCTACCCATGGGGGCTGGATGCCTGTCACTACTACCACCCCTACCCATGGGGGGCTGGATGCCTACCACCAACAACACCCCCACTCACAGGATGGCTAATACATGACACAACAAGCACACACCAACATAAAGAATGCAACATAAAGACATCCCCCCAACACCATGACAAGCGTGTGTAGACTGTGTCAAATGCCTACAACACTGAACATGACTTTGAACATACAATGTGACCCCCTATCACATGTGCCACACATAAATGTGTGTGGCCCCCACAATGCAAGCAGGCCATGACCATTGTGGCAATAGGGTCCAAAACCCCATCATCACAGTGACCAAAATGTAAGTGTGGGGTCCATAGCTGAAGCACATCTTGAACATTGTGGCAATGGGGTCCAAACCCCCATCATCACAGTGACCAAAATGTAAGTGTGGGGTCCATAGCTGAAGCACATTTTGAACATTGTGGCAATGGGGTCCAAACCCCCATCATCACAGTGACCAAAATGTAAGTGTGGGGTCCATAGCTGAAGCACATTTTGAACATTGTGGCAATGGGGTCCAAACCCCCATCATCACAGTGACCAAAATGTAAGTGTGGGGTCTATAGCTGAAGCACATTTTGAACATTGTGGCAATGGGGTCCAAACCCCCATCATCACAGTGACCAAAATGTAAGTGTGGGGTCCATAGCTGAAGCACATCTTGAACATTGTGGCAATGGGGTCCAAACCCCCATCATCACAGTGACCAAAATGTAACTGTGGGGTCCATAGCTGAAGCACATTTTGAACATTGTGGCAATGGGTTCCAAACCCCCATCATCACAGTGACCAAAATGTAAGTGTGGGGTCCATAGCTGAAGCACATTTTGAACATTGTGGCAATGGGGTCCAAACCCCCATCATCACAGTGACCAAAATGTAACTGTGGGGTCCATAGCTGAAGCACATTTTGAACATTGTGGCAATGGGGTCCAAACCCCCATCATCACAGTGACCAAAATGTAAGTGTGGGGTCCATAGCTGGAGCACATTTTGAACATTGTGGCAATGGGGTCCAAACCCCCATCATCACAGTGACCAAAATGTAACTGTGGGGTCCATAGCTGAAGCACATTTTGAACATTGTGGCAATGGGGTCCAAACCCCATCATCACAGTGACCAAAATGTAAGTGTTGACAAAGAAAAAGCTGCAACTGCCAAACTGCATGGATGATTCCTGGTCACAGAACAACAAACACATCAGTGGCAAAGTAGTGCTTGTGTCCCATAGCAACATAGATTGGGGGAGGCAAACAGTGCAGTGCAAACAAGACATACCTTTGGCCATGTGCAGACAAACATCACCCATGGGGGCTGACACTGTCAACATTCATCAATGACACAATGACAGAAGTGACCATCAGAATGCAGACCCACATATTTGCACCAATGGGCACACAAATGCAGATACCCTGTGGAGACTGTAGATGTGAGGTGAACAGATACCATACCATGGCAGCAATGGGACACACAAACAATGATCATTGTGCTGACTGATGACCTAGGAGTCCCAGGGACAGCAGGGGAAACACACCAAACAACATACAGCCAATGGCACACTAAAGATATGCCAATGCAGTGGTGCAGATGCACAAACACAAACAGACAGACCCACACTGCACATCAAACACTACAGGTGAGGGGGGGTGGTACCAGTGTCCCCAGGCAACCACACAACACATGAGGAGGCCTGAATACCAATTACACAGATGTGCATACAGTGCCACACAAAGGTAACTCATGGATCCAAATCCCCTATGTGGACAATCAGGCATTGTCAGATGAGAGGGAGCACAAATCACACATGTCACACAAGCATGTAGGAACAGCAACTGACACAGCAAGACACAGAGACACCACAGCACTACCCCCAGGGCCCCCACAATGTGGTGACCCTGGGCTGCATTACAATCCCACTGTGATGACAAAGCTAGATGTCGTTCACACTGTGAACAACAGTCATGTGTCCTGAGCAACAAACTACCATCACACCTACACAAGCACAAATCAATCAGCACGGCCAGTAAGCCAAGGCCAACATGGAGGCAGGGGTCTAGCCGGGCAACAACTCTCATCTGCACACACTCAACACCACACACCTCGACGTCCAACAATGTGCAGCAGTGAAGCTCACATGCACTGGTGACATTGCACATGCACCCATGACAGTCCCAGGGGGGGTGGTGGGAACCAAGGTGCAGAAACACATCACACATGGCCACTCAACAAGACTCCTGAATGTCTGACACACTGCACACTACGCTGTACATGGACATGACGGCAATACCACACCAACCAATGGGATCCCAGCCACAGTCACACACCAATGAAGAAGCCAAGGTCACCCACAAAGAACACACATAGACAACTACCAACATTGCAGCCCTGACCCTGAGGAGTGCCAGCAGTCACACACACAACGTGTCACAACCAATGAAAGCTAACACAAACCGGAAATCACATGACAGGTGTAAACAACAAGTGCCAAGGGGAATCCTGACTGTGACCCATCAGCGTCTGCCCACAAACTCAGCCCTGACAGCAAACACACCTATGGGTGACACCCTGATGACCAGTAATGTGCCATGCACCCACATCACAGAGAACCCAGGGAGAAGACTTTGGGGGAACATAGGTCAACTCAGCAAGCATCACAAACAGGAACATCACTAGGGATCCCAGCATGCACAGCAAAATGGAAGTGAACACACAGACATGCTCATACAACACACACCTTGGGCGCAGGCGATGTCACAGGAGTACACACTGCCATGAGGGGACTCCACTCCTGTGTGAGGAAAGCTGTGCCATATGTCGCATCAGTAGGGCTCCATCATGTCAGCAGAACACTTGGTCACACAGTCAACAATTAGCACCAAATGAAGGCTCCCGTCACATCAGCCTGGTCATGGGAGTGTCAACTAAATCATCAGCACAGATCCAACACACATGTATAGCAAGTTGCACTGACAACACAGATGAGTCCTTCCCCATTGATGCCCAAACCTGCATGTCCAGTGGAGATGGCCACACGGTCAGGGAAGTAGACTAATTGAACAATGGCAAGCACAGCAGATGTGCAGGGGTGGAAGCCACAGATGTGACATTGCTAATGTAAGTAGGAAATCCCATTGCCAAATATTGAAAACATGACACCCTCAGATGCTGCTAAGGATGAAATGGATACACCACAGGATAGGACACAGTCCCCCTGGACCACATGGGTTCCTGCACAGTAACACTTCATTTTCATGAGACCAAATATCACCATCACTGCAGCAAGGGCATGGTTGGCATCATCAACATCATGTACATCAGAAGCAAAAGCACTAGAGAACAGAAAGTTGCTTTATTCAGCATATGTGGGTTCAAAAGTTGAAGTCATGTAAAAAATAAACAAAGGCCAATGGCCAGTCCATCATGAAAGTCAAAACAGGGTGACAGTGGCAGATTTCACCCTACGCATGCCTGCACTGATAAAAACCAGGGACAATCCCCTCGGAGGGGCATACGGGTGGGCAGGCCAGGCACCGCAGGGACAGGATCAGGGCTCACCAGAAGGAGGCAGGGAAGGGGTGGTGGGTGCTGGAGAGCCACTGACAACTGCAGTGGAGGTGTCTGACATGGTGTGTGCCGGCACAACTGGGAGGCATGACTCAGATGGTGTGGGTGCCGGCACGAATGCAGTGGACCGTGCAGATGGAGTGGACAGGTTCGCCACTGCAGTGCCCAAGTCAGACAGGGTGGTAGTGGACTCCACTGCAGTGCCTACCTCCAGGGGAGGAGAATGGGGATCAGGTAAGGTGGGCAGGACAGAGGGGAGGACACCCTCACCACACCAGTGGCACAGACAAGTGCAGCAGGGGGTGTGGGGCCAGAAGAGCAAGTGGCAGGGGGAGAAGGCCTGATCCTTTTGGGGATGGTGTATCTGTGGGTGGGGGAACCTGGGGCAGGGTGTGGTGGGGGCACCTGTGGAGTGGGGGCCTGAGGGATGGAGGAAGGAGACTTGGTGCCTGAGCTGCAGGGCGGCGGCGGGGTCTTGCTCTTCCGGGTCCGGGAGCGGCGTCAGTCGGTCTGCGCCTGGGGGAGGGTGTCCGGGGGCGAGGGGCACTCCGCTCCGTGTGGGTGGGCTTCCTCTTCCCCCTGAATGCTGTATCAGCTGGATCGGAGGGGAAGAGGCCGAGGTCACTGAGGAAGAGCCGCTGTGTCTTTGGGGTTGCAGGTGAGGCAAGGGAGGGGGCTTTGGAGGGAGAGGCAACTGAGGACTGTGCAGTGCTCGTGGATGCGTGTGTGTGTGTGTGCCTGGGCCCCATCCCCTGTGAGTGTGGTTTCAGTCCCCTGACTGTGCGTGCGTGTGCGTCTTGTTGGTGGCGTGTGTGTCTGTGTGCTGCTCGTGTCTGTGCTGGTGTGTGCCTGTGCCGGTGTGTGTGTGCTTGGGACAGGTAAGGTGCTGGGGAGTGTGGATGGGGCAGAGGCAGGAGGGGTGAGGGACTGTCGGAGGAGGGACACTGCTGCCGTCAGGGAGGAGTCCATGGACCTATTGCCCCTCTGTAGGGCAGACATGCCCGATGAGATGCCCTCCATGAACGACACCAGCTGAGTCAACAGAGTGGTGTGTGCATGGAGGACACTCAGCATCGCTGTCTGCCTTACATGGAGCTGGCGAAGGAGGTACACAGACTCCTCACTCAGGGCAGCAAGGGACACAGGGGCAGGGGGTGCAGTGCCTGGCCCGAAGGAGACATGCTCCCAAACATGGAAGCCTCCACGGACCTCGGGAATGGGAGCCGATGGGAGGGCGGTGGTGGTGGTGGCGGGGACAGCAACACTAGCTGGGGTGTGGTGGCTGCTGACACCCGCCTCCATAAGGGAGTCATCCTCCGAGCTGCTGTGGTCCTCAGCTGAGGTGGATGGTGCTGAGGACTCCTCGGTGTGGCTCCCCTCGCCCTCCGTGCCACTGGGTCCCTCCGACCACTCCTCGGCTGCTGACCCAGTCTGGCTCTGTGGCTCCTCCTGGTCCGTGGAGCTGTCCCCTCCTGTGGCCGTGGATGTATCTGCAATCAATAGGGAAACAGACAGACATCAGTCACCTGCACCGAACGCACACACCACAGTAAGTACAGCACATTACAGAGCAAGCCCTGGCACCCTTAGTTGAACATTGCTAAAAGTGCCCAAACAGAACAGGAGAAGCCAATTGTCAGTCTGATGGTCAACCATGGCACTCACATCCCACCTGGCCTTGCACCCATCTGTCTGGTGTCTGTTGGATGGCAATACCCCAGTGTGGACACATGCACCACCTACACAGTAGTTGGACAGTGCAGAGAACCCGGTTAAGCATGTGAACATGCACACATCACAACTCTTGCCACTGAGTCAGTACAGGTGTCCGGATGAAAGGGATGCCCAGAGTCAAATAGGAAATGCATGTGATGCATACCAGCGACAGACACCATGATGCACCCATGTCCTGATAGCCATTGCCACAATGGTGTGCATGTAGCACATGTCACTGCCCTGCAGGATCACTAATAGGAAGTCACATGCCATGGCACAGGCATGCCTGCTAAGTCATACATCACTGTCTCCAGTCACATGGGCAGGGCAGCCAGACAACAACACTCTGCACTGTGTCACAATAGTAGGTCATGGGGAATGCAAGTCCTGGAGCTGAACAAGTGCACATGTACATCCCCCACACATCACAACATCTGAACCCTTATCTGTCCAGGTCATACCGATTGGACATATGGGAGACCTGTAACACAACCCTCTGAACCTGAGCACCTCACAATCTGCTGTGAATGGGAAACAGCTGCCTGAACTTCACATTCGCATACCCCAGTCTGCACGGTCAGGTGATCAAACACCTATGTGTCACACAAGTATCGTCTCCTATGGTCACATCTCCGGTGGCATGCTGAGCCCCAACCGAGAAACATCCCAGCAGTCCTGACAACGAAGCCACAGCACACTGAAACAGAGGCAGACACCTGAGGGGACAAATCACTGAGCACAACGTGTCAGCTGATACATGGGAGTGGGAGTACAGAGTGTATTGTATGGCCTGGAGTAGGCATGACTGTCCTGCCCCACATGAATGAGGGATGAGCCCTGGACAGTAGGCAGCTGGCTAAGTATGTGTGACACACGTAATATACACACTCCTGGGGCCCAAACATTGTTCCCACCCGCAGCATGGGTGTGTGCCAGATACCCCAGGCACATGTGGTGGATCAGCTCAGCAATTGGACCACATATCAAAGTAACACGCAGATTACATGTCAGAACACAGGCATTGTGTAAGCAATGGACCCACCCATGATGCCCACCACAGAGTTAGGGAAACAGATGCTGTCCCCCACCTTGAGTCAAGCAAACTGCAAGGACACAGTACCCAAGTGACACAATTCCCTGACTGTAAGGGCCACACCTGGGTATCAGATGAGGAGTGGGCAGTGCACAATAGAGCGACATGGGTCCTGGACCACATGACTGATGTACTGTGGAAGTTTAACCAGGCCAGAGGAGGGCACATAGCATGGCAGACATAGTTCACAATGCAGTCATGGACTCACCCCCTCCTTGCTGCTCTCTGGCCTTCAGCTGCCCATCCAGATCAGGGAAGACCACCGCCAGGATCCTGAGCATGTGGGGGATCAGGGTCCGGTGTCCGCCCCTCCTGCGAGGAGGCGACAGCTTCAGCTGGACCCATGCGATCCTCCGGGTCCAGCCCCTAAGGTCCTGCCACCTCTTTTGGCAGTTGTGGATCCGGCGCTTGTAGACCCCCACGGATCTCACTGCCCGGATGATGGTCAGCCATATCTGCTGCTTCTGGTGGGCATCAACCTGTGAGGATGACAAAGTGAGAATGCCATTACTACACATGCAACATATCCGTGCATTACACAGTTGGATATACATGTCTCAATCACAGGGGCACATGATGTACACAGGCAGTGCAACGATGGCCATGGACAGTATGCCAGCAGTTACTACATGGTATCATTGCCTGGGAAGTAAAACCTTGTTTAAATGCACTGTCACTGCACTATACCTGTCCAGTGCATGTAACTACACATTATGGGGGGTGACAACTACTCAGTGAGCCTGCTAGCCAGTGGCGTGCAGACTGTTAGCCTTGCTAGTCAGACAACATGCACATTTAGAAAGGCAGTGGACAGAACACTCACCTGCTCCCCTGCTTTCCCATACAGCTTGCTGTACTGTGGAAGGAGGCTGTCCAGCAGGGCCTGGTTCTCCTCAGTGCTGAAGGCTGGGGCTCTCTCCACAGTACGTGCCATTGCAGGGTCCTGAGGGTGCAGATACAGCAGCAGTGGTGGTGGCAGATGTCGTCCTGGAGCATGTAGTGCAGGCAAGTGAGCTCTCAGGGGAACAGCCAGCATTATATGTGTGCTGCAGAGGCAGATACTGTCCCATGTGTCCAAAGTGATAGGTCCAAGTGCATCTTCTGAATCTGGCCAATCCATGGAATTGCACCACTTACACACACCCACAGCATCCTTCAAAAGTTCAACTTCATGACACCCATGAATTTGCAACATTGTTGTGGGTGACCAACTGAATTTACAGCATCAGACTCGTTCAAAATTTGAAAATGCGTCCGTTGCCAGGCCAGGCCATAGCCAATGGGTGCGCACCGATCGGTCCATTGCTGTTCAACGCGTACCTAGGATACAACGCGTACCCGCACACATTGAATGCAATGGGCCGGCCGGGAACACCGATCGGTCCATTGCTGTTCAACGCGTACCCAGGATACAATGCGTACCCGCACACATTGAATGCAATGGGCCGGCCGGGCACACCGATCGGTCCATTGCTGTTCAACGCGTACCCAGGATACAACGCGTACCCGCACACATTGAATGCAATGGGCCGGCCGGGCACACCGATCGGTCCATTGCTCTTCAACGCGTACCCAGGATACAACGCGTACCCGCACACATTGAATGCAATGGGCCGGCCGGGCACACCGATCGGTCCATTGCTGTTCAACGCGTACCCAGGATACAACACGTACCCACACACATTGAATGCAATGGGCCGGCCGGGCACACCGATCGGTCCATTGCTGTTCAACGCGTACCCAGGATACAACGCGTACCCGCACACATTGAATGCAATGGCCAATGTGTGCGCACCGATCGGTCCATTGCTGTCCAACGAGTATTGCGAATACAACGCGTACCAGCACACATTGAATGCAATGGCCAATGTGTGCGCACCGATCGGTCCATTGCTCTCCAACGCGTATTGCGAATACAACGCGTACCAGCACACATTGAATGCATTGGCCAATGTGTGCGTACTGATCGGTCCATTGCTGTCCAACGCGTATTGCGAATACAACGCGTACCAGCACACATTGAATGCAATGGCCAATGTGTGCGCACCGATCGGTCCATTGCTGTCCAACGCGTATTGCGAATACAACGCGTACCAGCACACATTGAATGCAATGGCCAATGTGTGCGCACCGATCGGTCCATTGCTGTCCAACGCATCCCTGTACAAGTCACTGGCATATGTCACCATGCCTGTCACAGGTGAACATATGCCAGCCACATATACTTCCCAGGGAGTGAGGGGCACACCTACAACACCACAGCCTGTCCAAACTGTATCCTAAGGCATGTAAGGCTGCATTACCTATTCCGTGTATGGGGGTGAACATGTTGTTCTGTGGGTGTCACTTGGGGGCAGCCACCCCCAGGCTGTGCACGTGTTCATGGGGACAGAATCCTTGGTGTTTCGTGTACATGACCACTGTGATGTGCAACTGTTCATATCTGAGCATGTGGCATGGTCACATTTCACAGTGGTGTATGTCTATGTCATGTCACATACCCCCTGAGTCCCATGTGGGATGGTATGTTTAACCCAGGGTGACCCATTGGCACAATAGTGATGGTCCTCCACAGTCTGTGTGCATGTTGTGTTTACAATGTCTCTGATTTCATGTGCACAATGGGAGACAGTCTCCACATCCATGTTGTTTGTGCATGGACTTTGATGTTGTGCGTGTGTGTGTCACAGACGTCCATGTCTGTCCTGCCGAGGCAACAGGGACCACTACCTGTGGAGGTCATGGTTGTTTTGCTGTGGTGTATACATGATACACCATGTCATGCCAGTGTCCATGTGGCAATACAGGGTCCCTGGGAATCTACCTGTCGTTGAGCTGTGATGCCTGGGGCACATCTGTCCTCACATGTCACTGTGGGGTGTGTTTGTAACGTGGCAGCAGGAGATGGGAACTGTGACACGGCCTCATGATATCCAATGGCACAACCTGGGACTTTTTGATGCCACTTGTTGAACTGTGATGTAAGATGTTGGCCATGTATGTGCCATACATGTCCTTACGGAACTGCACACATCATGTACTTGTGCCTCATAATGATGTATCATGTGATATTGAGTGTGTTCAATGCCACATATGTGGGGTGACTGACAATCTTTCTTTCTTCACCTATGCACTGCAGGGCACCAGCTGTCCATAGACCATTCCCTGACCTGGCAACGATGGTGGAACGTGACAGCATCCGACGGTACCGCTTCACCAGGCAGCTGATTGAGGATTTGGCAGTGCGCTTGGCACCACATTTGCAACCTGGCCGGCCGTACCCTACAGCGCTGACCCCCAAGGTGAAGGTGATGGCAGCCCTACACTTCTTTGCCACCGGTACCTTTCAACACACTGTGGCGACTGCTGGTGGGATGTCACAGACCATGTTCAGCCGTGTGCTCCGCGATGTTTTGGAGGCTATGTTGATATACCTGAACCAGTACATCTATTTCCCTAGACTCCAACAACTCACTGACGTGAAGAGTGACTTCTATGCCCTGGGGAGGATGCCGGATGTCATTGGCTCCATTGATGGGACACATGTGGCTTTGGTACCACCACAGGCCCAAGAGCAGGCATACAGGAACCGCAAACACTACCACTTGGTCAATGCACTGGTGGTCTGTCTTGCAGATATGAGCATCTCACACGTGTGTGCCCGTTTCCCCGGTTCTGCACACGATGCCTACGTGATGAGGAGTAGTCGCATCCCGAGGATGATGTCACAGATGCGGAACCAGCGTGCCTGGCTTGTTGGTGTGTACTGACTTTGTACCATTGTGTGTGTTCTGCAATGTAGTGTTCCACCCTCTTTTCCAACTCAGCTAATGTGCAATTGTCTGTATGTAGGTGACTTCGGATACCCCAACATGCCGTGGTTGCTGACTCTCCTCAGGAACCCTGTGACACCAGCCCAGATGCGCTACAATGAGGCACATGGTCGGACGAGGAGAGTGATTGAGCGGACATTTGGTCTCCTGAAGAGCCGCTTCCGCTGCCTGGACAAGACAGGAGGAGCCCTCCCATATGCCCCAGCAAAGGTGTGCAAGATTGTCATCGTCTGCTGCATGCTACACAACCTGGCAGTGCGGAAGGAGTTGCCTCTCATCCTGGATGACGATGACCAACATCCGCCACCTGTGGAGGATCCTGGCCTGGACCACGATGCCAGTGATGATGATGATGATGGTGATGGTGATGTCCGCACACAGCTCATCACCAACTTCTTCAGCTGAATGTGAGTATCCAGAGATGTCATGTCAATGATGTGAGTTTGCATGATATGTGTTGGTGGTGCTCTGGTGCTGTTTGAGTGTGTCCATGGGCTACATGACTGTATGCGTGTAGCGATGTGTCCTTACAGGTAGTCTGTACTCCCCAACAGTGTTGACATGCTAACTTGGTTCTGGGTGGGTATCTTGTGACATGTATTGGGCATGAGTATTGCAGTTCTGTCCTGTTCTTCAGTGCTTTTGACTGTGTGTCATTTCTGTCCTTCACAGGGTACTTTCAGAGTCGTGTGGTCAACAGTGATCCCCGACACCGTGATTCGACTTCCACGGTGGTAGCTGTCGTGTCCCTACAGGTGATGTGCGCCACACCCATGGACTTCCTTCCTTCTACACTTGTTGACTGTGTGCCCGCTGCCAGGTGGGATTACCTTGCATCTGTAGTGGTTACAACATGTTGCAAATGTGTAATAAACCTGTGCTTCACTTTGTGATGTGCGTTGTCTGTGGTCACACATTTGACTGACATTTGCTTACTGCACCAGTGGGCTAGTTGACTAAGACTGTGAATAGGTGTTGTGTCTGTGCATTGCACCGTATTTCCTGGCAACATCAGTGTAGGCAATGAGTCAGATGGCCTAGGTGTGTATTTGTTGTGTAGCCCTGGTGGTGTGTCTCCCTCATATGTGTCATGTTGCCATGACTCACATGCCTGTGTTGTACTTGCTGTAGCAGTTAGCATGCACAGTGTAATTTCGCTGGTCATCATCTCCATGACAGAAACCACATTGGAATCACGACAGAGGCAGGTATGGTGTATTAGTGTGTTTATTGTCATACATGTGTGTGAATAGTGCACAGGATGGTGAGTGCTGTACATTTTGATTGCAATCCAAAGTTCCTAGATGAATTGGAAGTCCTGGTAGCAGAAATGTCCTGTATCAAGTCCACAGTCATCTGAGACATTGGTCCAACTTGTACTCCCCATGTCATGTGGGGGAGTTGTGTTGCAGTCAACAGGGTGAACAGTTTGCGCACAAAGGTGATTATCCAGAACAGGTGTTGGCTTCCTGGGGGTTGTGCATGGCCATCAGCCTCTCAGTTGTCCTTCCTCTATGACCCCTCTTCTTTGGGGGGGGACCCTCAAGTGCAGGCTGCTGCGGTGCAGGGGACTCTCCGCCAGAATCATCCTCCCTCCCTGTCGCAGTTGCAGTTGTTTCAGCACCAGATGTTGTGGGCACACAGGGAGGTGTTTACTGGTTGCTGCTCATCTGGCGGAGGCATTGTAATATGTCCCTATGCACCGCCGTCATCTCTTGCAGTGTGTCCCACTTGGACTCCACGCGGGACATGTGTGAGTCCAAGCGGGCATGATGGGCAGCCTGCTGCTGTTTAATGTCCCTGAGGAGCCCCACTACCTGGCTGAGCTCTCCGGTGCTGGACTGGTACGCATCGGCTATGCGTGCCAGTTGTGGGTCATCATGCAGTCCAGACCCCTCTGCGAGCAGCGACCTATGTCTCCCACCCCTCCCACCACCCCTGGCGACACGTGCAGTACCTGAGGTGGCACGCACAGGTGACCCTGGGCCCCCTTGGGGGTTGTTGGTGGTGTTGGTGTCCATGGCCCCACGTTGCTCCAGGGTCCCTGTGCTGGTGGTGGTGGTGCTCCTTGGTCTGTCCATGTCGGCAGGGGTGGTATGTGTGTTGACAGTCGTTGGAGGGGTGGGTGCAGGGGGTGCAGCTGGTGGTCCTGCTGGTGCTGCATGATGACTTGCTCCGGAGGTGCCAGGTGGGTCTTCTTCATCCGAGGAGGGCAGAGGCTGTTCCACACCAGTGAGCTCCGTATCCTCTTGAGCCTGGGACGGGGACTCCTCAGCATCTGCTGCTGTGTCCCCATCATCACCTGTTTTTGGGAGACACACACAATGTATGTTATGTTTCTGCAGGCATCAATGGTTGACACACCTGACAGTTGTGACTGTGCCTCTGGATGCGGGCCTGTACATTGCATTGTCCTAAGTTGTCACAGTCAGGGGTTGATATTTGTGTAGCACATTGTCCTGCATTATTTGGGCATTTCTATGTGAATGTTGGGGTGTGTACATGGTCTGCATTAATTGTATTTGGTTGACATCCGGCCCTCCTTCCCACCCAGCCAGATATTCCACCATGGAACGTGCTTCCATTGCAGGGAGTGCAAGTTGTCTTTCAGGATGTCAGTCAGTGGTGTCCTGCTGTTGGTTGGTGCACAGTTGCCAGCAGGGCCTTGTGCTCCCCACAGCAGTAGCCAGTGTCAGCCATCTTGTAAGTTGTTTTCCACTCCCTGTGATGTGCGCATGGTTCAGGGTGGTGTTGATGGGACAGTTGTGGGGGTGACCAATATCTGTGACTACCACTCCCATCATGCTATTGCCTCCACCCCCTTCCCAGCATGCCCATGCTTCCTTCCCTTTGACTCTGCTTCCCTGTGGGGTTGTGTGCCTGTGCTGACAAGATGGCTGACAGTGTTATCCTGGGGTTAGTTTTGCTACAAGTCCCATGTGTGTCCCTGTGCTTCACTCAGCATGACCCAGGGTTGTGGTTCTTTGTGGGATATTTGATTGGAGTGTGAGGCAATGCATTCTCCCAGGTGAGTTTTGTGGAGTTTGTGTTAGGGGTGTGTGTGAGAAATGCTGCTGGTAACTATGGTCAGGGCTGTGAGTCCTCCTTCCCACCCAGCCAGATATCCCACCATGGAACGTGCTTCCATTGCAGGGAGTGCAAGTTGTCTTTCAGGATGTCAGTCAGTGGTGTCCTGCTGTTGGTTGGTGCACAGTTGCCAGCAGGGCCTTGTGCTCCCCACAGCAGTAGCCAGTGTCAGCCATCTTGTCAGTTGTTTTCCACTCCCTGTGATGTGCGCATGGTTCAGGGTGGTGTTGATGGGACAGTTGTGGGGGTGACCAATATCTGTGACTACCACTCCCATCATGCTATTGCCTCCACCCCACTTCCCAGCATGCCCATACTTACTTGCTTTTGGGTGGACTTCACTGTGTGTGAGTGTGAGAGCAATGGCAAGATGGCTGGCAGTGGTGTCCTGCTGTTGGTTGGTGGCCAGTTCCCAGCATGGCCTTGTGCTCCCCACAACAGAGTACCAGTGTCAGACATCTTTGATGGGGCTTTCCACTCTCTGTGGGGTGTGCATGCTTGAGTGTGAGCTTGCTGGGCCATGTGGGTGGGGGATGTTGAGCTGTGACTACCACTCCCATCATGCTATTGCCTCCACCCCACTTCCCAGCATGCCCATACTTACTTGCTTTTGGGTGGACTTCACTGTGTGGGAGTGTGAGAGCAATGGCAAGATGGCTGACAGTGGTGTCCTGCTGTTGGTTGGTGGCCAGTTCCCAGCATGGCCTTGTGCTCCCCACAACAGAGCACCAGTGTCAGACATCTTTGATGGGGCTTTCCACTCTCTGTGGGGTGTGCATGCTTGAGTGTGAGCTTGCTGGGCCATGTGGGTGGGGGATGTTGAGCTGTGACTACCACTACCATCATGCTATTGCCTCCACCCCCCCTTCCCAGCATGCCCTTGCTTCCTTCCCTTTGACTCTGCTTCCCTGTGGGGTTGTGTGCCTGTGCTGACAAGATGGCTGACAGTGTTATCCTGGGGTTGGTTTTGCTACAAGTCCCATGTGTGTCCCTGTGCTTCACTCAGCATGACCCAGGGTTGTGGTTCTTTGTGGGATATTTAATTGGAGTGTGAGGCAATGCATTCTCCCAGGTGAGTTATGTGGAGTTTGTGTTAGGGGTGTGTGTGAGAAACGCTGCTGGTAACTATGGTCAGGGCTGTGAGTCCTCCTTCCCACCCAGCCAGATATCCCACCATGGAACGTGCTTCCATTGCAGGGAGTGCAAGTTGTCTTTCAGGATGTCAGTCAGTGGTGTCCTGCTGTTGGTTAGTGCACAGTTGCCAGCAGGGCCTTGTGCTCCCCACAGCAGTAGCCAGTGTCAGCCATCTTGTCAGTTGTTTTCCACTCCCTGTGATGTGCGCATGGTTCAGGGTGGTGTTGATGGGACAGTTGTGGGGGTGACCAATATCTGTGACTACCACTCCCATCATGCTATTGCCTCCACCCCCCTTCCCAGCATGCCCATACTTACTTGCTTTTGGGTGGACTTCACTGTGTGTGAGTGTGAGAGCAATGGCAAGATGGCTGGCAGTGGTGTCCTGCTGTTGGTTGGTGCACAGTTGCCAGCAGGACCTTGTGCTCCCCACAGCAGTAGCCAGTGTCAGCCATCTTGTCAGTTGTTTTCCACTCCCTGTGATGTGTGCATGGTTCATGGTGGGGTTGATGTGCGCATTGTGAGGGTGGGCAATATCTGTGACTACGACTCCCATGATGCTATTGGCTACACTGACTTGCCCAGCATACACAGAATTCCTTCCTTTCAGTGGGCTTCACTGTGTGGTGGTGTTGTAGTGGTGGCTACATGTCTGGATGTGTTTGTTAGTTATATTTGTGCCACTGCCTAGCTGTAGTTGTAGTTGTGTTTGTACATGTGATGACACAGTTACATGTCATTATGAGATGGCATGTGTTGTGTTTATCTGACTGACATACACATTTTGGGATGATTCTGTTCTGGTTGCTGTGTATTTGCTAAGGGTGCATGGTTTGACTCTCCCCTTGACAGTGATGTGTGTGTATTGTCGCACAATATTGTGTACATTTGTTGTGTACTCACCAGGCTCTGGGATGTTTTCTAGTCCATATACGCTCACTGGTGGTAGGATGGCCCGCACCTTCTCCTCCCAGGGCCTGAGGTATACTGGCTTGGCAGGAGGGCCACTGCCGGTGTGTTGGCTCAAGAGGTAGTCCTTCTTCAACAGCTCCCTGACCCTCCTGCGCACGTCATACCACCTGTTCTGGATGTCTATCTTTGTGCGCAAACATGGTGATTGTGCGTTCACCCTGTCGACGATCCTCTCCCACATCTTGGTTTTCTGCGACATGGGTGTCTGTTGGACCAGTGTACCAAACAGCTGTGGCTCTACCCTGAGGATCTCATCTACCAGGACTTCCAATTCACTATCTAGGAACTTATGATTCTTCTTTGGGGGCATGGTGATGGGTGGTGATGGTGAGTGATGTGTGTGTTGGTGTGCAGGTGAAGGTGTTTGAGTGTGTGTTTTGCTGGGTGTATGTGAGGTTGCTATTTGTTGAGGTGCTGATGGTGTGTGGCTTGTGTGATGGATGAGCTGTGGGTGTGTGGTTGCTGTCTGTTGAGTGCTGGCAGGTAATTTGAATTTGCAAAGGATCATGGTAGGGATTTGTGTCCTTTATATGGGTGGAGTTGTGGGTGTGTCTTTGTTCCCTGCCCCCCCAGTATTTATTGGCTTTGTAATTGCTTGTTTGGCCTTTTTTGTGTATTTTCCCTTTGTACTTTTTGTGCATGTAGGAGACGTTCTTGTGACCGAGTAGGACCCTGCAGTTGTCTCGTACGAGCTTCTCCGATTCGTTCACGCTGTGTTTGTGCTGTTTTCTATGCTGCGTACGCATCAGTCGCGGTGTTTTGGGTTGCTTCGGCTCGCAGTTTTGTATGCGTGTCGGTCGTACAGCTTGTCCTCCGTGCGACTCGGTCGTGTTTTCCACACGTTGCATCGTACTTGGCGGGTAGGAGTTCGCGGGTACGTTTCGTTCGGGATTGTTCCGGGTGCGTGTCGGTCGGTTCGATTCACGTGTTTTTCCGGCCGGATTGCTGTTTTCCGCGCGGCTCGGTCGTTCGGCTTGTGTTCCGTTCGAGTCGGTCGGGTTTTGCACGCTTCTCATCGTACTTTGCGGGTCGGGCTGCACCGGTACGTGTCGGTCGGAATGAATTCCGGCTCCGAGTCGGTCGGTACGTTTTCCGGCCCGAATCGGAATCGACCCCCAAGCAGGGCCCAAGGCATACAGTTGAAAGAAATATCTCTGTAAACAGCCTAATCAATAACTGAATCTGGTCCACAGCAGGCTGGGTCACCAGTGCACCCTATCTGAGCCCCGGTACTACTGAACTGGCTGCTCCACTGATGGCAGAGGGAGAGGTATAACTGGGTCAAGGATTTCCACAGGCATAATCTACTCCTGCTCCACCGGTGGAATCTGTCTTTTACTCCAGCATCTAAATGAGGCAGGTGAACTGTGATTTTGCCTGAGTGGTAGCCCTGCCGATTTACAGTAAGGATCCCTGTTGGAACTGGCCCTTTTGCAGGGTTATCCCCAAACCTTTTGCCTTCCTCCTGAATTTTTCTGACCTGTTTTTGTTGGTTTTATGACTCTGGGCACTTGCCACTGCTGATCAGTGCTAAAGTGCATGTGCTCTCACTTGGAAACTTGGTAAGATTGCTCTACACCTGTTTGGCATATTTAATTTACCTGTAAGTCCTTTGTACAGTGGTATCCCACATAAACAGGGCCTGTAAATTAAATGCTACTAGTGTCATCTATACACTATATAAAGTAAAAAAAGAAAAAAGTAGTTTCTTCTTTCAATATATTCCTTGATTTACTCATGATTTGTGTGTTCCTTTGTTTTCTTCTCTCCATTAACTGTGAACGATATAAAGGTTTGAATAAGCCGTTCTGTATATATATATATATATATATATATATATATATATATATATATATATATATATATATATATATATATATAAATAAATACATATATATATATATATATATATAAATAAATACATATATATATATATAAAGCTCTAATACATAAAACTGTGGCAAAATTACAGAAAGAAGATGGAATCTTGATAAAACCCTCGGATAAGGGGGGTAATATCGTTTTATGAGGCCGTGAATTATACAAAAAAAAAAAAAAAAAAGAAGCATTGAGCCAATTGAACAATCATGAATGCTATCAGAAGATTAGCATGAAAGAATATGAAGGAGTGAAGGATTTGTTTTTTGACAGACTCGAAATATGGAAACAAGATGAACTGTTAAGCTGGGATGAGTTCAAATTTATCAAAAAAGAGAAACCAGTAATACCAGTGTTTTATATGCTCCCGAAGGTGCATAAAAGTACCACCACACCTCCGGGTAGACCTATAATCTCCTCATGTGGCAGCTTGTTCGAAAATGCATCTAGATATATTGATTATTTTTTAAATCCTATTGTTAGAACATTGACTTCACATATCAAGGATTCTACTGATTTTCTTAAGTGTATTTTTGATATTCATTGGGATGCTACCACCATGATTTTAATGACATTGGATATCTCCACGTTGTATACGAGTATACGTCATGTAGATGGTTTAAAAGCGGCAGAGTACTTTTTGAATAGAAAACCAATAAGATTCATGAAACATAATCGAATGATTTTAGAGTTAATGGAGTGGTGTCTGACGAATAATATATTTTTATTTGGGGATGATCTTTATCGGCAAGAACAAGGGATGGCGATGGGCACCTGCTTCGCCCCCAGCTATGCTAATTTGCATTTAGGCTGGTGGGAGGAGCAGGTGCTCGGGGGGCCACCCTTAGAACATTGGTCAGGTAACATTTTACTTTGGGTAAGATTCATAGATGACGTTTTCGTGCTGTGGCACGGCACGGAAACGGACATAGAACAATTCATTGTGGATCTGAACCAGAACTCGTTGAATTTGAAATTTGTGGGACAGCTTAGTAAAACCAGCATAGATTTTCTTGATATCAGAATTCAACCAGTAGGGGAAAAACTTGAGACCACTATATTTCGAAAACCCACTGCGGGAAATACTATTCTCCACGCGGGGAGTGCCCACCCAGCTCCATTGATACGAAGTATTCCCTTTGGGGAATTTTATAGGGCTAGGCGGGCATGTAGCAGCCAGGAAGAGTATCTGAGAATCGAACAGGAAATGATGAGTAGATTCATTGAGAGAGGGTACTCACCACACATAATAGAAGGTGCAGCTAAGAAAGCCAGGAAGGAAAAGAAGGAGAAAACTAAGCAGAAAGATCAGAGAAATGTGGAGAATCCAAGATTTATTATGACTTTTAACACCAAACATAAAGAAATCAGAGCCATTTAAAAAAAACATTGGTATCTGGTACAGGGTGACCCATTGATAGGCCCACAAGTGAATAAACAGCCTAATATCACTTATAGGAAATCAAAGTCATTGAAAGATTTAATTGTGAGAAATGAATTTCAGGAACGGAAGAGTGGAGCCTTGAATTGGCTCCAACAAAAACCAGGTTTTAAAAAATGTTCTAAATGTAAAGCGTGCCAACATGGAATGAATGGCACGAATTTTAAAACATTTTTTAATAAAACTATTTTCATCAAAAGTTTTTTAACCTGTAGATCAGATTTTGTTGTCTATTTATTGCAATGTGACTGTCCGAAGGTATATATAGGTAGTACAACTTTACCAGTGTATAAAAGGATTTTACAACACAGGAGAGCAATTTTAAACAAAGATAGAACTTACCCGGTTGCAAGACACTTTGAGAAGTATCATCAAAGTAATCCCTCCAGCCTACAGTATAGCTGTATAGCAGAAATTCCCTGGAGAAAGAGAGGAGGAGATAGGGAAAAGGAACTCAGGAAATTGGAAACCTATTATATTTTGGACTTTAATAGCAAGGAACCTCATGGATGGAACGTAGATGAGGACCTTTATACATGTCTACACTGAGGTTGTTGAGGGAAGAGAATGTAAGGGTAAAACTGCACAAAATGAGACCTTTTTTTTTACTTTTTTGTTTTTATTGGTATGGTAAGAATTTGAGGAAGAGGGATGTAAAAGGATTAGATGATTGCTGTACATAGGTAAAATTGTTTTTAAAAATGTAACTTTTTACATGTACAGCTTCTCCCGTTATTTCATACAGACTAAGAAGCAATTAAGGGGTAGTTCATGTATATCGGTTTTAGATATTTTAGGATATTAATAGTGTTTTTTTTCTCTATTGAGTATATGAAATAAGTTCCCTTTTTTTAATGTGGAAGAATAATATACTGTGAAGCACTTGCATTTTAGAAATTTGGTATATATAATGATATTTTAATTATATATTTTTTTGTATATTGTGTTTTAATTAGTATATGAAATATATGTAATAATATACTGTGAAGCACTTGCACTTTTAGCGATTGATTTGCACTAGGTATTTGCACTTTAATAACTGAAGAACTTTACGATATATTTAATTGAAAAATAATCTTCTTTACTCCCCGTTGGCTTCGAAACTGTAGGAATATATTTAGAACGTATAATTTGAGGATTTAGAGGTTGCAAAAATAGTAACATGGGATGTTTATTTGATTATTTTCATGAAAAACTGATATGTGAAATTTGACTGGATATCTGAATTATAAGTACAAGGGACTCGGAGTCTCTGTGAGATATAAAATTTCAGAAAGGTAAAGTACAAGTATGATTTAAACATCCTCTATGGAAATTCTATGCTACTAATAGCAGAAACAATTCTAACAAAAGGAACTGTCCTTGTAATGTGTTTTTGTATATACCTTGCATGTTCTAATATGGCCGCCGCTGTAATAGGAGAAAGCGTGCTGGCTAATGTTTTCTTTAATTCTCGTAGTCCCTCTTCAATGTTCTTTGTCTTTGAAAGTGAGTATTTTAAGAAAAAAATGTTGGCGCTCAGACATCGTGAGCAAGGCAGCTGAGACTGCTGAAACGCGTAGATGTTGTTTTGTCGTTCTAATAAAGAACTGAGTAATTGAACCCGCCTGGGAGTGCTGGACGATTATTTTTGAAAAAGATATCTCATTTTGAATATATATATATATATATATATATATTGAAAACAAAGTGCCCAAAAGCTTTTTGAAGACGCACTCTCAGAAGACACCAGTGTACACGGCAGCCAGCATTTCATTCCGGTAAAGATTTATTATATTTCGCCGACGCGTTTCGAGGCGGATATGCCTCTTCTTCACAGGCAGTTCCGGATGTGCTCGGAAGGCTCCCATCACTGATTAAATACATGCAGTGTCTTTAGTGGATCACGTATAGTACGTAAGTTTATTCCGGCATGATGGTACTTGTAGTCCAAGTGTGGGGCATTAGTAACACCTTAGTAGGTTCCGGCGCATCCGTAATTTAAAACAGTTCATTGCCCACAGTGGGCTCTCCAGTCTGATTACTGGCCCATTAAGCCTATCTTCTGTGCTGCAGTAAGGCCTGGATGTGGTTCCTGCCAAACAGCCTCGCTAATTTTACGCGATGGTGCAATCTTCCACGGCAGGGACGGCCGTGTTATCTGTTGAAAACAAAGTGCCCAAAAGCTTTTTGAAGACGCACTCTCAGAAGACACCAGTGTACACGGCAGCCAGCATTTCATTCCGGTAAAGATTTATTATATTTCGCCGACGCGTTTCGAGGCGGATATGCCTCTTCTTCACAGGCAGTTCCGGATGTGCTCGGAAGGCTCCCATCACTGATTAAATACATGCAGTGTCTTTAGTGGATCACGTATAGTACGTAAGTTTATTCCGGCATGATGGTACTTGTAGTCCAAGTGTGGGGCATTAGTAACACCTTAGTAGGTTCCGGCGCATCCGTAATTTAAAACAGTTCATTGCCCACAGTGGGCTCTCCAGTCTGATTACTGGCCCATTAAGCCTATCTTCTGTGCTGCAGTAAGGCCTGGATGTGGTTCCTGCCAAACAGCCTCGCTAATTTTACGCGATGGTGCAATCTTCCACGGCAGGGACGGCCGTGTTATCTGTTGAAAACAAAGTGCCCAAAAGCTTTTTGAAGACGCACTCTCAGAAGACACCAGTGTACCTGGCAGCCAGCATTTCATTCCGGTAAAGATTTATTATATTTCGCCAACGCGTTTCGAGGCGGATATGCCTCTTCTTCACAGGCAGTTCCGGATGTGCTCGGAAGGCTCCCATCACTGATTAAATACATGCAGTGTCTTTAGTGGATCACGTATAGTACGTAAGTTTATTCCGGCATGATGGTACTTGTAGTCCAAGTGTGGGGCATTAGTAACACCTTAGTAGGTTCCGGCGCATCCGTAATTTAAAACAGTTCATTGCCCACAGTGGGCTCTCCAGTCTGATTACTGGCCCATTAAGCCTATCTTCTGTGCTGCAGTAAGGCCTGGATGTGGTTCCTGCCAAACAGCCTCGCTAATTTTACGCGATGGTGCAATCTTCCACGGCAGGGACGGCCGTGTTATCTGTTGAAAACAAAGTGCCCAAAAGCTTTTTGAAGACGCACTCTCAGAAGACACCAGTGTACACGGCAGCCAGCATTTCATTCCGGTAACTCATGCGCTGTACCTACTAAGGATAATAATGAATACTCACCATTCAGGACTACAAGTCCCAGCATGCTATGAGGCTAATGAGGCCATGATGCAAATAAAAGAAAATGAAATGGTGAGCCCACAGTGTATATTTGTCAGCCCAAGAAGAAGAGGCGCAATGCCTCGAAACGCGTCGGCTTTGTGGAGTAATCTTTGGGGAAAAGGGAAACGAGCTGCAGCGAGGCTGGTAATTGGAAGAGAGCGCCGTCGAGTGCCCTCCCGTTGCTTTGGGGCAATTTTGGTGGACATACTTGACACGGCAGCCCTGGCCGTGGGGAGGAGCACCATTTTCTTAAATTGATGAAAAGGCTGCAGTGGAACGGTTCCACATTGCGAGGCACGGCGCTTTCCTGCATCAAATAAGCTTGTTTTCCTGACACCCATCCTACTAAGGAAACAATTTGGATTATAAATCAGACACTCATGCGCTGTACCTACTAAGGATAATAATGAATACTCACCATTCAGGACTACAAGTCCCAGCATGCTATGAGGCTAATGAGGCCATGATGCAAATAAAAGAAAATGAAATGGTGAGCCCACAGTGTATATTTGTCAGCCCAAGAAGAAGAGGCGCAATGCCTCGAAACGCGTCGGCTTTGTGGAGTAATCTTTGGGGAAAAGGGAAACGAGCTGCAGCGAGTCTGGTAATTGGAAGAGAGCGCCGTCGAGTGCCCTCCCGTTGCTTTGGGGCAATTTTGGTGGACATACTTGACACGGCAGCCCTGGCCGTGGGGAGGAGCACCATTTTCTTAAATTGATGAAAAGGCTGCAGTGGAACGGTTCCACATTGCGAGGCACGGCGCTTTCCTGCATCAAATAAGCCCGTTTTCCTGACACCCATCCTACTAAGGAAGCAATTTGGATTATAAATCAGACACTCATGCGCTGTACCTACTAAGGATAATAATGAATACTCACCATTCAGGACTACAAGTCCCAGCATGCTATGAGGCTAATGAGGCCATGATGCAAATAAAAGAAAATGAAATGGTGAGCCCACAGTGTATATTTGTCAGCCCAAGAAGAAGAGGCGCAATGCCTCGAAACGCGTCGGCTTTGTGGAGTAATCTTTGGGGAAAAGGGAAACGAGCTGCAGCGAGGCTGGTATTTGGAAGAGAGCGCCGTCGAGTGCCCTCCCGTTGCTTTGGGGCAATTTTGGTGGACACACTTGACACGGCAGCCCTGGCCGTGGGGAGGAGCACCATTTTCTTAAATTGATGAAAAGGCTGCAGTGGAACGGTTCCACATTGCGAGGCACGGCGCTTTCCTGCATCAAATAAGCCCGTTTTCCTGACACCCATCCTACTAAGGAAGCAATTTGGATTATAAATCAGACACTCATGCGCTGTACCTACTAAGGATAATAATGAATACTCACCATTCAGGACTACAAGTCCCAGCATGCTATGAGGCTAATGAGGCCATGATGCAAATAAAAGAAAATGAAATGGTGAGCCCACAGTGTATATTTGTCAGCCCAAGAAGAAGAGGCGCAATGCCTCGAAACGCGTCGGCTTTGTGGAGTAATCTTTGGGGAAAAGGAAACGAGCTGCAGCGAGGCTGGTAATTGGAAGAGAGCGCCGTCGAGTGCCCTCCCGTTGCTTTGGGGCAATTTTGGTGGACATACTTGACACGGCAGCCCTGGCCGTGGGGAGGAGCACCATTTTCTTAAATTGATGAAAAGGCTGCAGTGGAACGGTTCCACATTGCGAGGCACGGCGCTTTCCTGCATCAAATAAGCCCGTTTTCCTGACACCCATCCTACTAAGGAAGCAATTTGGATTATAAATCAGACACTCATGCGCTGTACCTACTAAGGATAATAATGAATACTCACCATTCAGGACTACAAGTCCCAGCATGCTATGAGGCTAATGAGGCCATGATGCAAATAAAAGAAAATGAAATGGTGAGCCCACAGTGTATATTTGTCAGCCCAAGAAGAAGAGGCGCAATGCCTCGAAACGCGTCAGCTTTGTGGAGTAATCTTTGGGGAAAAGGGAAACGAGCTGCAGCGAGGCTGGTAATTGGAAGAGAGCGCCGTCGAGTGCCCTCCCGTTGCTTTGGGGCAATTTTGGTGGACATATATATATATATATATGTGTTTTTTGTATTCAGTAAGCAAGAAAGCAATTCTGTTCCCGACAGAACCAACATTACTTATAAACTTCACACCCAGGTTCTGAGGGGCGCTGGGTTACCCTATTATACTAGACGACTAGTGGGACTGCAGCGCTGCTTGCACCACCCACCAAAGTAGCCTTTCAAGCCTGTCTCAGGCCTCTGTCGCTGCAGGTCCTGCACGTGCAGTTCACTGCTGCAGTGACGTGGCATGTAAAGTGATTGCCACGTCTGAAACTCCCCTTTTACTACATATGAGAAACCTGTAAGGTAGGCCCTAGGTAGCCCTATGGGCATGGTGCTGTGTAGGTAAAAGGTAGGACATGCAACTTTTTTTTTGTGGCATGTCCTGGTAGTGACAAACAGCCTATATGTTTTTTCACTGCTGTGAGGCTGCTCCTCTCATTGGTTTGCATTGGGAATTCCCTCTATGTGTTTCAGTGGTACTTTCTGACATGAAAGGGGTAGCGTGGCCATGTTCATTATGCTTGGAATAGTAGTAAGAAATCCTGCTTATTGATGATAGTGGATTTGTTATTACTATTGTAAAAATGCCACTTTTAGAAGTGGACATTTCTGTGTGCTCATGACTCTTTGTGCCCTGCCTGGTTTTGTATTCACTGTCTGGTTTTGGAGTGACAGGGGCTGGGGATGTGAATTCACTGTAGACAGCCACAAGGGGGGTTGAGGTGTGTCCTGCCTTTCCTGGGTGATTCGTGTTGGGCTGAATGGGCCTGATCTGCATTTAGAATGGTGGGAGGAGTTGTCACCTGCACCTGAATAGGGCTGTGCCTCCCTTTCCCAATGATATCTCCGCCCCCCTGTAGTGTGTCTGGAGCCAGAGCTGGGAATTGAATGGAGTGTTGTGCACTTCTAAAAGTTGTTTGAAGTGCCCCCAGAACAAAGACTTTAGGAGTCTAAGTACAGGGGCTCTGATCTCACATTTTGAGAGCACTTTTGGAACTGGGGCTGAAACTCTGTCAGAAGGACTGTCTGCGCTGTCCAAAGGACTCAACTGGACTGCTCTTCTGTTGTTGCACTGCTGCCTGCTATCTGCTGGGTGGCCTAAAGGACTCACTGGATTGCTTTTCTGCTTGTTGCCCTGCTACCAGCAGCTCCCTGACTTTGGGTTCCCTAAGGCACAGTGGTGATGTGAGGAGCAACCGCCATCCCAGCCTTTTACCTGCCTGGATGCGCTGGCCTGCTTGTCTGCTGCTCACCGCATGTGCCCCCTCTCAGTGTTCTCCCAGGTCTTGGTGGCCTGCCCTGTGTTTTTTAAAAAGAAAAACCTAGTGCGTGGTGAAGCGATGTTTATGGACTTTTGCTAATCCCAAATCAGCACGTGGTGAAGTGCTGCGACAGGAGTCTGCCTAGTGAGGAAACGGCACTGTGCCGTGTCCTACAGGGGCCTTGTGAATTACAGCCCTCACCCCCCCAGCAAGGGAAACCATCTGTCAGCGCGGCCTCTCCCGAATGGGGAGACAAGACGGCCAGCGCCAGAATCCTGAAAAGAAGCACATTCAACTTCAAAACGGGCTGGAGCGAGGAAGCGCTTTATGTCTGCACCATAACCCTTCCAAAAGGAGTCCTTCCAAAAGGAGTCCTTTTGACTTTCAGAGGTCATCATTTTCATAGTGGGAGTGCCCTCGGTTTTCCCACAACCACCTAGCAGCATTTGAGGCTTGCTGGCATAGTGACCGCTCCTGGCATGGTTCAGCTGCCCGACCCCATTGTCAGCTGTGCGGGTCCGGGAGGAAGGCACGCTGACGTCCCGAGCAGCGACTGCTCAATCAGGAGGTGCCAGGAAAGCTGTGACACGTCCTGATGGCGGTTCTGTCTTGGCATTAGCAACAGCAGGTTGAACTACCCCGGAGGGCTCCAGATACGCTGTATGCCCAGAGCTGCCTCGTTGGAGGAGGGACATGGCATTGGGTTCAGCAGCTGTACCACGGGCAGCTGCCTCCTGCTAAGCTGCCGGTGGGGGGACCCAGCGAGGTCTCCCTGCAGAATTGGAAAGTTTGTGCCACCCCTTTACCTGGAAGGGAGCAATTTGGGGGCATTTACTTGAGCCTTACATTACGGGATGAGTCCTCGATGGAGCTCCCCCCCATCAGAAACTTACTACGGTGGGGATCACGTCTTTTGAATTACGGCATTCCCTGTTGTAGGTGGGCAGTTGGCCTAGGAGCCTACGTGGAGGGAACAGGGACACCAAATACCCTATAATAGGAGCGCAGGTGCCACCCTTTGTGTTGTTTATGGTAATATATGGTGATATGCATATGTTGGCACCGCATTGATGATCCCTGTGTTGTTTACGATATAATCTGTTGCAGCTCATGCCCTGATATTATGATATATGTCGTTTTGCCTTACAGTATCAGGATACCGATTATTCTACCAGAAAGTTGCCTTTATGTGCACAGTGATGGTGTTTTTTTTGTGACGTGCAAATTTTGAGTACACTATTGCACTACCTATGCTGTTATGACTATTGCCTTATGGCCAAGTGATTTAAGATCTAAGTGATGTCATGACAATCGCATGGTTGGCGAAGTCATTTATATGATTGTGGTCTAATGTGTTTTTATGTATAATACAAAGGATATTTTATATAACCTTGTGTGGAGTCTCTTTTTATGGTGTGCATAGTGTGTCACTGCTGTGTGAGTGTGTTGCACAAACACTTTACACATTGCCTCTGGGATAGGCCTGACTGCTCTGCCAAGCTACCAAGGGGAGCAACAGGGGTTATCTTGGGTGTGTAACTCCCGTACCCTGACTAGAGTGGCGGGTTCTGCCTGTCTTAGGTGCATACCCTAGCCAACCAGAAACCCCATGTCTAACAATCCCTCTTTGCTAAACTCAAAATTACCCCCTTGGGCTTCTATCCCCCACAGCTTAAAACGTGACAATGCGTTCTTGCTACGAAGTTTTCAAAAAAGCAACTGAGTAGTTACATATTGAAATCAGAACATTTGCTTCATTTTTATTATTAGTTTGGGACCGCTTAGTATTTTAATACTCTAATATACTAATCCCTCTCTTGCTATGAGGCCTGAGATTCATGTCTAAAATATGATTATTAGCACAAGAGAGAACGTGCATTTCTTCCTTCGGCCTGTAATCTGACGCCTGAGTCTATATAACATTTCTTCTTCACGCTGTGGCGCCAGCCTTATTAACAGGGCTAGGGGTCCGTGCAAAAATCCTCATTTGTCATGAAAATACAAAAATAAAATCAATAGCAGGCAAAAATGTAAATAATCCCATGATCATTTGAGCGTTTTAGCAACGTCAGCAACGGTCTGAAGGCAAAGTGCGCAGTTCTCTCGGTCATGTGTACGCATTTCTTTCTCGGGCCAAAAACAATTGACCCTTCGTGTCTTAACTCCGTGTACATTCATTATGAGCCATTCAAAGTGCTATCTGTACACGTTAACGATAGTCCTCGTCACACTGAAGGCCCTGATTAAAAGAGGGCTTGGAAAAGGTGAGGTATTTATAGCACCGGTAAATAACCATACCGTGGGGTGTGATATTTCACAGGAGCAGTAAATAAATGCCTTCTATTTTGAGTGTTTCACTGGGGATTTGTACTGGCGTCTTTTATTGAAAATGATAATTTACTTGCAGAATTGGTGTTTTTCGCAGTAAATTTGCCAAAGTTTGCTGCATGTTTTCAGTCTGTAAATTTCGGCACATTTGAACTACTGAAATGTCCCTGTGTATCTGTGAGTTGCAGGGGCATTTCTTTGGTGCGGTGTTTACTGGAAATGTCGGAATTTCATTTCAAACAGGAGATGTCAAACCGGTGCATAGCACTTGGAATGATATTCTTTTGGCCAACATTTTGAAATTCCCAGCATGCACTGACATAATAAATCCCTACATCTGCTTTGATTGGCTTGGATAAAATAAATTGGAAATCATATTTTTCAAGCATGTTGCGTTATTCTATAAACCTCAAATAGTTCGAGTTCTTTGATTGCTGAAAAAGAAGAGGTTTGTGGCAATTCTCTTTTTGTGCCAAAAACAGAATCAGTAGATGACACATAACCTGGTCCCTGGCTATTTTATTTCATGTCAATTTTAGTTTTTTCCTGTTTACTGCAAAGCTATGTGAACCTCAGTCATGTGCTGCAGAACACTGAGGGGGATATTCTCAAGAACGGGTGATAATCATCGCCAACCTAGCTTAACGCAATTTTACATAACGCCGTCTATCGCGGGAAAATAACGCTGTGTTAACGGCGTATTCTCAACACGCTGGCAACAGGCGATAGTGTCCCGATAACGCGTCAAATGTCCACGTTAAAATTACCGGGATGGCGATAAAAAATGAAACCCGAACGTGAAAAAAGTGGCGATGGGCCCAACAGCGATAAAAACATCAGTAATAAGCAGAGTCAGGCTTGCCATTCCCACGTCAGGCGGGAAAAATCACCATAAAAGCTGCCAAAAAAAATCACAAACTACTGAGAAGCACCATGGAGGAAGCTGGAGCAACTACAGAGGCCAACCAGAACCCCACAAACCCCCCGGAGGACCAGCCAGGGACCTCGGGGAAGGAGAAGGGAAAGGAGAAGAAGAGGAACCCGCGATTCAGTCCGCAGGAAAACAAGATCCTGATTACGGAGGTGATAGAACACCACCAACAACTGTTTATCACCTCCACTGTGTCATTGGCAACTAAAAATGCAATATGGCAGTCCATCCTGGCCAAGGTGAATGCAGTCGGAGTGAAGAGAAGGGAAGTGGACGACTGCAAGAAGCGCTGGAATGATGTGAAGCGCAAAACCAAGCTGAAACTTGCTAACAACCGGAAAGCAGCAATGCAGACTGGAGGTGGGAGTCCAGCACCACAGCAGGAGCTGGATGAGATGGAGGAAATGGTGTCCACAGTCATCAGTGGGGAGACGGTGGCAGGAGTTGGGGGACCGGACACTGCTCAACATGACCTGACCCAACAGCAACAGGGTGAGTAACGACCAGGGACTGGGGAGACGGGGGGAGTTGGGCACAATGGCACACATGCACAATTAAGTATAGCACAGTGCACACCCACAATGACTCTGGATCATGTCCCTGATCTCCTTGGCATACTGCAGCACACATAGAAACAGCAAGTAGGCCCCCGTCGACAATGTGCCCAGAGGGGGCCCTCCCCACACATCACCAATCTCCCAACAAACCCATGCACATGTGCTGAACCCAGCAAAGCTGCGGGTCCGTGAGCCACACTGACAATGCAAGTGACACTGCATGACGATTAGCATGGCTGCAGTCCAATTATCATGACATGGTGCACGCCACAACACTGAGGTGGCTGAGTGTGGACCACATCCGTAAAGGAGCAGGTCACACTCTGACACATCCACGTGCACAAACAACCCCTGACGTCAACAAGACATCTGCGGACAAACCATGCCCAAGAGTCCCAACTCCCACCAAGAGCCCAATTTACCCAAGTCTGCAACATCTCAGCACTGTATAAGCACAGAAGTGAAAGGCACACCGCCTGAAAGGGATAAGGGCCAGCAAAATCATAGCTGCAGGGGCGACTCTCCCACAATGCAGCAAACACACATAAGAAACAGAGCACATCAACATTGACAACAATGTGGTACAAACTGCAACACTTTCACAACAGAACAGAGGACACAACTGCTGTCGCTTGTGTGTAGAAACTGGCCAATCACATTTGGCATAGCAGGAAACTGTGAGATGATAATGTACAAGTACAACCCCACATCCCTGATGGTGTAGAAATGTCCACTGTCCCGCATCAAATAGGCATCTCCTCCCAAACATACACAATGTACATTGTCATGCAGTCTGTTTGTAAACTTGTCCAATGCGTGAACATACATGGACCACACTGTTAAACTGCATCTCCCCTTCACATTGCAGAGCGAGAATCAACACCTCCTGCAGAGCAGACCGTACAACTCTTCACTGATGATGAAGAGGACCTCCACACCATTGACACCGACGCCCTCCAACAGCTCATGGACACCCTCAGCACCCCACCCCCAGGAGCAGGGCAGCCCAGATGCATCAAGGAGACCCCACCCCCTGCACAGACCACACAGCAGGAAGCACCCCCCACCACGGCTGTCTCCCAGGACCCCCATGACCAACACATGGCATTCCAACGCCGTGTGTTAGAGGGCCAGAAGGAGATGGCTGATCAGATGCGGGTGGGGTTCGACCTCATGGCAGCCAAACTAGATGCCATATGTGGGTGTCTAAGTCCCATCAGGGATCACTTACAGTCCTTAACGGACACCCACAGTCTGCTCCATGCTCTCCAACAAGCCATGGCTGACATCGCTGGAGTCATGACTCTGAGACAAGAACAACTGTCTAGTCAGAGTGGCTCCAGCGATGACAGCC
This sequence comes from Calotriton arnoldi, assembly GCA_963921515.1. NCBI lineage: Eukaryota > Metazoa > Chordata > Amphibia > Caudata > Salamandridae > Calotriton > Calotriton arnoldi. Next base: position 708,119 of record CAWUFW010007253.1, read on the forward strand.
GGGAGTTGGGACACATGCGGAGGATCATTTAGAACATGGAGCGGATACAGGTGGAAAGAATGGCTGCCACGGCTGCACACCAGCGAGATGTAGCTGGGATCTTCCATGCCCTGCAGATCCTCATCATGGCATTGCGGCCACAAGGCCTGGTGCAGATGAATGCTGCTGCTACTACTCCATCCACATCTCCGCCCCCTGATGTGTCAGTGCCTCACAGTGCGGCAGACAATCCACCTCCGGCCCGCAGACACCCCACCTCCGGCCCCTGATGTGTCAGTGCCACACAGTGCTGCAGACAAAACACCACCACCCACATGTGAGGCACATCACATATCAGAGGACGATGATGTGGATGAAACTGCCTTTGTGGTAAGAAGGAAGAGGTAGCATTCATCTCCGCCATATGGCCTGTTTCAGCTTGGTTCTGTCCTCTGCATCATGCCCTGGAATAACACCTTCCACTGTCCCCCGATACACTCTGCGACACTCACCTTGGCCCTCGACATGGACTGCCATATTTGGTTTGGTTACCAATGACACAGCAATCAGACTGCGGACTGCACTCTTCCTCTTCCGATGAACTTGTCAATCCCTAAAGGACTCTGGCTGGCCCTCCACGGGGCAACAATGTAAAGTGGGGTTTGCATGGCCATGTACTGGTCCAGCTTCAACACTCCACCGAATGTAATTAAAACATTCTAATTCACACAGATGTGTCATGTCCATGATCAATCAAGTATGAAAGTGTGGATGAATATAGGGGCAGTGATTCCATAAAAAGGTACTCCTTGGGAACTGATATCAATGCGCATGTTTGACCCTGACACAGATAGGTAGTGAGATGACTGGGAATGTGTGAACTAGCTGTGGCCTCATTGCTCCTAAACAACAATCTCGCAATTTCCCAACTTAGCCCCACATCAATGTAGGATAGAGGGCTGTGTGTAAAAAAGTCAAAGTTATGTGGATGCCACAGCTCGGAGCAATGATTTGATTGAGTGTGCAGTGGTTGGACTCCTGGGATGGTCTGTGCGTAAGTGTGAAGGTCATTCCATGCAGGAGAATTGCGAGCAAGGAATTCTGTGTGTGGGGTGTGTATACGTTGGTCTTTGGATAGCGATGTGCGTAGTGTGGGAGTTGTCATCAGCTGCTATGGTATCTCTCAGGGGCTGCCGGGCACATGCAATTCCAAGGTCGGAGGTGCAGATGTGCTACCGCCTTCTAGTTCAGACAAAGGAACTTCCATCCCTAATGTTAGTTTGTCATCTGCTTGCATTCTGGAAATGTGATGTGGATTGGGGGGGGGATGTCACTGCTTCGCCTTCTGGCACGGTTGAACCCTTACCAGCCATGTACGTGCCCTCACGGTCAAATTTGCATGCTCTGATGTAGCACTGTTGTTTTGCTTCAGTCTGACAGTGATGGGTACAGGTAGCTGTGAGGAGGCGCGTGACTTCTCACCTTGCACCTATTAGCTGACACTGTTCCCTACTATTGATGGATGACGTCCGTGTACACATGTTATCTGTACATGGCACATATGTCCAGGGGACACCTTGGTGTGTTCTACGCAAGGTATCCCTGCTGGCTTTTTGGCTGGTGTGCATCTCCCATGTTGCTGAGGTGTTCACTGTGCCCCCATCCCCCTTACGTCCATGTTGCTCATGTTGTGGGACTTGAGTCACAGGGTGCATCTCTGCATCAGGGTGGTTCATATTTGACCCCAAATGACACCCGCAATTTCATACCTGACCCCAAATGACACCCGCAATTTCATATCTGACCCCAAATGACTCCCACAATTTCATATCTGACCCCAAATGACACCCGCAATTTCATATCTGACCACAAATGACACCCTGTTGTCTTTTTTTGAACACCAATGACAGCCTTCATGTCATGTTTTTGTACACATGTGATACGCTGATGAGTGGGATTACGTACTACATTTGACACCCTGAAATGGCATTCTGAATACGTGACACCCTGAACAGCCTCTCTGTACAGAGGTGACATACCCACCATCTATTTGCTATTTGTGAGATTGTTAGCACTTAATGTTGCACTTACACTTGTCAGAGTGATGTGCTAATGCAGAGGACTGACATGAACATAGGGAATGTGTGTTGCAATGAATCTATTTGCACATGCTGTTCATGTGGTCATTTTGTACTGTTCCATGATTGCTAAGGACAGTCACAATGTGACGTGCTCATGCGAAGAAATTGTTAATGATTGTGTTCCTTCGGGCTATTCCTGCTGCAGCTGCAGTGGGGTGTGGTCCACCTGCCTCATCTTCCTCATCATCGTCCGGTGCATCTGGCACTTGGATCCATGGGGCAATGGAGCGTACACATATGTTGTGCAATACACAACATGCAATGATCATCTTGCACACTATTTCTGGGCTGTAGAGGAGTCTTCCACCTGTGATGTCCAGGCACCTGAAACATGACTTTAACACGCCAAATGTGCGCTCAACAATGCCCCTGGTGCGTTTGTGGGCCACATTGTACTGCCTCTGGGCCGGGGTGTTCGGGGCTCGGAGGGGTGTCATCATCCACGAGCAGAGTGCATATCCATGGTCACCTGTGAGAGGTAAGTGAAATTAGTGTAAACTGGTGGTTCTGCATGCTGTGTTGGCAGACTTACAAGTTTTGTGGTGTGTGATTTGTGTGACTTTGGGATTCATGTTTGCCATGTATTGCTTCTGGCAAATGTGCGGGGTCAATGTGTATTACGTAGCCTCACAGCTGCTCCTCCCTCCCCCGAGCCTATTTACTTGTGTGCGCTGCACGGTTGCATCACTTGCACTCCTACAGCACACCATTGTCATGCCTGTCTGCGCATGTCCGCAAGCCTGACAACAACACTGTGATGTTGGCCGTTGAAGGTGGGCGGCCACGTGTGTGTAGGCCTATGGTAAGGATAGGGCGGACACAGATGTGGAGTTCAGGTCTGGCTGACCTCACACTGCGATTGAGGCTAGGCCTTTGGCTTATGCTGCGGCAATGAAGATACACACACAACAGTTGGCATGTATGAGCCAAGACCCCGAGCGGTCTTGCGCTCCTTTATTTATCCATTTGGGCGAGCCCGCCCTCCGGGTGCATGCTACATTGCAAGATTGTCGATTAAGGGCCGGGTGGCGCAGACACTACAACAGAGACACACGCCATAGTTACTTTTGTGGCCATCCCGGAACTGAACCACGCCCAGAGCCTAGAACTGAACCACGCCCAGAGCCCCGGGCCATTTCTTCACACTCCTCACACGCCTACACGTGCGCTGGGATGTCGTGCGCTTCGGAGTACGTCTCCAGACGTTCCACCCAGGCTTTTCAGCGGCCTGCCTGGGACGGGGGTGGCCCTGTGACTGTGAAGGGCTCCAGTGGCGTTACCGAGGACATGCTGTTGGCTGCTGGAGGCGGACTTGTGGGGTAGCCCCACGGGACGATGACTTGCGGTGCACTGAGGTAGGCCCACCTGAAGAGCTGAGCGGGTGTGCAGCCTGCGATGATGCAGTAGGCCTGGAGGCTGGACGGTGACTTGTGGTGCACAGAGGTAGTGGCACCTGAGGCACTGCGTCCGGCAAAGGCCTACCGCCACGTGGCGATGACTTGCAGTGCTCTGAGGTAGGCCCACCTGAAGAGCTGAGCGGGTGTGCAGCCTGCAATGATGCAGTAGACCTGGAGGTCCGGACTGGATTTGATTTGTGTGAGACCTGCTGGATCGCAGTGTAGGCCGGAGGGAGCAGTCAGCACACACAGAACTCCGCGGTGCAGTGCCGCAGGGTGCACTGGGGCCTTGTTGCAAGGAAGCCAGCAATCGGCTGAGGAGGCTGCCAAGCTCGCTGGCCTCAGGCTTGAAGATTGCACCGGCACGTGGTGGGCCCTCTTGGAGACACGCCGGTAGCGGCAGGTGAGCAATGATGCTTGGGTGCGCATGGGCGGGCAATCACTGCTGGGCGCCGGACGGGTCTGGGGTCCAGCGGGCTGGGGTGCAGCAGGCACACAGGATCACGCAGGCACCACCGGTCATGGCTGCGGCCTCGTGGCAGGGTGAGGGGCGCCGCCCTGGCAGACACGCCCCTGCAGGCGATGACGAGATGTGCGCCGGGTGGCGTGTGACATACCCACCTCGTCGCCGGTGTATATTTGGCCGTTGAAGGTGGTTGGCCACGTATGTGTGGGCCTATGGTCAGGATATGGCGGACACAGAGACACACGCAGTAGTTACTTTGGTGGCCGGAAGTGTACCACGCCCAGAGCCCCGGGCTATTTATTCACACTCCTGCTCTGGACTGGGGTACGCCGGCCAAGCCCACTACGCTTACGCTTACAGGGGGGCGACTTAGCTACATGTCCAAGGTCTTCCCCACTGCTTGAGGTAACATGGTTGCGTCCACTGTCCACAACACTACATACACCAGCAGTATATGTCCACATGGACATGTCTGTGCTCTGCATACTCAAGACTGTCCAGCACATCACCGCCACACTTGGCATTTTGTACATTCTTATTCATGGGTCCATTGCCTCCTTCGCACATTCTTGGTTCCCACCTCTCCACACATTCTGCAATTGTGTGGCAGAGGGGCTATGCCTTTGTGGATGGTTTGTCTACATGTCTGGCCCCTGTTACCACAGTTACTGGGGTATCAAGCTGATGATGGCATCCAAGACAGGTGTGAGGAACTTTGATAGGGCTAGCTGTGACACTCCTCCGACTCTGGCAGTTGTTGGTTGGAAGGTTCCAGAGGCCAACAAGTGCAGCACAGCCAGCAGCTTTATCTGGGGAGGGATGTTGGTTGTCCGCTGTGTTGGTACCGTCAGCCTGTGGGCAATGTGGGTCAGGATGCGGAGGATGGTTGTCCTTTTGAGCCTGTAGTGGGCAATGACATCCTCTGGCGTTAAGTCTCTGAGGCTGGTGCGTTTTCGGAAGGTCCGCTGTCTTGTTCTGCGCTGCCTCGGTGGCAGTCCGGGAGGGGTGGTCCTGGGGGTGGGGGTGGGGGTGGTCCTGGGGGTGGTGGCGGTGGGTGTTGTGGCCCTCTTGGGTCTCCAAGCTGCATGATTAGTAGCTCCGTGGCATCTGTTGGGCTTCAGATGTGGCTCTGGGCTGGGCTCCCTTTATACATAAGACCAGAAACAAGCAGGTCTTAAGTCCCTGCTGCTAATGTGCCTTATCGCCTGTTTTTGGACCGCATCGCCGATCTGGCTGGTCGTTGAGAATATCGCGAAGTGGTGTTATCATGAGTTTTTGCACGGCAACGCCTACTCTGCATATGATTAGCGTTAATTGTCGCTGTCAGCCTTGGCAATGTTTTTGGCGGCAGCTATCGCAGGTAAAGTGACGATGTCGGCTGTTAGCGCAAGCTTGTGAATAGGGCGATATATCTATCGCCACTTTCGTGGCGGAAAAGTGCCACTAATTCGGCGATTTGTCCTTGAGAATATGCCCCTGAGTATTTCAAAGAGAGGGCAGGTTAATTGACAACAGAGAGGTCAGGAGAAATCACAGCAAAATCATAGTTCAAGAATCCTTTTGCAGAGTAAACATTAAATGATCAGATTTGAGGCAAAAGCACAGAGGCAGAGCATTCGAGAGGAACTATTGTTAAGAACAAATCCATCTTATTTCCACAACTAACATATTTTTGGATGGATGGAACATCAATCATTGGTGTTTGGTCAACATATAGAGTACACATGCTGTGATGAGGTGGTAATTACCTCACTGCAGAGCACATGCTGGGCCCGGCATACTATACTGAGCTCAGTATGCTGCTTGGTGTGCACCCAAGCATAGCTATAGTACTCAGACTTTTCTAGACCCAGTGGCGGCTCCTCCGCTAAGGCGGAGGAGCGTCGCTCCACTGCTCGTTGAGCAGTGGAAAATAAAAATAAAATGATAATAACCAGAAGTTATTATCATTTTATTTTTATTGGCGACTCCGGGTGGGGCTGGGTGAGCAGAGGGAGCAGGAGTGGTTTGCACTCCCTCCCTACATGCGCATGTCGCTTTGACCAGCCCTCTAGGGCAGGCCAAATAGTCATGCGCAATTAGCATGTTCTCCATTGGGCTGTGTTGCACAGCCCCATGGAGAACATGCCCGGCCTCCCCAGGTACTGCCTGAGTGGCCAAACAGGCCGCTCAGACCAATCACAAAGCTGCTCCTGCAGCGTCGTAATTGGCTGGCAGAGTCGGAAGCCTGGGTGCTTCCGGTGCAGGCTGCAGGCAGCAGCCAGGAAGAAGAAAAGAAGACGAGGAGAGGCGTGCAGCAGGTAAGTTTATTTTTATTCAGCTGCCACTGTCTACTCTAGACCAATGATAAGGCAGGGGCCTGCGTTTTTGGGCATCTACTATTTATTCAGTGTTTTAGCACAAAGTCAAGCATGCATGGTGCTGCAATAGTTGATCATGCTATAACAAGTTCTAGTGCCCAAATGGGACCATATGCATCAAAGTTTTTGGCCGTGCATAGTGTCAGGTTTTGCAAGGGAGAAAAACAAAAATCCAATGAGCGTCAAAGTGTAGTTTCCGTATCCTTGTAATACAAGAGGAAATGGATAACGTTTGCAAGCACTCTGGAACTTACAAAACCATGAACGGCCATCAACTGGCCCTGTCACTCAGTAACCATTTGCAAAATTGAAGCTGTCCACGAGGGACAGCTTCCACAGCGCAAAAGAGAGTAGAGTGCCATGAGTAATAATTTCTTATGGTAACTTAATTCCACATTTTGTAATGCGCAAACCTATCACCCCTAAGGGTATGCAGGCGCTGGGGGGCGAGATTAAGTGATCTATTACCCAGAGTCACATGATGCTGAGCTGAGCTGACGGCGGGGATCGAACCCTGCACTCCGGAGTCAGCCGCTCTGGCCACTGCACCACACCTTGTACTCAGCCTTCTTTGTCCACTAGTCTGCTGTTGTGTCATTTGCATAGTTCTTCTGCCACCACAGCATTCAAACACAGTGAAATAGTTCAGCTTTTTTCATACAATGGCTAACTACACTGTGAGTAATGGCGTTTGCTTTATCACAAGGAGCACATCCGCACGCAAAATAGTTCACGTCATTGCCTGGATTATTATGGCAATGGGTGCTTTTTGATACACAAAAAAATATTTCAGCCAATGTTTTTTTTTCTTTGCTGAGGTTTGGGCATATACAATAACAATTAATTTTGGCACAAATCATGAAAAAACAGAACAAGCTTTGGCAAAGCCAAAAGGTTGGCAGAAAAACACACGACCTATTGGCTTCGACAATGATTGTTTAGTATTGCAAATGTAGAGACTGAGGTTAGCGCTGCCAAGCCACACCTCCCCACAATCCAAACATTTGATTAGCTGTCCACAAAGACTCTCTGAAATCCTCTCATAATCAAAGGAACGGAATATTTTCATACTTAAAGGCACCCCCGAATAAGATTTTTTAATACATCCTATCTTTATGGTAAATCAAGCAATTGGGTCCGCATGCTTGAATTTTTTGCAAACATTGGAATTTCCAATAGGCCTCTCTTTTTTATAATTGTAAGTCCTTATGTCATGATTGGGGAGTTTATGTGCATTGGTGAATGTCAAAAGGATTCACTCCTTATATATATAAATGAGTGAATGAATGGGTGGATGAATTGGTGAGTGTTCACATGTATTGATAGTCAGATATATTAATGAGTGCATGTATGGATTCATGATGCAAGAGCAGTGTGTGGGAGCAGAACAGTGTGTTAGACAAGAGCACTGAGTAAGAAAAAGGACACAATTTTAGGAAGGGGCAAAGCAGTGCAACCCTTGATCTCATAACCATATTTAAATGTAATGAGCGTGTCGGGGTAAGCTGCTGTGACCTGCTTCCACATCCCCTAAGTACAATGTCTTGACCAGCAGTGCTACTTGCACAGCTACAAGTCCCTGATTACGATGCTTGAATATCTCCAGGGATTGAGAAGGTACTGTTATGCACATGTGGAGCTCAAATTTTGCCATACTAGGTGATCAGATGCATATGGGAGTAGAGAGAGTGGGGATAAACTCATGTGCTTAGCTACGTTCCACACCACAACCCCTGGTCAGAATCTTGTTAATGTTATGTAGACATTTCTGGCACCAGGCTTGTCATAAATTAGCGCAAGGCCAAAACCCAATGCTGCAATCCTCCAGATGCTTCCGGTTTGCCCAGGTGTAATAAATAGCTACTGAACAAGTGTACTTTTTAGGTTTCGCCTGCACAGCGCTTGCGCTGTGCTTGTGAAATCTTTTGTATTCAATATAAATCTTAAAATGGGCTTACATCCCGTCCCCTTACTTGTGATTGGTTCCTGGGCTTGCCCCTTAATTTTCCTCCTTGCCTATTGGCTGCAGCATACTGTTTCCTGTACTTCCTTGTGTGCTTCTCTTATCAGTTTCCTGAGGCGCAAGTACGGATTTCATGCACAGGACTATGTTTTGTTCCTCGCAATGACCTTGACAGCTGTGCACTATATGCCGCTTTGGCCCCCTACCCCGTGCCACCAACATAAAGTACACCTCACACATAGCTCGCATTGCTACACTGTGCTGCTTATACAATGCAGAAAACCATTTGATTTTATATCTGTTATGGGCAAAGAATTGTTTTACAACGAGGCTTGGAACGAATCAATCTCCAAGCCTCGCATTCAGCCCTGAGCCCTGCCCCCGAGTTTCAAGTCGCCTCTTGCCTTGAAGAATGGCAATGAGTGACTGTGGGTGTTTTTATCAGGTAAGCTTTGTTTTACTTCCCCTTGTTGTGGCTGCATGGACACCCACTCTATTTTTGTACCCAAAATATTCCCGACTATTAGCGGGACTATACATATTTTCTCTTAGTGATGATTTTAAATACCCTACCCCTTAATGGGAAATGAAGCCTCAAAGGTATTGCTAAGTTCCATTTCGTGTTTTTTGTGCTGACGCTTTTCTACTGTCCCTTCGGTTGCATTTTTTGCGTTTTCACTGATTGTGTCCTTTGAGAGTTGTCAGTCACCAGACAGACACCTGTTGAGTGAAGTATTGTGTTTTTTCGTAGTTTTGCTGTACAACCACAAGAAGCTCGTGAACTTGACCACCTGTCTTTTTGATTTTTGTGTTTTGCTTAAGCTTTACATTTGTTGTGCATTAACAGACTGGATGCGGATCACAGCTATAGGGAAGGCTGTGTTGTTTGCGCGTCTGTAAACGGGTTCCATTAATGGCAAGCACGTCTGCTAGAGCAATTCATGTAGTCGCTTAAAATGGCAGCTTTACTTTTCCAAACTCAAATAATAAAACGCTTTTCGCCTGTTAGCTTTTTAGAGTCTGTTTTATCAGTGTATTTTGTTTGCTATCTTAGCTAAATGAATTTCTCTTTAGTTCCCCGGGGTTAACAACCTTGTGTTATTTCATGGCACGTATTTCCCCTTTCCCACCATAGTTCATGTTTGAATTTTCCTCTCGCTTTTCCATTTTTTTTGCATCTCTTGACCTCCTAGTGCTGGCCCTCTTCTAACAGTTTGACTCTCTTCAATCCTCAGCCCAGCAAAGCTGATTCTCATGCCAAAAAGGCAATCGCTTTGGCAGCTATAGCTTTAAAGCGGTAGTTTGCACACTTGCTTTAAGAAAGTAAACAGTCTCGGGGTTACTTTCAACACTGATAGCTTGTTCCATGGAGTCTTGACCTTCCCTTTACAAATGCAGGAGCCTAAAGAGAATTCTTGTTTCTTGAGAAATGACACAATTCGCAGTGCGCCTGCCTATTCAGTTTACTGTGCCCTTATATGCATTTCATATTCCCCTCTATCTTGTGGTGTCCGACTCTCTCTCAGACTTTCTACCTCTGCAGACCCCCCCACCCCCCACTCTCTCCGCCTATTTCAAACACCTACTAGTTCCTCTCACTCAAGCCTCTTCAACCTCTTTCTCTTTTCCTCACCAAATCTTTTTTCACGGAAGCTCACCGGTCATCTTGGAAGAGTATTTTCTCCTACACAGAAATTATAGTGCGGCGCAACTTTACGCACAAAAAATATATTTCAAATGTAATTTTTTTATATTAATTAATTTTTTTAACTCAAATATAAAATGAGTGCATATTGTTTCGTTCGTTGACCTCTGCTGTTGTTTTCAACCCACCCCACCCTCCTCCCACCACCTTCCTTCTCCCCCTGTTTTCAACTCCCCTCTCTCCCACCTCCTACCACCTCATTCACGCTTTCCTTAATTTATATTGCTCAACTGCTCACCAAGCTAAAATGTAGGCGAAACCTGATGTATTTACCAATGCTTGTTATATAAGATTTACATTCCAGGCTGCTGCCATCATTTGCATAGGAATGCATAGAATGTCCAAATATTGGGGGTAGTGCACCTATATTTGCCATCCCAAAAAATGCCCTGTGTTTGTGTATGTGCACAACATCCTCTTATAAATATGCTAAAAAGAAACTTTGCAAGGTGTGTGTGAGTATGTATTGGAAATCAGGTTGTTGGTTTAGGTGGGTGTAACCCTAATCAAGCAACAGCCACAACCCCTGTCAGCGTGAACCACAAAATGTGACTAAATTGACCTATGCTTAATCCTCTGGTAGGTTGGCACAAAATCAGTCTCGCTGAACTCAGAGGCAATCTGTAACTCCCTTGCCCTGACTAGAGTGGTGGTTTCTGCCTGGCTTAGGCGCATGCCCTAGCCAACCAGAAATCCCATTTGTAACAGACATTTTGCTGAGACTCAGCCCATTTATTCCAAGATTTTCTATTGGGATGCTGTCAGTACTATTTATGAGTTTAGCTTTTGGGTCTTACCTAGATTTGCTGAATTACGGATTTTGATACATTTTATATCTCTTTATTTCTGTATTTGGGCCTTCATGGTGATTTATGCATTTTTCGCTATACCGCTTTTATTCATATTTCTGTACTAAATTTAACTACCCTATTTTTTATCTAGAACTCAGTTCTTTATGCGTTTATATTTCATTCAGTTTTACACTGCTAATTTGTGCATTTCCCATTAACTGCAAGATTAACTAGAGATCCTCAAGTCGAGCATAATAGATACAATTTGGGGTATTTAAATATATTGGGGTGCAGATGATTATTAGCGTTTGGCTCCCACAAATTATTGGCAACAGATCATGGTTTGCATTAGAACACTTTCTCTTTAAGCGGACCCCTGAAGATTGTTTGTAGTTTTCAGACATTTTCTTTGCACTGGTGCAGATAATTCTTCGGGCGGCAAGCTGTATTACTGTGCGGTCTTGAATGAACTCAGAGTGTAAATATGCATATGGAAACCCTGAATTCTTGAGTTTGTGCACGAGTTTGTGATTCTGTAAAGATGGATTTTTGATTTTGTGCTGAGCTGCTTGGATATGTGATTAGGATTGTGGGTTCAATTGGTGAATTGATTTCTGCTGTGATGATGTATTATTCATTTTTGTTAACCCATTTGAAATTGTTTATTATTAAAAGGAGAATTGAGTTGATTATCGGATTCGTCGGAAATCCAAGATCTTGAGAAATTATTCATCTTGTCTCAATTTTGGTGTGTAGAGCGAGGCACCGCTTAAACACCTGTGGGGGTTTTGTACTAACCCCTTTGCTGCCTGGTCTCCCCCATGGCAAGCCTTTTTTTTAATATTTGGGATAGTTTGCGCTTAGGCCCCCATAACATTTTGTCCACATAAGGTATCCATGACAAATTGTGTGCTTTTTTCCAACACCCTTGGCGTTCTAAAGGTACCCAGGGTTTGTGGATTCCTCTGGAGGGGGCCGAGAAATTAGCCAAAATACAGCTACATTTTTGGGGAAAAAGTTTTGCAGATGAAAGTGTCTGTTTTTTCCCCTGAATATGGTATAAATGAAGGGTTTGTGGTGCTAAAATCACCATCCTCCCAGCTTTCAGGAACAGGCAGACATTTGTCAGAAAACCACATTTTTCAACACAGTCTTGGCATTTTACTGGTACATAGCCCATTCTTCCTATATTTTTATGCTTTCAACCTCCTTCCAGTTAGTGGTATAAATGGGTGTGAAACAAATTGTGGATCCTGTTAAGCTATACATTTCTGAAAGTAGGAAAAAGTCTGGACTCAGCAAGGGGTCATTTGTGTCGCTCCTTCAAGGTTTTCCTGTAGATAGTAACAGTTGAATTATAAAAATATTGAAATTAAGTTAAAAAAAAACAAGCCATTTGAGCTTACATTTTCACCTGTAACTTCTTCTAACTGTGGCAGATTTTCAAATGCAATATATCGGTACATCCGCTGGACACTTCTTGTTGTGGAGATATAAAGGGCTTGTAGGTTCACCAAGAACCAGAGGTATCCAGAGGCAATAACTGAGCTGCACCTTGAAATGGTTTTTCATTGCTTATCGGGTATACAGCAATTAATTTGGTAAATAATAAAGCATGAAACATAAGTATCATGGAAACCTATATATTACCGAAATTTGAATAAGATATGGAGTTTATAAGCAGTGGTTATTTGCACATCTCTGAATTTGTGGGCACCCATACTCGCACGTGAATTAGAGGGCATTTTTCAAAATGACTTCTTTTTTACACACTGTCTTAAATTTGAAAGGCACAAAAGCAGAGAAAACAATTGGTAATAACACTTGTTATACTATTCCATGTTCCCCTAAGTCTCCCGATAAAAATGGTTCCTCACTTGTGTGGGTAGGCCTAGTGCCTGCGACACGAAACGGCCCGAAACGCAACATAGACACATCACATTTTTCTACTCAAAGCGGACTAGCTGTGGATTTTGAGCCCTAGCCTAGCACGCACCTATGGAAGCCTAGCAAACCTGTACATTTTTGAAAACTAGGCACCCAAGGGAATCCAGGATGGTGGTGACTTGTGTGGCTCTCACCAGGTTCTGTTACTCAGAATCCCTTGCAATCCTCACACTTTGTCTAAAATAATCACATTTTCCTCACATTTCTGTGATGGAAAGTTCTGGAATCTCAGGGAAGCCAGAAATTTCCTTTCACACAGCATTGCTCCAAGTCTCCCAATATAAAAGTCACCTCACTTGTGTGGGTAGGCCTAGTGCCAGCGACAGGAAATGCTCAAAACGCACCTTGGACACATCACATTTTTCCAATGAAAACCGACCCTTTTTTAAAATGTGCCTAGCTGTGGACTTTGGGCCGTTGCTCAGTCGGCACCTAGGGAAACCTAGCAAACATGTACATTTTTGAAAACTAGACACCCAGGAAAATCCAGGATGGGGTGGCTTGTGTGGCTTTCACCAGGTTCTTTTGCCCAGAATCCCTTGCAAACCTCAACATTTGTCTGAAAAACCCCACATTTTCCTCACATTTCTGTGATGGAAAGTTCGGGAATCTGTGGGGAGCCACAAACTTCCACCCACCCAGTATTCCTCCAAGTCTCCCGATAAAAATGGCAACTTACTTGTGAGGGTAGGCCTAGTGCCCGCAACAAGAAACAACCCAAAATGCGACATGGACATTTCACATTTTCCACTGAAAACCAACCCTTTTTTCACAATGTGCCTAGCTGTGGATTTTGGGGCCTAGCTCATCCAGCATCTAGTGAAACCTAGCAAACCTGTACATTTTTGAAAACTAGACACTTTGAGGAATCCAGGATAGGCTGACTTACATGGCTCTCTCAACGTTTTCTTACCCAGAATCCTTTGCAAACCTCAAAATAGGTCCAAAAACCATATTTTCCTCACATTTCTGTGATAGAAAGTTCTGGAATCTGCGGGGAGCCATAAAATTCCACCCAGCCAGCATTTCCCTAAGTCTACTGATACAAATTGTACCTCAATTGTGTTGGTAGGCCTAGTGCCCGCAACACGAAACGGCCCAAAACGCAATGTGGGCACCACATTTTTCCACTGAAAACTGACCCTTTCTTTGCAACGTGCCTAGCTATGGATTTTGGGCCCTGGCTCAGCCACCATGTATGGAACCCTAGCAAACCTGTACATTTTTTAAAACTAGACACCTAGTGGAATCCAGGATGGGCTGACTTGAATGGCTCTCTCCATGTTTTTTTTACCCAGAATCCCTTGCAAATCTCCAAATATTGAGAAAAAATACACATTTTCCTCACATTTCTGTGATGGAAAGTTCTGGAATCTGCAGGGAGCCACAAACCTCCACTCACACAGCATTCCCCCAAGTCTCCATTTCCCCAAGTCAACATTATAGAACCACTGACTTACAGCTTGTGAGTTGTAAAGTCACGTCAAGGTAGCAACCACTTTACAGTCCATTTACACCCCTTTCATGTGTCAGACATAGAAACCCATTCACACCGCCAGTTGCAGGCCCAACATAATACAACACTTACATTTACAGTCAGCGCTTTTCAAGGGCCCATCACCCTCATACGCCAACAGGACTAACACACCAATCTCACCACCAAACACCCAAAGATTAGAGAACTGACAAACACACCACAATACATACTGGCTACCAGTCCTCTCACCCTGCCAGCCAAGCGCCAGTCTACACACACTGCCAGCCAGATGCCAGTCCACACACACTGCCAGCCAAACGCCAGTCCACATGCACTGCCAGCCAAGCGCTAGTCTATACACACCGCCAGCCAAGCACCAGTCCACACGCACTGCCACCCAAACACTGGTCCACACGCACCACCAACCAAGGGCCAGTCTACACACACTACCAGCCAAACGCCAGTCTGCACGCACCACCACCCAAATGCCAGTCTACACACACCTTCAAAAACCAAAAGAGAGAGTCCGGACGATGAGTGTGCCCTCCTTGTCCCAAAGTAATATTCGAAAAAACAACTGAGACGGGCCACAAAAGAGTGACTGGATAACCTGAATAGTGTCTGACATCACAGGAATAGTTTAAAAGAACCCTCACACACCAACCTGGTTGGTGTCATGCTTCATCATTGGGTTCCCAGTCGGGTAGCCGAGTGCTACCCAACTGTGCTTCAACACCTGATTACAGTGGAGCAGGTTTTTGGTGTGTGATGGCGTTGTGAATGTGGTGACTTTAAAAAAAAATTACCTCTGGGAAACTCACTATACAATCTTTTATTCCCAGTGGCCCAGGGTATATTAAAAACAAGGTGAAGTAGATAATATATCAGAACTGCCAGTAGGTGTCTGAATTATCAATAGGTCAACATGTTTCAGCTCTCCAAGAAAAATTAGTGGAGCTTTCTTCAGGACCTCATTATGTGGTGAATAAAGTGCGAAAGTGAGTGGTAAAAAATTAAACCACTTATATTAAGCATTTTTACACACTTGCTACAGCGTGTTTATCATGCGTAGATGGACTAACCAAGAATAACGTTCCATCTGTGGTAAAATTCGTGAATCATGGTATTTCCATGGCCATACGAATCCAGGGCGGGAGGGGCTCCTACTTGGTGCTTTGGTCTCAGTGCTCCCCCGCGTCTAAACCTACTGCGGCGTCCGCTGGAACGATTATCTCGTTCCTGGATTCGTATGGCCATGGAAATACCATGATTCACGAATTTTACCACAGATGGAACGTTATTCTTGGTTAGTCCATCTACGCATGATAAACACGCTGTAGCAAGTGTGTAAAAATGCTTTCAGACACCTACTGGCAGTTCTGATATATTATCTACTTCACCTTGTTTTTAATATACCCTGGGCCACTGGGAATAAAAGATTGTATAGTGAGTTTCCCAGAGGTAATTTTTTTTTTTAAAGTCACCACATTCACAACGCCATCACACACCAAAAACCTGCTCCACTGTAATCAGGTGTTGAAGCACAGTTGGGTAGCACTCGGCTACCCGACTGGGAACCCAATGATGAAGCATGACACCAACCAGGTTGGTGTGTGAGGGTTCTTTTAAACTATTCCTGTGATGTCAGACACTATTCAGGTTATCCAGTCACTCTTTTGTGGCCCGTCTCAGTTGTTTTTTCGAAGTCTACACACACCGACAGCAAGTGGCAATCCACACGCACCACCACCCAAACGCCAGTCTACACGTACTGCCAACCAAGCACCAGTCCACACACACACCACCATCAAAGTACCAGCCTAAACACACCACCAGCCACACGGCAGTATACACACACTGCCATCCAAATGCCAGTCTACATGCACCACCAGCCTAGCGCTAGTCTACACGCATTGCCAGCCAAATGCCAGTCTACACACACCGCCAAACAAGCACTAGTCCAACTGCCCCACCAGTCATTCGCCAGCCACACGCACCACCAGCCAAGTGCCAGTCTACGCACACCATCAGCCAAACGCAAGTACACACAGACTGTCAGGTGAACTCCATTTCACACACTTACATAAACTTTCCCTGGTATCTAATGCTTTTCTTTCCCCCATGGGGGCAGATGGGCCTCAAAATATGGCTGATCTGTCCCGGGGGGGCAGAAAATGGCTACAATATTGCCCCCATAAAGGGGAGTGGCACTTGCCCAAAGGCCCCTCCTTGACATATAAATAAAACAAATCCCTGATGTCTACTGGCTTTCTGCCCCCCTTGGGGACAGATGTGCCTAAAAATAAAGCCAATCTGCCCCTGTGTGGGGGCAGAAAATGGGCAAAATATTGCACCATAATGGTTAGTCACCCTTACCCAATAGGCCGCTTCCCAACATATACATAAGTAAAATCCCTGCTGTCTAGTGGCTTTCTGCCCTGGGCCTAAAAATAAGGCTGATCAGCCCCGGGGGGGAGGGGGGGCAGAAAATGACCAAAATATTATCCTCATATTGGGAGCAACCCTTGCCTAAGTGGCTGCTTCCCACCATTTATATTTGTTGAATCCCTTGTGTCTGGTGGCTTTCTGCCCCCCTTGGGGCAGATAGGCCTAAAAATATGGCCGATCTGCCCCCAGGGGGGCAGAAAATGGCCAAAATATTGCTCTATAATAGGGTGAGACCCTTACCCAAGGAGCCACTCTCCAACATATAACTTCGTTGAATCCCTGGTGTCTAGTGGCATTCTGCCCACCTTGGGGGCACATGGGCCTAAAATTAAGGCCAAAATGACCAAAACAATGCCCAAGGTATTGGGAGCGGCCCTTGCCCAAGGGGCTGCTCCATTGCCCAAAACTATTGGCTCAAAACATCCCTGGTGGCTAGTGGGTGAATTACTGCTGCTCGATCATGTCCCACCCGCGATCGCACAGCAGAAATGCACTGTAAAGAGACATCGGGGAAAGGAAAAACTCTTTCCTTCCCCCCCGCCGGAGGGGTCTGGGGTGTCAGCGGAGGTGCTTCTGCTGCCATCCCCATTAGGGGCCTGTAGATGGGGGGCCCACGGGGGGAGTGCCAGCACTTCCCCCGTGAGTGGGTGCCTGGACGGAATGGTTCCGTCCTCAGCAAACTAGTGTCACGGCCGAGAACAGAACCATTCCATCCTCGGCACTGAAGGGATTAACAGTTTTCCTTGTTAGGATTTGGAGCTTAACTTGAGTTATTGTGCTTGCCCTGAGTGCACGGAGTGTAGTACATTGACTTGGAGGTAGAATTCTGCTGGTCAGAAGTTTACCTAGCAAGAACTTTGTAGGCTGTTTGTTGTTAAATTTAATTTTTCTAATATTGTTTTATTGTCTTGCTTGAGTGAGTTGACTTCTATAAACATTGACTTTATCTCCCTTTTAGGGTGCACAGACGAGGGAATTTATTGATTTTTCTGAAAGATTTATTGTTGGTCTGTAATTGTTTTTCTGTTCACAGAGAAATAGTGCTGTCATTGGTTGCTCAGCTCAGGAGCTGCACTGGGATTGGTGTGACATCATCGCTAGCAGTGTTCTTATTGGTTGTTTGCCAGTATAGTCGCTCTGTCATAGGTTGACCTTTGACAGAACTGTGCTGCTCTTGGGTGCTGTTCATTGAGTTTGTTTACAGTGTTTATTGACTTTTTTGACTATTTTGAGCTTTTTTAAGTGTAGAACATGGTTGGAGTATTTAAAAAATCTAAGCCTAAGATAAAGGCTATACCTATAGAGGGTCGGAAGATGCCAAATGAGGGCCCACCAGCATTTGAAATGATAAAACAGGTCCGGTATGTTAGGCATGTCTGGATTCCCGAATGGAAAACATATACAGTGCATGATGAGGCATGACAGCTTCCAATAGAGGGCACCTTTACTGCAAAGAAATTAGATTTCCTGAGACAAACCATGGTATGACTTGATACCAATGCCTAGGACAACACAGTTTGAGGCGCTTAATACATCGGATTGCATGGCAGCAGAAAAGGAGAGGAAAAAGACAGAGCTATAAGGAAATCATTCAGAAGCTGGTTAGGAGGCAAATTAGATCACCAAGAGAAAGGTTGGAGGAGCGACATGAAGGAATGTTTTTAAAGATTTCCTGCTATAGTTACGGGAACAGAGCAAGACAGAACTAATAGGAAAAAAAGAAAATGAGGAATCAGATGATGATGATGACAAATTCATAAATGAGTTGTTGATTTCAAGACCTCCTCCGTATACGGATAGACAGATGTAGTTGACCAACGCTACTTTTGTGGTTGGTACAGATGGAAGGGAATATACTACAGTGGTACCAGCTCTAAATGGAGTTGTACCAAGGTCTCTATCAGAAGTTTCAGTCGCAAAGACAATGCCTAGTACAAGTGGGAACAAGGTTCAGGATGATTAGGCACAAGTAATCCCTGAAAGGACAGTGGTGGTAGAACCAGCCACAAAGAAAGTTTGTATTGGGATTCTAAAATTCGAATTTGGAGAGCTACTTCAGGGAAATGTGGACTTAAACAGATTACTGACATATAATTCTGATGAAATAAGATATTTGAGCAAAGAAACATCCAGATGCGCTAATGAAGCGCATGATAAATCGGAAGAATTGGCTGATGAATTAGATGTAATATTAGTAAAATGAAAAATGTAAAACGTAATTACAAAATGGATTTGACACATCATGAAATTAAAGAAAAATGTGTATATTAAAGATTTAATTGAGAAGACTCAAGAGTAGAAAGATTTGTAGAAATATTGAGAAAAATTGAAAAAAGGGGCAGTGAATAACAAGAAAATGAAACATAATGAAGGAAAAGTGGCACGAAATTTAGCAAGTGATTCAGATGAGGGCACACGTTTAGTGGCTGAGTTTACTTTGAGGGAGGTACACTGAGGGAAGTTAGTGTATGTTTCTTGGGCAAGATCAGATTTGTATGCCTGTACACATAACTTCCTAAAATTGAGAGAAAATCTGGCAAAATAGTATGATGGATCTATCAACTAACACATCTTTCTCCGATGTTTTGGACTTATTTAAACTCGCTATTTGAGATTGTTGTTCCTGCAGATTTGTCGTTGGAGTCTTAGGTGGCTGTTGAATGGCCAGCAGAAGAACCAGCTAGACTTGATCCTAATAATGCACCATCTGCAGATGTAGCTAGAAAAACAAAGCAGTAATTGATTATTTCAAAAAACAAATTCCATAGGGATATATATTGGGGAAAGATTTTAAGGACAGCCCAAGGACTCAGAGTGAGTGCATTCTTATTATGAGAGATTAATGCAGGTGTTTAAGAAACATAGCAGAGTTGTAAATCCATAAAATGATGCTATTGTGTGTTTTGTTTCTGCTTTTGTGAATTGGCCGAGTTCAGAAATTAGCAATCATATTCAACAGAGTGAGTTGTGTTGGTTAACAAAGAGCATTGTCGAAATCTTGAATTTGGCAAAACAGTACTGATTACTTTGAAGAGATGCACAAAACAATTGAAGGACAAGGTGATGATTTCCTAAACAAAACAGTTTGAAAAGGAATAAATAAATGGGTTCAAATATGAATTTTGTGCAATGGATTAAACCCAGATCTGTGACTGTAAGTGTTTAAAAAGTTTCAACACTCTGTCCATCATTGTATTTTGGGATGTTGCTATGTGCACCCTAAGTGGCTAAGGGTGTGCCTAGATGTGGGTACCTTGCTCGCTGCACCACTGGATTCAAGCTAGCCTGGCTGAAGAGGGGTGATACCCGAAACCGGTCCCAGGATGCATGTTTCTGGTCCAGTGAGGATCTGGCCTGGCAGTTGGGGCTGGACTGTTCCCATGCAGAGCAGGGTCAAGAATAATTTGCATATGGCTGGGTCTTAACTGTAAGGGCATGGTGTGCAAAAAAGCGATGGATTTAGGCCTAGATCTCTGTACTAGGGGTGAATGTTTGACATTGTTTCAGCATTCCGTCCATCAATTGTTCTTTTTGCATTTCTCACCCTCAGTAGGAAGGACATACCCAGACGTAGGTCCCGTGCAATTAGAACTAATCAAAAGGAATCCAACCAAGTAGTACCAATCCATGAAAAATGTGTACTTCATGGTTTTAGAGAAAATGTGTACACTAAAATGATTATGTCTGTATTTTCCTTTCTACATCGGCTGGTGAAGGGGCTACATATATTCAGCTAAACTTTCTTACTCACTTTCTTGCAGTGTTTTCATAGCTATCATTAACCATGAACAAATTCTTTCCCCATGTCTGACTGACTTTAATGTGCCTTTGAAGAATATATTTATTAGTGAAAATGATAAGGAAATTTTATATGGTAAGTATTTGAGAGGGATTGCACAAAACAAAGCTGATACGAAAATGGGTTAAGTTTATTTGTGTCTGCAAGGTAGGGAAGAGCATGCTTTTATTAAAGAACATAATGGAAGAGATGTAAAAGTGGTAAGGAATCTGGAACAACAGAATTTATATTTGCAAGAAATTGAGGAAGAAGAATAATTTAGGTTTTCAGGGTTACATCTAAAGTTGAAGATGGAGCGAGAAAGTAGAGGTGAGATATGTATTGTAAGGTGTAGACCTATAAAGGGAGAAAGAGGAGAGTTTGTTGGGGAAAGTATATGTGATAAATCTTATAAAGTTACTGGAGATCTTTTGATTGGAGGAGAACCTATCATGAATGGTGTTTATTATGATAATGGAAAACTGATTATTTCAATCTGTGGAACAATCGGGTGGGTTCATGCGCTCTGGCTTCAGTTTTCCCTAGAATCTATGCGGTAAAGGTGGAAGAGGAACATGGTTTGAAGGGAGTGCATAAGATGTTTCTACAAGTGGTATTAGACATTTTAGGGGCTATTATTCCTTTAATGGGAACAACGATGAATGATGTGAAGATTAGGCAATTGTCTAGAGATTTAGATAAATTATTGGAAAAACAACAGGGTCTTTTAAACTAGTCAATGTAGAAATATTAGCAATTAGAGCATTGGTGCTGCGGAACAGTCTTTTCTCAGATATTCTTCTGGCAAAATAAGGTGGTGTCTATAAGTTATTTAAGGCACAAAGGTGCTGTACATGTATAACAGACTATAGTGGAGTGATTGACTCTTATATTACTACATAACTAATTCTACGCATGAGATTAGATCATTGCAAGAGCCAGGCTTATGGGAAATTGTAGGGTCCTGGGTAAGAAAGAACGGGAGTGATTTTGTAGAAATAGGTGAGTGGCTAAGTAGTTTTGGTGGTGGGGTCCTGAAAGCTGTTCTATCACTGATAATAATAATTAACTTGTGCACTTTCCCTGTTTCTTTTATTAAAATGAATAAAGGGTATGATGAGACGATATAGCAGCATGATTAGGAGCAAAGAGAGTAATGAGGATAACACTTCAAGAAAAAGGAAAAGATTGATGGATTTTGAACTAGAAGATTTACCAGGGTTGAGTATTCCAATAGTTGAAACAGATGGAGGAGAATGTTTGATTAGCCAAAAAGATGAAGACTTCTAAAGACTAATGCTGATTAATAA
Source organism: Calotriton arnoldi (assembly GCA_963921515.1). NCBI lineage: Eukaryota > Metazoa > Chordata > Amphibia > Caudata > Salamandridae > Calotriton > Calotriton arnoldi. The sequence goes on from CAWUFW010007253.1 coordinate 729,881, forward strand.
AGTTATTAATGTGGTTTTAGAATGATAACAAACATAATCATAGGGGAGATTTGTAATAGCTTTTTCAAAAATGTGCTAGCTGCAAATATTGTCTGAAAATTATTTCAGAAAGTGTATGGTTTTAATGATGCATAGTGCCATAACCGAAAATTTAATGATGTTGCACTTGAAATAAACTGATGTCACTTGCAACAGTAATTCATATTTTGAAGTAGCTATGCCACATTTTTTGTGTACCACCATGATTTCAAAATAGATGCAATTTCTGGTGTTCTGCTCTTCTTCCTCCTTCTCATTCCACTTCCCAATCAGTGTCCTGCTGCAAACCATTTCTCTCCTTGTGTCCTGGTGCATCAAGTGAAAGACTTCAAAGATGTAAAACTGTGTTAGAAAGTGTGTCTTGTGAATGAAGCTTCCAACATGTGCCCAAAGTATAATTTTCAAAGACTTTCACTGGAAGTTCTGTTGTAGGTGTGCTAATTCTATGAGCCATTGTTTAAAAATTGTTACATTTGATGTGGTGCATTTCTTAAGGGCTGTTGCTGAGGGAGGAGGTGGAAGAATCATCTTATCTTGAGAAATTGGTTTGTACTAGAGATTTAGAATATCACTTTGGTGTTTCTGATTTGCCAATGAGACCATGATCATATCATCCTGAATTTGCACAATCTTTTAATAGTTTGCATAAGTTTTGTATAAAAGCCTCTGGGGCTTGGGATAAGGGGTGCTTTCCTTTATTTCTCTAGGTTAATGCTGCTCGGGATTTTGCTGAGACTTAGTCCATTTACTCCAAGATTTTCTACTGGGATGCTGGCAGTACTCTTTATGAGTCTATCTTTTGGGTATTACCTAGATTTGACTAATAAGGGCTTTTGATATGTTTTAAAATTCTGTATTTCTGTATTTGGGCCTTTATGGTGGTTTGTGCATTTTTCTCTATACTGCTTTTATTAATACAAATATAATAAATCTAATTACCTTATTTATAATCTGGAACTCTGTTCTTTATGCATTTTATTCAGTTTTACTCTGTTAATTTGTGTATTTCCCAACGAAGAGTGTAGTCTCTAACTGCAAAATCAACTAGAGATCCTGCAGTCAAACTTATTAGATAACATTTGGGATAATTAAAAATATTGGTGGTCTGATGATATATTGAGGTTCGGCTTAGTCTCTTTCATAGAAGTCAAATATCTGGAACGCGACGAAGTTAGAGGCAAGAATCAATGAGAGCTCTACGAGTCCGGATACCTCTTCTGCAAGGAGCTGTGGGACAGGATTTGCTGCTCCCGAGAAGTACGTAGTGGAAGCTACCTTGAAGCCAGGTCAACCAGTGATTCACCTTGGGTGGATTGGCAAGCAGGTAGATCTCTGTCAGGGCACTTTTTGGCAGATAATTTTCTAAGTTCTGAGTTTTTGATTTAGGCTATCTGGGCACATTTAGCACCCCTTTCAAGGGTTCTGGGCTGGAAGGGCACTACTTGGAGGGTCAGGATTCACACAGACCGATCCAGATGTGGCTCAAGATGTTAGGAGCCTATTCTGTCCCTGAGGCTCTATTCAGGAAGCCAGTAAACAAGCATTACTCTGGAAGTCTGGGCTTCAAGCAAGAAAGCAGGTTTCAAGCAGCAGGTCAGTCCTCTGAAGACACAAGGCAGGCTTCAGACAGCAGAGCAGTCCTCTTGGTGCAGCAGGCCACAAGCAACAAGACAGTCCTCTGAGAGTCCTCCCACAGGTCCAGAAGTGAACTGAAGCGGGGGTCTTAGGGTCCTATTTTCATACTTGATGATCAGCTTTGAAGTAGAAAGAACTTCTGGAGTCCCCCCCCCCACACACACAGAAGTAATCTGGAATTTCCTGCCTCCCTGCCCAGGCCCCAGTCAATTTGGGGGCACAACAGGCAATTGTGAAATTCTTTGTATGGGTGCCCAGGCAGGGTCTTTGAGGTACAAGTAGGGCTGTGCACAGCTGTACCCCCTCCATTTTGCCTGCATGGCCCATCCTGCCAACACCAAGTCTATTGTGAGGCTGTCTAGGAGGAATACATAAAGGCCAACTGCCAACTACACCTACATGCAGATCGGAATTTTAAGAAGTGTTTAATTTTGTGTTGATTGATATACTCTGCTAGTATGTTCTAAACTATCACACAAACAATAGCGATTTCCATGACAATTATTTGTGAAAAAGTGCAAACCATATGACCAATGAAGAAAGGAGAGAGTGCAAATAAAAAACAGTTGTTGATTACATTGGTTTTTTTTTTGTGCAAATATTGTGGTGGATTTCAGGTTATTCTATAAAAAAAACTGTGCTAAATGGTGCATTTGTAGACACTGTATCAGTTTACGTGGCAAAAATGAAACAATCGTTAGTATACATTAAACAAATACACAATTTATGAAATATTTGATTTAGCTGACACACATAAATAATACACAAAATCTAAATTTCTATTCATGGTAAGGTTGCAGCTTTAGAAAATGTTGTTTTATTTTTAAAAGATTATGCAATTTGCTGGACTCTATCGTATCAGCTTTTTTTCACCTAATGCATGCTCTCCTTTTGTTGGTGCATACCATGGCTTCAGTTAAGACCATCAGTTGCCCAAGCTAGATTCTGTTAGCGTCACTTGTGCTACTACCTTAAATGAAGCTAAGATACAGACAAACGTTTGATGGACAGGGTACAATCCATCAGGGTGTGGGGAGGACATTAGTTCTGTTACCCTGATGGACTACTGTGTAATAAATTTAGAAATCGCCGCTTGCCCAACAGTGATCTCTGTACCTTGATAGGAACTGGCCAAAGTTTGGTGAATGGCAGTGGTCGATTCTGAAGGCTGCTCACCAAATTTTAAAAATTTGTGTTTCAAAATGTTTTCCCCAATGTGGAAGTTTTTCTGTTGAAAAAACAGATACCTAGGGGCAGATTTACAAGCCCCTTGCGCCACTTTTGCGCCGCCGTTGCGTCACTTTTGTGACGCAGCGGCAACGTAAACCTTGCGCCACGTTGCGCATTATTTACAACGTGACGCATCTAGGGAGATGCGTCACGTTGTGAAGCCCTGCGCCACATGAAACCTGCGTCAGGTTTCATGTGGGCGTTCCTCCGCAGGGTGGGCGTTCCGTCGAAGGAATGCCTCGTAAAAGTGACGCAATGAAATCTACAAGATTTCACTGAGTCACTTTTCCGACGCCGCTGCGACGAATCCTTACGCCTGCTTCAAGCAGGCGTAAGGAGTGGCGCACCACGTTAGGTATGGGCGGCCCACGAGCATTGCTGGAGTTGCGTCGCGCTTGCGACACGACTCCAGCAATGCGCCGCCCTTGCGCCACAGGATGCGACACGCATCGGCCTTTCCTTGCGCCACGGTGCGCCGCATTGTAAATGCGGTGCTTCCGTGGTGGCGCAAGGAGAGAATTGCGTGTCGCAACTATTCTGGCGCATCCCTGCTGATTTGCAGGGATGCGCCAGAAGTTGTAAATCTGCCCCCTAATGTCCCCCACACCCAGGGATCATTTTCCCAGGGTGTGGGTGCCATTATTTGTTTTTTCGGTTCTTCATCTCCAGGGAGTGGCTGTGTAATGCCCTTCATCTGACGGCCCCTACTCAGTTGGGCTGTCGAAGGAAGCATTCTGTTGATAGAGTGCTCTGCTGACAGAAAGCTGTGCTCTGCCCATCTCTAAATGAGGCAGGTGAAATGAGGGTTTGGCGGATAGGCTGCTTCATCACGTTTATTAAGGAGTACCTGTCTGACAAATTCTAAATCTCAACCTTAATTTGTAACCCCTAATTTCGAATTTCTTCATGTTTATAGAGCGCTACAAAATGTTAAATTGTTAATTTTGCTTGTTTATGCATACTTAAATATCTGCTAATATTATTTTATTTCTAAACAGTCGCAGACCCTCTGAGAAGGAATGACGCACCCTCATGGGTCTGCAGAACCCAAATTAAGAACCACTGCACTAGATGATTATTAGTTGGTGTCACCTACTCTTCTCTATGCAGCCAAATTTTTACTTCCTAATAAATTGTTATTAAATAAAACTGGATGAAGTATTTTGAGAACTACATCATTTTGAGTTTAATACACTGATAGATGTCCTTCAACTGGACATCGAGGCAAACTGTACTTACCCCTCAGGGCTACTACCTGTGTTTATAAGTCTACTCTGGGTTTATTCAATATGGGTTGATGTCTTCTGTAGGTTTTACTTTAGGCATTTTATCTCTTTAAAATGTGCTCTAAAAGGTTCACATTTTACTCCTATAGATATTCTGAGTTGGGCGTCAATGGAGAAATAGGAGATCAAGAACGTAGTAGCTAAATCAAGTCAAGTATTGTTTGAGTCATAAATCAGGCTCTGCTCATTGGAGGAAAAAAAGTGGAACTTATCTGCTTTCCAGGATCACTCAATGTGCTGCTTATTTTTGTTATTAAGCACCCATTACAATTAACTTTCAGCAGATGGATTAAAGTCGCTGGTCCTGGCTGTGCCTTTTCTCTAGGAAATAGGTTTCCAAGACTTGGATGTTGCTTTATTTGCCCTACTTTACACACTGCTCAACTTTGATTTCTCAAGCACAATTTCTTAGAAAGTTTTGCGAAGACTGCGAAGGAAGGAATTAATTTTATTACAAATCCACTTTCCTCTTCTGGTGTTATCATATCTCTCCCTTGGATATGAATAGACACATCAGTCTGGTGACCGCAGAACGGGTCTGGGGACTTGGCCCCAGAAATGCAGATGGGCCTTCTGCAGCTCTAACTGGGGCCTTGTCCAAGCTTGATACCCTCAGGGAGCAAAGAAGTCCATATCAGGCTTGTAAAGCCCTGACTTGGGCATGGGATGACACCTCAAATAGGTATCTATAGAAAAGGATTGGAGTCTTGCAATCATGTATGCAGTCTCTTTTTGTCAGTATCCTATTGCTGTTGCAAGTCCCTAGATGCACCAGAGTCCATACGAGGCTAGTGGAGCTCTGCCCTGGGTATGGTAGAACAACTTGGGTTGACATCTAGGGAACAGGATGAAGGGACTCACCAAATGTATGTCCATGAGCATGCTGGGGATGTAGCTGAGATCTTGTTGGAGCTTAATACCCCTATGAAACGTATGAGCCTTTATCTGTCTTGTCAATCTCTGCCCTGAATTGAGAGGTAGGTGTCAATTTTGTGGCAGAGGCCTAACTCCATATGCACCATTTCAGAGGACTCATGAGGTGTGGCTGGTAATTGGGTTGCTCATCAGCCCAGAAAAAAATCCATGCTCATCCCAGGGTGAAAAATCTTCAGTTTGGGGCAGCCACTGAACTTGTACCTTTTAGTCTAACAGAGGTATTCCTGGGGTGCCTCGTGAGCCCAAAGTTGGGCTCAACATGCTCTCTGGGCAAGGGGGCATTATTTTGCCCCATGGCGACCCAATTATCCTACTTACAGAATATCACGCAAAGGTGATTAGGCTTTCTTGTAATCTCTGCAACCAGTGTGACAGAGTGTGGCATGTGAGTAAATGTATCCAACCTTCTCATAGACCCAATTGGAGAACATTTAAAATAGACCCTGTTTAATACTTCAGATTATCTGGACTTTCCATTTATTCCAAAGGCAGCGCAGGTCAATGGCCATACATGAACATTGAGGCCTGCCTGCAAATACGTTTTAAAAAGCAGAGCTTTTGAAAGGAATTCTTCTGCCCATAAATCTGATTGTTTGTGTGAGGTCCTGCTCACTACATCTAATCAGCTTTGGAGAAGTTGGAAAAGTTAATTTCATACAACCATACTTGAAATGCAGACATATTAGTTCTTAGATCTCAGTTTCCTTGAACTTATAACTTTCTAATCACCATTTTGCCTGAAATTTCAAAGATCCAGGTAAGACAACATTCTCTGAATGAGGGAGTAAGCAAGGATATGCATTTGGTTAGGAGATTTGTAAAATATGGGGTGTCATCTTACAATACTTTTGAGGTGCTGATTTGAATGGAAAGGAAAAGAGTAGAGCAATAACAATTATAGAAAAATCAAATCATTCTAATCCAGCAAGATGGGGTGAGAAACACTATTTATATTGTTTGATCAAGATACCAAAGAGAAAAAGACGCATATGACTTCTTGAAATGTTCAGTTTTCTCAAACATTGGTAGTTTGGTTCAGTTCTGAGTTTTGTATGTAAGGCATTCCAGAGATTATGTTCTGTTATCATCATTTCTATAGTGCGTTCTGCGATTAATTTTGTGCCACATTATGAATCTGTAAGCCCTTTGTTTTATTGTGTCTGATTAGTGTTGTGTTTCTTAATGTGTTGATGTTAATAATTGTCTTTGTAAAGTATTATGCATAGGGATAGGGTGTGGTAGATTCGCTGTCCATAGTCTTGCCTACCCATATTCTTTTCTGCACAGTTTTGTTAGCCAAGTAAGTATCTGGGAATTAGTTTTGTTTAAACTAACTTTATCTGAATTGTGCTAAAATGTGAGCTGAAATTGTGCATAGGTGCTAATCAGTTGTAAAGTTGTAAGTTGTTTGCCAAATATATGGCTTTAGTAACAAGTTCTGCATGTTAGGGTGTTGAGGGGTCTTTCTTGAAAGTTATGTTTGTGACTAACAAATAATGATTGCCATTGGAAATGTGTTATGTAGTGAGTAATGAAAGGTGCAATGTGGTGTTGATTTTCCTATGATTAGCTATTGTGATGTATTTGAAGTCTGTTGGGTGCTTGTTGAGAGATCTGACTAGTGTTTATTGATTGGATGGTTGAACATTTTGTACTGGCGTGGGGGGAAATTTGTAGCAAGGCAACAACCATTTGCACGGCAAGACTTAAATAACTGGGAAGCTAAATAGTAAGCTAGAAGCAAAAGAGACAATACATGTGTATGCTAGTAGTTACAAAGAGAAAGAAAAAAAAGGAAAATGGTATATATGAGTGCATGTGTGTGCATGTATGAATGCATGTGGGACTGAGTAAGTGACTCAGTGTGTCAGTCAGTGTCTGGTGACACAAACTGGGAATAATAAGAGATAAAAAATAAAAGTAGTCTATCAGATGGAACCTAGGAACAGGAGACTCCCAGACTCCAGTAGACTAACAACTTCTTCCTTTCTACGAGTACCTGCACTCAGGTCAAAGCCAGATGTCGGTTTCAGACTCAGTACCCCGCAAAATGGCCCCTGTGGGTCAGCCAATCATAGGGGTGTTTTGCATTTAGATGTAATAAAGCTGAACAAGGGCTTCTGAGGGGTAAGTTGGGACCTAATCACAAAGGCATTTTGGATTTTGTAAAGAAGTACTACTGCATTAAACTTTTATGTGCTCTTACCTTTACAAATTAGTCCAAAATACTAACGCAATTGGAATATTCCGGGAATATTCACATGCAACTAAAACAGATAGATAGGACTTCACCCCCTACTACCTTTTACTGATAGGGGGTTGGTCGCTTTGGGGCTGATTCACAAAGGCATGTAAGAGTATCTAAAAGAGTACTACTATATGTAGGAAATTGGGATACTGGTTGAGGGGGGCGGTGGATACCTACTCAGGCAGAATCTACAATCTCTGTCAGGGCGTTGTATGACAGAAGCACGTAAGGCTGAACCACGCGTGCCTCAAATACGTCTTAACCACACATTTCTTTACCATGCAATTTTGTTGTAAAAGGGATATGCATGGTAAAGATCACTACTACCCTGACCCCCCTCCCCGCCCTAAGCCCTAAAATCCTATCCCGCTACCTTGCCCCTCCTGCCCTGGGGCCTAAAACCTACCCCGCCCTGCCCTTAAAACTGTCCCTTACCCTCCCCCTGCCCTGAGGTCTAAAACCCTGCCCTCTACCAAAAACTACACTGACCCCAGCTCCCTACCCTGACCCCTAAATCTTACCCCCAAACTGCCCTTAAAGCTACCCCTACTCATTCCCCCGCCCTGAGCCCTAAAACCAACCCCTACCCCTAAAAACACCCCCAAACCCAGTTCCCAGCCCTTAAAACTACTCCTCCCCCTAACCCCGCCCTGAGCCATAAAACCCTGCCCCCTTTAAAAAGACGTGCCGCACCCCCGCCCTGAACCCTAAGACTTCCCACACCTCTAAAAACGACCACCAAACCCAGGTCCAGCCCATAAAACTATCCTGACCCTCCCCCTCCTGCTCTGAGCCCTAAAACCCTGCCCCCTTCCAAGCTACCCCGACCCCCCCACTCTGAGTGCTAAAACCAACCCTGCCCCTAAAAAGTACCCCACAAACCCGGCCCCAGCCCCACTTACCTGCCTGCGTCCGGAGCTTCCTATTCCAATGCTTCCTCTTCCTCTCCCTGCAAATTTGGACACTAGACCACTATCTGCCTTGACCACGCATTTAACGTGGTTCAGGCAAACGGTGTTACACTTGCGGGGAAACGGCACGCATGGCTCAGCCCGCATTGTAAAGGCTGTTTCCCCTGTCAGGGTGAAACACAATCATGCCCCAAATTAACCTGGGCTTAAGCCTCTGGTAGCTTGATACAAATCATTCAAGTTTAACATAGAGGCAATGTATAAAGTATTTATGCAGCACTTCAAACATTAATAAAGTGAAGACACAACACAAGACAAATCTCACACCGATTTAGAGGAATAGAGTAAAATGTAATTAAGTATTTGAGACCAAAATGACAAAAATCCAAATAGTAGAACTGAAGATATGCAGTTTTAAAGATTTCGGTAAACACAGTGTTTAGAAGCAAAGAGTGGTAACTGTGGTTATCTGGTCATGCTGGACTGATGCAAAGTCATAAGTTCAGGCCTACTGTGATGGAGCGCAGGAAGGAGATGGAGACCAAGGTAGGTCCGCTGAACAAAGTACCTTAACTCCTGGTTGCGAAGTGTTGCAAGGTCCCATGTCGAGGATGCATCGTGCAGCGGTGGTTGTGGGGAGGCTGCGAGGTTGTGATGCGGAGTCTTGCATCATCACCGAAGATGCCGTAGACGAGGGGCTTGTGATGGAATGTCCTGTGTCAAGGTAGCTTCGTGCAGCATTGATTTCAGAGAAAGCTGCATGTGAAGTTCTAAATCATCATTGAGAATGACTTCTATGAGGGGCTTGCAGTGCGAAGGCTTGTGTCAAGGATACATCATTCAGTGGTGGTTCCCAGGAGCTGCAGGGCTGTGATGTGAAGTCCTCTGTCGAGGATGTATCATGCAACAGTTTTTCCAATGCAGCTATGAGGAGATGTGCTGCCCTGTTCACAGGACCACATCTGGGAAGGCAGAGCACCTTCAGACCCACTTCCAAGACTCCAGGTCTAGGGTGGCACCACCTGGAGGGCAAGAATCACAGCAAGAAGAGTCCAGGTGCTGGGTTCAAGTTGGTTGGAGCCTTTTTTGTTCCTAAGGCTCTGATCAGAAAGCCAGTCAACTAGCCCTTGCATTTACTTTTGTGGTCCTGGATTGAAGATGCATATCCAGTCATTCTCACTCAAGTAGCAGGGCAGCAGGATGGCAGAGTAGCAGTAATTCTTGCAGAGCAGCACAGCAGTCCCTCTGAGTTTTCCACAGGTCAATAGGTGTACTAAAGTGTTGGATCTGAGGGTCCAATATTTATACCTGATGCCCACTTTGAAATAGGATACATTCTAGAGGCTTCCTCCCCCAGAGGTGCTTATAATTTCCTGCCCCACTGCCCTGGCCCTAGCTTGTCTGGGGTCACAAAAGACTAGCGTCAAACTCTTTGTGATTGTGTTCAGGCAGAGTGTCTGTGATGTGCAAGTGTGTTAGGTGACAGATCCTCCCACTCATCAAGTTAGAGATGGCCCATCCTGCCACCACCTATTCCTGGGTTGTCTCATTGTCTGGGATGAATACACAGTGACCAACTGCCAGCTGCGCCTAGTCAAGTTACCCAGGATACAGGCTGCAGGCACCAAATGGTTAGGACAAGAAAAAGGCAACTTTGTAAAAATTGCCTTTTTCAGAATTCGGACTCAAAATCCGACTTTACCATTAATGAGGGTTTTAAATTAAAATTGGATAGATACCAAACTCAACATTCCTACCCGCTCCCAATTAAAAGCTACCACTAGTTAAATGTAATAAGGGAATGCAGTGTTATCCTATGAGAGGGGTAGGCCTCATATTAGTGAAAAACAAAATTAGGAGTTTTCCACTACCAGGAAATTTAAAACTTAAAAGTACATGTCCACTTTTTAAAAACACTATACCCAGCCCTCTGGGTTATGCAGAGCCTACCCTAGGCGTGACTTATATGTATTAAAAAGGGAGGTCTGGCCTGGCGAGAGGTTTATATAGCCAGGTTGAAATGGAAGTTTCAAACGGCAGACACAGTCTGCAAGGAGGCCTGGGACATCCTTCAAGTGCTACTTCAGTGGGTGGCACAATAAGTGCTGCAGGTCCACTTGTAGCATTTAATTTACAGGCCCTGAGTACATGTAGTGCCACTTTACTAAGTACTTACAAGTAAATCAAATATGGCAATTGGGTGTAAGACAATTTTACCATGTTTAAAGGAGCGAGCGCAATCACTTTACCACTGTTTAGCAGTGGTAAAGTATGCAGAGTCCTCAAGCCAGCAAAAACAAAGTCAGTGAAAACAGGAGGATTGAAGACAAAAAGTTGAGGTGAACCACTCAAGGATGTCAGGTCCAATACTATAGAACTACATTCTTCTCTTTATAATTTAAAAAAAAATGTACCCAATAGAGTGGAGCCAACTTTTGTAAATAGGCTGGTCTTTTGTTCCAGTAAGCCTCATCAATAATAGAGTATTATTAATTTTATAATAGTATTCACTGGGAAATAGTGAAGTTCTTTCAGATCTAATTTACCATGGTAACATTTTCCCACGTTCAGGCATATTTTAGCGACTTGAGTTTATAATGTTTTAAACAAGTTTAAGAGACTCATTGGGGGCAATAAAGATCATATTGTAGTAATTTTGAGGCACCACTACAAGATATCTTGTAAATTCATTCCAGAGTGCCATTTGGCGGAAAGGAAGGTTTTGAAGTGCATAGCGATATGTAGGATGAGCCAAGTTTAAATTTGAAGGCAAATGAGAAGCCTTAGTGGAAAGTGAAGGGACAAGATCAGAGAATAACAAACCAATTGAATGGAAGAAGGGGGGTAAATAAATTCACAGGAATAGAGTTTACATTTTAATTCCAATTAAGGAGCAAGTTGACTTTCTCTTATTCAAACCAGTTTTTTTTATGTAATATAGGAAGTTGATTATATTGAAAAGGGATTCTGTGTTTTCCCAGCCAAGTATAGATTTCAGTTTTAGTTTAGGTGTTAGTGAAGAAATGTTTTTTGCCATGACATTTGCAGGGCAGTTCTTTTATGCATTTACTATCCTTTATATGGAGATAATATTTTCTAATGGTTTTACTGAATCTTAATCTCTCTGGTATGAAAATGTAATCTAGTGGTACACCTTTGCTGAAAAAATGCTTGCCTCTTTATTGTGTGTATTACCATTATGAATTTGCATATCTCTTCTCACACATGCATATTTTAGAGTGCATTTGGCAGCTTTGTTTGATTTCAAACAAAACCAGAAGCTGACATTCAGTTTTCTGCATTCAGGTCATGGCTATTGATGGAATGGTTTATTTATAGAACACTTCAACCAGAAATGTAAATAATGTAGATGCTGGTGGATCTCAGCAGCTAACAATATGGTACATTGGAAATGTGTCTCAAGCAGAGGAAACAACACTAAGGTCCTCATTACAAGTTTGGTGGAAAAGGGTGAGGTATTTACCTTACCCCGTGGTGATGTATTTATTATTTACCATGTGTAGTACAAGCCTTTTATTCTGAGTTTTTAACTTGCAATTCATTTTGAGTGATTTTACTTTTTTGCAGGCCTTTACACAAACAGATTTCAGCAAGTTTAACCTGCCAGAACAGAAAATTGTGGGGAAGTTATAATCATCACACAACTCATTAGTTAAATACGTGTGCAAATAAATGTTTGCGGGTGACTGGTATTTAGCCTTGCACGGTAGGGAGGTCCTTATTTTACTAAACAGAATGGCTCCTGTTCGGAATTGTGTTCTGCTGATAACTCACACTTTTGTATTCATAAACTCTGCAAGTCTAACCATATCCTGATTAACAAAGGCATGGTGATCACTTACAATGGCAAATGTTTTGCAAATAATGCAGATTTGCTGCTGTCATAAAAAATAGTATGGAAATAGTAGTGGGTGCTCCCAGCCTCCCAGATGAGTTTCATGTGAAGACATTTTAAAAACTAACATCACAAGTCTTCTCACCCTACCCATGCAAAGGTTCCACAAAATGGCAAAATGTGAGATTGTACTATTAGGTAAGACATCTTTTAAACAGGTGAGCAGCTGTAAATCACTGCATGGCATGATTGTGTGTGAAAGCAGATAAAGGACCAGATCTGCTCAATCTTAGAGTGAGCACCTGTAGGAGAGTAGGATCTGCCTCTTATGTTGCCCCCAATTTTTTTCTGATGTTTACACTGGTTTCTGGCTATAGTCAGGCTGGGACCCTGCTAATCAGGGCCCCAGCCTCTCTGTTCTCTCTAAACGATTTGGAGTGCACTCTAGGTGCACTAGTGATTGGATACTGGCACCTTATGAGTCCCTAGTATATGGTACCTTAGGTACCAAGGGCATAGGTACTTCACAGGCCTACCAGGGGCTGCAGCATGTATTATGCCACCCCTGGGAAGCAGACTAAATCTGACACCACAGGCCTGCTACTGCAGCCTGAGTGAGGAAGTGCTAGCACCCCTCACTGAGATATAGGTTCCCTATATCTCTCCTACACACACATATAACCCTATCAGTCACTCCTAAGGCAGGCCCTATCAATCCTAAGGGCAGGGTGCTTGGCTTCTATGTGAAGGGGTGCCTCTGCCTGAGCAGGGCCCCTCTGCAGCTCTCAGAGTCCATTCTCTGGTGCTGTTTGTGGATGCGGTTAAACCATATACTTTTAAGTGCATTATATCCTCGCGGTAAAATGCTAACTTTGGAATGGCTGCATCGAAACATGTCGTGTTTGGTGTCAAACACCTTGGAATACTACCCCCCCGCCAGTCCTGGCGGCGGGGGTAGCATTCCACCCTTCTAGAGGGATAGACATGTACCTACTGTGGAAACGCGGTAGAATCCTGCAGAGCCCTGGCATCACAAAATGGATGCCACCAGTCACAGACACTGGGCTGCCCTCCTGCTGATGACCAACACTCGCAGTGGAGGAAGCCCAACAATAGATATCCTGTCCCAAGGGGGTGTGACCACCTCCCAGACAGGGTTTAGTGTATTGGGGCTGGGTGGGTGCACTCTTAGAGTGCTTTGAAGTCCTGCACTGGGGGAGCAGAAGGCTCCTCTGTGCATATGCCAGTTCAAACCGGCTCAGGGGCTACCTGTCCCTGCTCTGGCATGAAACTGGACAAAGGGAAGTGGGTGTAGCCACCCACTCCCCTGACCCTCCCATAGGTAGGGTCATAGAGCTAGTCCCTCCCCTTCTTTTAGTATAAGAGGGGAACCTGTGCATTGCACCCTAGATTTCCCTGGACGACGCTCTACAAGAAGAATCCCAGACCTTCGACGTTCCACTACCTTTGGAAGACTGAAGAATCTCCCTTGGAGTCAAGGAGTGACTCCGCTGCTTGGCAGGCACCAAAAACTACAAACGACGGTCGCAAACTACGCCGCTCCCGCCGGAGTCCGAAGTCCCTGCAGCCCAAGAAGTAGATTTCCTGACTTCTCAAAGGCCATCGTGAGTCCCCAGCGAAGCTGAGGCCAGTGGACTCCAAGAGTAATGAGGAACCGCGACCCCTGGGTACCGTGCACTATTGTCAAGTGCAACCCCTTCACAACATTCCACGACCTTGTTCTTTGGACCACGTATGGTCCCAGCCTCCAGCAGGAATCCCTCCTAAGATCAGAGGCCTACCTCGTCCCGAGTGACCGTGGGCCCCTGTGAGAGAATCCTCCCGAGGCGTCTTTGCGATCCCTTGCCAGCCGGCTTGCGGGTCCCCAAAAGACTTTCAAAAGAAACCAAAGGGCTCCCCTGGTTGCTCCAGGCCTGCCCTGACTTACCTTCGCTGGGTGAGTTCCACAGACCTTGCTGGTCTGCGCCATTGTCTCTTCACACTTTCGTCAAGACTTGCTGTTACCAAGGCTTGTTGGCTCCGATCGAGTTGTTGACACCGCAGTAAGCTGCAGACATCGTGGGACACGCCGAATCCAGCTCCTGGTTGTCGTCGACGCCTCCTGGACCTCGTGGCTGAAGAGTCAAGGCAACCGCGAACGACCTGAATCTTACGACGACGGTGGGCATCCATCTTCCTTGCCCCGAGGCACTGCCAAGTGGCTTTGAACACTGTCCCCTCTGCTTTCAGGTCTTCCATCTTCCGAATCCAGGCTTGGATTCCTTCGGACACTTCTCCTGTCGCCGCAAGCAGCAAGTCTTCACTGGCTCCCATTGAAAACGACGCCGCGACCCGACACCAAAGAACACCTATGCACCCGGCTCCCCTGGGTGAGGTAACTTCAGCACTACGGTGCTCCTGTGGGTGTGGGCCCTAGAACTACTTACCCTGTAAGTGACTTGCTTGTAGCTTCCCTCGAAGTGCCCTAAAACTCTAACTTTCCAAGTGCGACTATCGCACTGACTCGTACCTGGTTCGCGTCTGTGTTAGACACACCGCGTCCAACTCCCTTGCAATACCATCTGTAACCGCGTCCTTCGGCTCGTACAAGGACCGATCGGTGTGTTCGCCTCGAACACGCAAGGGACCTTTAACATTGATATTTCAATCGCGTCTGAGTGCATAGACTCGTACAGGATTCGCATCGGTGCCAGGTCACCGCGTCCGTCCCCTGTGGGTCTCCTACAACTACCTGGGGTGGTTCTTGGGGGTCCCTCGATTCTAGATGCCCTAGACCTAGGTTTAGCAAACTAAGATTGTAACATTCAATTGTGCTAAACTTATCCTGATAATATTTGACTTGTACATATGTTCCTGACCTCTAATCTCATAAAGAGATTAGTAGAGAGTGTTTATTAATAAATACATATATATTTGATATATATACCTGTGTGGTGTCTTTTCATTTGGTGATTCAAGAGATTGTGTGGTAAAACAAGCTGCTTTACATTCCTTCAAGACTTAGCCTGAAGGCTGCTCTCCACAGCTACCACTAGGATAGCTTTCTATAAAGGTTGTCTTAAACCTATCTACCATAAGAGTCGAATTGTTCTGGTGCAAGGTGTCCACTTTAATTAGTGAACAGCATATACCAGGCCAACTTCTCACATTGGTGGGCAGCGTGTGGGATTCCAGCTTGCTATTGTTTTACCAGAAAATCTCTATTTGAATTACTAACTGAAAACCACTATAGGTACTTAAGGTACATATAAAGTCAAGCTTAGTATCGATAAGTTCTACTGAACTTAGAGCTGTGGGCCAAGGGATAGCACACCCTTTCTACAGCTCAAGCTAGTATCAGTAGGCCACAAACTATTGTAGGTAGTACAACACTGCACAACACTAGAATGTCCTTAAAGGGTGGAACCAGTGGATCCACTCAGCCTCAGTATAAGGACATGGCTTTCTCTGACTTGAGAGTCATGTGTGTTGAAAGACACCTGAAACTAGGACAGAGTCCTTCAACCCTACACCTGATAGATCTGCTGACAGCAGATGATCTTAGATTGGCTCTAGGAGCTAATGGGTCTGAATCAGTGGGTGGGTCAATTACAGTATCTGGGTCAGACGATGAAAATCCGAATGACCAGGACTCTGTGATTGAAGGGCCAGGCCTCAAGGGGCCTGAAAAGGACAGAGGAATTCTCCCTAAGAGAACTGACAGGGTGGATAAGAGGCATAGGTCCCCTTCAAGGGAATCTGAGCACTCTTATCACTCTGGCAGAGAATTTGTCCACCAGAGGAACTCATACTTTCCCATAAGAGAGACCTCCTCTGAAAGAATGTGCAAACTGCTGCAGTATGAGGAAGCAAGAGTTGCCCTCAGAACCAAGCAGTTGGCACTGGATAGAGAAGCCCTGGAGATCCAGAGAGCTTCTAGACGAGAGGGGTTGGAACCCCTTGGTGGCAGCAACAGTGTCCCTAGAGGCAGAGAATCTATTCCAGACCATAGGAACCTGAGCAAGGATGTTCCTCCCTACCAGAGTGGGGATGATATCCACAAATGGATAACTGCTATGGAGAGGGCCTGTAGAGTACAGCAGGTCCCCCAGAAGCAGTGGGCAGCAATCTTGTGGCTCTCCTTTTCAGATAAAGGTAGAGACAAGCTCCTCACTGTTAGAGAAGAGGATGCTGATGATTATGAAGTCCTGAAGAGTGCACTAATAGATGGGTTTGGCTTAACCACTGAACAGTACAGGTTAAAGTTCAGAGACACCCAGAAGGCACAGACTCAGGACTGGACTGACTTTGTTGATTGTGCAACCAAGGCTCAGGAGGGTTGGCTGGTTGGCAGTAGGGTTACTGATTTCAAGGGATTGTATAATCTGATGATGAGAGAACAGATCCTTAATAATTGCCAGAACCAGTTGTTGCATCAGTACCTGGTGGACTCGGATCTGACCTCTCCCCAAGAATTGGGAAAGAGGGCAGACAAGTGGGTCAGAACCAGGGTGAGGCAGAAACCCCAGAACCAAGGGGGTGACACCAAGAAGCAAGATCCTAAGGGCTCTGAGAAAGGTGGGGATAAATCAAAAGACCAGAAGTCTTCACAAGGGCCCCAAAAATCTGCATCTGGTGGGGAGTCACAATCCAACAAGGAAAAAGGCCAAAAGAAGCCCTGGTGCAAATTCTGTAAACAGAAAGGGCACTGGACTTCTGACTGTAACAAGTCCAAAGACCAAACCACCACCTCTCCTGCCCCTAAGGCAACTGTTCCCCCTAGTTCAGCTACTGGTGGAGGTGGTACACAGAATAAGGGTGTAGTAGGGTTGACCCTGGGTTCTGAAGTGGACTCTGACCTAGTCAGAGTGCCCACTCAGGCAATGCTGATTTGTGAGGGAGACCTTAATATGTCCTTCTTAGTGAGTCCCAGTAATCTGGGCAAATACAAACAGCAGCCTGTAATAAATGGCAAACAGGCTTTGGCATTTAGGGACACAGGTGCTAGTGTCACCATGGTGGCAGAGGATCTTGTGGACCCTGGACAGATCATCCTGGGCGAAATGTACCAGGTGACCAATGCAAGCAATGTCCGGACCAACCATAGTCTGGCAGTTCAGTTCAGTTCAAAATTATGTTTATTTAGACCATAGTCTTTAAACAGTGGTAGTACCAATAAAAACAACAATATAAAACAACACAATGTATACATTCTCAGTGTGAAAAGTTGATAAATTATCGGTAAGGAGATAGTAATAATGACTTTTCTGCACAGGGCATCACCATCCTTTCTAAAAATTGTACAAAGCTTAAAACATCTTTAAAATACTATACAAATATTTATCCTTATAAAATAGAATTAATTTAAGATTTATAAAATTAAAGACTAATTCTCCCTAAGGAACCTTTTGACTTCCTTCATATAGTTCCCTAGTGCAATCGCAATCTCGAGATTAGGCATTTCAGTAAATAATTTAACCGCCTGTATCCGCAGTCTTATATCATATTTTAGAAATATTGGGCGAAGATATCTTTTACGCTGCTCTAATACTGTTGCACAGTCTAACAGGATGTGCAATATATCACCTTTGGTTCCCAGTGTACACTTACAGTACCCATCCTGATACAGCATTTTTGTTTTTAATTCTTCATTTACTATCCATGGATTTATACCTATTCTCAGTCTTAAGATCTCCTGTCTATACCAATAGTTTGGTAGAATATCCAGATAAGGAAACCATTTTTCATTTAGCCATGCATCTCTCATGAATTGCACTGATTTTTTCTTGGCCAGATAATCCATATCTGCTTGTCTAGAGGCTTCTAACCCCTTATTTCTGATGTCTCTTTTACAGAATTCTACATTCAGGGTTTCTGGACAAATTTTTACCTTTACATTCTCACAAACCAATAATATTTCCTTCCTTATCTTTTTAGCCCATTTTAGATTGCTACATTGAATCTCTTTCCTACACCACTGAGATATCTTTTGGCCTGTTTCTAAGTCCAAGCGTTTCCAAAATCTTATTAAAATCATTTGTGACTGAACCCTCCATGCAGTAGTGCCTAACTCGTTTCTTATTGCTTGAATCATTGACGAGTGTGGCAATGACAGAAGAGTTTTCAGGCACCTCCCTTCCTCTAGATCCCAATCTTGTTTACCGCTTAGATAGAGAACTTCTGCTCCATAGAGTTCTTGTGGGGGTATCATCGCACTAAAAACCTTTAACAATGGTCTGTGAGACATATCTCCATAGTCTCGATTAAATTTTTTCAGACCACAGATCGATGTGTAAGCTTTCGCTTTCTGGGCTTCTATGTGAGTGTGCCACTTTAAAAACCTATCAAACCACATCCCAAGATAGCGATATTCATTCACTATTTCTAGCTTCAGATCTCCTAAAAACCAATTAAAACTAATCACTTTTTTCCCAAAACATAAAATTTTAGTCTTTTCCATATTTACAGTTAAGAGTTTCCTTTCACAATATTCCTTAAAAATATTCAGTTGTGAATTTCTCCTGGGGAGGGGTAACTGGCCTCAAGAAGGTTGTAGTCAGTGCAGACCTCCCTGTAGAATGTCTATTGGGCAATGATCTAGAAACTTCAGCCTGGTCTGAAGTAGAGTTATGGACTCATGCGAAGATGTTAGGCATCCCTGCAGAGGTATTTGCTGTGACCAGGTCACAGGCCAAAATGCATGACATTGAACCAGCTCTGGATCCTGAAACTATGGACCAGATGCATCCCAAGAAAAGGAGCAGTAGGGTTAAGGCAGTGCCTTCCCCTCTGTCTCAGATCACTGATTCCCCTCTTAAGGGAGGAGGAGCAGACCCTGAAGAAGGAACTGCCCCAGAGGAACGTGAGCCTGATCAGGTTGAGTTCTAGGGGGCAGGGGGCCCTTCTAGGGAGGATCTGAGTAAGGAGCAACAGTGCTGCCCCTCTCTTGAACCCCTCAGACAGCAGGCTGCTGCTGAGGCTGCTGGGAGTGCTAGTGGGTCCCATAAAGTTTATTGGGATGAGGGACTCCTATATTCTGAGGGTAGAGATCCAGCCCCTGGAGCCACCAGGAGGTTGGTAATACCTCAGAAGTTTAGGGGGTTCCTCTCGACCCTAGCACATGACATCCCTTTAGCAGGACACTTGGGCCAAAACAAGACCTGGGACAGGCTTGTTCCACATTTTCATTGGCCACATATGTCAGA
The DNA here is from genome assembly GCA_963921515.1 of Calotriton arnoldi. NCBI lineage: Eukaryota > Metazoa > Chordata > Amphibia > Caudata > Salamandridae > Calotriton > Calotriton arnoldi. The sequence goes on from CAWUFW010007253.1 coordinate 749,227, forward strand.
GGACACAAAGGAGTTTTGTCGCTCCTGTGTCACATGCCAAGCCAGTGGTAAGGCAGGTGGCACAACAAAGGCCCCCCTGATACCACTACCTGTGGTGAGGGTACCCTTTGAAAGGGTAGGGATTGACATTGTTGGTCCCCTTGACCCTCAAACTGCATCTGGGCACAGGTTTATCCTGGTGGTAGTGGATCATGCCACCAGGTACCCAGAAGCAATTCCCTGAGGACCACCACAGCCCCTGTGGTGGCAAGAGCCCTCATTGGAGTCTTCTCCAGAGTGGGTTTTCCAAAGGAGGTCATTTCTGACAGAGGTACCAACTTCATGTCAGGATATCTAAAAGCAATGTGGAAGGAGTGTGGTGTAACTTATAAGTTCACCACCCCTATCACCCACAATGCAATGGTTTAGTTGAACGCTTCAACAAAACCTTGAAAGGAATGATTAAAGGACTCCCAGAGAAGCTTAGGCGGAAATGGGACCTTCTTCTTCCTTGCCTATTGTTTGCCTACAGAGAGGTTCCACAGAAGGGGGTTGGTTACAGCCCATTTGAGCTTCTGTTTGGGCATCCTGTGAGAGGTCCACTGTGTTTGGTAAAAGAGGGCTGGGAGTTACCTCTAAAACCCCCCAAACAAGATGTGATGGACTATGTACTTGGTCTCCGCTCCCGGATGGCAGAGTACATGAAAAAGGCAACCAAAAACCTGGAGGCCAGCCAAGAATTACAAAAAGCTTGTCATGACCAAAGGCTGTACTGACTGTATACCAGCCAGGACAGAAAGTGTGGGTGTTGGAGCCTGTGGCCCCAGCAGCCCTCCAGGACAAGTGGAGTGGCCCCCATACAATAGTTGAACAGAAGGGAGAAGTCACCTACCTGGTGAATCTTGGAACTCCCAGGAGCCCCCTGAGGGGCTCCATGTCAACAGATTAAAGCCATATGTTGACAGGGCTGACATGGGCTTGCTCATGGCAACTGATGAGGACCAGGAGGAGGAGAGTGACCCTCTCCCTGACCTGCTCTCTCAGAACCCTGATGATGGGTCAGTAGATGGTGTTGCTTTGGCAAGCAGCCTCACTGACCATCAGCAAACTGAGTGCAGACAAGTTCTGCAACAGTTTAGACATATGTTTAGCCTGACCCCTAGTCAGACTTCCTGGTGCACCCACGAGGTGGACACTGGAGACAGTCTGCCTGTCAAGAATAAAATCTACAGACAACCTGACCATGTCAGGGACTGTATCAGGACTGAAGTCCAGAAAATGTTGGAGATAGGTGTAATTGAGCCTTCAGATAGCCCTTGGGCTAGTCCAGAAGTCCTGGTACCCAAGCCTCATACCCAGGGTGGTAAGAAAGAAATTAGGTTTTGTGTAGACTACAGAGGCCTCAATGCAGTCACTAGGACTGATGCCTATCCCATACCAAGGGCAGATGAGCTGATTGATACTTTGGACTCAGCCAAATATCTAAGCACGTTTGACCTAACAGATGGCTACTGGCAGATCAGATTAGCTGATGATGCAAAAGCCAAGACAGCATTTTCGACCCCTGGTGGGCACTACCACTTTGTGGTGATGCCCTTTGGATTGAAAAATGCACCTGCTACTTTTCAGAGGTTGGTGAATAAAGTTCTGACAGGGATGGAAACTTATTGCTCAGCTTATCTAGATGATATTGCTGTCTTTAGTTCCTCCTGGCAGGATCACCTGGTCCACCTCAGGAATGTTTTGGAGGCCCTGCAAAAGGCAGCCCTCACTATCAAGGCCACCAAGTGCCAGATAGGGCAGAGTCAGGTTGTATACCTGGGAAACCTTGTAGGTGGAGGCCAGGTTCAGCCTTTACAGAGCAAGATCCAGACCATAATGGAATGGGTTGCTCCAACCACCCAGACACAGGTGAGAGCCTTCTTAGGCCTATCTGGGTACTATAGGAGGTTTGTCAAGGGATATGGATCTATAGTGACCCCCTTGAATGATCTGACCTCAAAGAAAATGCCAAAAAAGGTTCAGTGGACAGCTAGCTGTCAAAAGGCATTTGAAGACCTAAAGCAGGCCATGTGCACTGCCCCCATCTTACAGAGTCCAGACTACACCAAAAAGTTCATTGTCCAAACAGATGCTTCTGAGCTGGGTGTGGGAGCTGTACTGTCTCAACTGAATGATGAAGGTCAAGACCAGCCAGTAGCTTTTATTAGCAGAATGCTGACCCCTAGAGAGAAACGTTGGTCAGCTATAGAGAGGAGGCCTTTGCTGTGGTGTGGGCCCTGAAGAAGCTGAGGCCATACTTGTTTGGTACTCACTTCATAGTTCAGACCGACCACAAGCCCCTCCTATGGCTTAAACAAATGAAAGGAGAAAACCCAAAACTTTTGAGGTGGTCCATTTCCCTACAGGGGATGGACTATACAGTGGAACATAGACCTGGGACCCAACATGCCAATGCAGATGGACTCTCAAGGTATTTCCACTTTGAACACGAAGACTCAACTGGTCAAGGTTAGTTTAGTGTCCCTGCGTTTGGGGGGGTTGTGTAGGAGAGTAGGATCTGCCTCTTATGTTGCCCCCACTTTTTTTCTGATGTTTACACTGGTTTCTGGCTATAGTCAGGCTGGGACCCTGCTAATCAGGGCCCCAGCCTCTCTGTTCTCTCTAAACGATTTGGAGTGCACTCTAGGTGCACTAGTGATTGGATACTGTGGCACCTTATGAGTCCCTAGTATATGGTACCTTAGGTACCAAGGGCATAGGTACTTCACAGGCCTACCAGGGGCTGCAGCATGTATTATGCCACCCCTGGGAAGCAGACTAAATCTGACACCACAGGCCTGCTACTGCAGCCTGAGTGAGGAAGTGCTAGCACCCCTCACTGAGATATAGGTTCCCTATATCTCTCCTACACACACATATAACCCTATCAGTCACCCCTAAGGCAGGCCCTATCAATCCTAAGGGCAGGGTGCTTGGCTTCTATGTGAGGGGGTGCCTCTGCCTGAGCAGGGCCCCTCTGCAGCTCTCAGAGTCCATTCTCTGGTGCTGTTTGTGGATGCGGTTAAACCATATACTTTTAAGTGCATTATATCCTCGCGGTAAATTGCTAACTTTGGAATGGCTGCATCGAAACATGTCGTGTTTGGTGTCAAACACCTTGGAATACTACCCCCCCGCCAGTGCTGGCGGCGGGGGTAGCATTCCACCCTTCTAGAGGGATAGACATGTACCTACTGTGGAAACGCGGTAGAATCCTGCAGAGCCCTGGCATCACAAAATGGATGCCACCAGTCACAGACACTGGGCTGCCCTCCTGCTGATGACCAACACTCACAGTGGAGGAAGCCCAACAATAGATATCCTGTCCCAAGGCGGTGTGACCACCTCCCAGACAGGGTTTAGTGTATTGGGGCTGGGTGGGTGCACTCTTAGAGTGCTTTGAAGTCCTGCACTGGGGGAGCAGAAGGCTCCTCTGTGCATATGCCAGTTCAAACCGGCTCAGGGGCTACCTGTCCCTGCTCTGGCGCGAAACTGGACAAAGGGAAGTGGGTGTAGCCACCCACTCCCCTGACCCTCCCATAGGTAGGGTCATAGAGCTAGTCCCTCCCCTTCTTTTAGTATAAGAGGGGGAACCTGTGCATTGCACCCTAGATTTCCCTGGACGATGCTCTACAAGAAGAATCCCGGACCTTCGACGTTCCACTACCTTTGGAAGACTGAAGAATCTCCCTTGGAGTCAAGGAGTGACTCCCCTGCTTGGCAGGCACCAAAAACTACAAACGACGGTTGCAAACTACGCCGCTCCTGCCGGAGTCCGAAGTCCCTGCAGCCCAAGAAGTAGATTTCCTGACTTCTCAAAGGCCATCGTGAGTCCCCCGCGAAGCTGAGGCCAATGGACCCCAAGAGTAACGAGGAACCACGACCCCGGGTACCGTGCACTATTGTCAAGTGCAACCCCTTTACAACGTTCCACAAACTCGTGCTTTGGACCATGTGTAGTCCCAGCCTCCAGCAGGAATCCCTCCTAAGATCAGAGGCCTACCATGTCCTGAGTGACCGTGGGCCCCTGTGAGAGAATCCTCCTGAGGCGTCTTTGCGATCCCTTGCCAGCCGGCTTGCGGGTCCCCAGAAGACTTTCAAAAGAAACCAAAGGGCTCCCCTGGTTGCTCCAGGCCTGCCCTGACTTACCCTCTCTGGGTGAGTTCCACAGACCTTGCTGGTCTGCGCCATTGTCTCTTCACACTTTCCCCGAGACTTGCTGTTACCAATGCTTGTTGGCTCCGATCGAGTTGCGGACACCGTAGTAAGCTGCAGACATCGTGGCACACGCTGAATCCAGCTCCTGGTTGTCGTTGACGCTTCCTGGACCTCGTGGCTGAAGAGTCAAGGCAACCGCGAACGACCTGAATCTTGCGACGACGGTGGGCATCCATCTTCCTTGCCCCGAGTCACTGCCAAGTGGCTTTGAACACTGTCCCCTCTGCTTTCAGGTCTTCCATCTTCCAAATCCAGGCTTGGATTCCTCCGGACACTTCTCCTGTCGCCGCAAGCAGCAAGTCTTCACTGGCTCCCATTGAAAACGACGCTGTGACCCGACACCAAAGAACACCTATGCACCCGGCTCCCCTGGGTGAGGTAACTTCAGCACTATGGTGCTCCTGTGGGTGTGGGCCCTAGAACTACTTACTCTGTAAGTGACTTGCTTGTAGCTTCCCTCGAAGTGCCCTAAAACTCTAACTTTCCAAGTGCGACTATCGCACTGACTCGTACCTGGTTCGCGTCTGTGTTAGACACACCGCGTCCAACTCTCTTGCAATACCATCTGTAACCGCGTCCTTCGACTCGTACAAGGACCGATCGGTGTGTTCGCCTCGAACACGCAAGGGACCTTTAACATTGATATTTCAATCGCGTCTGAGTGCATAGACTCATACAGGATTCGCATCGGTGCCAGGTCACCGCGTCCGTCCCCTGTGGGTCTCCTACAACTACCTGGGGTGGTTCTTGGGGGTCGCTCGATTCTAGATGCCCTAGACCTAGGTCTAGCAAACTAAGATTGTAACATGCAATTGTGCTAAACTTATCCTGATAATATTTGACTTGTACATATGTTCCTGACCTCTAATCTCATAAAGAGATTAGTAGAGAGTGTTTATTAATAAATACATATATATTTGATATATATACCTGTGTGGTGTCTTTTCATTTGGTGATTCAAAAGATTGTGTGGTAAAACAAGCTGCTTTACATTCCTTCAAGACTTAACCTGAAGGCTGCTCTCCACAGCTACCACTAGGATAGCTTTCTATAAAGGTTGTCTTAAACCTATCTACCATAAGAGTCGAATTGTTCTGGTGCAAGGTGTCCACTTTAATTAGTGAACAGCATATACCAGGCCAACTTCTCACAGCACCTGTTCAAAGCAAAGGAGTTAAAGTATCGGGGCCAATCAATGATTTTGTAATGAACTTTGATGCGCGTCCAGAGCTGAAACATCACTGTGTCGTTTAAACCCCTCATATTCTATCCAAATTTTGGGGCATATTAGCAAGAAGAGGCGATAATCATCGCTAACCCTGCTTAGCGTGATTTTTTTTATCGCCGGCTATCGCTGGAATATATTGCCACGCTAACGCTGTATTAGCAACGATTAGCGCTATGGCGATGAATATTCCAGCGATAGCGGGGGAAATGGGCCAACATCACTGAAAAACCAGCGATGTTGCATGGAGAAGGGAGAACACCTTGCTGATACGACCCTGTGGTCGTATCAGCATAATCCACCCCCCATGTTAGGTATGGCTAACACCTGCTAATTGCAGGTGTTAAATAAATAGCGATGACCCCGGTTAGCGCGACTTTTCACGTCGCTAACTGGGGCCATGGCCACCTTGCTAATAGGCGATAGGCCTGTTAGAGAGTGTTTCCCAGGTTTGTTCGTCGGGAACGCCCACTTTGCATGTCATTAGCGATAAATATCACTGACATGCAAAGCGGTAAAAAAACGGGCGCTAATGCCCGCAAACTGTCGCTAACTGCTGTTAGAGACAGTTTGCTGATAGAGCGAAATAAATATCGCCGCTTTAGCGGCAAAAGTGCCGCTAAAGCGGCGATAGTGCCCTTGCTAATATGCCCCTTTGTGTAATGGGGCAGGAATATTGCAAACACCCCTGGGATTCCATGTAAAGTCAGGTCACCAAAACTCACATAAACGTGCACCACTTGTCTTTGTGTAATATCCTAGAACCTAATGAAAACAAGAGCAAATAATGAGCAGGTTTCTTCACTTGGTCTTTCCACGCACAATACATGAAATTTGCATGAATTTAAACATATTATGCAGGGGGCGTGGTTTACGCGACCTTCCAAGAAGGCAGTGGGCTGCTGAGCTCTGGAGTGAGCAGTGAGCATTCGGGGAGTTTGGTGCCACTGAAGTGCTCACCGATGGAGGAAACATCAATGGGTCTCCTCCAGTGAACTCAGTGAGTAGTCTAAACATTCTCTTTCATGCTGGCTCCTCTCCAGTGCAAGCAGCTGGCCCCGGGGACATTTCTGTCACAATGGAGGATTGTGCCTGCCATTTTGAGAGGCAGTGAGCACGTCCTCATTGCAATCTTTAACTTTGGGCCTGTATTTTCCTGGGCTGGCCCCGGGGGTTATCTTTCTTTTCCTATTATTAGAAGAATATGCTTGTTTTGGCTTGGGTGTAATCTTCCAATTTGAATGAATGCGCTTGTTTAACCAATGGGGAACCTACTTCCTATTTGAGAAGACCTTACTTGTTTTGACCACCAATGCCCCATATTTTTTCATCTTTTCATCTCTTCACTTTTTCATAGTTTGTATGTATTTTCTTCCTGTGAATTGGTTTCCTGAGGCATCTTTGTGATGAAGGTGTTTGTTCATATATCATAATACCTTCTTTAATTACATACAACCAGAGGGATAATTGCTGTTTTCTGCACCATTTTCATATACAAGACTTTTTTTCCCTCAGACCTCACAGTTTCTGTGTTCACCTTGCTACCATTTTTAATTAATACTTCTACTGAGGGCCTACTTCATCATACTGTTTTTAACAGTTTTTTTATGGGGAGAAAAAGAACAAGAAATCTTAAACTGCCTGGAACATCAACTAACATTTTGTTTTCAGACTTTGACTTTGCCCAACACGATATGGATGACACTATTTTTCAGAAGTCAGATTTTGCTCCAGTAACCATTCCAAAATCATCTGGGCCTGATAAAGCACCAGTGGTATCAAATACAAGACCAAAAAAGGATCCCACCTCACCAGTTAAATCAACCCCGATCTCCATGGCAGCGATACTTGAAAAAATCAATGCTTTAAAACCATTCATGGAAGAGTCTACCAAGACATTTAGATTATAAATGGTCCTCTTTGGAATCACAAGTTTTGATGGTAGAACAAAAGACTGGGGGGCATATTAACAACGAGGCGATAAGCAATTATCGCCGCTTTAGCGTCCGTTTTCGGACGGAAAGCGGCGATAATTCTATCGCCTAATCAGCAAGGTCACGCTATCGCGTGAATCCTTGCACTATCGCCCTTTCCCCCAACGCCCATCCTTGCATCTCTAATGAGATGCAAAGTGGGCATTACTGGGCGTACCCCGGATGGGCTACGTTGCAAATATCGCCGATGTTCACATCGCGATATTTACAAGGCAGCCCACAGGATTATAGCAGACGTCAGATTTTGGCGAAAACGGCAGTTTTCGCCACAATCTAACGTCTGCTATAATCCTGACTTACCTATGTTAGGCATAGGAGGTGGATTCTGCTGATACGACCACAGGGTCGTATCAGCAAGGTTATCGCCCTTTTGCAGGGAACATCGCTGGAAAACCAGCGATGTTCCCTGCAAAGGGCGATAGCTCTCGCTATCTCTGGAATTTTTTCGCCCTGGAGTAACGCGTTGTTAATAACGCGCTACCAGGGCGATAAATGCCAGAGATAGCCTGCGATAATATAATTATCGCTAAGCACGGCCAGCGATAATTATCGCTGGCCGTTGTTAATATGCCCCTGAAAGTCTTCAGAATGTTGCCTCACATAGTGCTCACTTGGAGTCAGAGATCTCCCTACTTAAAAAACACACAAAAGACCTAGAAAACCAAAATCGAAGAAATCACGTTCACATTTATAGACTTCCTGAAAACATTGAAGGCTTGGACCCTCTCCCCTATTTTCAGTCCTTTCTACCAAAACTTCTAGATCTTCCTACAACCACTCATTTAAACATCCAACGAGCGCACAGACTTGGTCCCAGAGTTTCAATAAAATCAAGAGGAGTTATCCTATTTTTCTTGCAATATAGTGATCTTTTGCAGGTGATGTCTGCTGTTAAAACTAAAAGACAAATCATCTGGGCTGGTCACAAACTCTACTTCTCCCAAGATGTGGCTAAAGTTATGGCAGATCATTGGAAGCAATTCCTGAATCTGCGCCCTCAGCTGAGAGCCATGCACGTCAGATTTGGTGTAATCGATCCTTGCTTATTTAAGGTGAATTATAAAGAAAAAATGTCTACTTATGATTATCCTGCCGCTCTCAGGAGATTTCTTCATCAACATGGAGGAGCAGACATGGACATTTTGAAAATAACAAAAATTTTAATTTGTTTTTTATATGTTTTCTTTCATAATTAATAGGTTACCACAGTTTATTACATGACTTCTTTTTGTGGTATACTTCTCTCTTCATGGCAAGCTCAATTTACATATTTTTGTTTCCTATACAGGTGTTGTCTTTCTTTTTCAGTACTTTATGGTTCCAATTTTGTGTGGTGCCCTAATTCAAATCAAAGCTGCCCTGCTCATTTTCTGGAGTGAAGATGTTGTTGCCATAGTCTTCCAGTGTTACCACCCTACCCTTGTCTTTATTGGTGTTACTAGGTATGTTTTTCATTTGTCATTTGTTTTAGCTTGTACTCTCTCTATGTTCCCTTTTTTCTGTTTTCTTTTCTGTTTTTTGTGTGTTGCTCTACTATCTCTTCCTTTCTCTCTATTGCCTTATTTTATTTCCCTTCTGGCTTCCCTTCTCCTCTGTAAGTATAATTTCTACTTTTTCCAATATTTTCTTCTTTGTTTATCCTTGTATTCCCATTTTTTTATATCAATTTTGTTACTGTACACACACAAAATGTGTATGCGTTTGTTCAAGTTTTTCCTTCCAAGTTACTATATGGAACATTAAGGGTTTAGGTAACCCTGTTAAAAGACAGAGGGGCACATGCATCAAAGTTAGGAATTGCATGTCCTTAATAGCGATTATTAAGTAATCGCTATTAAGGAGTCGCAATGACCTATGCATGTAGGTTTTGCAATAAAAATTTCGATTCCTCATATTCCTTAATAGCGAATCGCAAATTGCGATTCGCTATTAAGGAATGGCTTACCATTCATTCCTATGGGACTAGAGGCCCATAGGAATGAATGGGATTGTATTCGCAATTTGCGAGTACCAAATAGGTACTCGCAAATTGTGCATGCAATTTCAAGGGTTCAAGGGGGCCAAAAGGCCACCCTGATGCACCCCCAAAAACATGTACGTATGCACATGTGTATGCACCACAATGCACTTTGAAAAATGCATTTTTTTGCATTTTTTAAAGGAATTGCAAATTACCATTAACTTGAAGTTGATGGTAATTTGCAATTCCAAATTGTGAAAACGCAATTTGCGAATGCATGTCGCATCGCATTTAGGGAATCGCAATTTGCGATTCCCTAACTGCATTTGCAATTAAGGGAATCGCAAAATAATTGCGATTTCCTTAATTGCAAAAAAGGTACATGCATCTGAAAAGGCCAGTTTGCGATCGCAAACGGCCGATTTTTGCGATTCGCACTGTTTGTGATCGCAAACTGGTTTGATGCATGTGCCCCAGAGAGTCTTATCTCATTTAGCAAAACTTAAAACATATGTGACACTACTTTAGGAGTCATATCTTTCTGAGCTGCAGGCTGCCAAACTAGACAAGCATTTGCAATGCAATAGGTCTCACATTTGTGAGAGTTAGAGCTATTGGCATTGTAAATGCAATTTCATTTATCTATGTGTTTTGGTTTGGAGTGGAGTGGATGTATATGGTTTGGGATGGAATTATGTAGGTGGAATTGGAATTGTTAGTTGTGGAATTGTGGTGGAATTTGTGGTGGTAGGGTATTTGTGTAGCGGAATTATGTGACATGGTGAATAGATAGGGGTGAGAGCTGCAAAGAATAGATAGAAAGGAAGATAAAGAGGATAGGTAGTTTGTGCACAAAGTGGTGACTGCACTCTAGATAGAGGAGCAGAAAGAGTGTGTGAGAAAGAGAGAAAGAAGGGGAGAGCAGGCCACAGACACATAAAGAGGGAGCACCTGTGTACACAGAAGCAACCCCAAGAAGTGGAGTAGAGCGTGGGTTTGAGGGACGGATATGTTGAAAAGGTACGGGAAAGAAATTGTACTTGAAGACCTCAAGCAAATTGATATGAGAGTGGCAGAACGAGTGCGTGATAGAGATGTGAGAGAGAGTATGGGAGAGAGAGAGAGAGAGGGATGAGTTGCTGGGAGAGGAGAGCGAGATCTGTAGCCTGCCTACATTTATCGCAGGAAACAAACTGTGTGTGAATATACACCAAGCACAGTGCTTGGAGGAGATCAATAGGGTAGGGTTGTGTTTGCAATACAGATATCTGGCTGCATAGGTATACAATATTTGCAGCTCCGTGTCTGGTTGCATTTAGTACATGATGCAAATTGTGCGGTTTAACTGAGGACATGATTTACAGCTGTTGGCTGAGCGTGTTCAAGGCAATAAACACAAAAAAGCTAAATCAGAAGCTGAGGCAAAAGAAACAAGAACCAGCAAAAGAATCATTAAAAAACTATTCGCTATAGTGCTGCCAAAAGCAGCACCTTGAAATATTACCGTGGACCGGAGACTGGGATGCTAAACAAAGTAGATACGTGGGACCTCATACAGCAGTAAAGAGAAAGGTAAAGGCTTCCTTCTCACTGTGTGTTATAATGAACTGTGGGGGAGGGAGGGGGGCGGGGGGTGGTAAACAGCTGAAGAAAATTTATGTCACTGCATTCCAATCTAGGAAAAAACTGCAGTGGAAACTTAAAGACGAATGCAGGTTTCTTTATTTTTGGAGCCTTCGATGTGGGAGCGGTGTAAGATTTAAAGGGGAGTGACTGCCTACACATTGCAGGCAACCTCCTGCAAAACATTTCGAAGAAAAAAACTTTTTAGGAACAGAGCTAGTATCGGCAGTATTACATGTCAGCCTTCCCATTGTGAGCTTAAGGTGCTGCACTAGATGGATTTCAAGGAAAAATCTCTCAGCTAGGTTACTGCCACTCGCACCCTGATCACAACCCCCATTGCAGGTTTCATGCATGGCTGCTGAACAAGGCGGGCACAAATGAAACTTACAATGGTTTAAATAATAAAAATGTTCCTGAGAGTTAGGGGGGCAATTCGTAAATACGAAAGTTATTGTGCTCTATGTGTCATACATGTTTCATCCAAGCATTGGGTTTAAAACATTTGCAATATTCACAAAAATGCATAATATACCCAAGCACATGTATGCATATGCAAACTTTCCATCTGACCTCCCATTGCCCTATACTCACTCCAAAGGAATAAGAAATGGACAGACTTGTGCACACAAAGGAACACTGTTCACTCTTCTGCCACAAAAAAATGAGGCTTCATTGTTAATTAGAAAATAGCAGTGAATGGCTACTGTGGTGCATCAGTGAAAAGTACATTTTTGCTTGTAATTATAGCTTAAAAACAATGAAAAAGTGAAGCCATTAAGGCTTATAAGAAATTAACAAAGAAACCTGAATCTAGAGCACAGGAAACAAGTGGAAAAGGAGAGAAGGATGACTTGAGTAAAAAACTCAAGAGTGTAAATGACACAGGCACATAAAAATAATGTGTGTAAAACAAACGGCACAGCAAGAATAAAGAACAAATTGCAGCAAAAGTCTGGTGGCTTAAAATGGAATGGATGTAGAGGCTGAAGAAGAAAGGGGCTGCCTGGGAGAGAAGCAGAGCATGGTATTGTAAATGAGGCTGTCAGCCCTTAAACACATGCACTCCCAAGGACTGAAAAGTATGGTACAGGCCTGCTTAGTCAAGACGTAATGCACATCATGAAGGCTCCCAGGCTCTCCCTGCTGCTCCTGAAGATGCTGATCGTCAAGCCAGCAGAAAGGGTAGGAGGGGGTAGCAGAAATAGTACCTGCATTGCAGCAGACGGCCACTAATCAAGTGGAATTAATCTGCAGTTGAGCGGTGCTCCTCCGCAAGAAAACAGAAGAGATGTATCAAGACGCGAACTAATTAGGAGGCAGCATAGAAGAGTTATGCTGGCGTCAACCTATGGCAGGATTAAAGTCCTTTAAGTGAATACAGCATGTCTTGCAGACAGCGAATGCGCACTGCCAGACTCGACCTAAAAAGTGCTGGGTTGGTTATGTGCTTGTGTCGCCTTCAATGGGGAAAAAAATAGAGTACTAATTATTTGTCACAAAAAATTGGAAATCTTAGTTATAACCCAAGAACATGACTCTGAGGGTATATGGATTATTAATAAACTACTTTTCGATAACAAACCACTGATACTTTTCAATGGTTATGGTCGAGTCTCTGTTGACAATACTTTCTGCACTACTATCTCCAACAAATTGCTTCAATATGATAATTATATTATCTTTGGTGGTGATTGTAATCAAGTTAGTGACCCCATACTAGATAGAAACTCTAAAGTCAAATTTGTTAATTCCAAAATGCGTACACAGTTTCAATCACCCATTCAATGCAAATCCTTAGTCGATATATGGAGGCTATGTCATCCGGATCTTCAGGAATATACATTCTTTTCTGCACCTCATCATTCTTAGTTTAGATTATCTCCTTTTCAGTAAATCTCTGGCTTAAAATACCCTTAATACAGATATAAGAAAATTTTTAATATAAGACCATCCTCCAGTATACACCAACTTGGATTTTATACCCTTCTCGCCACATTCAGGATGATGGCATTTTAATAACTCCTTCTTGTTAAATGCTAATTATACCTCCCAGTTTGAAGACTTTGCTTCTGAATTGTTTGTTATTAATACCACAGCTGATTCCTCTTTTGCCATGATATTTGAATTTGAATTTATAATTTGAATTTGAATTTATAAAGTGCATAAAACCAATTGACATTGAAGCACTGTTCCATAGTAAGGTACCAGAGGGAAGGGGAAAAACCCTAGCAACGTAGATGCAGAAAGAGCCAGGAAGCCACCCAGGTATGGAATTATTTTAGATCAGCAGCTCGAGGTTTTATTATTGATTTTGTTTCACACAAGAAAAAACTCCTGGAAGCCCAGTCGAACCAGCTTCTTGATAAAAAAAAATGGAGTATGCCTATTATCCTTCAAAGAATGAGGTTTCCATACAAGATTTAATGGGCACAGAATTCACTTTTAATCGATAAACTGCAAATGCCGCCACAACTTATTTATTCAAAAGTAATGCAAGTTACTATGATGGCCAAAATAGGATGGGGATATTACTTGTGAATTATTTAAAAGTCAGAAAGGGTAGAACTAAAATAGAATATTTAATAGATAACAAATAGGATGTTCTTTTTAAGGACAAGGATATTTTAAATGAATTTGTCAGCTTGTATACAAATCTATGCTCTCCATAAATACTGCCTTCCCAATCTGATTTGACCAATTACTTACACTCCATTGCATCCCCCAAATCTCATCATAGTGATTTTGAATCACTGGATACAGATATCTCTTTATTAGAAATCACTCATGTAGTCTCTAAAATCCAAAGAGGAAAAGCTCTAGGTCCTGATGGTTTTACCATTGAATTATACTGTCACTTTGTGAAAATCCTCCTCTCTAACCTTTTACTTTTGTTTAATTTTTTCATCAGCAGTGGAGCCTCTCAAGGCACTTTGCCAGGAAGATTTTTCTAATCCCAAAAGAAAGTATAGATCTAACAAAATGTAAAAACTACCACCCAATCTCTCTAATCAATACTGATTATCAAATTTTCGCCAAGATTTTAGCACTACAGATTGATCCTATTCTACCAGAGCTCATAGGCCCAGAACAGTCCAGTTTTGTCATGGGCTGATTGTCATCTGATAATGCTTGTGCCTTTTTCAAAGTATTAGGTAAGACATCCACACTGGATTATCCTCTTGCTGCCATTCCTTTGGATGCAGAAAAAACCTTTGACAGGATTGTTTGGGACTTCCTGTTTTATGCATTGAAATTGATTGGATTTCCAGATAAAGTGCTTGCTCTAATTTCTTTATTGTATACAGGTCCTAAAGTTGCAACTTCTTTTAATGTTATCCTCTCAGATTATTTTCCTTTGTTTAGAGGAGTATGTCAATGATGTCCTCTGTCTCCCCTTTTAGTCATTATTGCACTAGAACCCTTATTAACCACAATTCGATAAGACCCAAACATTTCACGATTTCAAATAGGTTAACAGCAGATCAAAATGTCAGTTTATGCTGATGACATCCTTTTATATTGTTCCAAACTTCCTACATCCCTTCCTCCTTTCTCCGAGCAAGTTTCTATTTTTTTCCAATTATCAGGATGTTGGCTAAATACTGATAAACCTGAAACATTACCCTCAAATGTTTCATGTCATAAACAACTTTTTGCTCATTCAGATTTCACTTGGCATCCCACAAAAATAAAATATCTTGGTTTATAGTTCACACAGATCTTTAAAGACACAATCAAATTAAACCTTGATCATATTACTAAGACTTTAAACAATACACTTATACAGTGGCACCCACTGTTTCTTTCTTGGTGGGGCAAGTTGGACTCTATTAAAATGATGCTTACTTCTAAGATCCTTTACATAATTTCCATTATTCCAACTCATATTCCTGATTACAACTTGTTAGAAATGGGAGTCTTTAGTAGGCAAGGGTTTGCACCTTTGTCCAAGTAGGGCCCCTTCCTTCTAGTCAGGATAAGGGAGTTACACTCCTAAAACAACCCCTGCTCACCCCCTTAGTAGCTTGGCACAAGCAGTCAGGCTTATCTTAGAGGCAGCGTGCAGAGCAATTGCACATAACCAACAGTAAAACAGTGAAAGCACTACAAAAGGACACCACACCAGTTTAGAAAAATATCCAATATTTTTATATATCCAAAACAAGACCAGAAACGATACAAATCCACCATACAGTTCTCAGAAATCTTCAGTAATCAAAATCGACTTGAAATACAGATCCTTGAAGTCGATAGCTCCATCTGTGGCTATCACGGCAGCGTGAACAACAAATCTAAACAGTTCTGGCTGACCGTGGCGTCGCGGGCCTGCTACAGTGGCGGGAAAACCCGCAAAACAGTACCTTTTGAAATTTAGGGCGTCGGCGACCTCTTGATGAGCCCCGTAGGGCCGGCATATGCAGGCTTCGGTTCCGGAGGTCGGTGCAGGAGTCATCAGGCCCTTGAAGTCACACGTTTTGCAGATCGAACTCCTCGCAGTTGTGGCCGGGAGCGCCAGCATCGGCAGGCGTCGGGGCTGCGGTGCGGCGTGCGGTGCCCTCAGGTCGCGGTGCAGGCAGCGGCTCGGTGACGGTCATCCAGCGCATTGGTGAGACCAGGCCTGAGGTGTGAAGTGATGCAGTGCTTGTCACAGTGCAGGCAGGTCACAGTGAAAGCAGCGGCATCATCATTGCTGAAGCGCTGTCGTCAGCTGACGAACTGGAGTCAATGGCGCCGGCATGCCAATGCTTCAGTGCGGGATGAGGACGGTGCATCATTTAACTTACTAGTGGTGCCCTCGAACCACGGTGCAAGCAGCGGCGTCGATGTCGGCGTGGAGCAGCATCAACGGGGATACCGAGGCGGCGTCGCGAGGCGGTGCAAAGTGCAGTGCCCACAGGTCACGGTGCAAGCAGCGGCTTGGTGGCGGTATCGGGTGGTGTCGTTGGTGAGATCAGGGTTGTGGTGTGGCGTGCGGCTGTGCCCTCTGCAGTGCCTTCAGGACACAGAGTTGGCAGCAGCGTTGTAGATGGCGTCGGGTTGCTTTTTCTTCTGTTGCAGCACAAAACACACAGTCCCCAGTGCTGATGGCAGAAGAACTTGAAGTGTTTGCTGTTCCTGAGACTTCTTGAACAGGGGAAAGCTCTACCTCATGCCCTTGGAGAAACTCAATAAAGAAGTTGTAGAAAGTTCAGTCCAGTCCTTTTACTGCCCAAGACAGAAGCAGCCACTGCAGGCCAACACAGCAAAGCACTCAGCAAAGTGGTAGTTCCTCCTCACAGCTTCTCCAGCTCTTTTTCTTGGCAGCCTTCTTGTCCCAAAAGAGTTCTTAAGTTCAGGGGTCTGGGCCCCAATATTTATACTCCAAATTCCTTTGTCCTCTCAGGCAGAGAGTGTCTGTGCTTAGTCCAAACCAGTTTGGTCCTCTCTGGCCCAGCTTCCCAGCAGGAAGCAGTGAAAGCATTGCCTACAGCAGACCAGGCCCATTCAGGTGCAAGGAAATCTCCTCCCACTACTCTAAATGCAGCCCAGGTGTATTCAGCCCAGCCCTTACTCATCCAGCCTCTCTGGAGCCACTGCACATCCCAGCCCCTGTCACTCCAAAGCCAGACAGTCAATACACATCCTAGCAGAGGCACACAGTATGGCTAAGCAAGAAAATACCTACTTTCTAAAAGTGGTATTTTCAAACACAGAATGTAGAAATTAAGGCCGGGTGGAGAACTCTGCTCCGCCAGTGGAGTGTGCGGAGATTTGCCCACTCCGCTGAGAACGTGGAGTATGGGGCAAAACTCAGACTCCGCAGTGGAGTGGAGTTAGCCAGTCCCCCCCTGCTAAATAGGATCCCCGCCTCCACCCCCCTAATAAAAAATATTTAACGATTCATTAAAAAGAGATAAACGCACTTACCTGTACTATGGCGACCCGGGCTGCCCTCTTCCTCCTCGCAGTCTCTCTCTTGCATCTTGCAAGAACTGCGCATGCCGCAGTACAGGTAAGTGCATTTATTTCTTTTCTAATTAATGTTAAATATTTTTTATTAGGGGGGGTGGAGGCGGGTAGCGGTGTGGAGCGGAGAGGAATTCCACAGAGTTTTTTTCAAACTCCGTGGACCTCCGCATAGTGTTCGTATGCCAGCTCCGCCCGGGGTGAGTAAAAATTACCTTTACTAAAAGATGCATCTTTAGATTCTGAGTTCAGGCATACTAAACTTTATTTTCCTATCTGGTCCCAATGAGAAAGTATATTTCTAAGATGTTATAAATTAACTTCCATGCTTTCCTATGGGCCAGATAGCCTTTCAATAGTGAAAAATGAAATTGGCAGTATTTCACTATGAGGACATGCCACACACATCAGGGCATGTCGTACCTTTCACATACACTGCACCCTGCCCACAGGGGTACCATGGGCCTACCTTAGGGGTGACTCACATGTAAGAAAAGGGAAGGTTAGGGCCTGGCAGGTGGGTGCACTTGCCAAGTTGACATTGCAGTACTAGACTGCACACAGACACTGCAGTGGCAGGTCTGAGTTACCTTTGAAGGGCTGCTTGTGTGGGTGGCGCAACCAGTGCTGCAAGCCCACTAGCAGCATTTGATTTACAGGCCCTGGGCACACACAGTGCACTTTACTAGGGGCTTACCAGTAGCAAATATGCGAATCATGGAAACACCAATCCATAATACAAATTTCACAGAGAGCATATGCACTTTAGCACTGAATAGCAGTGGTAAAGTGCCCAAAGTCCTAAAACCAACAACAGCAGGTCAGGAAAAAAAAAAGAGGAAGAAGCAAAAAGTTTGGGGATAACCCTGCAAAAAGGGCCATTTCCAACACAACTTTAAAGAATAGACTCACTTTTGTCTAAATTTCTTTGGAAAGGGAAGCCATCCCTTATTGCTCTTTTAACCTTAAAAAAAGATAAATCTGAAGAGGGTCTTAAATTTCCAAAATTTTAAGCAATATCATTATGCATTCTCCTTAAAGCAATGTGCTTGCAGGCTCGCTGAACATTCCCCTTCCCATACTCCATTATGGATGTTGTTCGAAAGATCTCTTATCTTCCCTTTTGATTTTACAACAATATTGACTTTTACGGCGAAGATTTCTCAAATGCATACTCCAGTCATTGCCCATTCTCGTAACATTTTAGTTCCTCTCCTTCTTTCAACTTTTCTTTTGGTTGCTACTTTTCAACAACATTCAATTTCTTTAATCGCCATATTTGCATTAAAAACCATTCATTATGCTGGAAAACTTGGAAAGATAAAGGATCGTGTTTGTTATTGCAGCTTTTCAATAACAAGCAGATTTTGTCTTTTCTTGCTCTCCAAACTAAATTTTCTGTGCCCTCTACATTACGAACACAATATGAACGTATCCACACCTCCTTAACTAATTTTATATCAACATTGCCCCAAACGTCTACTCCTCCCCCTACATCTGACGCAATTTTCCCACTCTTAACTCAGTGGCGTAACAAAAGTTTAAGGGGCCCCCCTGCAATGTACACGGAGGGACCCCCGCTCCGGATTTTATCCGGAACGCCCAGACCTGAGTACTGTGCTGAGGGGGCCAACTGCAGCTGGGGCCCCCCGTACTGCGTGGGATGCTGGGGCCTGTGTTATGCCCCTGTCTTAACTGCCAATCCCTTGGCCTCTACCATTTATAAACTAATATACACTCCTACTGATAGAATTAAATCAAAGACTGAGGTGGAATGGGAAACAGATTTGTTGGAATGGTGGCCTCTTGCTTTGTGGGATAAGATTTGCCTTAAACTCCATAAATCTACAAGGGCTGCAAACACTTTACAGACTTTGTATTTTGTCTATCATCTTATATTATTTGCTAACATGAACTTAAAATCATTCTTGACAGAATTAAGTTAATCTAGCTGGTCATGTACTTGTTCAAATGCTGATTTAAAACATATGTTGTTTGAATGTCCTCCTATTCCCCATGTTTGGAAGCTGGTATGGCAACAAAGCAACAAGATTTTTAAGGTTACTATTCCCTTTTCTCTTTCACATATTTCCTTGGGAAGTTTAGCTCCCCATTGGTCTCAGTTAATTCAAGGTCATAAATGCATAGATTTATTGCTGTTGCTTTTCATTTAATAGCGCTCCATTAGTAACAGGCTCTCAATGTTACTTTCAAAGCTTGGTGGAATGCTGTCTGTTTTCATCATAGGCTGGATACTGATTATGTTTTCCCCCATTTCCTTAGCTATAAAGAGAGATCTTTTATGGCTACCAATAGCTTATTTTTATCCCAATCTAGCCTACTAGTCTGCAAAACAATTTATGCTTCTGCTGAAGTACCGAAACCACCTTGAAATCATTTCTCTGTATATCATTTTATAACTGCATATATCCCAAGTTTTCTCCCTTTTTTAAAATATGTCTACAGTTTGTATTATTACTTTTTTATCCAAATTACTCAGATACCAATCTCCCTCACTCCAATCCCTCCCTCTTACTGACCCCCATGAATGTATTTGTGCCTTTAAACTGATTTGTACAATATTGAATGTATATTTATTCATATCCTTCTCTTTTTAAGTAGTTCTATTGTATACTTTATAATGTATTTTACATTTTCAAACTTTTTTGTATTTTGTTATTACTGCTTATGCTATTACTAAATGCTGTTCACTGTTCTCAATAAACTCAAATGTAACAAAAAATACATATTATGCAATTTATTCCTGAACATAGAGGTTTGTACAGGAGGGTGCACAGTGGCGGCTGGGGTAATTAGAAAGTGGTAAGCGCAAAACAATCTGGCTACATATATATCTCAAAACTCTTAGCTGATACTGACCCCTGACTAATCTAATATCAAAAAGAACTCTGTTACAGAACTAAATTATTACAAATGTGTTTGTGGAAAATACAGTTCCTCTCTTGAGAGGCATTTACATATTCTTCCTGGGGGGGTGTGTCCAAGATGGCGACCGAATAAGTCACACAACTCGGAGCCCCACCAGACCTCCAAGCCCCGCATGGCATATACCACTGACGAGGACTCCAGCGGCCGTGTACGGCTCCGCACTGCTGCGGTACATTTGTGCTGTCCCACTGGGAGTGTGACGGCAGACTCTGAGAGGCAGTTCGTTGAGGCATGTGGAGAACATTGAGGGTGCTAACCCAGGAGGTAGCCGACGGCTGGGTGCTGGAGCTCGGAGCGTGGCCCTGTCCATCCTGTCCCATGGTCTGTAGCAGGTGGCCCCCTGTGCCCACAGCAGGTGAGTGATCGGGCTGCTGGCTTGGTGGGGGGGGCACGGTGGTGTGGAGTAGCGGCCTAGGCTTCAGGCCGTGGGGTTCAAGTTGCTGGCTGCCTTTGGCTTCACGGCCTACTGGATGCTTGTATTGCCCTCGTTGGGCTCCCAGGACGGGGCTAAGGTGGTCGCGGTATGGTCCGGTGGGCCGGCCCATCTCTGAGACACTCTGACCGCCCCTCCCCCATCTGAGCTGCGGCCCTCCGTTGCCGGTGGCATCACTGTAGGAGCTCCGGTTGAGCTGTCCCCTCTGTGTCTCACTGGGCCCTGGTGACGGTGAGATGGTGCATGGACCCCCTTGGTGAGACCACCCTCTGGGTGTCTGTTCAAACCTCTGCAGAACTGTGAGAGACCCTACAGCGACACGTGCATGGGCAGCCAGTTACTCCCACCTGGTACAGATGGGTGCGTGTGCAGCTCCTCCTGGAGTGGTGGGACACTCCTGGTCCTGCGCAGGGGTAGTTCCTGTACCTCTGCTTACCTGCGGAAGTTTGGAGCATCTCTACTATGTAGCACCTGGCCGGGGCTGGCAATCCAACGTAGTAGTGTTGTGGTGGCTGGTGTGCCTTGTGACCCTGCTGAGACCTAGCCATGTCCTGCCATCATGCAGGAAAAAAAGATTCTTCGGTCAAGGACATCTTTGGCAAGTCTGCCACAAAGAATGGGGAGGGGACGCCTGGGACTACAGCAGCGGACCCCTCTGCAGATGAGGCCCGAGAGGGTGAACTGGCTCGAGATGGCTCCACCAAAGCGTTCCTGGAACAACTGTTTGGAGCCCTGCGAGATGACTTCACGGGGCTAAAGCGAGATATTGCGACTGAGATTAGGGAGATACGCCATGATGTGGAAGCGGTGGGCCTAAGAGTGGCGTCGCTGGACGAGGGCCGAGATGCACGAGAGGAGGAGTTGGAGGGCCACCTCCAGGAACTGCTGGCCCTACGTGACCAGAATTTAGACCTCCGCTATCAGCTTGAGGACCTTGAGAATCGGTCCCGTCCTTCCAACATATGAATCAAAGGCAACCCACTGCAGGCGATTCCAGGCAGTCTCGAGGACTTTGTCACTCGCCTCTTTAAGCATGTAGCCCCTTCCCTGCAGGACCAGGAGATCACATTGGACCGCATGCACCACTCTGGGTGACAGGATGCCACGCTGGGCCAACCTCAGGACATACTTACCTGCCTCCATTCTTACTGGGAGAAGGAAGTTATCATTGCGGCTGCCCGGGAACGGCCACTCATTGACTGAGGGTCATTGACTACGGCTCTACCAAGATCTTTCCCTGATAACACTGCAGATCCAGAGAGCCCTCAAACCCTTCACGGATCTCCCTGGAACATTAGAAATATTTGGGACCATCCCTTCCGTCTCCAATTTGTGTGCAAAGCAGAGGTCCAAGTGTTATGCAGTCTTGAGGATGTCCGAGCACTCCCTGATATGCTGGACCTAGAGTCTGCTGCACATGCGACATCTCCACAACGGGGCTTCTCATCCATAGGCCCCGACTCACGGCGCTGCAAACGATGGAATACGAAAATGCTGAGCAAACCATCCTAGGCCGACAGCCGGGAGGCTCGCACGAGATTGCTTCAGCAGCTCCAGCGGGAAGGCAACCACAATTGGCCCCAGGTATATTGGTCTTTCAACAGAGCCCGTGACTCATGCCTTGTTGATGGCCACAACCACAGACACTTTGGGCCTCTTTCACAAGAAAGTGCTGCAGCGCGGCACCGCAACCCCTTTGGCTGTGCCACACTGCAGCACTTTCAAAGCCCAGGGATGCGTCATTTCTGCTATGATGGATCCCTTTGCTCTCCCCTGCGCTGGCGCACAATTAGTTGCCATGCACCTACGCAGGCACTCTTGCACCATGGTGCAAGAATGCCTGCGTCACAGGGATGCTTGTTTATGTGCAGGAAGGTGTCCATTCCTGCACATGAACAATCTGCAATGGCGTTTTTCAACTTCTATGTGTGCTTCATTAGCACACATAGAACTTGTAAAACATAATTTTTTTAATGGTTGTTTATGTACAGGAAGGGACACCTTCCTGCACATAAACAATCATAAGAGGTGATTTCCTCATTCTATGTTTGCTGCAGAATGCAGATCGCATAGAATGAGGAAAGAAAACAAGGACAAATGAATACATTTCTCCTCGTTGCGCCTCCCTATCCCCCCCCCCGGGGAGGCGTAGCATTCAGACGCATTTCCAGGTCTACTATTTCTCCTAAAGCTGGAAATGTGTCAGGTTCCATGGGTGTTGAGTGGGAACACCTACAGCAACACCCATGGAACGCCCCTTTCGCGCAAAGTGCTGTGTTTAAAAGGGCCGTATTTACAAGGACAGGAAAAGCCATGCAGGTAGGCTTTTCCTGTCCTTGTAAATATGGTGCAGCAAAATGCGCCACCAGTGCATCACAAAAAGTGACGCTCCAGCGGCGCAAGGAGCTTGTAAATAAGCCTCTTTGTTTTTGCATATCCTCTGTTGGAGTTTTAATACCTTTCCGGTGGAGCTCCTTTGTGCTGAGGCCGAATCTCCTTTGAACTTGCCTACCACATGGGCTTTAACTATTGCTTTTTGGTTGTCCCCAGGCGGGGTACATGTTCGATTTACTTTTTCATTTCTTTTCCTCCTGTCTTCTTTCACTTTTCTACTCTTCTCTCCCCACCCCTCGTATGGATGACCCCCATGTTCCCCACAGGAGGCCTGGTGTGCCCTTCTGTTGGTGGTGTACTGGCATGCCCTCCTCCCAGTGTTTGCATGGTACTGTCCATACTTAGCCTCAACGTTCGGGGCCTTAACGAACCAGCTAAATGCTTAGCACTCCTCTCCCTTCTTAAAGACACTAAATGCGACATCTGTATGCTACAGGAGACTCACCTGCTCTAGGGTGATTGGAGTAGGCTGCGCTCCTGCTGGTTCGATCACCAATACTTCTAGTCTGGGGGAGCCAAGAGGGCAGGGGTTGCTAGCCTGTTTTCCACCCATTTTCCAGGAAGGGTGGAACAGGTTTTTTGGGAAATCCTGGGCAGGCTGCATGTCTTAATCCAGGGCACTAGATACACTATAGCCACAATCTATGCACCAAACGTGCGTCAGTAAGCTTTCCTTTGGGACTCACTGGGCTGACTGTTGACCTCCCTAGACAAGGACTTGGTTGTGGGTGGGGATTTCAATATTGCAATGGATGCTCGTAGGGATCGGTCTACTCTGAGGGCGGGACAGGTCGGTTGACTCACATCGGGCACTAGACAATGGTTGGAGGAGGTGGGATTAACTGGCATATGGTGATGCAAACAACTTTGGAACATACGTTGCCTGTATCAATTATTTCCTGACCTCCGCCGGAATGACTCGAGACACGTTCTGGGTAGACATTGGAGTGCGAGAGCTCTCTGACCATTCCCCCGTAGCCCCACTGGTCTGGCGGGTTAATTTAAAACTCCTCACCTACGATCAAATACGGGCAGATACCCTGATGGCCATAACCTCCTTTTTAAAAATTAATTACACACCTAACGTTGCTGTAGCCACATTATGGGAGACGTCCAAGGTATTGATCAGGGGCCATTTCATTGCTCTGGCCCAGTCTTTAACAGGGAGAGGTGGACCAAACGTCACCAAGTCAGGGAGCTCGAGGCAACCCATGTCCGGTCGGGTTCGATGGTGGTCCGCAGTCAACTGACAGCTGCCCAGAAACAATAACGGGAGATAGACATCGGGAAAGCAGAATACGCACTGCTTCGCATTCGCCAGAAATATTATGCTGGTGGTAACAAGCAGGGTGCATGATTACGCACCTTCTCCGAGCTAAGGCAACTGATCGGAGAATACCTGAAATACAGGGAGCAGATGGCATCCTGCGACACCAGGACAAAGACATTGCAGATGTCTTTTCAGCAATCTATGCAACCCTCCACACTGCAGAACGTCTACTGGAGGCTGATGTATGGGCATATCTATCTCAGATCCCTGCCCCATTGCCAACACGACTACATTCACTGCCTTGGATGTAGATATTACTTCGCAGGAAGTCCTAACAGCCATTCAAAAGCTAGTGCCTAACAAGGCACCGGGCCCGTACGGCTATAGCGCTGAATTCTATAAGTCTTTTGCCCTCGCAGCTTCCCCCAGTTTTGGTACGGATGTTTAATTCCTTCAGCTAGACGGGTACACTGCCGGACTCCATGTGCCTGGCCACAATCAAGGTGATCCGCAAGGCAGGCAAGGACCCAAATTCTGTTCCTCCTACTGCCCGATCTCACTTTTGACTGTCAATGCTTAACTTTTTTACCAGTGTTCTAACTAGCAGACTGGCCCCCTACATTCAGGGTTTGGTAGACCTTGACCAAGCTGGCTTTATCCCGGAACGAGGATGTAGTGACAACACAAAACGATTATGCCATGTTCTGGACAAGGTGTGAGACACACAGGTACTGGCCTTATTGCTTTCAATCGATGCTGAAAAAGCCTTTGATGGGTTACACTGGCCCTACCTGCAGGGCGACTTACAAAATGTGGGTATTGGCCCCAGTTTCTCATGTGGGTACACTTGTGCTATCTCACTCCTTGAGCTAGGGTGTGTGTGAACACTGTAAAGTCCTCCACATTTCCCATCATGCGTGGAACGAGGCAGAGCTAGCTGTGTTCGGCAAGGCCTCCGGGTTCAAGACCAATCTGCCGAAGTACTTGATCCTTGGCCTAACCGTCTCTGAGATGGAGAAAGCCAGACTGGCTGCCTGCTTACCATTTCAGTGGCCAGAGAGTGGGATCCCTTATCTGGGGACACAGGTACATTCCACACTCATGGCTGCGGTAGGCCCATAACAATGGACTCCTCCTAACTAACACATGGTCCGATCTCGCTAAATGGGAGTCTCACTGTCTGTCTTGGCTCAGACGGATAGCTGCTATCAAGATGATATTACTTCCTAAACTTCTTTATGTTATGCAGACATTGCTCCTCCAACCTCCCCCGAGGATGCTTGACAAATTGCAATCCCTTATCTGGGACTTTGTCTGGGAGGGTAAATGAGCTAGGATGGCCAGATCCCGTGCCTAACTGCCACTAATGGCAGAAGGACTGGGGATCCCGAATCTGCACTACTACTACCAAGCGACGCAACTGCACTACATGGTGGAGTGGTCCTGCACTCACATGGAGAAACATTGGTGTTTCATAGACCAGGCGACTGCGGGCATCCACATTTGAAAAATACCGTGGCTGACAAAGCCCCGCAGGCCAGTCGGTGTCTATATTTCACCAGTAGTCGGGCCACTATTGGGGTTTGGCACAGGGTCCAGCTGCGACACAGCCTCTCTACACCAATATCTCCACAGACTCCACTGATAAGCAACCAGGACTTACCTCCGGCTGCCTCAGGCTTGGCATTCGTGGCCTGGCAGAAAGCCAATTTCAAACTGGTGGGTGACTTGTTAGATGCCCAAGGGCTTATGGACTTCCCTACCTTGCAGTCCTCTTTTGGTCTCCAGGACACGGCGAGCTGGCAATACCTGCCAGTGGCACACTGGGTGACTCAACCCTGGATGCGACCACACTCCAGTAGGGTACTAATACCTTTTGAAATGTGGCTTCTTACGCGTTCCACTGACAAGAAACTCCTATCCGATCTTTATGCTTTTTTAGTTACACGCAGACCCCCCCTAAATTCACCTGCACACACCAGATGGGAGCGGGAATGTGGGGGACCCTTTACAGACAGGGAGTGGAATGACTTTCTGCATCAAGCGCATGCATCCACCCTTAACACTACTAGTAAAGAAATGCTCCTAACAATTGCTCACTATTGGTACCTCACACCGGCCAGGATTTCTGCATGGTATCCCACAGGGGATGGCCATTGCTGGTGCCTTTATGGTCAACAGGGTACGCTTACACATCCTTTTATTGCAATGCCCCAAGTTGCAATTTTTCTGGAAAGGGGTCTTGAAAGTGGTAAATACTATGTGTACGAATGATATCTCCAGGTTCCCGAGCTATGTTCTCTTGGGTATTCCCAACCCCCTCACTTATCCCCTATGTTCCACTAGAGGCAGAGCCATCACCCTTGCATTGGGAGCAGCTAAGCAACTCCTCCTCGCTAAATGAGGTACGGACACTGTACCGACACAACTGGACAGGCTACATAAATTATGGGGCATAATAGGAATGGAAAGATTGACGGCTGTGGCTATGCACCACCTTCCACTCCTCAAAAAGATGTGGCAACCCTGCCTTAAATTTTAGCGGATGAATTTCGTGAATTATCCTGCCCCTGATACCTACGAGTACAGCGTTTAACCTCTGCGACTGTACCTAGCGACCACCAATCTACATGAGTATACCTTCCAGGGTTTTCACAACAGTGCATGCCCGAATGTATCCTCCTTCCTGTTCTGAACCTCTTATGTCTCTCCCTATCTTATTTTATTCCTCTACTTAATTTCTATGCAACACATGCTCATGGTACTTAATACACATATCACCACTGGCCAATGGATCTAGGTGTGCAATTTTGCATCACTTTTTTCTAAAAATTAATAAAACAGATCTAAATCCTAAATACTCTTCATGCTTGGGAGATAATGCCAAGGCTCAGGACTTCATTTTGTGTGGCTTGCTCATTCAACATAAGCCTTCCACAACTGCAGCAACAATCACACAAGCAGTTATTTGCTGTCTGGTTGTTGTTCCAGTCATATATTTTAAAAGGAAAACATGCACATCTTTATATTATTCTGTACTTGTTACTTCCATCCGTGCTGAGATTTCCCATTAATTACCGAAAAACAACACACAGCTGCACTTTTGGATTCATGTTTCCATAACCACCTAACTTGGTTATAAAAACAGTTTCACATTATTTTTCGATCAATAATATGTGTTCTCAACACAGACGAAAAAAGGAAAACAGAATAACAGAGATGTGCATGAATTTCATTTAAAGTAGGTGACTCCACAGACACTCCTAGGATATTGCGCCATGGAGTGGCAAATTTGGGGCAGCAAAAGTGGAAATTTTACTGCATACATTGTGTTTTTTGCAGCATTGGTGCAGTACTTTACATCTACATTTCTAGTTTTCCTGTACCCTCAAAACAGTGAGAGTCCAGTTAAGCCACTTAACACTTCTGACCAGCACTTCCCATTTAGAAATGTAGCAACATGGATTGGAAAGCAGGGTCATAGCCGATGTGTGCAGAAGAGGTCAGTAAGGAAGCAGTGATGTTCGAAAGATTAGCACTATAGTAAGCCACCTCAATTTCACCCCACCTAGGCCCTTTGAAAAAGTGTACACATTTGAATTAAGAATTAGTTGACTGCCCAACCTTTCACTGGGCAGGCTGCATATCAGTTGCACAACCCACCCTTTGGTTTCCTCTGCAAGCCTTTGATCCAGTTCCGTCTGCTTTTTTTTCTGATGTGAAATTCTTTAAAATTGTTTCAGCACAGATATTCCATTGGGGATATACATGAGGCTTTTTAGCTGAAAATTGTAGTGAGCACAGCAATAACCTTCTATTGAAATGAATACTTGCATTCATGTATGTTAGGAAAGAGTTTTTCTCAGTCGAGACAACACCTGGGATGTCTACTGACTTTCATGTGGCATAGGATTGGAAACTGAGGCATAGCTATCTGTAGCAGATTGCACCAAGACCAAGTAGTGAGAGTGACCCACTGGATCTTAATTATTGCTGATTTTCCATAGCCACCCAGGGGCCAGGGTTCTATTTTTCCTGCTTGAATCAGTGTCCACAAGACCCTTGCTAATGAACCCCTGTACTCAGAGCTCACCCTCCTCATCTTATGGGCCCTCTTAAAGCTGTCAGCCACTTGTCAATGTCATCACCCTCCTGATATTTAAGGACAATCCCCTTTGGCAGTCTTGGGTTGAACCCACCACCCCTAAACACCTCTGTCTCTTCTTCACTGACACATCTCTCCTTTCATTAGTTGCCCACTTCTTTATGGCCAAGGCCAACTTCTCTGCCTCTAGTGCTATGTAAGCTAACTGGCCCACAAGTTCTCTCTCTCTGAGGGATAGTTCTGCTTCTCCTGTGGTGTATCATCTCCTCCTACTAGCCCTAGGGAGGGCCCTGGTCACTGTAAGGTTGGACAGGCATTCTGCTTCCTCATCACTATGGTTTGAGGGGTCTTCCTCCCCCTCTTCTTCTAAATCTGGAGCCTCCTCTGTATCGGAAGCTTGATCTACTAGCTGGGACTCTGCCCAGGCTGGAAGGACCTTTATGAGCTCTGGTTTCCTGGTAGTGGAGGAGTCGTGTGGTTTGTGGCCTCTTTGTCTGCGTTGCTAAGTTGGCTTAGGACTGGCAGCCATGATGCCTTTTTTGCGCACGTTACTTCGTGCCTTTGTTTTTCCAGTCTCTGCTTGTGCCCGGCTATTTTAGAACTGTCTGCCTTTTTGCTTTTCACCTTTCCTCCTGTCCCCTTTGGGTTTCGTCTGCACATCATGTACAAGGTCTAAAAACAGTGTCAATTGTTCTTGCTGATATGGTCAGCCCCTTGCACTTAGACATAACACTGAATGCAGCTGCACTGGAGAAATTCGTGTGCTTTTAATATTGTGATTTTGACTGTTAGAGACACTTGGAGAAAAACCTTTCCAGAGAGAAGAGCTGTGCTTGTCTGATGATGTAAACCTTGCATCTAGATATTGAGGTATGAGGGTCTGCCAGTCAATGCCCAGAGGTCTTCTGTTTTTATAATAAACTAGCTAATAGCACGGGGAGGGTGGTATGGTCATTTAGCCCTATATCCACTGCTTTATGAAATGCTCTCCCCGTTTGTATTCTATGGAATTGTAACTATGCTTATTATTTTATCTTTATGCATTATGCTGATAGTGCTGGCACGTGTACTGTATCTTAGAGCACGGTAGTTGAAATAAACATTTTAAACTATGCTGTGTCTCTTATTACGCAGGTTGTGGACAGGTATGAGTGAGTTATGAAAGGGTGTTCTTGCTCCCGCGAGTCCTGAGAGAGAGAGACCGTGTTCTGGGTTGTCTAATCATTGGTAGCTGCTCTGCTAATGAGACGCTAATGCTAGTCGGGTTGGGATTGTGGGTACTGAGGTGTATGGTTGGCTCACCACTATACTCCGAGGTCCTATTATCCTGTGCATAGCTCTGTGTATGTGCAGAATCCCTACAACATGGCGCCACCAACGAAGTGGGCTGCTTATCTGCGAGACGCTTGAGTAGTGCTTGTGCTTGTCCACAACACCCTTCGCATACGTTTCCGGAAACGTGTGTGAAGGTGGTACCTCCTATATTGATGTTTTTATAGGTTCTTTCAAGCTTGAAGTTGTTAAAAGGTGTTTAGATAAAACCCTATATTGTGCTACCTCCTATTAGGTTGTTGAAGCTTGATAGCCTTAAATGGCTGTCCAAATTGCGGCACATAGCCGCGCAGCGCTCCAGGTTCACTTGACAGTGTATGGAGTGCCTGACGCGGGTGTCGATCTGATCTTTGTGGTACAAGCTGATCCAGCTTACCACTTTGAGGTGTTTTACTCTTGGATCACCTTTCTGGCGGTGGATGGGACTGACAATTTGTTCCATGAATATACAGCCACTGCACTTCCTAACGTCTATAGGCCTTATAGGAATCTTGAAGTACCGCTCACGGCCTGGCAACACCGTG
Organism: Calotriton arnoldi; assembly: GCA_963921515.1. Classification (NCBI taxonomy): domain Eukaryota; kingdom Metazoa; phylum Chordata; class Amphibia; order Caudata; family Salamandridae; genus Calotriton; species Calotriton arnoldi. The sequence continues at coordinate 779,224 of CAWUFW010007253.1, forward strand.
TTTGGTTTGATGGCGCCCTCCCCCAACCGATTACCGCAGTTCGTTTAGGCCCCTTATCGATTGAAGGGGCCACTTGGCCAGTTTTGGCTGGGTATACCCCACATCCGCATTATATGACGCTGCCGGTCGCTGACCTGCGTAACTTGCATTGATCTTTGATACGTGTGCATAGAGCTTTAGTACAGTATGTTACAGGCAACATCCAGGCAGCCCCGCCTGGAGTTGCAGTGCATCCAGCTGGACCAGGAGGCGTAACCATAAGTCCCGTCATGGTTAATTCAGTGATGGGCAAGCGCCCACAAAATAAGGATGATATGCCTTATTGGCTTGCAGAGAAATTTGACCAGCTGGAGGCAGTTTTTCCAAATACTTCTCCTGTGGAAAAACACAGGATTTTGACGATTAGTTTGCCAAAAGACTTGATCCCCGAGTTGGCAGAATGCAACAACTGGGGTAAGGTATTCGCAGCAGTATATGCGAAGTGTTTCGGCACTCCTTCCATGACAGTTCTCCCCTCTGTAATTAAACAAGTACAGGATGAGCATGGCCCTGAGGCGGCTGTGGAATTAGGGATGAGACTGGTGGGAGTGTTCGATGTAGTGGCTGATTTGATCCTTGCGAATGTCAAGGGCGATGCAGTTAACTTTCAAGTAGCTAATGCTCTGGCTTTGGTCCCAGAACCAGACTGGCCGCGCGAATTACCGAAAATTATTGCACAGGCTTACAAAACCATTGGCCGCAATAGCCTGGGAGTCAAGCCTTTTGCCAAAACGCAAACACAATCTCAACCACAACCAAAAACTCAATCTGAGAAAGATGAGAAACCGTTCTTTACTAAAAAGAGCTGGAGGATAAAAAAACAGGGTAAGCAACAGAAGAAGCCAGGGTCGCGTAGAGAATCCCCGGTTTCCGTATCTTCTGAACGCACTTATGAGTTGCACGATAGAGCGAGAATAAAATCTCCAGAGAGATTTCAAGTCCCTGATCCGCGTTCTCCTCGTTCTTCACAGGCACCGTCGACCTCCCAGACAGGTGGAGGAGAACACCAGGATAGAGGCAGGGGTCGAGAGACTCCACAGGGACGAGACCAACCTCGACAACAAGTCAGAGGGAAATCAGAAGAATTTCAACATCCTCGCCCACAATTTCAGAAGAAAAAAGTTGCAGCTGTTACAGCGAGATATGCCACAGACGGTGAGAACGAGACTCCTGAATTGGACGTGGGCAGTGACGCTCCTAGACAGCGCTGCGGAAGTTACCATAGTGCGGGAGGCACTACTTCTTCATGTGGAGGCGACAGCAACTGATATATTCATTACTGTCGAGACAGCAGACACCAGAGTGGCACCCCTGACAGATTATATAATATTGTCATTCAAATTGAAGGTGACATTGAGCGTGTTGTAAGAGGGATTTTTGGGGAAAATCGGACCTCTTCATATGACATTTTGTTAGCAGAGGCGGATTGGCCGCCCCCATTCGTACTTGCTGCTCGTAGAGGGGAGGAGGTAATCCTTCCGAGCTTTTCTCGTCATGTCCCCAAGGACAAAGCGGAGGCTCTCGCGGCTGAATGGGCCGTGGCCTTGGCCCCGGCGCTGTACCGTAATCACGTGGGATGGGATGAAGATTCACCCTCCCATGAAATACCATTGCGGTCGCTGCCACAGCCACAACCCCAATATCCCATCAAGCGGGAAGCTAAAGGTCCCGTATCCGAAACTCTGACACAGTTAGAATACCAAGAAGTTATTGAAACATGCGTGTCACCCATGAATAATCCCCTTTTCGCGGTTTCTAAACCCGATGGATCGTACCGCTTAGTTTTGGATTACCGACATTTGAACTCCCATTGTCGGACCTTTGCGGTGCAAAATACACACAGTTCTGCGCTAGTAGACAGTCTTGTTCGTAAAAAATATAAAACGACACTTGACTTATCCAATGGATTTTACACGCACAACTTAGCCCCGGAGTGCAGCCAATGGAGCGCTTGCACTTCCGGTGGTAAATAATTCCAATTCCGGCGTTTACCTATGGGCTACCAAACAGTCCCGGTGTATTCGCCGCCCGTGTTGTCTCTTTGTTGGACAGCATAGACCCAGCTGCTTGTTCGTACGTCGATGATATCTATCTGACTGACGACAAATTATTCCAGCATCTCACCCGAGTGGACCGCATTATTCTTGAATTTGGGGTCTTGGGATACAAATTTAATTTTGCCAAATCTCACATTGCTGAATTTACCGTTTTGTTCTTGGGCTATGAGCTCAACAATGAAGGTAAGGGACTAGCCCCCCATTTTTTGGAGAAATGTGCACTCTTGTGCCCTCCAACCACACTGAAGAAGCTTCAGTCGTTACTGGGTTTTCTAAACTACGGGCATACTTAGATTCCCGAATATGCCCAGCGTATCAAGCCTCTTTATGCCTTGATACAACCTAACTTTTCGAAGTCATGCTGGCTTCCTGAACATTCCTCTATACTGCATTCTTTGCAGTCTGATCTACTTGAATCTAAATTCTTGTTGACTCGTGACAACCACACAAACCTGGTGATTAGAATAATTCCAGGGGCAGTGGGTTTCACTTACTTAACCTTTAACTTTAACGAAGGTGACACAGTACCGATTGCATACAAGTCACATCTTTACACTTCTGCAGAAATGCGCTTTTCCTCTGTGGAGAAAGTTCTGACTGCAGTGCAGATGGCGATTATAAAGGAACGCGCACTGGCACAGGGAAAACGCATTTTGGTGGTAACACCGTATCCTGCCCTTGAGGCAGTGACGAAAGCAAGTGTACCGAACTCTAAGGCTATGCACCCTCGTTGGATACAATGGGCTACATCTCTGACATCTCCGGGTGTCACTTTTATCTTTGATTCTTCACTACAGACACAGGAGTTTTACAGTATGAATTTGTTCATCCTCCTCCTCTGTCCTTGCTACCGCTTGAGGAGTACAAATGTATTATCTATACCGATGGTTCGGCACAACCGGCCACGGGTTCCAAGCATGCTTATTCAGCAGCATGTGCTATTGTTGCGGGTACTATGGTGAACGGTGAGTTCAAACAGACGGTAGTGCACACTCAGGCACTAGGAGACAGTACTGCACAATTGGCCGAGCTGCGCGCTTTGGTGCTCGCACTTGAGTTCGCTAATCCAGACGTGACTACACTTATTGTATGCGATTCCTACTACTGTGTTCAGTCTTTCAATGACAATCTATTCTTTTGGTCGCAAAACGACTATAGAGATGCAAAAGGTAGCACAATTAAGCATAAGATGCTTTGGGTTCGAGTGGCAGATTTGAAACAACATCTGCCTCTCACACAGGTGATTCACACCCTTGGCCACCAGCATGTGGGCGCACACGCTGTCGGTAACGGTTTGGCAGACGAAGCTGCCAAATCAGCAGTAGCCACGTGCACAGTAGCAGCAGTTACAAGATCCATGACTAAAATAGATAATGATATTTTGGCGGCTATTGCTGCGACAAAGGAAGGTGCTAATTACCCACGGGGTTTCCCTTCCAAATACTCTTATCAGTTAGGTCCTGAACAGGCTTCTTACGTAAAAATACCAGACGTTGGTGATCGGCTGATTCCCAACGCGGACCGCAGACTTTCCTTGATAACAGCCGCACACGAAGGCATGGCTTCGGCTCATGCTGGCGTGTCTGCGACGGTTTCCATCTTGCAGCACCGTTATTGGTGGCGTGGTTTATATAAACAGACCCGTACTTATGTGCTTTCTTGTGACGTTTGTCAGCAGATTAAGCCTTCCACGGTCACACGACCACCACAGACCCCGCTCTTCATTTCTAACAGACCTTTTGGGTGTGTTTACCTGGATCACTGCGGTCCATTTTCTTCTGACACTGCGTATAAGTACATCTTAGTAGCAGTGGACTCGTGCACACGGTTCATCTGGGTCTGGCCACAACGGAGTGCTGACGCTCGAAATGTCATCAGGGATTTGCGTGTTTTTGTGGGAATTTTTGCTTGCGGCACCTTCCATTCTGACCAAGGTCCAGCGTTCGCCTCTAAGGCCTACAAGGACGCAAGGGGGTCACTGGGGGTGCGGGTGAAATTTTCGTCTCCATATCTGCCTGAGGGCAATTCGATTGTTGAACGAATGAACCGTGACTTAAAGCAATCCTTGACAGCTAGAGTCTTAGGTACTGGCAGGAACTGGCTGGCCCACTTGTATACCGTACAATGTGCACTTAATAATCTCCCTAGAAGACCTCTGGGTGGGCGGACCCCATACGAAATGCTCTTTGGCATACGAATGTTTGTGCCTGACCTTGATGGTCTAGACATGGCGGCGCAATCCGCAATCTTTGATGTAGATAACCATTCTACTATGTCACAGGACTTACAAGAAGCCTGAGACAAACTTGCAATTGAACATTTACCTTCAGCCACAGACGCTGCTTTGCAGATTCCGGTTGCCGGCTGGCTTCCGAAGGTTGGAGACCTGGTCCGAGAGAAAGTGGAGAACAAAAAAGAATTTGGCCCCTCCTATCGTGCATCGGTTCCAGTCCTTGGCTTGAAGGGTACTCGTACAGTCATCTTACCACCGCTTCCTGGTCGAAAGGAAAACAGATTCGTCTCAGTGGAAAATGTCAAGCTACAACATCTGGCCGAACCTGAATAGTGTAACACCAGCGGTCTCTTGTCCAGTCATTTCCAGGACAAATGTTTGTGGCCTTCCGGCCCGAACGGTCACTGATGTTGCCATTGAGATGGTAGATTTGCCTGATCGTCTGCTCGATTACCCGGATTCCCCCTGCAACGAGGAAACCGAGTACACCTACCCCGCAACCGAGTCCGTGGCTCATTTACCAACAACACCACTGAGCCCAACACGTTACTCCTTTGATTCGGATTCCACCTCCGCAATTATCCCGTCCAGATTCAGTATTTTTGTATCCTGGTTCAGAGACAATTTTTTAATACCCCCTTGGACTTACATCTGGTTGGTACTATTCCTCATTTTTCTGTTCATGTCAATTGGTTTTGTGACAGTTTTTTTTCTACTCATCAATGGTCACTATTTACCAGAACGCTCTGCTGTGAACTGTGTCGCTGGAACTTTGGCTCCGCATTCTTCTTCTCACATAATGAAGCGTGACCACACATTTGTGAACATTTCAGCTTTTCCAGTCGCTGATGGCATCGTATGGGATGCGGTAAATTTCCAAATTTATGGACCCACCGAAATTATTAATGTACCCAATGTCCTCCGTGTTTCAATGGGTGATGTCGTTAAAAGTAATATTCATTCTGACGATTGGGATGTGCATGCAGTTGAATCGTTATTTACTGATTTGAAATATTATGCTGCTTTTAACGCTGAAGATTTGTATATGAATTCTGCAAGTTATGCCGATTTATATTGTTACCAGCATTGGGGCAACCACTTTCTCCACAAACCCAGTACCCTTTGGGGTCCTTTTAATTACACCCAATGGGAACATTGTCCGACCCCTTTGCCAGGTAGCTCCCAAACTCTTAGAAATAAGTTTACTTATTTCACCGACTTTGATAGATCAAACCCTGGGTCCTATTATTTTAAATTAAACACTTCGTCCACTCAGAAAATCATGTTGACCCACACCAAATTGCTGTATTCTGGTTCCTTTTTGAACACCTTAGCTGTGGGTGGGTATGAACATTGGCGGGACACCATTGACTTAAAATCCATCTGGGGTTCCAAAGCATGGCAGGTACAAGGCACAGAAGCCTTGCACCGTGCTTGCCTCATCCCGACCCAGATTTTATTTTTGAATCAAACCATCTATCAAACTACGTGTTGGGGTTTGGCTACTTCCAAACAATTAAATGCCCCATCCATTCCCGTATTGTCATCCGCTCCCAACAAGAGCTTGCAATTCAATATGACACTTAAAAATTTGCAGGTTTTGTTTCAGAACAATTCGTTTAATATCTCTACGTTTAGTCAATCACCCTGGTTGGCTTGGCCCATTGCATCTACTGCCTGCCAACTGCGTTTCCATGGCACGGATCCTGGTTATAAACAGGATAGGCCGGACCCCAGGTTTTCTGACTCTCGTACTGTTACAACATATTCTGTTGGTAAATTATGTAAACAGTGGTTGCAGCACTCTTCCTTAGATTCTGTTAAACAACATTTATCCCTCCTATCAGGCAACATTGATCTGTCCGATTTTGTGCTGTGGCCTCGTGGTCCTCGACCTAAGAGATTCATTTATGAAACTTATAATGAACTCTGGAAGCTTTCGCAAATTGAAGCTGCTTCCCATCTTCGGGAAATAGATCAAGCAAATCTCAAAAACGTGCTTGCTGTTGTTGACAATAGTATTAATACCCTGTCTTCCCGCATTTACACATTAGAGAATATTGTTTCCTCTGTTGTTGATATTGTACAAGATGCAGTATACACTCTGTTACATATCGAAAAAATAGAGCCCTTACCGTTCTCTGTTGCGGAATTAGATTCTGCTGTGTGGCTAGTACACGGGGTTATCGCTTTGCCTTTTTCTTTATTTGAGTTCAGTTCCTGCTTGAAACATTATCCTGTTGGCTGCTTTCAGCCTTTAGGCAGTGCTTTCCTGCATGAACTATGGTCCCTGCCTTTCATGTTTAAATGTCTAAGGGACGGGAAGGAAGTTTTTCTCACGGGGGAATCATGCGATTCTACTGTGGGTCATTCTCTTGTTTGCAAACACATTAAATTGCACGGAGCTTGTAATGTTTCGGCTCCGAATCTTGCTTGTGTTTTAAAGGGCATTCCTGCTCCTGCTATATCTCCTACTTTCACTGTGCTTGCAAATGGTAGCTATCTCCTTCTGAATAATCAGGAATGCTGTGGCATGCTTGCCGGCATACCCTATATTGTAACAGTTTCCCACAGGGTTGTTTGCTGCAAAAATGTACTTCTTCCTCCTCCGCACGACCTCTTAGATAGTTCTATTTGGCCTTCAATTCCAACTTTGAAGGCGGATTTCAATAAATTGAGCAGAATAAAGGCGCTATTATTAAACCAGGAGGTTATGCTCACGTCAGCCCGGGAGACATTCATTCTCCAGGTGGCGAGTACACACAGTGAGATACAGGCCCTTTTGAACACAAACCTCCCACAGCATGTCGGTGAACTGATTCACCGTGTTTTTAATGCATCGCGCACTGAAGGTCTTGTGCACTTTTTTAAAGGTGTGGGTTCGGGCCTTGTCACCTCCTTTCAATCTATCTTTGGTGTAATACCGGCTTTTATTCATTCCATTTTTTCCAGCGTCTTTGGCGGATTTCCGTTGATCCTCACCTTGGTGGCTGGTATATTGCTTTTGGTCTGTTTGCTCCGCAATGGCTGCACTTCATGGGGCCCTCCATGACCACGGTTGTCTCCGGATGCTCCGTGAGCGCATCCTCACCGGCTTCGGCGCCCTGCCATTGGCGACACTTGGTGTGTCCTACAGACTTTCTTTTCGCTTTGCGTATTTCACTTGCGTGCAACCTGTGATGTCTTGCATCCAATGTCCTTTCTCATGGTCCTTGAATTATTGCCTCTCCAATACATCTCTGTCTCGCCCGGATTTTGTCCAGTTGATGGGTCCCTTAGAGGCCCATGAAGAGGACTGTTCCGGTGCTGGCTACATGGCGCGTGCGGCTGCACTTGGCATTTTGGCACAATGGGATGTCTGGGCGGCTGCTCAGACTCTCCTACGACACAGTTATATTGAGTATCACGCAAGTTGTCCCGCAATGCTATTAGCTGCTCCCTCTTGCGAGGAACATGAATGCAGTTTTGATTTACTGAACTGGATGGCGTCTCTTTTTTCTGACAATTCCGACGATGTCCTCTTGGATGGTGTGGCGTTTTTCTGCTCTTACACTCTATTGGATTAGGGAGCCTCCGCGTTCAGCGTCCTCCCTCACTGGCTATTTTTTTACAGTATGTTTTTATTTTTTTCTCAGTTCCACTTGTTGTCCTTCATTGGGGACTATTCCAAAACAGACGTTTCCGTTCTGCTCCATCTATTTGAACTCTGTCTTCGTCCTATGTCATCACCAACGGACTGACCAGGGGAGGGTGTCGTGTGGTTTGTGGCCTCTTTGTCTGCGTTGCTAAGTTGCCTTAGGCCTGGCAGCCATGATGCCTTTTTTGCGCATGTTACTTCGTGCCTTTGTTTTTCCAGCCTCTACTTGTGCCCGGCTATTTTAGAACTGTCTGCCTTTTTGCTTTTCACCTTTCCTCCTGTCCCCTTTGGGTTTCGTCTGCACATCATGTACAAGGTCGAAAAACAGTGTCACTTGTTCTTGCTGATATGGTCAGCCCCTTGCACTTAGACATAACACTGAATGCAGCTGCACTGGAGAAATCCGTGTGCTTTTAATATTGTGATTTTCACTGTTAGAGACACTTGGAGAAAAACCTTTCCAGAGAGAAGAGCTGTGCTTGTCTGATGATGTAAACCTTGCATCTAGATATTGAGATATGAGGGTCTGCCAGTCAATGCCCATAGGTCTTCTGTTTTTATAATTAACTAGCTAATAGCACGGGGAGGGTGGTATGGTCATTTAGCCCTATATCCACTGCTTTATGAAATACTCTCCCCGTTTGTATTCTATGGAATTGTAACTATGCTTATTATTTTATCTTTATGCATTATGCTGATAGTGCTGGCACGTGTACTGTATCTTAGAGCACGGTAGTTGAAATAAACATTTTAAACTATACTATGTCTCTTATTACGCAGGTTGTGGCAGGTATGAGTGAGTTATGAAAGGGTGTTCTTGCTCCCGCGAGTCCTGAGAGAGAGAGACCGTGTTCTGGGTTGTCTAATCATTGGTAGCTGCTCTGCTAATGAGACGCTAATGCTAGTCGGGTTGGGATTGTGGGTACTGAGGTGTATGGTTGGCTCACCACTATACTCCGAGGTCCTATTATCCTGTGCATAGCTCTGTGTATGTGCAGAATCCCTACAACAGAGGGTGCTGGTAGTTCCCTAGCCATGCACAATCCCCTAAGCTCTGCTACTGTGAGATTGGGTAGGCTAGCCAGATCAAGCTCCATGGTATCCCTTAGTTTTGAATCACAGATAACATCTGCGGCAAAAAGTGGGGTAAGAACAATTGAGAAAAAAATAAAAAATTAATGAATTATTATTAGTCCAAACTAAAAATCAAAGGCAATTTTAGCACTAGGTCAATTTAGAGGATTTTTAATTGCCTCACTTAAATACTGAATGGTTTTATCAAACACAAGGTCTATATCCTACACCTGCGCACCAAATGTAGAAAGGTGGGATATTAGTAGGTGCACATAGGTGCCTAGAGCTAGTAATAATACCACAATCACTAATAAGGTCCAGTCAAGTCTCAATAAATGAATCCTTGCTCAACCCTTGGTAGCTTTGGCAGACGAGCAGTCAGGCTTAATTTAGGAGACAGGTGTGTAAAGCATTTAATATCACCAAAGCAGTTAATAAGTAAAAGACACAACACAATAAAAATCTAACACCAATTTATGAAAATAGAGAATATTTTTATCTTTACAATGACACCAAAATGACACAAATCCAATGTAAGGTATGAATTTAAAAATGTTAAATAAAATAATTTGCTTTCTAGCGCCAAAATGTGTAAGCGTCAACCAGGGCTATCTGGACATGCTGGACCGAGACAAAGTCAAAGTTTCAGGTTGACTGTGATGGAGTGTGGGTCAGATACGATGAGTGGTTAGGCCCAGTCAAGTTTTTACCTTTTGACTTAGTCACTGTTTTGGAGCTTTTTCTCTTGACGTTGAGCGATTGGGTCTTCGCAACCGGATTTTGCGTCGATGCCGGCGGCCTGCTGCAGCCTGATGCCTCAGTGAGCTCTGGAGGTCTTTGTCTTCATTGTCAACAGCAAGGAGCTCTGAAGCTTTCAGCGGGACATACCAGTGCGGTCAAACCGAATCACGGTTTGACATCGCTGGCTTTGTTCTCGTCTTCGAGGCTAGTCTTCTTCTGGAGCTTATTCACAAAACTTAGCAAAAAGTACCCAAACTTTCAGAACTTCTTCTGAAGGAATCCTTGAGGGTCAGGAAGTGTCCAACAGCACCAGCCAAGAGTTCAGAAGCTCTGATCTGCCTCTTTGGATCTAGGACTGCAACTCACACAATGCACCTGGTCAGTCCAGGAAAATCCTTGTGAAGCTGTTCAGCTTGAGTTGTCCTTTCAGTGGAAGTTGCAGGTGACTTCTTCCAGCACTTTTCTACCTGTTGCTGCCCAGGGAGTTCACTCCTTATTCTTTTGGACAGGCACAGTCCTTCTTGTGTGGAGCTTTTAGTGTGCAGCAGGTGCAGTCCTTCTGAGTGCAGTGCTCTGTGGTGCAGTCCAAGGGCCTAGCAGGGCAATCCATTTCCAGATGTTTCAGTCAGTAGTCTGAGGGGCTCCTGCAGATCTCCCATATTTATTCCCGATTCTGGGCTGGCAAGAGGGGGGATGCCCCAACCAATGGGGTTCAAGTGTCCACCCTCTGCCATGACAACTTCATGAGTAGTGTGGCATATTTTTGTCCCAGAATGCACATTTCTCCAAAAATCAAAATGGAGACATTCTATCTTTGGAGTGCAGGTCTGGCTAAAACAACCCACAGGTGTGGCTAACTTTTCCCCCCACTCCCCTTCCAGCCCCTCTCCTAATCTAATTAGGGGGGGCTTTCATCTGGCTGGGGATCAAGGAAGTGGGGGCTAGATTGAGTCTTGTGACATCTGGGCTTTTACCCGTTCAGTTTATCTCACCAGCCTCCTTCCTGTCCCTGGCTTCTCCAGGAAGTAAATTTACTCCCAGCAAGTGGCTGCATTATTTTCAGCCCCAGGCCTCTTCACACCTACTCAGGGAGCAGCTTTGCTCATGCTGTCAGAGGCTAGCCAATCAGAAGAGGTGGCTACAGGGCTGTTTTAGGTACCTACAGGATAGTGAGCTCTAAATTTGCTTTCCTGCAGTATTTATAATACATCTGACCTTGGCAATGTGTTGGATTTATTGTAACTATTATTTTAATACTCTGAATTACATAATTCTAGCTACTTCCAATCAAAAGATAGACTTTATTAAGGTTTAATAAGGCCTGCCCATGTTAGCTATGTGGCTAACAGCACTACAATGTGAAAAAATTACTTTTTCATAACAATGCACCCTACCCTTGCGGCGCCTAGGGCAGACCTTAAGGGTGGCTTAGCCATGTTATATGTGGCGTCCCATTAGTCCTCTGCCCCTGCTTCACAGTTGAAAGCAGAGGCTAATGATTTTGGAGGCAATACATAACATAAAATTACGGATGGATAAAAACTGAATTATGGGTATGGGGCCCGATTCACAGAACTAACTTAAGAAAAAATCCTAAACTTACTACCATTTTGATATTCACAGAAGGCACTTACTCATTTTGGTATTCACAGAAGGCACTTACTCATTGATGAGTAAGTGCCTTCTGTGAATACCAAAATGAGTAAGTTACACCACATGAGTAAGTTACTCAAAATGAGTAAGTTACTCATTTTGGTATTCACAGAAGGCACTTACTCATTGATGAGTAAGTGCCTTCTGTGAATACCAAAATGAGTACGTTACACCAAATGAGTAAGTTACTCAAAATGAGTAAGTTACTCATTTTAGTATTCACAGAAGGCACTTACTCATTGATGAGTAAGTGCCTTCTGTGAATACCAAAATGAGTAAGATTACACCAAATGAGTAAGTTACTCAAAATGAGTAAGTTACTCATTTTGGTATTCACAGAAGGCACTTACTCATCAGTGAGTAAGTGCCTTCTGTGAATACCAAAATGAGTAAGTTACACAAAATGAGTAAGTTACTCAAAATGAGTAAGTTACTCAAAATAAGTAAGTAAGTGCCTTCTGTGAATACCAAAATGAGTAAGTGCCTTCTGTGAATACCAAAATGGTAGTAAGTTTAGGACTTTGTCTTAAGTTAGTTCTGTGAATCGAGCCCATGGTTTTTATCTCGTGGTTCTGTATGACATCATGGATAACTTGAGCTTCACTCTCGCTGTCTATTTGATGTCACTCAGAACCACTTGGTGAAAATCATCCCCGTAATTCAGTGTTGCCCATCTATAATTCCATATATTTTCAACCTACCCCCATATTTAACAGATATGTAAAGTAAAGAATCTTTTTTCTACACATTATTATAGCATATGTTTGTATATTATTACTTATATCCACGATTACGCCCAAATATTTACCAACTGTGTCTATCAAAATGTGAAAACAACAAGGTGACGGATGGAATGCTTCAATTAATCTCAGCCAGTGGCAATCACTCTGGGTCACGCATCCCAATCCATAATTGTTCACCCATCAGGCCACCTCTGTTTGGACCCAGCCATATGCAAATCAGTCTTGACCCTGCTCCTCATGGGAACAGTCAAACCCGAACTGCCAAGCAAGGCCCTCTCAAAACCAGAACGCACTGCTGCTCTGGGTTCACAATAGGGGAGAGATTGACACCATCCACTAACCCATCTTTGTCCTTAGATGACAGGAGATCAGGGCGAGGTTCACTCTGCTCCTCTACTCCATCAGCAGTCACCAACAACACAGTGATCTAAGACCAATTTTAGTGGGGTTTCTGCTGATTGAGATAGAGGACACCTAAGGTGTTTCTAGTCGTTTTGAGGTCTATCAGGTAGGTGGCCACCCACTTCCTCTTAATCACCTCAAAGGGCCCAGTCCAACAATCTTGGAAGGCCCTGGGCTCAACTGGCTCCATCACCCACACCTTCTGGTCAGGCAACTTAAACTTGACCAGAGTGACCCTCTGGACATGCCATCGGTTCATCATCTCCTAGCCAACTTCTAAGTTCTCCAAAGCCTTCTTCCAGAGCTTCTACATTTGGTTCTGGAGAGCTAGCATGTAGATAATCATGTTCTGAGGGTGTTGCCTGGGAGCTTACTCCCACCCCTCCTTCACCAAACTAAGAGGTCCTCATACAGGGTGACCATAGAGGAGTTCAAAAGGGCTGAACCCTACTCCTTTCTGAGATACCTCACTATATGCAATGAGTAGAGAGGCCAAAACAGTGCCCTACTTCCACCTCATGGGCTCTGTAGGCCCATAATCATTCTCTTGAGGGTCTTGTTGAAACTAACTCTGGGCGTGAACTCCGCTCCGTTTGCGGAGTTTGCAGAGTTTTCCGCACTCCGCAGAGCACGCAGAGTTCATGGAGCGGAGATTATTTTACTTGCTTGAGCTTGTCAATGTCAAGTTGGCGAGCGCAAGCGAGGAAAACCCACCTCCTGGAGAGATTTTTCCTTGCTCACGCTCGCCAAGGTCTAGTTGGCAAGCGCGAGCGATGAAAATCAACCACCTGACGAGATTTCTCAACGCGGGTTGTCGGATTTCTCAATGTGAGTGGTCGCGGCAGGTCGCGACCACTCGTGTTGAGAAACCTTCCGTTCGAGTTGAGAAAGCTGCCGCTCCAGTAGAAAATCTACTCAAGCAGCAGGAAGAAAGCTGTGCCCTCTTGCGCTGCGCATGGTACCGTTTGTGATGATTTTACAGCGCAGGACAAACACCCGGCACTCCAAATCACTGTGAACGGCATGACCCTAACTCACTCCGCCACTCACAGAACTCTGCGTTTCGCGGCAGAGTTTTTTTGTCATTTTGCGGAGATCTCCACCCAGGCTTAGTTGAAACTCTCAACAAGACCATTAGTCTGGGGGTAGTAAGATGTGGAGAACTTGTAGGTTACACTACATCCATTCCACATGGTCTTCATGTAGCCATGAAGTTGGTGCCACTGTCTGACACCACTTCTCTGGGGAAACCCACTCGAGTAAAAATCCCCATGAAGGCACTAGCCATATTTACTTACATATGGTGCATTCCTGCTCTCTCTCTGTGCTGGTGCACTTGTGGATGCCAAGTGTCAATGCAGCTCCCCTTGCGCCATGGTGCAAGGGTGCCTGTGTTACAGACAAGATTGTTTTTGTGCAGGAAGTCTTAACTTAGAGGTGATGTGTAAAGCATTTATGCAATACCAAACAGTACAAAAGTCAAAGCACAACACAATGACAATCACAAACATATTTAGTAATATAGAGTACATTTTAATATATAAAATGACACTAAAGCAAGGGGTGAGCGAAACTCGCAAAATTTGACTCTGCGGAGATAAAAAAAAGTCTGCGAGATTCCATGGGGTTTCACCAACAGGCAGAAATAGGCACTGTAATTTAGTGCCGGTAGCGTGTTCTGCGCTGAAAAATCTGCACAAATGTCACCACGTGGCGCAAGTACTCAAGTTGATTTTGCTGCCACTCAAGTAGATTTTCTACGCACGTGGCAGCCTTCTGACCACAATGGTCATGACTGCTGGCTATCCTCCTACTGACCAAAAATTGTGCTAGGGACACAAAATCTTGCTTGCCAACTTACCGTTTTTGCACACATGCAAGAAAGAAATCCATCACACTGCGATCGTAATCGCCAAAGTTCCGACAATTCCATCAGCGGAATGGAATATTGCCCCCACTCATAAATAAAATTAAAAAAATCCAACAAGGGAAAGCAGAGCAAGCTTGCACATTTCTAAATTTTAGATATAAAAATAGTGCCTAAAAGCATTAAGTGTGTACTGCGATCATTTGGTTGTGCGTAATCGGTACCTAGGTGCAAGTTAAGGCTGGCTGTGTTAGAGCTTGGGTTGGATACAGGAACGAGGTTTAGCCAGGTTAGAAGTTTTACCTTCAGACTTAGGGCCTGATTTGGAGTTCGGCTGATGGGTTACTCCATCACAATCGTAAGCGATATCCCGTCTGACGAATTACAAGTGCCATAGAATATAATGGACTTGAAATACAGCGGACGGGATTATATGTCACGTCTGTGATGGAGGAACTCCATCTGCCAAGGTCTTTTAGTCAAAGATCTTCAGCAGGCAAGGAAGCTGACTGTGGTTGAGGAAGGCTTTATGAAATCAGATAGCTGCTGGTCGATGTCCCAGTGAAGCCATTCACCTTTGGCAAGAAAGCTCAGAGCAGGAGGAATTTGAATTTCACACCAAAGGAAGGTTCCTCACTGTCTAGATGCTTTTGCCACCTCTGCCCCATGAAGATTTCTACCTTTGGACTTTTTTTGAGCTTGGATTCTTCTAGTGGGGCAAGGCTGCAAGCTGTAGCCGATGAGGGTTCCACAAGGTCTAATACCTTTTCCACAAGGTCCCGCTGAATTGGATTTGCTGCTACAGAAAATATTTGACCCAGTGCAACTTGAATTTCTAGCCCAGCAGCGACGCACCTTCGTCAGATCAACTTGGCAGATTTGACCTGGTTCTCTGGAGGTTCTTGAAGCCAAATAGTCCCAGGTTTCAGGAGATGATAGGAGGAGCAGACCATGACACCAGCCAGCGGTACAGGACTTTGGGAACAGCAAGGGGGCAAGGTTCACTCCAGCAGAGACCATCAGCAGTGTCCAGGGCACTTCCAGTTGGAACTAGTCACCTGGGCAGTTGCATAAAATTACCTGTTGCTGATTGTTGAGTCTCTGTAGCTTTCAAAAGGTCAGCTGTATGACCCTTGCAGTTCACTTCTTTGTCCTCAGCACAAGAGAGAGAGCAGGTCTAGTCTTCTGGGCTCTTGCTAGGTCACATACAGCAGGTCCATTCCTCATCTGTTCTTCCCCTAATCTGTAGGTGTCACATCCTGGCACCAGCCGGTGGGTAGGGGTGACTCCTGGCTCCTCCCTAACCAATAATGTAAAAGTTCCCAGAGGTAACCCTACCCACTTTTGCAGCATTTCCTATGTGCTCTACTGACTGTAAATGTCTCCACAGTGCCCCATAATACCTAAAACAAAGATAGCAGAACATTTTTTTTCCCCTGTGCAGAGATCCTGTGCCCACCCCAACGGTGTGACCATGGAAATGAGCAACCCATCATTTGTGGTAATTTTAAGCACTGCTGGATGCAGCTTTACTCCCAGTGGGATTTGTGTTGTCCTGACTGGGGAACAAAGGAGGGCCCTGTCCTGGTGTCAACTAATATTGCCTGTGACATGGTATACCACTTAGAAGTTAATCAAGTTCCTGCGAACAGCCCAGATGATCATCCTGCCCATATCCAAGGCCTTTGCCTTGCTCTGGAAACAGTTTACAAACCTCATCAGGGGGGCATTTCAGCTGCCATGTGACAGTTGGAGCTCATGCAAATGAGCCCCCAGAGGATTTAGGCAAGGTTAAGGTAACTTTACAAAAAGTACCTTTCCTAAAATATTTATTAAAAATCTGCCTTAACCAATAAATTGGGCTTTTAATAAATATTCAAAATAAGTCCAAGAATGAATTTGTATCTGTTTGATAGCTGGGGGTTACATAATTAAATATAATACTGTTTCCCGAAGCATTCCTATGGAACAACCAGCCTTGCTAAAGTGAAAAAAGCTTTAGGGGCATTTTCACTGTAAGGACATGCGTAACATTGAAGTTTTCCATGTCCTACTTTGATTTTCCATGCTCCATGCCTTACAGGCAATAAGGCCTATTTGGAGGCTACTATTAATATTTGAAAAGAAGGCTTTGTCCTGTCAAAAGGTGTTATTTTGACAGGTCGAATTTGCAGTTTCAACCTGCACTGCAAGGCTACAAATGGTAGGCCTGCAATCATGTTGCACTGAAACTGCTGTGAGTGGCACATAGGGTGCTGCAGCCCACTAGTGACATTAAACTTACAGGCCCTGGGTTTACTTTGCACTATATACCAGGGACTTATAAGTAAATAAATATATGAATCCCAGGTATTCCAATTTCATCTCGTTGAAAGGGGGAGCACAGCTGCTTTACCACTGGTTAGCATTGGTAAAGTCCACAGACTTTAAAAGCTAGCAAAAACAGTTAAGGAAAAAATATGGGAGTACACCACACAAAGACTGTCATTTCTATCAGTGTGTATGCATCAATTTCTCATTCTAGGTGAACTATAAAGGGATTCCATTCACTACTAGAGATCTTTGGTCTTGATGAAGACAGTATGACCCTTAAGGACATGTAAAAATGGCGGAAACATGTAGATATACAGACGCAACAGTATTTATCCTCTCCATGCATTGCCTTTGTTTTTTAACCGTGTCTGAATATACAAATAATAAACAAGAATTGGATGGGACAGCCCATTAGGCAATTTCAATATATTTTCTTTGGAGATTTTTTTGACTGATACTATTAAGAGTTCCATGAATAAGGTTCAAACCATCCAGATGCACAGTCATTGTAGATTATGGGCTCTATGATGAAGTATGCCACATAGATCATGTGGGTGGGTTTAACAAAAATATCTTTATGGTTTTCAGCAGGGCTTCAATGTGATCAATGATATGGAATATGATTGTTTCTACAAGTAGGCTATATCGTGATTGATAAGCAGGATTAATCTGAAGCGGAAGAGGATAGAGCGTACTTCAATATCTTTTCCCTCCCTCTAAATAGACATATTGCACACCATCATAAACATGGTGTGACTGTGTTTCAAGCAAATGTGAATTCTGCAACACTTAATTTCAGCTCTCCATACTGTTCACTCGGTGCTTCAGTTGCTCTGTTCTGAACCCTTGCTATCTTTAGCAGATTAGCAGGAATCTCCAGGTGTATTTGACGAAATTGTTCAATGTAAGCAAGGCAGCAGCCACTTGCAGGTAATGTGGATGATCCTGATATGAGAATAGCTTCTTCAGGGACTGTTAGAAAAATAATCTGGTTTCAACTATTTCTGTAACCTAGTGGGGCAAAGAAAAAGCCATGCTCAACTATTCTTTGACTTAAATCTTTATTCAGTATACAAGAAGTATAACCATGAATGATACAGTAAATATAATACTGGATAAAAAAACAATATCAATAAAACAACACAACATAGAAAATTCATATAAAATCAAACAGTTCTATTAAGTATAATCATGGGATCTAAACAAACATTTTACAAACAGGGATTTTACCAGTTGGCAAAATCCCTGCAAAGTCTACGCACAAAAAATCCTCCAGATATAGCTATGTTATTAAAAAAATGGATAACTACAAGTCATTAATGGGAGACCAATAAGTTAAAACAAAGCACCCAAAAATAAAAGGCTCCATCCAAGTGTTACTTATCTTGGTTTCAGGGTGTGATAGGGTCTGTAAGCTGTATAATTATAGAGCATGGTTAGAATACCCACGAGTATCCTTCTCTCTCAATAAAGTGCTTTGTGCCATTGTAAACAGAGGAGGAAATTAAAGTGTTGTGTGCAAAGTGCAAAATATCCCCTGTATTAATACTGTTTGGTGCCACTGGTAAGCAAGGGGAGATTTATTTCCCCACTAGTTTTCTCATTCGAACAGCTGTGGATATATAATTATGAACCATCAAGCAGATGTGTTCTGTTTGGAGGAGCTGCAAGCAAAATAAAGCTGTTCTACATTTTTTAATGTTCAGATTCTTCCATAGTGGAATTGAAAACTGTTTCCTTGGTTGAATATACAACTTACAAAAAAAGATGAAATGTAGGAGTGACTAACTCGTTTTTGAGTCACAATAGCAGGTCTCTAGGAGGGAGTCTTGGTATGCAGAACTGGGGTAGGAAACCAAGTAGTTAACCGTGCCAAATGAAATCTATTTAAGTAATATCTTTGTGCTTGGGAGAATGGGAACGTAAGATACGGTTCCATAGAGTTGGTGGTAATAAGGGGGATATATTTGCTTACCCTCTTCTTTCCTTTATCTTTCGCTTGCCGTTGTGTCCACACAGAAAGTAGGTCTTGTTTTAATTGCTTGTTAGGGATGTTAACCATTAGGGATGGTTTATGATAACAATCCTCTCTCCCCAAGAGAGCACAGTGTTCTTCCACAAATCTCAAACAAACAATTTTATGTGCTTTATCTAAAGACTTGCAGTCTTCGATAATGGCCTGGTTTAGCAATGTTTCCTTCTTAACCCAGATTGCTCTCCAAAGCAATAAGGTTGCTAATTTAATGTAGTCCTCTAGGGGCAGCACACCAAATTCTGTATGACAAGGGAAAACAGGTTGGCTGTTTGGCACTGAAAGCAGTCTTCTTAAAAAGTTATTTTAAGCAATTTGTAAGTCAGTTGCATCGCAGTAGCCCCATACCCATGCACCATGGATCGCTGTAGATAGACATTGATAGTATTACTGTTCACCATGGCGTCCAAAGGTTTGGGTACCCAGTTTCCCAGCAACTATGAAAAGGGCCTCAGTTATTTGGTTAATGTCTTGCTTTTAACCAAATGCTTCCAGGTACTTTTTTGGTCAAAGGAATCCCTAAATAGGAGACAGTAGAGACATTTAACAATTTTTCATCATTGCTATAACACGGTTTCAAAGGTGAACAGGGATTCCCTATGACCATAATCTGGGATTAAGTAGTGTTTGTTTTGAAGCCCAAACCATTCATAAAAAGATAAAATATGTTTATTAATTTTTGCAAGCCTCCCCCCGTTTCTCGCTCAACTAAAAATCCAGTATTGAATAGAAGTATCTGATCAAATAGGCTGAGTAGAAAGAGGATTTTAATAACACCAAATCACATTATCAAAGGTAATCATGTACAGAGAGGGAAGATACTGATAGGCTAGTTAAAGATTTGATATTAAAAATGAATTGTATGTTTGCACTTTAATTTATGAATGCACAAATTAATGATCTACTATAGATAGCTAGATGTCCATATCACCCTACTAAGGTAAACATTCAATATGAGTACTCTGGTGGAAACCCACACAGCTTTTCATTGCTACGGAATGGAAAAGGGGAATTTACATAAGCTATAAACTGTCATAAAGCAGGACTCAATCCAGTTAAAAACATGAACACCAGCCCTGTTTTAGTAAATCAGCAAATAAAACTGTATATGTCTAACTAGACGGGGACACCAATATCATACCTGCCACCATGGATGATCTTGCAAACTGATTCCACCCTTCTTCACTGTCTAAAGTAAGCATTTCATGCTTCAAAAGGGACTGATAGAAAATGGTAATCTCAACATTGACTGACTATATCTACTTTCTCCAGAAGCTTAGATGAAAATGAAAGGTGGAATAAATCAGACAATAAAGTGCCAGTGCCCAACTCAGCTATGACAAAAGATGGTTTCATTAATAGATGCATTATCACCATATTTGTTCATGAAGAAAGAACTAACTAATAGAGACAAGAATTCACATTTGTAGTGCCATAGCTGCTCCAGGACAAATCAGGGGTTCTTAATACAGGGTAAACAATAAACTATATTTTGGGGTGCTGGGGTTTACAGTGCTCATGGGCGCAACATTCCTGATGATCCTGCAATATTTTGAATTCATTGGGATGTACTGTTGAATGGAGAGAATCCGGAAACTACAAATTGCCAGAGACATTATAATTTGGTGAAGTTGCAGTACACCTGATCTATTGTCAATGAGTGACATGCACTAATTTCTCCATATGTTTTCTCAATTTGTCGGAGAAAAAGAAGCTTGAGAAATCAGGAAGCTGCTGTGCAGTTTGGTCTCAAACACTGCAATAGGCTTTACCCCAAGATTTCATCAGTGTTATTGGAGAAGAATTGTGGCTCCTGGGCTTTGACCATTCTCTGCTTCACTCATTATTCATTCCTCTTCAGATTTCTACTCCTAACTGCTTCACATTCTCATCACATGAGCTTCATTCATTCATTGGTGAAATCACAGCTCTTGCTGACTCCAGAATTCTTCTGTACAATAACATTTACACTATCTGCGCTTCAGACCAGTACGCAAAGTAATACAGGATAAAACAACCTGAGATATACAACTCCTATCAGATTGTACACACTAAATTCCAATGACACAGTATTACCCTTGCTGTTCCAGACTCTTCTTTGCAAGCACTAAAATCATCATTCTTACAGGGTTTATAAATGTTCCACCACACTGTAAGGCCCTACAAGTCACAAGAATTGCATAACTTAACCTAAGAAACTGTGATTATAAAAACTGCTCCTTTAAGCATCTGTCAATTCCAAAAAGTAGGAAATGTGCTTCCAATACAGGAGAAAAACTATGGGAAAACATTTCCAGCTCTAAATTACCAGACCCCATTTAAGACACAGAACTCATGCTTCTGTTACTTACCCGTAATGGCATTACTCCTACCTCACCTTCCTTCAACTCATATGAGGCTTCCTTGACAACAAACAGACAACACCTCCCCAAAATTATATTCCCTCCCTCCCCCCTTTCTCCTGTACATAAACAAGCTAATGAAAAAACTCAGTTGTTCCGTATTGGACGGGCGGGATAAAATCTGAAGGAAGGCGAGGGAGAAAGTCTAGCAGAAATGTCATTACAGGTGAGTAATAGAAGCATTACCTCTGCGTGCCTCCCTCACCTTCCTTCAACACATATGAGACATAGCAAGCAAACAGATGGAAAACTGAGTGGCAAAAACACAGAAATCCAATTTATTGCATCACAACAACACAGTACTGCTCTATTACTTCATAAAGGACAGAACTTTGTTACCAAAGACATCATGAAACAGTTCCTATTTAGCGATTCTATAATGTCTAACAAAGGTGGAAGGAGTAGCCCATGTAGCTGCCCTACAAATCTCCTTAATTGAAGCACTCTGCCATCGTAGTAGCCATGCTACGTGTAGACCATGCCTATATTCCAGAAGGAGGAACTTCTCCTTTCACCTCATACACCAGGAAAATAAGAGAACATATTCATCTGCTAAATGTGCGTGTAATTGGCTTTTCCTCTTTCCTTGCCAGCCCAAATTTAACAAAGATTCCCCCTTCCGAAAGGTTTCCACCTTTTGCAAATACATTAGAAGAAACCTCCTAACATGTAGGCAATGCAACCTGTGATCCTCCTCCTCACCACCTTCTGCTGAGAATGAAAAGATGTATTGTTCTTGGGAGTAAATGAAGGAACCAGGATCAAGATTATCCTATCCTGAAAGATTTTACAGAATGGATATTTGCAAGATAAAGCACCCAGTTCCCCTAGTCCTCTAGCAGATGTTATTGCTACCAAAAAACATGTCTTGAAGGTTAGCATCTTCAAATCTACCTGATCAAGTGGCTCAAAAGGGGGGGCAGCTGAGGTGTCCAACACCAACTGAAGACTTCAGCTCGGAAAATGTTGTAAAGGCCCAGGAAAGAGGTTCAACAAACTCTGGATAAATCTGGGCATAAGGCTCTCTTCATCCTTCAAATGTTGCCAAGAGACCAGAAAGGCCAGAATAGCTGCCCATTGAACTGTCAATGTTGCCTCAGTCAAGCCCAGGCTTGAATCATCCTGTAGTAACTGCATAGCTTGAAAATAACAAGCTGAGGAAGTATCAACTCCCTTTTTCAAACACCAGCCAGAAATGCTCCCCAATATTTTGCATACGAGCGGAGAGTAGAAGATCTATGTGACACCTGTAAAGTAACCACCAATTTTTTAGGCACGTCCAACATGGCTAAACCCTTCCGCTCAATCTCCAGACAGTCAAGTGTAACCCTTTCAAGGACCCCAGAGGCAGAGCCAGGAAAGCTGAGCTGAGATGGGGCAACCAGCAATCTCCATTCCCGACCCTTCTTCATTAACTCCACCAGTGGCAACAAATGTTCCTATGGCCAATAAGGAGCAACCAATATAATCTTTGCCCTCTCCCTTCTGACCCTCACCGGAAATGACTTTTTCAGAGGGAAGGTAGGGAATGCCTGAATCGGAATGAGAGGGTAATGTCACGTCAACCTGTTTGTTGCCCAAGCCCCTGGACACCTCCTCCTCATGCAGATATGAACCTTGGCATTCCCTGGAGAAGCAGAAAACTCCAGCCCCGGTTGACCCCAACATTGAACAATGAGGCTGAACAGAGCAGAATGAAGAAAGAAATTCAAGGAGGAAGGAATTTCCCTGCTCTGGAGAACCACCCTCACATTCTTTCCCCTCAAATGTAGATCACAGTCAGGAACAACACAGACCTGTGAGCACATTCAAAAATGTCCTGGGTGATCAAGTTTACAGACCTGCATCTGGTCCCTCCCTGCTTGTTGATGTGAACTTTCATTACCATATTGCTGGTGCAAACTACCACTGCTTCACCCAAAAGTAGGACACAAGTGTAGGAGGGCTAGATGAAAGGCCTTCATCTCTCTCCAGTTTGAAGACCTCTGAGAGTCCTCGAGAGACCAGAAACCTGAACCTGCTGAGTGTCCTTCCATGCCCCCCATCCTGAAAGACTGGCATCCAATGTCACCACCACTGGAACAGGAGGAGATAGGGGAACTGCCTTCATGAGTTGATACTGATCTAACCACCATCACAGATCCATCCAAACCTGTTCCGTCTTCCTCATGTGATCCGATAGGCTGTGGGATACCAGAGACCAATTGGAAGGAATCCATCTGAGAAGCTTGTGCAGGTGATACCTGCCCAGAAAAACAGTTGATGCCAAGTGGCCCTGGATCCTTTACCACTCCACTGCCTTTGGTTCAACCTGACTTTACATTTTCGAACATGGGTCTGCAGACTGTCCAGCCTCCTTTTTCACAATCCCACCATTCCCCTGTGTGTCTGAAAATGGTCCCCGATGAACACTAATCCTTTGGATGGAACCAAGAAGGATTTTTCCAGTTTAGGGGGAACCTGTGGTCCTGTAACCCCCGACAGACCTATTACATGTGCTCTAACAGCTGGGATCGCTCTGAAGATTGCGCAAGCAGATCATCCAGGTAAGGATGAATGAACACCCCCTCAGAGTGAAGAATTGCAATCAACAGGTCCAGAACCTTTGTGAAAAACCCTTGACGAACATTTCAGACCAAAGGGAAGAACACAGTACTGGAAATGTCCTTCTCCTACTGCAAACCAAAGGTATTTGTAGTATGGAACTGCGATTGGGACATGAAGGTAGGCATCTTGTGGATCCACAGATGCCAAAAATTCTGCTGGGAGTATCATTGGCAGGATCAACTGAAGTGTCACCATTAAGAATGAATCGATTTGATCCATAAATTCACCCATTTTCGATCCAAAGCAGGAAAAAATGCCTTTAAAGTCTGCTGCTCTAAGAAAAGGATGGAGTAAGCACCTTTCTATACTTCCAAGGGAGGTACCCTGCAGATTGCTCTCTTTGACAGAAAATCTCTTTCTCCATCTAGCAGAGCCTTCCACTTTTCTTTGGCAACTGGAACCTAGGTATGAAGGTCACCCCTATTCCAGGGCCTATGCACAAATTCTATCCCATAACCACTTGTCACAACATCCAAGACCCACTGATCCATCATATTGTGTCTCCAAACCTGCTGGAAATTATGTATTTTGCCTTCAACAGGCTGCGATCTGGGAGAAGGCTGATCGTCAGGAGTTCTTCTTGGAGAAGACATAGGTCCTCTTGCTCGGACCCTCCCCCTCTGCATGGGACAACACCTGGTGGCCCACTGCCCTCGGCAGCCCTCCCACCCCCACGGACCATGCCCGTAACCTAGGCAAAGTACTCGACTCCTCCCTCTCCATGACCCGACAGATCAACACCGTCGCCTCCAGCTGCTTCAACACCCTCCGCATCCTCCGAAAGACCTTCAAATGGATCCCCCCCGAATCAAGGAAGACCGTCACACACGCACTCATTACCAACTTTCTGGACTAATGAAACGCCCTCTTCGCCGGGATCAACAAGTCTCTGCTCCGCAAACTCCAGACCATACAGAACACCGCAGCCAGACTCGTCCTCGGCATCCCTCGACACGAGCGCATCACCCAACACCTGCAGAACCTCCACTGGCTCCCCATAAAAAGAGAATCACCTTCAAGATACTCACCCACGCCTACAAATGCCTTCTCAACACCGGACCCCAATACCTCAATGAGAGAATCTCCTTCCACGCACCCAAACGAAACCTCCGATCCACCGCCCTCACCGAAATCCAGCGGATCTGCAGAGCCAGAACAGGGGGAAGAGCTTTCTCCTACATCGCGGCCAAGACATGCAACGAGCTCCCAATCGACATCAGACGCGCCCCCTCCCTGAACATCTTCAGGAAGACGCTCAAGACCTGGCTCTTTGACTGAACGGAGCTGCTTACCCCCCCCCCCAGCGCCTTGAGACCCTCACGGGTGAGTAGTGCACTTACAATTCCCCTGATTGATTGATTGATTGATTCTTCTTTGCTGGTCCCTTCCAGCCAGATCATTACATTGGGTGAAAACCTAGGTTGGAATCTCCTTCTCCAAAAAGATGAAAGGCGAGAATTACATTTCGGGGAAGATTTAGAAGATCTATTCCAACTTTTCCCCGCCGAAGAATCTCCCTTGTAAGACAAGGCATGCAGGTCTGGTCGCTTAGTGGACTAATGTGTCCACTGTAGGGGCCTCTGTTCACCCTCATGGTCACAGGTTCAAATCCAGGTGGGTCCACTCAGCCTTTTAGCCTTCTGAGGCTGACAAAATGAGTTCCGTTGAGTAACAATAAACATTGGTTATTCAGCGACAAGATACCCTTGTGGGTGAACGTGCGCTTTACAAATACACGTGTTAAACTTTGCCAACCTCGTTGCTTTTAAGTGGTATTTAGTTGAAGATCAAGTTGATAATATCTTTGTTTTTAAGGTGCAAATTGTAACGATTTTAAGTAATCATATACAATAAACTATTTGACTTGACTTGACTTGAATGTCTTAGAAATCATCGAATTCAACTGCTCCCCAAAAATAGGCTGCCCTTCAAACTGAACTTTCATCAGTGAGGACTTCTTCCCTGGATCTGCCTTTCATTGCCTCAACCATAGATTCCTTCTGGCTGTAATCTAGGCACCTGTGGACATAGCAGAAGAGCGAATCATGTAGAAATGTCTGCTATCAGCCTCGTCTGCTACTCCATTGCTGCTAAGAGGTCTGAACACTCCAGACCTTCTTACACTGCCACAGCTAGTGTATCAAAGTCCTAAACCAATGATTGAGCTGAGTAAGCCAAATAAATGCTTACTTTAAGAGCCAGTCTTTCTGCAGAGAATCACTTTTTCAGGCTTGAATCCACCCTCTTATCCGTCGCATCAGTGGGTGTACAGTCCTCAGGCTTAATGACAGGTTTACCAGTTAGGGTGGCCTATATCATATCCAGCTTCACAGAATGAAGAAGAACGTCCTCGCCTTCAAATAGGCACAACGTCTGCAAGAAATGTGGAACCTGGACTTTATCAACCTCCTTCCATTCCCTCATCGCCAAGTCACTGACTGGACAATAAAAAGGCATTGATAACTTGGATGGTTTAATATATTGAGGAAATAGTGCCCTGCCATCCTCTCTTGACTGGAAACAAGGAAACAAGGTTATCCCGAACATGAGCCAGAATGAAACCACATTTCCTAACAAAACACATATTTACCTGAGGATGTAGACAGAGCCTCCATATCTGAGGCTGTAGAATCTTTGTCCGATACCACTGCTGTCACTTTGGAAGGCTCAACAGGCTTTGATGAC
This sequence comes from Calotriton arnoldi, assembly GCA_963921515.1. Taxonomy (NCBI): domain Eukaryota; kingdom Metazoa; phylum Chordata; class Amphibia; order Caudata; family Salamandridae; genus Calotriton; species Calotriton arnoldi. Next base: position 805,709 of record CAWUFW010007253.1, read on the forward strand.
TAAGATTGTATTGCTTTTGATAACGCGGCCTCAATCATGTCTTGAATCTCCTCTTTAGACATGAGAGGCGGAACCCCAGCCACACAATCCTTGACCTCACAGGCTTTTTTAGCTGAGATTGCTCCCTCCTCCTCAGATGAAGAGGTAGTTGAGAACACATGCCTCCGCTGAGCAAATATTTTCCTCTCCATTCTTGCAAAAGAATGAAGGAGTAGCATGACCCTTCTAAATAAAATGTAACTGGCCCTCCAAATATACCAATAGAGAGAAGCCAGCATGCGTCCTTAGGCAGCTGTCCTTCTTCGCTGCATGTCGGGATCACGGAAGCACTGCCTGCCTGGGCACCACTGAGAAAGAGCTCTGTTCCCCGCGAGACACAGAAGAATCCAATGAATGTAATGTAAATGTGATTTATAAAGCGCAAACTCATGCCAGAGGGCGTCTTGGCGCTATCGAAGTCTGATTTTGGCTGCAGCAATGTCAGTGTCTGATCACGCAGGTGCGCAAATACCTTCTACTCCTGTGTAAAGAGCCAGGTCTTTAAGGCTTTTCTGAAGGTGAGTAGAGAGGGGGCAGCTTTTAGTGTCAATGAGAGACTGTTCCAAAGCACGGCAGTGGTCCTAAAAAAGCTCTTTCCACCACAAGTAGCCTTCCTAAATGGGGGGACAATCAGGTTCTAGCAGAGCCTGAACGAAGCATCCTTGCTGGGACGTACCATTTAAGTTTCTTCTTAAAATGGTCTGGCCAGAGTCCGTGCAGTGATTTATAGGCCAAACAGAGAGCCTTGAATCTACAGCGTTGCTTGACTGGCAACCAGGGTAACTTCCTGATGGCTCCTCTAGCCGACTCATATTTCGGAATTTTAAAAAGGAAACGAGCAGCAGCGTTTTGCAATGTCCGAAGCATCTTCAGGAGACCCGTTGCAAGAGTGAGCTAGAGACTATTGCAATAATCAATCCTTGTGAGAACCAATGCCATGGTTACTGTTTTCAAAAGTTCGGGGGGCAAAACTTTTTCGATATTTTTTATAAGCCTTAAAGAACAGAAAGAGGCAGATGTTATTTTGTTTACTTGGTCCTTAAACTTCAGTTCTTTATCTACCAGGAAGCCTAGGTTTTTTAAACTTTATTTGAGGGTTTAGGCAGTGAGTCCAGCTCTGGTTGCCACCAGTCCGGTGTCCAGAAAGAGGGACTATTGCCAAAGATGATGACCTCAGTTTTTTGGGCATTCAGTTTAAGGCAGTTGCAGTCCATCCAGTTGCTCACCTTACTCATACATGAGCTGAATGCTGCACCCAAATTGCTTTCAGGATTTGCTAATGATATCACAATTTGGGTGTCATCAGCATAAGACGCCAAGGAGAAACCAGAATTTATAATAATTGACGCAAGTGGCGTAACATAAAGGTTAAACAGAGTTGGGCTCAATGCCGAGCCCTGCGGAATTCCGCAGGGCAGGGAGAAAGACCTAGAAACAAACTTGCCCATCGTCACATTATGTTGTCTTTTTGCCAACAAAGATTGCAGGAGATCCAAAGCTGTACCCTCTATCCCCAGACTGCACATACGGTCAGCCAAGATCTTGTGGCTGACCGTATCAAATGCTGCGGAGAGATCCAGCAGAATCAGAGCTGCTGTCCCGACGGTCCCTCTGGCCTCGCCATGCGAGACATCCAGGTAAGGCTTTTTGGCAGACAAAAAAAGCAGGAGGTGGAGGAAGGGAGGGACTTTTATTTTGGGGAGATGTTGTCTGATTGGAGGCAGGGAAGCCTTATATGTGTTGAAGGAAGGCAAGGGAGGGATGCGAAGGTAATGTTCTTTTAGTACTAGAATGAACCAGAGGCTCAACTGCGTATAATGGATCAGAGTTCCTTTATGCAATAGACATCAAAGTTAATTTATGCAATACACATACCTTCAACCTGGTGCACCTGGATCACACTGAGACTGTGCACCATTTTTCAAACAAAATGCTTTGGGGCATATTTACAACAAAGTGGCGGAGGGTAGGTTAACTCCAAAATTGCTAACGCCACCCTGCATCACTTTAGAAATGCTGGGATATGCCGTATTTACAATAATACAGCACACTCCTGCGTTTCTCCCTGCGCTGGCGGTAAATTCAGCTGCCTAGCGCCAACGTAGGCATTATTGCACCGTAGTGCAAGGGTGCCTGCATTGAGGAAATGATTGTTTAAGTGCAGGAAGGGGCACCTTCCTGCATATAAACAGTCATTCATGGCAATTTGCTGTTTCTATGTGTGCTGCACAATGCAATATACATAGAAACAGCAAAAGCGAGGAGAAATAAAACATTTCTCCTCGTTTCACCATATTAAGATCAGGTTTTCCCTGGTCTTAATTTTGGTGTTGCCTCCTTTATTTATGCTACCCTTGTAAATAGGGCCAGAGTCAAAATCAATGGGTGTTGTGGCAGAACACCCATGGCCCACCCCTTTCACACTAAGGGCCTGATAACAATGCCGGTCGGAAGCCTCCGACCGACAGTCGGAATCTCCTAGACCGCGTCGGAACCCATCCGCCGGACTCGGTCGGAAACATTTCCGAGCAACCGATTACGATGCTCGCGGTCGGAAGGGGAACCGTTTGGTCATTCCGAATCTGTTCCGACCGGCATTCGGAGAATCCGAGTCGGTCGGAGCCGATTCATACAGATCAACTGGGGAGAGGATGTAGCCTTACAGCTAGAGCGATCGACACTCGAGGCGGGGGAACCAGGTTTGAGTCTCGGCAATGACGCTCAACATCCTGTGATTCTGGGCAAATCACTTAATCTCCCCGTGCCTAACACAAATGAATGTGTCCTTCTGTAACGAAACTGGTGCTTGTGTAAAGCGCTCTGATACCCGATATCTCGGGTCTAGTTCGCACTATATAAAACTCTAAAAAAAAAAAAGAAAAAAATGACAGCGTTTCTGACCGACCGATTACGATGTCAGATTCCAACAGCCTTTCCGACTCAGTCTGTCTGACACGAAAAGGCTGTCGGAAACTGAATTTGGGGGCCTCTAGCAGGCCCCCCTTCATCCTGAGTCTTCCGGTTTGGGGTCGAGGGGGTACCCAAGGGACTCCCCAGTAAAACCATGCACAGTGTGGCAGGCATCATGGGGCCCGCCACAGGGTGCAAGGTTTTCCTCAGACACCCCTTTTCCCCATAGACGCCTGTGCTGTCGGTCGGAAAACAAGCTCCCATAGGAGTTAATGGGAGTCCTTCCGAACGGTGTTTGGAAGCATTGTAATCGGTCGGGAGGAGCCGCCGACCGTGAGTCGATCGGAACCAAATCCAACAAGGAGTCGGGAGGTTTAGTTTGCGACCGACATCGCAATCAGGCCCTAAGTCTAGCGTGAAAGGGGGCCTTATTTACAAGGCGGTGTTAAGCCACGTTAAGTGACTTAATGCCGCCTTGTAAATAAGATGAAGCCCCTATCGCCACAGGAACCTCGCAAAATGTGACGTTCCTGTGGCGATAGGGGATTGTAAATATGCCCCATTGTGTTCAGTACAGGTGCAAAGTTGCTCCTCTAATGGGGACAGCAAAGAACTGAAAGTCAAACTGGTGGTGTGGAACCATTGATTCATTCTTCGATATTAATGTAATTGTAGCACTTTAATGAGTTGCCATGGTGTGGGGAAATCGGTAGGGTCCCTTGATCCTCCATGCCCCCCTCCAAATGTGTGGCCTTGGAGAACAGACTGACCACTCCACAATATATGTAATGCACAAACATCCACATCCGAGCAGCTTGCCGGGCCCTGCCCTATGTTTTAAATAAAGCATGGATGTAGGGTGGGCAGCAAGAAGACTGGGCAGAGGGGACTGGTTGGTGGTGTACCCGCTCTGTGTGCTTTACAGCTTTTGAACCATAGTTACATAAATTAATACAGCTTTTTTTATCTTCCTCTGAGGGAACCACTGGCAGCCTCAATCAATGAATCTACTTGAAGGGAGTCCCAAGGATATGTGCTAATCTTGTTTCGTTCTTAATAAATACATACAGTGCTTCATTGTTCTCTAGCTAGATTTTTGCTGTGTAAGCACAAATACGTACATACTATTACTACATTGCTATAGGAGCACATGTTTGCAATATATCCAAATGAAGTGTTTTATGTACCACACATTATAAGAAAAAATTCTCAGAGGCAAATGCTCTTCTGCTTCCTTCCTTTTATTTACGTTTTCCTCAAACAGAGGTTTTTAGCAAGCATCAAATAAGATACAATTACCTTGAAACCAAATATAGCATTGTATTAGGCAATGAACCATGTTTAATCTCTACAATATTAATATGTAACAACTTAAACCGATAGCTGAACACTTAATTAAAGTTACTGGAAGCTTGGTGGACTAGGGTTGATCCGCGTAGAAACCACTGCAAACAAAAGACTCATTGATCGCCAGAAATGGAGCCTTAGAAATATGCCTTGAAGACAAACCTACATTTTTAATATATTGAGGCGAAATTTTGCTTTCCTATGTTTGAATACACCTCTAATGTCAAAGCTTGGGTAGTCCTAATACTCACGGTACGCCACCTCTTAACAACACAAACTAAGCAAACATTCACACTTATGGTCGCTCAGGGCTTATCTTGCGTTTCCTGGACTAGTGAAAAGCACAGGCAAAAAGGCAACTGTTGCATCTACAACAGTTTAGTGAGTTTACGGTAAACTAACATGACCTATGACTTTGTAAATGTATGCTGCACCCTCTTAAAGCAAAACTACTCACAATTATGGCAAACCTTTTTAAACTCACTGCCGTATCCAAGTCCACACAATATACACTAAAGGCCAAATTTATGAACAATTCACGCAACGCAATGCAGCAAGCCACCTTGCAATGCTGAATGAAAGGAAGAGGGCAGGAATGCAACATATTTAACATTACACAGCGCATTCCTGCTATCTACCTACAGTGGCACCCAATCTATTGACTAGCGCCAACGCAGTCACCCTTCCACCATGGTGCAAGGGTACCTGCATTACTGGCAGGATTGCCTTTGTGCAGAAAATGGCCACATCCTGCACAAAAGATCCTCAGAGGTGTTTTCCTCTTTATAAGTGTGCTGCAGAATGCAGTACACATAGAAAGAGGAAACAACGAAGAGAAATATTAATATTTCTCCTTGTTGCGCCTCACCTGGTGAGTTGTACCATTTTGACGCATTCCCAGGTCTTCCAGTAATGGTAGATCTGGGAATGTGCCAAAATCTATTGGTGGATGTGTGGGAACACCCACGCTCCACCCATGGAACACCTCCCTGGGGGAAAGTAAAGCAAGGCAGTGATTAGCGCTGCCTTGCGTTACCTAAAGTTTACCAAGCCATGCAGGGACACGCAAGGCCTTGTGTGGCTTGATAAATCTCTCTTAGGTTTTGCGTTGCCCTTGCTCCCCCTTGTTTAGTGCAAGGGTGACGCAAAATCTTGATATACATGCTCAATATGTTTAGGAGCACATTACATTACAGTGCCCTGACTGCCAGAGTGCTGCTTCCAGATATTTCATTATTGAATCTTTACTCAAATGCATCTTTTTCTATAAAACCTAGAATTGTAAGAAAGGTTATTGAGCTTGTAAAATATGCTGCTCGTAAAATATACTACACAAAATATAGCGGCAAATATAAAAAACAAAACATAATTCACAAAGACATATGGAATACATTTCACTGATCCGTGCGAAATATAAAATTGCACGTCCTGTGAAATATGGTTTTCTTCATCGTAATAGCAGCCTCAAGATACTCTGCAAATATTCTCCATTGTCCATTGTTTAATCAAAATTCTAATTATGAAAGGTAAATAAAGCCTGATCATTCTATTAAAAGAAATTATCTTTAACAACTCTCCCGTCTACTGACAAATGCACTTCTTAACAAAAAGCTGTTTTCCAAAATTCTACACAATAATATATTCTTCTTATATCTTTTGTGTGTGTATATTCACAGAAAAGGTTAAAGTGGCATTATAGTTAGGAGTTGAAAATCAAGATAACTAGTGTTTGAAAAACAAAAAAACTATGAAATTCACCAGTTACAGTTTACTGAGCTAACTATAAATTTCACCCCTGCCATGCAATGCTAATGACCTCATATTATTTCATCACTCATGACATGTTAAATAACTCCAATGATGTCACTTTAAACCTTTTTTACATAGAACTTCTCATTTTTTTTAATGTAAGCCAAGCTATTATTAACATAACTAATTATAATGTCACTTTAGCATTTATTTCAATGATTTTCTGGGGTGTTTTGATCATATTTGGCCACGTGCAGGGGGAGGGTGGGGGTTGGATGCAAGCATCCAACTACCCGCTGCGCCTAGCCAAAGGCCTTCAAGGAACACACTGCCATGGAGTAGGGAATTTCTACCATCCAGATGCGAGAGTACAAGGGTTTGAACATCACGTCTGAAGTCACTTTGTGGAAGAAATTGTCTGACTTTCTTTAGAAAGGAGCTGGTACCAGGCCATATTTATATTTGGCAATGTGTTCCTTGAAGGCCTTTAGCCGTGCACAGCAGGAAGTTGGACTGCGACTGTGTAATGTGCATGGCACCACTTATGGGCATCCTAGCACATCTCATCCAGGGTTTGAGGAAATATTATCACATCACCACCATTGGATGCCCATACTAGCCGTCACCATCTTCAAGTCCAGCTGCATCATTTGCAAAGCTATCACGACCAGCACCCCGCTTATCTTGCAAATAAGCTCACCATCTCGAGTGGATATCAGTACACCCAGTAGCTTAGCCAGTGTGCCATGGCCCAAGTGCAAGGAAAGAAATGGGCCCCTTTGTTGTGATTCGAATAGTAAAATACACCAATAATCAATTTGAATGGGCCCCTCAGGCCTCTGTGCCCTAGTGCACTGCACCTGCTGCACAATTTACAGCTATTACACTGAGCAGGCACGCAGTAAGGATACCATCATACTGCAGAACTTACTCTGAAGAAGTGTAAAAAAGACAAAACAAGAGACCAGGCCTTTTCCATGTACATTACACAGTGGCGGCTACATTTTTATAGTTCGGTCAAAGTATCCAAAGAAAGAGCATTTTTTGTTTTGCTATAACTTTGACACCGTTTGACGAATCTGCACAAAACCTTCCAAACTTTGGTGGGTGAACAATTTTTGGGAAAGTCTACTTAAATGTATAGTAAAATATAGGGAAGCATCGTTATTCTTGAATAGTTGTTTAATATGTAGCAGGGTCCGCATTATGTAGAGGGCACACAGTCCAGTTTGCGCTACAGCATCTTAAACTTCATGTGCTAGGTGCAGACAGGGGCAATGTGTCCTGTGACAGATAATGCCCTGCTCTATGGCTGTTTGAAGAAGCCAATCTGTCTATCACAATCCAGTGTACTTTAAAAAGGTGGCAGGCATCCCTCTGCAGATTGCTGCATTGGCTGACTGCACAAGCCTGCAGAAGGATGCCTGAGGTCATTGGGACACCCTTCCACTCCCTTTAAGGAGATGTATGGACTGTATGCCATGTCTTTGGAGCACACACTCTGCACATCCTGGTGGTCTCTTTGCCTCTGCAAACTGCATCGTAATATGGAGCGAGCAGAGGCAAAGTTTTTCCCTCATGTGCATGGATCATGCCCCCATGCTAATGAGGGAACTCCCCCTTAACATACCAGCGGACCTATGTGTATTATAGAAGAGGCCGCACATGTATCTGTGGACCCTTCTGTAGTGCGGGGTCACATTTTAGGTAATATGGCCCATGATGTGTTCATTCATGCTGCAGTGTGAATGTGTATCATTGTAGAAATGTTACATGGCAGAATAACTGATATGCAAAAGTATATAGTAATTCTGTAAAGTGTCAGATATAACTTTCAGCTGAGGCAGAGTGCTGAAGAAAGACAAGTCTGTATACTATGTTATAGAAAGAGAATGAAGAGTACGAGCAAATCTAAGCTGAACAAAGACGGCACTTCCGCTATAGAGGAAGAGCGTCACCCCCGCCCCCCCCCCTGCCCGCTGTCTCAAAACGGCAGGAAAGGAAAAATATAATGATAATAAACATGGTTTATTATCATTTTATGTTTCCTTTCCTGACGAGTCTTTGGGGACGGGGCCATGGGCATTGTGGTGTCCAGGCCTGGCTGGACACGCGCTGCGCTGAGGCTAGGCCTCTGACGTTTAGTCGCAGCAATGAAAGGGGACACACACACGTTATACTATGTGCGAGCCAAGACCCCGAGCGGTCTTGCGCTCCTTTATTTATGCCTTCGGGCGAGCCCATCCTCAGGGTGCGTGCCTGTATGTTACATTGTATAGTGTGGGCCGGGTGGCGCCGTCACTACATCCCTCCAAACATTTAGATGTTAAGACATTATAACATTCAGTGTTCAGTCTTTAGACATGCGGCACACAAAGTCTCTTAATCTTTGGCTGGGAGCAGGATTCGGCCGAAGACCATACCTCTGGCTCGGGGAGTTGTTCTCTACTCCTATCCCTCCAGAGTCATCTTCCGATGACGGTAAGCTTGCGCTCGGGTTTATCTGTTCTACACCAGCCGGTGATTCTCCTTCTGGACGCATTGGCGCCGCTGCCTGACTGCTTCGTGGGGTGCTCGGTGGTATGCTTGCTTCTCCCCATTCTTCTACTCCAGTATCTTCACCTGCCACTGTGAGTCTGGCTTCCACCTTCTTGAACCAGGATACGTTCCTCGTGACCACCCGGGTCCTGTGCTTGGCCGACACCATTGTTCCTTGCACATTGATAACCTCCCACACCTCTGGCTTATACGGGGTGCGATACTTCCATCCCGGGTACCGGTCCTTCACAATGACCCGGTCTCCAACTTGAATGTCCATCGTTTGTGCCCTGCACGCAATGCTTGCCTTGTTTTTGGTGGCTCGTCTTCTGGCTTGTCTCGCGTCTTGATCCAGCTCAGGTGGACTCCAGGATGGGTCAGCAGGAATGCTGTCGCGAGGCACTTTCCGGAACAGCATGTGTGCCGGGGCACACTGTGTTGTACAGTGTGGTGTCAGACGGTAAGCACTTAAGAATTGCTGGAGGCAGTGCTCGACATCATCCCCTTTTTCGACGCCAATCCTTTGAGCCCTGTTCAGAGACCGCATAAAGCATTCAACCTCTCCATTCGCCTGCGGCCACTGTGGCGTGATCGTGTGGTGTCGAATGCCACGGGACGCAAGGTACTCCTGGAACTCTCTCCCTTGGAAGGGTGGACCATTATCTGACTTGATTTGTTCCGGAAGTCCCATCATCGCGAAGACGTGGTCAAGCGTGGCCTTGACCTGGGGAAAAGCCGTCGATGACACCACTTCCACCACAGGGAGTTTTGAGTGAGAGTCAATGAGGACCAGGGTGCTCCGCCCGTCAGGGAACGACCCAAAGTCAATGCTAACTTGAGCCCATGGCGCCAGACATGGCGCTTCGGTGATAACCGGATGGGGTGCCGGGTCACTTCCGGTGATGTTGCATGAGTGGCATGTGCGGATGGCTTCCTCGACCATAGTGTCCATGCCGGGGAACCATACCTTGCTTCTGATACGGGCTTTAGTCTTAGCTATCCCTTGATGCGCCAGACAAACTACTCTCTCTTGAAGGCTCCTGGGGATTACCAGGGTGGTGCCGCGCAGGACAATCCCATGAAGACCTTCACTGAGTTCGCTTCGGGCTCTCCAAAGCTGCTGACGGAACAGTCTTTCATCCTCTGTCAAGGCGCTGACTCCATCGAGAAAGTGCTGCTAGCTCCGGTCCACCAACGTTGCTTTGACCTTGGCCAGACATTCATTGGACTCAGTGGCTCTACCAATGTCCTTGAGCGTGAGCGCATTTGGGCAGGCCTCCTGAGAGATCATTCGAACAAACTCCTCCGTGTTGTCTTCATCGACCAAGTGCCCAGGTGGAGCAGACGTGCCCGGGTGACGTGACAGAAAATCAGACGGGTTGTTGATCCTGGGTTAAAAGATCACATCAAAGCGGTAGGCTTGCAGTTGAACTGCCCATCTCTCAATCCTTGGGGGAGCCAACCTGGACGTGCCTGCAAAGAGGGCAACGAGAGGCTTATGGTCAGTGACCACACGAAATTCATGTCCGTAGAGATAGAGGTGAAAATGTTGACACGCCCATTTGATGGCCAGGGCTTCACGCTCTATCTGGGCATACCGCATCTCTGTTCCTGTTAGCGCTCTGCTCGCGTACGCAGTTGGGACCCACTCCTTCGCCTCCGTTTCCTGCATGAGAACCGCGCCTAGCCCCACGGGGCTAGCATCCACCACCACCTCCGTGCGTCTGTTGGGTCGAAAGTACGCCATGACTTTGTCGTCGATGAGGGCCTCCTTCACAGCATGGAATGCCGTGTCTTCCTTCGCAGTCCACATCCATTGCTGACCTGACTTCGTAAGGTTGCGAAGAGGTTCTGAGAGGGACGCCAGATTGGGAATGAACCGGCCGCAATATGTGGCCATGCCGAGGAAACTACGGACTTCTGTGGGTGACGTAGGTCTCGGGGCAGCGCGTATGGCTGCGGCCTTCTTCGGATCGACCCGTAGGCCATCTCTGCAAAATATGTAACCAAAGAACTCCACAGACTCTTGGTAGAATGAGCACTTCGCTCGGTGGAGGGTGAGTCCACTTTCCGCAAGCCATTGAAGGGTGTCCCGGAGGTGTACGTGGTGTTCTTCTAGTGTCTTCAAGAACACAAGGATATCATCACTCAAGTTGATAACACCTTGCAGCCCCGTGAGTGTCTCCCTTATTGCGTTCTGAAACACTTCCGCTGCGGAGGACACCCCGAAGCTCAGTCACTTGTAACGACGCAGCCCCACATGGGTGGAGAAGGTCGTGATGTTTCTGCTGTCTGGATGGAGCTCCAGCTGGTGGTAGCCAGCGTTGAGGTCGAGTTTTGTAAACAACTTGGCCCCGTTGTGGTCGGCCACGATGTCATCCATGGTGGGCATGAGATGTCGTTCCCGCTTCACGGCTTTGTTCGGAAGGTGCAAGTCGACACAGAGTCAAATGGCTCCGGGCTGCTTTGGCTTGGGGGCAACGACCAGAGGCGACACCCACGGGGTGGGGCCTGACTCCTTCTCAATTACGCCCAACTGCGCCAACTTTCGCAGCTCCTCCTCCACTTGAGGGCGTAGGTGGAACGGCACCCTCCTGTGCCTCAGGGCCGTGGGCTTGACAGTTGGATCAATGTGTAGTTTGAATAGCTTTTCTTTCAGGCACCCCAGCCCTTCGAATAACGTGGGAAAGTCTCTGAGGATGTCTCGGGCATGCAGGTCGTGCACCTGGTTGGCAAAAAAGACCAGCTCTAGGTCCTCCGCTGTGTGGCAACTGAGGAGTGTCCCTCGCTTTCCTTCGGTAACGTGAAACCGTGAGTGAAGGCGAACCCCTTCGCTGGCGACTTCAACCTCCATGACTCCTCGAGGGGAAGTGGCTCTGTCCCACCGTAGTTGTATATGCTTGCCCTGGAGGGTGCGAGCGGGGGTCGCAGCGACAACTGCTCATATTGATCGCTGTCTATCACGTTCACCGACACCCCGTTGTCTATGAGCGCTTTCACGGAGGAGCCTGCCACTGTGATGGTGCAGATGGGTGGAGGTTGACGCCTCGGACCTTCTCGACTCACGAACAACACTATGAAGACGTCATCGTCATCCGCGCCTCGGCCAAAACCCGGTGGGGTGGTGTCCACTTGATCCAACGGGTCTTCCAGCGTCAGTTGCCTCACTGCCGTTGACGGTCCACGCTGTCCTGCCGTGTTCGTTCTTGCTCTACCTCCTCGGCACACCTTCCTGAAGTGGTTGAGTTTTCCTCATTGGGAGCAGGTCTTCCCCCTTGCAAAGCATCTCCCAGCCGGCGGGTGATCCAAACCGCAGTTACCACATGCGCTCTTCTGTGGTGGCCTTCCGGACCCTCTTGGTGTCGTGGTCGTCTTTGAATCACGTCTACTCTCTCCTCTTTTGCCACTGGAGGTCAGGAGGTCCCTGATTGCGTGGTGGGCCAGTTGAGAGCCGCCTACATCTCGTCCGCACGAGCGTTGGACAGCTCGTGTGACCTGGCGAGCACGAGGATCTCATCCAGGGTAATGCCTGGTTGCCTGAGTATCAGGCGGTGCAGCGGCACCGAGCCGCACACTTGAATGACTTGCGCCCTGATTTCCTCCCTCTGGTCATACAGCATGCAGGAGCTCGCCAGCTTCCTCAGACGGGCATAGAACACGTCTATGTTCTCGGCCTCCCCTTGTCTTGCTTGGCAGAGCTTGAATCGTTCGAAATCAGGGTTTATTTGCGGGTCAAAGTGCCTGTTCAGGGCCGCCACCGCCTCATCGTAGTTGTCATCCGCCCCTGTGTTAGGCAGCGTTTCGAACAAATCATACAGTTCTCCCCCTCCATAGCACATGAGGAGAGACCTTTTCACCTTCCCATCTGTCTCTCTCATGCCCACAAAGTAGTGGTCTAAGCGGCCAATCCAGGATTTCCATCACGCTGCCGCAGTTGCCGGGTCTGCGAGTTCACTGAACGGGGCAGGTGGGCTGCTGTGGCATGGCCTGGTGCCGGTGGAGCGTGTTGAGGTGCTCGGAGCGGGACCTGTTGCGGTGGCGAAGGGGCGCCAGCCCCATCCGGGTTGGGGACACTCATGCTGGCGCAGTGGAATGCCTCCGGGCATGAACATCACCGTCAGGGGGAGCCGTGTTTGCAGGGGGAGCTGCTGTGGGCAGGGTGTGGTAGGCACTCCCTCCGTTCGCCTCTGTGCAGTTGCACTCGCCAAGGCTTGATTGCTGTGGTTAGCGAGGGTGGCCTGCGTGCTGAGGGCGCTGGGCAGGTGGAGCCTGGGTGAAAAGCAACTGATGCCCTCTTTAGCTGGTGGGACCTGCCATGGTCAATTGTGGGAAGAGCTATGGACCGTTGTGTGGGCTTTGCCAAATGCTTGTTTTATTTCCGTTTTTTTTTTTTGTGCAGTGGACGTGCGCGTGGGAGCGCCTTGCCGCTACAGGTAGCAATCTGCAGACCGCCTTGTGGAGACGGCCTCACTCTTCACCCGCCGGCCTCAGGCTCGACCACGTGACAGTGGGAGCGCTGAGCACGGCCGGATCGGGCCTTTCAGACGCCGGGGCTGCAGGCTCGACCACGTGGCGGTGGGAGCGCTGCGCCCGGCTGGAACAGAAGCACGCGCAGGACCGGCACGGCCTCACCTCAATGACGCGGCTCCAGGCGCCGCCTCGACAGCTCCGCTCGTGCCCTGCCGGGTCTCCACGGCAGGGCAGGGCACCCGGCAGCTTCGCAGTGCGGGGTGGGAACCCGCTGATGCAGCACACGCCGGTGCTCGACCGACCAGAGCACAGCTACGCAGTGCGGGGTGGGCACCCGCTGAAGCAGCACACGCCGGGGCTCGACTGACCGGAACTCTCCCACCGCACTGAAGGCTGCGACGACGGCCACCTGCCGCGATCCGCAGCACCGGGGAGGCTGTGAGAGCAGGTAAGGTGCGGCAGAGGCGTGGGTGGGACCCGCCTTGTCGCCAATGTGGTGTCCAGGCCTGGCTGGACACGCGCTGCTCTGAGGCTAGGCCTCTGACATTTAGTCGCAGCAATGAAAGGGGACACACACACGTTATATTATGTGCGAGCCAAGACCCCGAGCGGTCTTGCGCTCCTTTATTTATGCCTTCGGGCGAGCCCGCCCTCAGGGTGCGTGCCTGTATGTTACATTGTATAGTGCGGGCCGGGTGGCGCCGTCACTACAGGCATGACAGGCTGCAGGAGGAATGGTAGTGAACTGTGATCAGTGCACATGATAGTTTGGCCAGCCGCCTCAGGCCAGCCAAACCATCATGCCCATTGAAGCTGTCTCCAACCCAAAGTGCGTTGCCGGGTTGGACACAGCAGGCACAGGCTCCCAGTCTCACTGCGAGTGCAAATTCAGAGTGCTCAGACCAATCCTGACGCTGCTTCCGGTAGCATGAGAGCAGCGTCAGGATTGGCCACATTGTAATCTGGGTCTGGGAGCCTGTGCCTGCTGAGGAGAGGAGCAGAAGAGCGCGATGCGCCCGGCAGCAGGTAAGTTTAAAAAAAAAAATCATTTTGTTGTCCGTCATCCCCCGATTCCCACCTCCCCGCCACTCTTCCACAACACCAGTCATTACTGAAGCTGAAGTGCACCTGTTCAGTATTGCTCTAAAGCTTTTTCACTTGATATCAAAGATTAGATGAAAGTCTCTCTTAAGAGTTCAGTTTTCAAGAGATTTCTGAGCAGGAGTTGGCTAGGCTCCGTTTTTAATCTGGAGTCCAAAATACATGAGATGGGACGTTCAGGGACCTGACTCCATGTTTTTCAAATTTGGTGCTGAATTAGGTACAGATTTGTCAATCGAAGGTTCCTAGGTAGAATGTTTTACATTATGAAGGTGAATATTTTCTTTTTAGCATTAGGCGTTCTGGATGCTGCAAACGGCTTTGAGTTTAATTCTTTATTCCACTGCCCTTACTGGCTTCTTTCACCTTGACCTCTGATTAGAGTTCATCAAAAGCAATTTCAATACGAACGACAAAGCGTTTGCTCCAAATCGATGACAGCCTTTGTCCCATCTGATGGGTGCATCTATCTTCACTTGGACAAAGTACAGCACAATCTATTTCGGGAAGACTGCCGCCCTGCCCTTGAGTTGGGTGAGAATGGAAAAATCCTCGGGTTTCTGGAGAACATAGTGGATTTTAAGGAGAATCCACCGGAGGAATTTCCTTCACCAAGGAGGTATTATGATGGAGGAAATTCCACTAGCACATCTCCACCAGTGATAGCGCTTCACACAGTAATGATTTTTCATTATCCATTTATTCATGCAATTGTCTATAGTGTGGAGATTATCCAAAGATGCTGGAGTGTTTTACATGAATTTGGTCATTACACAAAGTAAAAAACTACTTAATCCGAAGTTGTTGTTACATTAGAGTACAAGAGGATATCATTTACATAAGGCACAGAATTACATTATGCGAAGATGTAGGTACATTTATAAATCCATGCACATTGGAGTACAGTATGTGTTGCAGCAGTGATAACATGTATGTAGCATATTGTAGACTAGTGCCACGTCCAGGATGGAGGCTAATGAAATGAAAGTAGTGCAGCAAATCTGAAGGAACTGATCAGTGGTGAGACTGAACTAGAGAGGGACTTTCAGCTCCGATTTAAAGATAACCTTCGAAGTGGTGGTCCGTAGGTTCGGAGTTAAGGAGTTCCATTTTCTGGTCATGCTTCCTGAGAAGGATTAAACCATGAGTTGTTCTTTTCTAAAGGTCGGGGGCTCTAGCAGCGGTGCTTCGGCATTTTGCTATTGTCTAGTGCCCCCAGATAGCTTACATTTGTCAGTCAGGTAGTGTCACGTGTATAGGGACTTGTGAGTGAAACACACCATCTTGTACACAGCCCTGGCTTCAATTAGGACTGGTCCACTTTGCCACTCCCCCCACTTTTGATCTTAACTCTGCAAAATATTTCTCTGTGAAATGTTCTTGTAACAAATCCATGTATACAATAAATAAACTTACAATTTACAAGTTGAGTTAATATTTTTTGTGTCATTGATTAGTCATGGATTGCAATAGCTGCATGAAATATACATGAGAGCCAGCATCATTTAGTGACAGGACTGCTGCATGCAAAGCTGACACTCTGAGACCTATGATCTTGCGAGCAAGGACAGACTAATAAAGGTTGTCGCAGAGCGTGGTACGTGTCTGCATGTGTCAGATAAGAGAGACAATAGGAATTCTGTTGCAGGGTGAAGGGTGCATTCCTTAACAAGTGGAAAAATCAATTTGGAATAAATTATATCGTGTAGGGAACAGGAGGCATTAGATGTGTCAGCTCATCAATGACATTGCCATCAGAGAAGCAGTCATTGATGACTTTGGAATCCTTCTTTGTCAGCCTTCACTGAAGTGTACTGGTAGCCAGCTGATTTTGCTCGCCTTAAATTTACATTAAAGCCTTTGTCACGTCCACATCACAACACTTATAAAAATCTACCCAAGAAGAGTTTGTAGCTGCCTTTGGTATTTTCCCCAAATGAGGATTTCTAAAAGGTTACAATAAAGCCTTGTGCATTTAATTTGCAAATACATTGTACAATCACAGTTCTCTGTGAAAAGTGCTCCAAACATGCCTTTTCTCCTCTCTCTGCATTTATTTCTTCCTTGCACTGTCATGTCCCTGAACATCTTGGGGCATATTTATGAGAGGCTTACTCCACCGCTGTGTCACTTTTAGTGACGCAGCAGCAGTGCAAACCTTTCAACCATATCTATGTGGCCACGCAAAGACACTTTGCGTAGGTTTGACTGGCCTCATAAATATGGAGTAGGGCAAAGCAGCGCAAATCGCTGCTTTGCCTTACTCTGTGTTAAGGAGGCGTGCCATGGACGTTACAGTTGGTGTTCCCAAGCAACACTCATGGATTTTGATGCATTCTGCAGC
This sequence comes from Calotriton arnoldi, assembly GCA_963921515.1. Taxonomy (NCBI): domain Eukaryota; kingdom Metazoa; phylum Chordata; class Amphibia; order Caudata; family Salamandridae; genus Calotriton; species Calotriton arnoldi. Next base: position 822,207 of record CAWUFW010007253.1, read on the forward strand.
ACACATATAAAGAGGAAAATGCATCAGCGGATTGTTTTTGTGCTGGAATGTGCCCCTTCCTGCACAAAGACGATCGTGCCTGCAACGCAGACACCCTTGCACCATTGTGCAAGAGTCCTTGCGTTGGCGCCAAGCAACTAAAACAGCGCCAGCACAGTGGGAAAGGACAGGAATGCACCATATTGCATGTATATGGCACATTCCTGCCCTTTCCCTTTGACACAGGACAGTGCAGCAAGGTGACTTGCTGCACTGTCCTGGGCCAAAAGTCCATAAATCTGGGCCATTGTCTTCATTCACTTGAGCAGCCAAAATGGAGTTCTTCCCAGATGCTTCAATGACTGATGCTTCAGTGACTCCTGATTACAAAGCCTTAGTTTATTTAACTGGCTGTCTTTTCTAAGGCATCAGTTAGAACACTGGCATTTCAGGGTTATCTATGCTTAGCGAATTGAGGATGTGTGTGTTTGTGTACACACTGCTACAGCACAGCCCATTTTAAGTATGAATTAAATTGTCAGTGGCAGCTGGGCAAGTGCAAGCATGAGTACGTTGTTGTGGCATGCCTGTGGCATGCGTGTGTAGTAAATTCTGTTATGTGTGTTGTGGATTGAGAATCTGTATGATGTGATTGGAGTCCCTTAAAGAGCATCTTGTATGGATCACAAAGTGGTGGTTTTCTTCACATGGGGAACCATCCAGTTTCCCTGTCTGTGGTAATGGTGTCTTTCTTCTATGTCACTTGTAGAACTTATAGATGGCATGAGACTGTGGCATTGTGTCGTCATGTAGAACACTATTATGTAATGTGGAACTCACTGATGCAGATGCTTAAGTTTGAACCTCAGAGAAGCGGTTGGAGTCTCCTGGGTTGGACGCTTAAGCTTTTGCACCAGTGGGTCGTTATATGGCACCTGAATAAATAAGTATATTTTACTTTACCTGACTCCTTCGCTTCTTTACAATGGCGACGAGTTTGTACTAGTGCCGACCCACTGTGCCTCTTTAAATATTTTTTTGCGTCGTGGAAGACTATTTCTACCTACATCGCTTCAGAAATCGAAACTTAAGGACTTTATTTAATCCTCGCCACGGAATCAACTGCCTTATTCAGCATCCTGACCCTTTGTGATTTCTCTTAAGGTACTGTGAATTTATATTTACTGCATATGAAACCTTACCGGCAGTTGCGACCTTCCTGCTCGTGAACGCTTGCACGCGCTTGGTGTTTTCAACGCGATGAATTTCCAGCGCTCGTGTGGCTGTCCTCCTTCCTTCTTGTGACGTTTCCATTGATTGACGTCGGCGGTTGCTAGGAGACTTCACGCGGCTGCGAGTATTACGCAGATTGAGATCTCACGCTGCTGCGAGCTTCACGTTCCTCTGCACGTCTTTCACGTTACGTGACGGCCATATTGGATTTCCATTGCACTGCTTCAATTTCACTCGGAACTGTTCTACTTGTCAGTGCACTGTCAGTGTGCATTTCTACTGCCAGTTTAAACGTTCTACTGACATCGGAGCTGTTCCTGTGATTCCAGTTATATTACGTACTCCAGTGATGTGCACACTATCCACAGAGTTTTTTACAGCGTTTTGGTGCATATTTCAGTGATGTGCACACTGTTGTTTACTGCATATTAATTACTGTGGTGCTTTCGTTCTCTCAGTGATGCACACATTTATCTAATCTAATCTCATCATTTAAACTCCAGTTGGTGTCTACTCTCATTAGCTCTGATTCACCTCAAGGCAAGGCTGTAAGTAAAGAAGTATATTTTGGTGCATTTCTTGCGGATTCAGTGATTCGCACACTTTCTTAAGAGTTACATCTTTCTGTGCAGGTCTCAAGAATTATATTTTTGGGCGCATGTCTTGCGGATTCAGTGATTCGCACACTTGTACAAGACTGGCACTTTAACTTTATTTATTGCAGGAGCAACACAGTGATTTCACAGTATTCATTCTACAGTGATGTGTACACTTGTTATGATTAACTGCAACAGTGATATGCACACTTTATAAACACTCTTTTCCATGTTTCCAGTGATGTTTTGCTTCTACGTTCTTTATTTTTAGACATACATCCCTGATTTTCGTTTAGTATCTGTTTATACTTTCAGTGTTTGGGTTCATTTACCGTTTTTTTTTCCTCTCTTTATTTTTTTCCCTACCTTCTCACTATGGCAGCTTCTCAAATTTGTAATCAGCCTACCATATTTTTGCAAATTTCCAGGCAAACCGAAATTGCGGTGGAAGAAATGGTTTGAAACCTTTGAGAACTATATAGTTGCCATTGATGGTACAAAATTTTCACCGGAGAGAATGAAAGCCATCTTGTTAGTTTTCTTGGCACAGCAGCGATAGAGATTTTCAAAAACCTTGTACCTATAGCGCCACCTGGTAGTGGAGATGGGTGGAATGTTTTCAGTGAAGCTGTAGCTAGGTTAGAAAAACAATTTGAGGATGAACCCAATGTGCTGATTGAAAGACATGCTTTTCACAAAAGAAAGCAATTTACTGATGAATCTATTGAGGAATACGTTGCGGCCTTGAGTGTTTTGGCTGCAAACTGTGAGTTTGGTGCAAATGTTGATCTCTCCATTAGAGATCAATTTGTGTTCAATTGTGAGTCAAAAAGTACAAGAAAGACTTCTTGCTTGTCGGAATCCTACGTTGGCTGAAGTTTTGGATTTAGCCAAAGGAATTGAAAGGTCTATTCAATCTTCTAAAATCATCACAGCAGAAGAAACGAGATTTTCTTCTTCTTCTTCTTCTTCTTCTTCTTCTTCTTCTTCTTCTTCTCCTGTGTGTGCCATTCAGTCATTTAGTAAGGGTAATGTCAGAACAACCAGGGATGTCAAACCTAGTTGTTATAGATGTGGTTCTAAGTTACATTTGGCAAATTTTCCAGATTGTCCTGCTTTAAAAAGAAAATGCCTTAAATGTGGTAAAGTTGGCCACTTTTCGTCACTGTGCAAAGCACCAAGAAAAATTTCAAATACCAATGTAAATAATATTTCTAATGTTGAGCATGATATGCAAAATCTACTGCTTACTGTGTATGATGATTTATTTGACAATTCAGTGAATAATCTAGCTGTTCCTTTTAAAGCACCTTTAGGTACTGTTCTAATTGGCAGTGTGGCTTTTGAAGCCATGGCAGATTCAGGCTCACCTATCACCATCCTGTCAGATATCTTCTTCAAAGAGAATTGGGTGGGGGTCGAGCTCATGGAAACCGACGTTAACCCTAAAGCATTCGGTAATTTTGACATTAGCATGCTAGGTTTCTTTGAAGATACCTTAGAATTTGAAGGGCGCAAGGTGTTTACTAAAATTTATGTGGCTATTGATGGGAAAAACATAGTTGGATGGTATGATTTAGGCAAGTTGGGTGTAATTTTATGTCCAGGCTCTGATCGTCCCATCCAATTAAGAGAGTTAACCATCAATAGTGTTTCTGGTGATAAAACTTCTCTAAGTGTTATTCTAAGTAAGCACAAAAATGTTTTTTTGGATGAAGTAGGTCATGTCAAAGGCTACACTCACAAAATCAAACTCAGAAAGGGAACTGTGCCCATACAACATAAAGTACGCATGGTTCCTCTAGGCATTCGGGAAAAACTAAAATCTCATTTAGATTCTTTGTGTTCAGAGGGCATCATCGAATCCACCGATAGTTCAGAATGGGTTTCGGCTATAGTTATTGCCCTTAAGAAAATCAAGATTTGAGATTGTGTGTGGACCTTAGGTCTTTGAATAAAAATATTGTGATAGATACTCATCCATTGCCCAGAATTCAAGAAATGCTAGCTGCTGTGAATGGTGCTAGATATTTTTCTATAATTGATCTAAAATCAGCTTATCACCAAGTAGTACTTGATGAGTCCTCGAAAGATCTCACTGCATTTATCACTCCATTTGGCCTTTACAGATTTTTGAGAATGCCGTTCGGGCTGGCCTCAGCGGCCAGCGTGTTCCAGAAACTCATTGAGAGTTTGTTTCAGGGTCTGAATGGTGTGCAGTCATTTCAGGATGACATTTTGATTTTTGCAAAGACTTGTGATCAACACAATGTCATTCTTGATAAAGTTTTAAAGATTTTAGAAAACAAAGGGATGACTGTGAGTAAGGACAAGTGTAAGTTTCTTGTTGATGAGATTAATTATTTGGGTCATAGGATCACCCCTGAGGGCATTTTTCCTAAAGAGGATCTTATCAATACATTGGAGAAAGCCAGCAAACCTCAAGACAAGGATTCCTTGCGTTCCTTCTTAGGGTTAGGCGAGTACTACGCCAGATTTGTTAGAGGGTATGCTCTTGTTGTTGAGCCGCTCAGACAACTTCTAAAAAAGGGGCTAAATTTTCTTGGACAGATATTCATGACGGAAGCTTTTGATAATGTAAAAAAACTTATCGCTAAAGCTCCCTGGCCTCCAATACTTTTGATCACTCAGGGCAAATCCTACATTACTGTTGATGCTAGTGCCATTGGTCTAGGGGCCGTTTTCACACAGATGGTGGATGGCAAAGAAAGAGTTATTTCATTTATTTCCAGGGGAATTCGTGGTGCAGAGAAACATTATAGTACCATAGAAAAAGAGGCGTTGGCATGTGTTTGGGCAGTAGAAAACTAAAAAATTCTTGTGGGGACGACCTTTTGCATTCTTGTTACTGACCACAAGCCCCTTGTTTTTATGATGGATGGTATTAGGAGTGGTAAAGCTTCGTCCAGGCTAGTAAGGCTTATTGCCAGATTACAGGAGTTTAATTTTTGAGATTCAACACATTCACAGGCGGTAAAATTTTACGGCAGATTGTCTGTCTGAGGCTCCCACCAATAGATGAATCTGGAGGTGAGATCATTGACCAGCATGAGTGTGTTGTGGCTATGGTAGACGCCATCGACTCGTGTAGTTCTGCTGTATCTGAAAAGAATGGAATTACTTTGTAGCTGTTGATTCTGTTTTGTCTAAAGTCAAGCATTTTGTTACCAATGGTTGGCCCTCTTGCAAGAATTTAGAGATACCTCTTCGTAGCTTTGCACAGGTTGCTGATGAACTTAGCATTGAAAATGACATCTTATTGAGACAGGATTTGTTTGTGCCACTGGCTGGTGTTAGGAATAAACTCATCCAGTTAGCCCATTCTGGACATTCTGGAGTGTCCGGAACAACAAAAACTGCTCAAAACTCACTATTGGTGGCCAGGTATGGACGCTTCTGTTGAGCGGTTTGTGGACAACTGTTCTATATGCATTAAATCAGACAAACATTGGAAAGTTTCCACTGAACCTTTATCTATTCAAGATGCCCCTACGGGTCCTTGGGAGAAAGTGTCTATTGATTTTTCTGGTCCGTATGAATGTTTAGGCAGGGAGAAGAGATTTTTAATTGTACTCATTGACAACTTTTCGAAGTGGTTGTACTACACCTTTGTGGAACATCCTGTCACTGATGAAGTGATATCATTTTTGGAAAACATTTTTAGAATTGAAGGTGCACCCATTTCTCTTATGTCAGACAACGGGGTGCAGTTCATTTCTAGTAAAATGCAGAATTTTGTGGAAATTTGGTGTGAGTTCTGAGAGGGCACCTTTGTACAGTCCCCGTTCTAATGGCCAAGTTGAAAGGGCTAACAGATTCATAAAGAAGGGATTCAAGCTGCATTGGAAAGCAACTTGGATGTTTTGGAGTTTCTAAAGAAAAAGTATGGAGCTACCATATAACTCCCAATACGTGCACGGGAGTATCTCCATATTTTCTTATGAGAGGCAGAAAGGTCAAGTCTTTGTTAGTGCCCTTCTTCAAAAGGGTGCTGAGAGAGACACTTTTGAGTCTTCTATTATCAAAGCTAGAAGGAATATAACTGAGTCACGCATTTGTGGTAAGTCTTACCATGACTTGTCTCACAAGACCAAAAGTAAAAGTGTAGAAGTTGGTGACTGGGTAAGGATTATCAATCCGGCATTAACACGTAAAGGTTCATCTAAATTCACTGCTCCCTTCAAAGTTGAAAGGGTCACTGATTCGTCAGTTTTGTTGAAGAATAAGGGTTGGTGGAACAAAAGTGCTATTGTTGTTCTCAAACCGGGGCAAGAGTGTTTTTGAAAAGACGGGGGATGGTGGTGATGTCTGGTTTGATGAACACTGTTCTGGGGGTTCTTCTTCCCAAGTTCATTCTGGGAGTGAGGATACCTTTGTTCCTGATGCATCTACAGTTGAAGAATCTGCTCACACTTCTGTTCATGATAATTCTGTATTACAGAAGAGGAGTACCAAGGTACCTAAGAAGTTCGATGATTATATTCTGGAGTAATTTTGTTTATTTTGTTGTGAAAGGATACATGTGGTAATGGTGTCTTTCTTCTATGTCACTTGTAGAACTTATAGATGGCATGAGACTGTGGCATTGTGTCGTCATGTAGAACACTATTATGTAATGTGGAACTCACTGATGCAGATGCTTAAGTTTGAACCTCAGAGAAGCGGTTGGAGTCTCCTGGGTTGGACGCTTAAGCTTTTGCACCAGTGGGTCGTTATATGGCACCTGAATAAATAAGTATATTTTACTTTACCTGACTCCTTCGCTTCTTTACACTGTCCCTGGAGAAATCATCAGGACTTTGTGGGACTGTATCTAGGAGACTTGTTGCAGAGCCTTGCCTGAAAACAAAAGACTGACCCAGACCAGTTTAACTGACTGAGCAGCTGTTTTCCAAAAGGAAGTGGCTATTTACCCAGAGGCCATCAAAATAACACAGAATCTCTGCTATTTTGCTAGTGATATATATGAAACCACTGTTTATCCACCAAAGGCTAAATAGTGAATATGATGTACTTTTTGACTATTTTAAATAGTGTAAATTAGGACTTTATTTAGCCAGACATGAAAGATAAATGGGGACTCCAGGCAAAGGTAGGGTGATGGCCATCTTATAATAGGGATGAAGCATGTGCAAAGCTTTTGGATGCAAGTGCATATACAAATGTACAATAGTATGTAGAAAGGTAACGGCATGAATCAAGCTAAGTTGTTTACAGATGAATAAACATTAAAATCAAGTTTGACTGAAAACATGTATGTATAATATTAAAATGAAATTCTGTTTTTGAGCTTATGGGGCCAGACGTACAAACATTGGGAATAGTGATTTCCAATTTGCAATTTTCTCAGAATCCCAATAATCGCCATTCCTAATGTAATAAACTTTTACTTTCTAATTACTGATTCCTATTGGTGCTTATTGACCTACCTCATGAATATTAAAGATGTAGGTCACAGTTGGACCCATTAGGAATGATAGACATCACAGAGATGCTGGCCTGTTGGAGTCAGCAGACCACCATGTCTGTGATTGCTTTAAATAAAGCAATCTTTTTTTTTTTTAAACACAGCCCGTTTTCTTTAAAAGAAAATGAAATCGTTTTTCTATTAAAAAAAATGAAATGTTTAGCTGTAATTTTCTAAGACTAGGCAGTGATCTTAAAATATATATTTTAATATTCTTAAAGGTGAATGGGGTCCCATGGGGACCACTTCCCATTAGCAAATGGCTTACCACCTCCTTTAAGGAGGTGGTAAAATATTAGGGGCTTATTTACAAGCCCCTTGCGTAGCCCTTATGTCACTTCTTCCCATGTTAAAAGTGACACACCGGCGGTGCAAGGGACTTGTAAATAAGCCCCATAATGTTTTGAGACTGGAATTTGCTAAGCATTAATACATACCTTTGTGTTTCGGTAATTGGACGGGATGTCCTAAACACGTCCCTTCCAAATACCGAATAGGCATTTGGTCACACACCCAAACTCTGATTTGTTAACATGTTACCAAATCACAATTTGGGTTTGATGCATCAGAAAAAGCCTCTTTGTAATGGCAAACATCAGGATTCTATTAATTGAGCCATTGGTGACAGGAAAAAGGCTTCGTACATCTGTCCCATTGCTCTCACATATTTTGCCCTGCAGTCTAGGTGTTATTTGGCTGCTCGCAAAGAATAATGGGTATGGTTATCTGGTTACAGACCTGAAACACATCAGCGGTCCAAAAGCAACAAAAAACAGAAAATGCAGAGAGATAGGTTGTATCTTGGCCACAGAGGGAGGGACACATACAGTAAGCATTTGCTTGAGGACACTGTGCTTTGGGACTCTTGCAGGAGGTAAGCTGAGTGAGACATAGTAATGTGGCTTTTGTGGAACAAGGAAGTCAAAGCAGGAGAAAGGTAAGCAATGCATTAAGGTAATTTTACGGGAGGAGTGTTTATTCACTCAGATGCCTGCTGATAAGACACACTTCTTCATACTATTCACCCAGCAGAGTGGGTAATTGGTCCCATGTTATGTGTGGTCCCTTCAGCCACACTGGCATTTTAGACACCTGCCCAATGCATCTTGGAAATAATAGCTTTGTTTTTAACATGCTAAGCAGTGTTTAAGTGGGCAAAGTCCTGTCTCCACTGAGCCTTCACTTCTGTTCTTGACAGTGATGAAATCTGGAAGTCACACATTTTTTTAAATCTGAGTGACAGGCTTGGAGGTTGCACTTCACTAAAGTCATAGGGGTCCTGGGAAAGAAAGGAGTAGGACCAGAAGGAGGAGAATGATAACCAGTATGCAGATAAGAGCCAGGAGTTTGGCCACCATGAGGGCTAGGGTGACCAGAGCCATGAGGACCAGGACAAAAAGTCCCAGACCATATAGACCTAATTATTTAATACCAGGGTTAGCAATGCCAGAGGGGACCATGAACAAATAGATGAGAAAGAACAAGGCAAGGGAAAACAGGATTAGGGGGACAGGTTCAGGAGGGTCAGAAGGTTCAGGAGGGCCAGAAGGAAGTGAAAAGGGGGTTCAGGACCCAGTAGACAAGGGCCAGAAGAAACAGAAGGACCAGGGGTAGAAGGAACAGAAGGACCTGAACCATAATAACAAGGAAGTCTAGAAGAGCTCGTAGACACCAACCAGGGCCAGAGGGATGGAAATGTTGAAAGCCAGGAGTAGCAGACCCAGGTGGAAAATCTAAAGAAACCCAGATCCAGTAGACAAATGGAAAGAAAAACCAGAGAATGGAGGACCAAGATCACAGAGATCACATCAAGGAGGACCAAGGGGCCAGAAGCAAATGGTCCAGGACCAGAGTAAACCATGACCGGAAAGGACAGGGTCAAGCAGAGGCAGGAGACCCTAAGTCAGCAGGACAGAGAAGGACTATAAAATAGCAGGAAGCCCAGGGCCAGTAAGACTACAATTAGAAGTTCCATGAGGGTCAAACTCAGGGTTCCTTAAACCAGGGTGACAAGGACTACACGAACCAGGGCTATGCACAATATGGGAAAAAGCGGGATCAGTGCCACAGGGATGAGGAAGACCAGACACATGAGGACAATTACTAGGAGTACCATGAAAGAGGAGACTAGGTTCAGATGGACAAGAACAAGGTGGAACAGGCAAATAAAAAGACCAAGATGACTAATAGGACTAGGATGGGCAGTGAAACCAAGTCCAATGGTTGCAGCAGCAGAAGACACTATACAGGAGGACCAATTAGAAAAGAACCAAGGCCAGGACTACATGGATCAGGAGGACCTGGTGTAGAAGGATTAGTAACAGGCAAACCAGAGGACTTGATAAACCAGAGGAGCAGGACCAGGAGAACTGATGGATGAGAATTAGGGTGGGGAGAATGAAAAGGTCCAGAAATGGGAGCCTGTACAGGAAACAGGAGACCCAGGATTCAGAGGACTAGGAGCAAGTGTACAATGGAACGGTGGCTAGACAGACCTGGACTAGTAAGTACAGGGCTAGGAAATTCTAAGGATCAGAAACAGCTCTAAGAGGACCATGAATATCTGGACCAAGGGGACAAGGGCTCCGATTACCAGGTGGTGTAGTGCAATTATTTTGGGTATCAAGATCAGTGCGAGGTGTTCAGAAACACATGCCTAGAGATACTGCCTAGAGTTAGAGTACTAGCTGTGCCAACAATGGGAAGTACTAAGAACTTTCAACTAAAGTGAGTGTAATCATTCACTGCATTTTCCACAACGCACCTTAGTCAAGTGTGTGCTGGTATACCAGGCAGTGTGCTCGGTTCCCCCTTTTTGAGGATCAGGTAATAGAGGGAAAACCAGAAACTATAAGATCAAGGGTCCTGGAAAACTTGGCCAGGAGGACATGGACAAAAATTACCCGACATAGGAGTACCTGAACAAGACGGCCAAGACCAGCAGCTGCAGTACCAGCATGACTAAGAAATCATAGAACAGATCCAGGAGGACCGGATTAAGAGGACCAGGGTATGAGATGCCAGATGCACCAAGGGGAGCAGTAGGACCATGGAGTTTCAGGGTGAGAAGAACCAGGACAAGGTGACCGGATAAAGAGGACCAGAAAGGAACAGGGCCAAATGAGCCGAGACTGGGGGAACCAAGAAGGACTTTGGGGCATATTATCAAGGGCCTTGTCTCCGCTTCTTTGGCTTTAAAAGCCAGAAAAGCGGAGATAATGTTTTCGCCCTATTAACAAGGCAGTGCTAACATGCATTAGCGCATGTTAGCAGCCTTGTTACGACGCCTCGCTTTGTATCTCTAATGAGATGCAAAGTGGGCGTCACTGGGCAGTACAACCTTGCAAATATCGCTGATGTGCACATCGCGATATTTAAAAGGCTGCCCCAGCATTTAAGCAGACGTTAGTTTTTGAAGAAAACAGCTGTTTTCGCCAAAATCTAACGTCTGCTAAAATTCAGACTTACCTATCCCTAACATTGGGGTGGATTATGCTGATACGACCACAGGGTCGTATCAGCAGAAGTATTCGCCGTTTTGCAGGGAACATCGCTGGAAAACCAGCGAAGTTCCTGCAAAACGAGCGATTTCCCGCTATCGCTGGAATTTTCATCGCCCTGGAGAAACGCGTTGTTAATAACGCGCTACCAGGGCGATAAATTGCAGCGATAGCCGGCGATATGGGAAATAGCACTAAGCGCGCTTTGCGATAGTTATCGCAAGTTGTTGTTGATATGCCCCCAAGATGGTTTATGATAGCCAGCATAATAGGTCTAGAAGGACCAGGAAGACCAGGACAAAGAAGACCAAGACTAGGATGGCTGATGGAACAGGTCCAGGAAAACTAGAGCCAGGAAAATCTAGACTATAAGGACAAGGACAAAGAGGTTGAAGGATAAGGAGCAATGGGTACAAAATCTCGAGAGGGACAAGGACAATGAAAAACAATAATAGGTAGGCCATGGGCAGGAAGACCAGGTAGATGAGACCAGGGACATAGGAAACAAGATCCAGAGGAAAAGTTCAAGAGAGGATCAGGAAATAAAGGTCCTGGGTGATCATGAAGATGAAGGCAAAGAAGATCAAGATCTTAAGTACCAGGACCAGGAGGATTAGGGTGAGTAGTAAAAGAAGGAAATGGACCAGAGACATCATAACCAGGATGAACGCAGCTAGGAGGACCAAGCTGCAGAGCTAGCCACAGGATGGTCAAGAAGAGGAGGAACAGGATGGCCAGAGCAAGAAGGACAAGGACAAGGAGGACCATGGTCAGTTGGTGTAGAACCACGAGAACAAGGAGCAGGAAGACCGAACAAATCAGGACCAGATCCAGGAAAATGAAGAAAATTTGAAGCATGAGAATTATGGCCAGTGGGACAAGGGGATGAGAATAAGCAATGAAGATGAGGGGCAGTGCCAAGGCGACCAGGAGGACCAGAGCCAGGAGGACCAGTACACAAAGGAGTAGAAGGATTAGGACCATGAGAATCGGTAATAGACCTATGATCATAGGACCAGGCCCAAAGTACCGAATGGAGCAGGAAGATCAGGACCTAGGGGTAGCAGGATCAGGGTGAGGAAGTTTGGGAAGACCAGAACAGCCAGGAAGACCAAGGGGAGGAAACCAGAACAAATGACTAGGCTGAGGAGAGCCTAAACAAAGAGAACCAGGAGCAAAAGAGCTCAGACCAGTGGGTGCAGTGCCAGAAGGAGCATGTGGGCAAGGCACAGGGACAGGAAGATCAGGACAATCCAAACTAGGAAGACAAGGTATAAGAAGGCAGGGCCTAAAAGGACCAGTACACAAGAGGCCAGGTGGATAGAGGAGACCAATAGGACCAGGAATAGGAAGACCAGTGCTAGGCAAACAAACTGAGAGTGAGGAAGACTAGCAGAACAGGACCTGGAGATTCAGAACAAGATGGACAGCCACGAGAGCCAGCAGGACAAGAGCTGAGAGCTGAGAGTACCAGGCAAGGAGGACTAGTGGTACCACAACCAACGGAAAAAGGAAGATCAAGTCATAGAGGTCCAGGAGTATCAGAACTTGCCATACCAGGACAAGGCGTACCAGGATGAGGAAGAAAAGGCACCAGATAACTGGAAATGTGCCCTTTCTACAGGATAACCCCAGATTGCTGAACCCGATTGTGTGCTGGTTATAGAATTCTGCACTTTACCCCGGCTACCCAAAGGTAGATAGTGTGTGCTCCTCTTTCAATATGATGACATTGGCATGCCCCTGATTGGCATATTTAACTTACCAATAAGTCCCTATTATATAGTACACACAGGGTGCCCAGGGCCAGTAATTTAAATGTCAGCAGTGGGCTGCAGCACTGATTGTTCCGCCCACTGCAGTGACAATGCAAAAATGACTGCAAACCTGCCACCAGCAGCCTGGCTGTGAAGGTTTAAACTGCCATTCTAAATTAGAAAAGTTACCTTTTGACTGCCTAAGGCTTCTAAGGCCTTTCAGTCCCTTCTAACTGTAAATTGGCTGCTGATGGCTCCCTTATGGCGACATCTGAATTGCTGCCAATGGAAAACAATAGCTGACCTGAATGGGTGAAGATGACCCCTCTGAACCTGAATATGCAAGGGAGGCTAGGAGGATCCTCTTCGACATTAAAATGTTGATTCCTGCTTAAATGTCACATCCTGCTTGACTGGTCTGCTGAGGTTTTTCATATGACACTTGGGGGATATTTCAAGGAGGCCTCACCTGTCAAAGGCATATGTTAGTTGACACTTGCGCAGGGCCCTTATTTTCACTTGCCATCCATTCAGGCACCAATCTCAGTAAGACTTTGTTACTTTACAATGTCACAATCTGTTTCATAGGTCTGTTGGGTTTACATGTAACATTTTGGGCACACTTCTAAGGAGGGAAACAGAATGCCAAAACACTTTGTGTGTCCACTGTCTGGTTGCTGAAAGCTCAGCTTTGATTTTAGCAGACTTCTGTCTATGAGTCCGTTGGGTACTCAGGGACAGTCTAAAACTAGATTTTAGTGTTAGATGTGGGAGGAAACTGGGATTACCATAGTACACTCCCCATACACATCTCCCACCTCCCACCTCCCAGCCCCCGAACCCAAAACGAATTTGCTTGAACACTTCAGCCATCTTGAATATGTCCAAAACGGGTAGGGTTAGTCCTGGGAACCTTCACCTAGTTGGTTAGGAACTAGTGTCCCCAGACGTCATTCCCACACACTAACTCATACCAGGCACACATGTGGCACCTCCAGATTCCCATTGCAGCATACTGGTGGACCTGTGGAAGATCAGAAGAGGATTGAACCTACTGTCTGAGACCTGAGAAGAGTCTAGAAGGCAAAACCTGCTCTCCCTGGACAAAGATGTGAACTTCAAGAGTCATAAGACTGTTAAAGCTACAAGGATACAAAAAGCTACAAGAGACCTTTTCCTGCAACTGCCTAGCTGACAGTGGCAACTAAATCTAGAATGGACTCTCCTATTGGCCTCTACCTGTCACCCTGTGAGTCTATAACTGCCCTCCCTGAGGTTTTGAGGGGCTTTAGAAGTGTACTGTTGTGGTTTTGCACTTAAAAGACTAAAGTAAGAAGGTAAAATCCTTTACCAGGGTGAACCTGCTTAGTGTAGCCAACCCGCACACCAAGGTGGTCAGCATCAAAATGCATTGCGGTCCTGTTATACTGCGACCTTTGACTATCATTGACACTTTGTGGCTCTGGCTCTATTTATATTTAAAACTTTCATAAAAAAGTCATATCGCTGGTTCCCCTTGTTAGATATTTGTTGTTTTGGTGTTGTTTGGTTTATTCATTTTTACTCCATGTTTCTGATTTGCTTGGGGATTTGTATTGTTTTGCATTTTGACTTTACTATTGTTTTAGTACTACATAAATACTTTACAAATTGCCTCTAAGTTCAGTCTGTCTGCTCTGTGCCATAGGAACTAGGGTACTGAGCTCAAGTTAATTTAGTGACTTTAGTGGTTCACCTGTACAAGCACTGTGATTATTACTTGAGGTGGGTACTTACCCCCCTCAACTTATAATCCAATTTCTTACAATGACCAAGCTGGGTGGCTAATAACAGGATGACCTAAACAAGGAGGATCAAGACTATGTGGACAAGTTAGTGCAGAACCAGGATGACAAGGAGCAGGAGGACTAGGACCAAGGGGTATATTTACAAGAATTGCCGCTAAGCAAAGTTAGCGTTGCTTAGCGGCACTTTTCTTAATGCTGTGTATCGCCGAAAACTATCGCCATGTTAGCAACATATTTACAATATGTCGGTACATGGTGATAGGATCAGCTAGCGTTGGCGAATGTTGCTGCAAACAATAACGTCTCAACTGTAAAAATCTTGCCGCTAATGTGAAAAAAGTGACGGTTGGCCAATTAGCGGCCAGAAAACTCAAGTTAGGCAGCAGAACGTCACTTTTTTCACGTTTTGCAGTAAAAATAAACCACAAAAAGCATGCAAAATAAAAAAACATAAAAAACCTGGAACCAAAATGGAGCAGGTTGGCCCGAGTTCAGCAGGAGATTACAACCTCCCTAACTCGTCTAACAGCCAGGATGACCAGCCAGAGTCCCAGGGGAAGAAGAAGAGGAAAACAAGATTCAGTCATCAGGAAAATGAGATCCTGATTGCGGAGGTGACAGAGAATCAACACCAGCTCTTCGTCCGCTCCAAGGTGTCATTGAGGACCAAAAATGCCATTTGGCAGTCCATTGTCAGCAAGGTGAACGCAGTAGCAGAAGTCAAGAGGACAGTGACCGATTGTAAGAAGTGCTGGCATGATGCCAAGCGCAAGACTAAGCAGAAACTGGCCAGCAATCAGAAGGCAGCACTGCAGACTGGAGGTAGGTGACCAGCGCCACAGGAGGAGCTGGATGCCTTGGAGGAACAGGTTTCCACAGTCATCTTTGAGGAGTCGGTGGTTGGAGTCGAGGGACAGAATAGTATTGACTATGACCAGCTACATCAGCAACAGGGTAAGTAATAACCAAGGACATGGGGTTGGGGGATGGGGGCTGGGGCTGGGGGAGTAATGTTGCTTCTGTCCATCTAAATATGTCTCAGTGCCAACCCACACTGTGTGCAGACCAAATGCCAGATACATAGGTACTTGGGGGTACATTCACATGTCACTTGAGCTGTTGGCATAATCAACAAATACATTGAAAGACACATAATGGTGCTGTAAGTGACTTGTAATCCAGCAGACATGCACATATATAATAAGTCTGGGCGGTGAACTCTGCTCCGCTCGCAGAGTTTTCTGCATTCCGCATTACGCTGAGCTCGCGGAGTTCCGAAAAACTCGGCTTCGCTGAGCGTAGTTTTTTTCCTCGCTCGGGTTCGTCAACGTCAAGTTATGGTTTACTGAGGGAAAGCATGCTTCACAATATTTACAAGGCAGTGTTGGCCCACTTGATGTGGATTGGCAGAACATTGTAAGGGTGGCACACTTCCATTAGGTACCTGGGGTCATTTGTACAAACCTGTAACGTAACACAGTCTTCTTTGCTTGACACAGCCCTCAGCCACTTCTGTGAAGCAGCTTATTCACTAAATTACATTGAGGCATGCAATTTCGGCATGCACATGCAATAAATGTAGCTGGCTAGCCTCTACGCAGACACTCTTGCACCATTGTGCATGAGTGCCTGCTTTTGCACTAGGCAACTACATTGATCACCAGTGCAAGTTGTGACACAGAACTGAGCCATATTGTTATACAGACAGTACAGTGCTGTGTTTCAAAAGTGGCAGAGGGCTGCATTGAGCCTAGTGGGCTGACCCAATGCTCAGTGACACTTTGAGTGACTTTCCTGTGGCAATATGTGCTTCGCCTTATTTGCAATGCAGCGTTAAGCAACTGAACGTAGCGTAACACTGCCTCGTATATGCCTGGCATTGTTTCTGTGTCCCTCAGATGAGTTGGAGATGCAGGCAGGGCAGCACAACTTCCTCCACTTTTCTTTGCAAATTCGGGCAGGGACTTCCACCGTCCGGCTGCCCTCTCCTCCTGGTACCTCCTAGGCATGGCCTTGTAACCCTTTGCCACCCAACGGATATGTAGGTACCGTTCCTTCCTAAGTTGGAACTCTCAAACTTCCTCAGGCGACATGTTGTCTGAAAAATTATACATATGACAACATGTAAGATCCAAGAGAAATGACAATGTTCACCATGTAATTCACAAACACACGTGCATGAAAACATTAACTCTTCACTCTCATCAAATGTTTGGTACTTCCAACATGACCTGAACAATGCAATCTGAATGAAAGGACTAATTACAACCTTATATTGATACCGACATGCCAATGTATGGCATGGGAAAGCAATGGCAGAGCAGAGTCACAACATTTACAGTTTAGCAGAGTTCAATGATGGTGTGTCTACCAGGGGAATGACCTCAAGGAGACAGCTTGACAGGCCCATTACAGAGCCAGGCCTTAATATTCTAACAAAGACATAGGGTGCACATGTTGAAATAGTGCAGACCACTAAGCACAACAGTGGTACTGATGTATAACAGTATAACAAATCAATGTGCATCAATTCACCAACAAGTTGGATGTGTCTACACAGCTACACATCCATGAGTCATGCTGTATACATCAACTAGAGACATCTAAACATATCTGCTTATTGTGAGACAATGGGGCATATTTACCAGGAAGTGTCGAAGCGTGCTGTTAGCCAGCTTGGCATCATGCTATGCTCTGCTACTACGAAAACGCAGAGCTGCACAATAATTAGATCATAGTGTGGCAGCACTGCATTTCCCCTTGTGCGGGTGCAAAAGACATCAGGCTACTACCAACACAGGCACCCTTGCACAATAGTGCAAGGGTGTCTGCGTTGACCCATATTTTTATCTGTGCTGTAAGGCTTCCTGCACATGAACAATTAATGGCGTTTTGCTGTTTCCATTTGTGCTGCACAACGCAGCACACATGGGAACAACAGAGATGGTGAGAAAATAAACTGCTCTTACAATTGCACTTGTTTGAGTACATTTTTGCCATGGTCTCACACATTATGCACTCCACCATATTCACGCTGGGCTTGTAGATAGGGGCCAGACTACCGAACATCTGGCTTTGCAGTGTGACATTGCCCACACCTTGCACCCAAAATATGGTGTGAAAGGGGGTCTAAAGCATAATTGGGTGTTAATCAGAGGTAAGTGGCTTAACGCTGCCTTGTGACTAAGGCTAAGCCACTCTTGCTACACAATGTTGTGCCAAGTAACATTGGGGAGCCAATGGTGTCCTTGTAATATGCTCCAACATGTCAAAGATTCACCAGAATTGAATCAAGACAGTGACTATTGTCAGGAATCGAATGTGGGCACCTATCTATTACAGTGATATCGACTCATCCAAAGAAGGTGTGACACTGGGTCATGCCGCTCATCCTAATTTCTCACGCACAACAACTCTCATCTTGTGTATGAGACTGACTCTTTGGACTAATACCTGTCACTGACAACTGGTGCTCCAATGAACTGACCATCAGTGGCAGCTATCTCAGTCCACGTGTACATGGATTCCATGTCTGGTCATACCCATCACCAACATCACTCACATGTTTCCTCTTCTGTATGTACACTGTGGAATCCACCTGCATCGGCTGGAGTGACATACCCCTTTTGAAGTTATGGCATCATTCAAAGTGTTAGTGTAACTTCCCAAGTTTCAATGACTAAATTAGTCAATACAGACTGACAAAATAATATGTCATGTAGCTGTAGCCATGCAACGTGAGCCTAAGTTGCCACGTACATATGATGCAATACCAAAAAGGCATCTACACTTAGAGAATCACACCTGATATCACAATATCACACAAAATGCTGGCCCATTGCGTGACAGTTGCACACAGCATTTATCTTGGCATGAGCACCCACAGCCACAGCATCCAAAGAAAAAGAAAATTGTGGACACAATGGATACCATAGGTTCAAACAGCTGATGAAATATATTTAAGATGGGCATCCTTTGAAAAAGATGTTGTAGTGTATTGACATACCCAAATCTTTGCAAATCGACTCTGACATGTTGCTAATGCATGTTGGTAAAAAAGGTGCCATGACAACATGCAAACACTAATTTACATACACAACAGTGTCCAGTGTCCAACAGTGAATCTATCTCCAACCAACTGGTAACAGCTATTAATAGGCTGGCGCCAGCCAGGAAAATTAGAGTGGAAAACAAGGGGAAGGGTTCCCCTGGTTCACGGAAGAGCTAAGGGGACTGAAACGGACCCTCCGTCACTATGAAAGACAGTGGCGCAAAGACTATGAGCTGCAAGCGCTCACAGAGTATAGGGCCAGACTTATCATCTATAAAAAAGCTGTCCTTAGTAGGAAAGCTGAATTCTATGAACAGAGGATTTTAGAGGCGGACAATAAACAAAAAGAAACATTTAAAATCCTGAAGGAGCTTAGTCAAAAGCAGATGCAAGAAGCCCCCACCAGCCAGGAACACTGCAACAAGTTCTTGACCTTCTTCTTAGACAAAGTACAAGACATCCTAGCAGACATAGACAACTCCCCCATTGACCAGCATGTCTTGGAAAGGGCAGAGCCACATATAGACCGGGTAGAATTGATTACCTCCTTCCAAAAGCTGGACCAAGAGTCGCTGCTCCACATCACGAACAGAATTAAATCAGGTTCACCCACGGATCCGTGCCCTCCAAGGATTTTTAAATTAGCCCTCCTGGCGATTGAGGGAGAAGTCCTTTCCCTGATTAACCTCTCGTTAGAAACAGGGAAGGTCCCTAGGAAATTCAAGGGAGCTAGAGTAATCCCCCTTCTCAAAAAAATAGGAGCTGACACCAACAACATGAAAAACTACAGGCCCATCTCCCAACTGCCTTTTCTGGCTAAAATCATGGAACAACACGTCCTCATAACTCTATTGATGTTTATGGAAGAACATCAACTACTCAGGGACAGACAGGCAGGCTTTAGAGCCCACCACAGCACCGAGCTGGTGATGCTGTCAGTACTGGATGAAATCAGGATCACAGCTGACAGCAAAAAGCTGTGCACTCTGGTCCACCTTGACCTGTCGGCGGCGTTCGACACCATCAACCACTGCCAACTCCTGGAAAGATTCCAGGACATTGGCATTGGGGGGACAATACTTCAGTGGATCACCTCCTTCCTGACAGATCGCACCCTAAAAATTCAGATGGGTGACTGTGTGTCCGATAGGGGGTCTATAACCTGTGGAGTCACGCAAGGGTCTGTACTGTCCCCACTTCTGTTCAACATATACCTCAAATCACTAGTGAGGGACCTAGCCCAGATGGACTGCCAGGTGTTTAACTACGCGGACGACACACAAATTATCCTACAAATTGACAATACCCCACAAGCCCACGCACGGGTGCAAGACATACTGAGATATGTGGTAAACTAGATGACAGCTAATTCACTTAAGGTCAAACCCGACAAAACAGAGGTACTGGCCATTACTACGGACAGTAACCCATGGTCCACCCAATTTTGGCCACAGGAGCTGGGAGACACTCCATCTCCAGCACCGGTGGTAAAAAGTCTGGGTATCAAAATAGATGCCAAACTCTCACTGTCCAACCAAGTATCTACCGTGTTTGGGACCTGTGTGGGCCTGCTTAGGCAGTTGAGAAAACTATCACCCAACCTCTCTTTCTCCACTATGCGGACGGTGGTGGCCGCCCTGATCATGTCATGACTAGATTACGGTAACTCACTTTATATTGGATTACCGGACAAGTTGCTTGGCAAGCTCCAGGTGGTGATGAATGATGCTGCTAGGCTGATCTTTAAGCTTCCCAGATGCACTCGGGCCTCCCCTCTGCTTCAAAAACTGCACTGGCTCCCCATCAAACAGAGGGCTAAATTCAAGGGCCTGTGCATCGCCCACAAGGCCCTGTATGGTCAGGCACCAAGATACATCAAAGAACGCCTGGGGAAATATGTCCCCGGCCGCACCTTAAGGTCTTCCACGGATGGCCTACTAACCTGTCCACAGTTTAACTACACAACTAAAGGTGGGCGGGCCTTTTCTGTCCTAATCCCGCAACTTTGGAATAGGCTGCCAGGCCACCTCCGGTCCGAAAAAGCCCTCTTTCCATTCAGGAAGAAACTGAAGACTCTACTCTTCACAGAAGCCTGGGCATAACATAGACCACTCAGAGGCTAGCATTCACTCGTGGGACTATAGCTATTCTTCTCGCAGCGCTTAGAGACCTGTCGGTATTAAGCACTCTATAAATCACAATTAACATAACAAACATAACATAACATTTGCTATGGCTAGCACCAAGGCAGGCCCCCTTGCACATTTGTGGCAGAGTGCCTACATTTTTGGGACGCTTTAAAAATTGCTCAATGACAGGGCAAAACTCAAGAAATAAGCAGGATATTTGCTAATGCGGTGCAGTGATGAATTGAACAAACTGGGGATGTGCAACGTTAAGTCAAGAAGACAAATTCTGTGCTCCATCACAGCATCATAAATATGTGCATACATCTTAATTTACTGCTGCCTCATCACACTAGAGGTGCGGTCCAAGTAATACACACCCAGACTGTGTTCAACTACATACAGGTGCATTTCCATTAAATCTTCACATCTCACAAAACTCAACATATATGAGGAAGGCACTCACCAGTGGCGTGTGGGTCCATGAAGGCATCAACGTCCCTCTGAGTTATCAATGGTCTCCCAGTTGTGAGACATGCAAAAAACATACATTTGTATTAGATGTGACTTTTCACATGTGTCATGTTCATTATCAAATTCATCGACATTCAATTGGATGGCATGTAACAGTTCTGCCTCTGTTCATGTTGCATACATGAAGGGATCTGCTTTGCCTGTCTGACACACAACACATGACCATTGAAGCTCTGTGGACTAAAAGACAATCCTGCAGGTATACGTGATTATTTTGCACACACAACTTGAGTGACACATTCACAAGGCACCATTTCCAGCAGCAGCGTCATTTTCAAGACGTTGGGTAGTCAATATATGCTTAGCATATTTCACAAGGGTGTGTTCAGACAATTGACGTGGTTTGATCCCGCATTGCATATAAGGCAGACTTACACAAGGAACATTGTGGCAAGTGTTCCAATGGGAATGGGTGTTGCGATGGGCATTACACAACAACACTCATTTCATTTTGCAATGGAGCAGATTTAAAAGTGTGCAATACATGTGGTCCTGTGCCTACATTGGGAACTGTTAACAAATGCTTAGAGCCATGCACAAGGGAGATAGCCGAGTTAGTCCATCAGGTTGTGTGTTTTGCCATGTGTGCTGCATTGTGCAGCTCACATAGGCACTTCATGCACACTGCGAGTCCTCACACACAAATCTCCTTATCCACTATCTTTGTATGCTGCACTGTGCAGCACACCTCGTAACGTGATACACCACTTCATGATTTTTTAAGTGCAGGAGGGAAGACATTTCTGCACATGGTCAATCATTAACATCAACACAGTCACACTTGCACAATGGTGCAAGTGGGATTGCGTTGGAGCTAGGCAGCTTTGCTTTAGTAAAAAATGGATGGCATCATCCTGTAGCATTTACTACATTGTGTCACGAACGACAGTTGTTGACAGAGAAAACACACTGTGATTTAATGACATTTTTGTCATATACTTCCCACCTTGCCTGCCAATGATGATTCCCAGGTGATCCAAGAGGTCTCTCTCACGTCCCACACAATCCTTTCTTCTGTGTTTTCATTGGTCGACAGTCCTGTCCACCCCGAAGATCTGCATCATGTGGTTGCGTATGTGCTCCCACCTCACCTTCCTGACCTGGACATCATAGCCCTGCAGGACCCGTCCCCCACTCTCCACCATCAGTGGTAAGAAAAACTTGACAAGCCAGAGGAAGCCCCCAATGCCCTCTCTGACATCCTGCCCTCCTTACCCTCACCTAACATCTCCAGACACACAACTAAACCCACTATAGAAAAATAGAACCCAAGTAAATTCCCCAAAAACCTTAAGAAAAACAAATATAGCCCTTGGACAGACACCCAACAAGATAATCAATAAGACGCAAAAACACTAAAAACTAAGACACAGGACTTAACAGAGATACTAGGGACAGTACACTAGACACAAAACCACTCTCTTCCAGAACAACACCAGCACACAACTCCAAACACCTCCACTACTCTCTACAGACACTAACAGTGTGGTTAAAAGAGAAAGTGAAAGCGTAGAGTACTCGTCCATGACACAGGATGCAGACTGACATCACTTCATGGGCGTTTGTGCCACGTTTTTGGACTCAGCGAGAACATTTTACCGGCTATGGGCTAAGAAGAAATTTTTATTGTTGTAACATGTATTTTGCAAGTGTTTTCAATGGCAGTTATGAGAAAAATTATCGCTTATGTGTTAATGCGGCAATTTCTTTTTATGCTAAGTGCAAGTTGATCATCAAATATACCATATTTCATGATATTGCATGACTAATAACACAATATGGCTATAGGATGTGATCTGTGATGTGTAGGTGACTTCAGTCATTCTGATATGTCATGATATTAGTAATCCAGAGCTGTTCCTCACATTGATGCCTATCCACATCCAGTCATGTGTGATTGTAAATGCATGCATCAGTAGTAGTCATAATGGTTAGCATAGGTTGTATGTGTGACTACATATGTGACTGTCACATTACACATTGCAGTGATGTCTGTACCTGTTTAACGGGCTTGCAACACACATGAACATGAACAACAGGCATTCACTACTTGAATTGCAGATATATGATGCAGCATACAATGCGAAGGCTTGACCACAGATTCACATTTAAGTATTTGCTTTGCTGGAGGTTAAGATGTGCACATTTACGACGGGCTGTGCAAAAGCAATCATGGGCATGATTTTAAGAGATTGTGGTACGCATTTGAGAGGTTGCAAAGCTGAAAATATTTTTGGACCGTGTCTATCAACCAGATCCATTGTTATGTGAGCGATGGATGTACAATACTTCGTTACATGGCGTAAGGATCAGCTTGTGTCAGACACAATTGCTCATCAGTCTAGCGTGATAGAGATGCACATCTTGAAGCTAGGAGAGAAAATTATATGATGGCTGGACAGGTAGCGGACAAAATATTTGATGTGAGTAAGCACTGCATCCCTTTTCAGCCTCTGAAGGCTACACAAGCTTATAGAGACACCTCTGATGATGTATTAAGAAATGTATGCACCAGAATGCAGAATGGAGCAGCCATGACCAAAATATGCAGAGGTCAACAAGCCACAGAAAGCCATGTACAAACATGTTGTAGACCCAGAGTCTCAGGTGAACAGGACATTGTTGGCTGGAAACAGCAATGCAGCACTTTGCACTGCACACTCCTTGCAACAGCATAGCGTCCAATGCCGGTAAGCTCAGACAATCCCCATGGACTTGAGACCACACTGTGCTTTTGTATTAGACCCAGAGTGGTAGACGCAGGTACTGCAGAGTTACTGCAGAATGACGTTGAAAGCGGTGCCTGCGTCATGCACGAGCCTGTGGGCCCTGGCTGTAGACATTGATGCGTCAGCAATGACCCTTACTTGGTGGCAAAGTCTGGCATGTCAGATGTAGACACAATGCTGACATGAGAAGCCGCATGGTGCACCTTGCAGTGTTGATCATTCAAGGTGCTCCTGATCAGAAACAAAGTGTAGTCTGCATTGCATAACATGTACCAACACTAAACTGGGGTGACAGGGGAAACATCCTATTTTGTGCTGCGCCTCTCAACATCATCATGCTGGAGGAAGTTGTGCTGCCCGTTAGCTGTGGAGGGTGAGGCCCCTGACCTGGACAAATCTTGTGTGGCAGCAGACCTGTGACTAGGCAACTAAGAGGGGCCAGTTGCATCTCCTGCACCTGTAGATTCCCCTGCATACTGGGAGTACACTGCTGTACCCAGGCTTGTAAAATCTGGACTGACAGAGGATTCAGCTGGCTGAGTCACTGATTCTGAGAGGGGGTGGCAGTTTGAGGCATGGTGTTGATGTCCAGGTTAGGAGAAGGTGGGGTGTGAAGTGGAGGAGGCCCACTGCTTGTACCACCAAGATTTCCGTGGGGAATTTGGAACATGTAATCTGCTTGCCAAAGTTGGTATTCAGGAGGCAACCAGGTGGTGCAGTCTTTCCTCAGCCCATGTTATTGAGCTCTTGTGTGTATGATGGATTTCCCTTGGTGCTATCCGGACGGAGATTTCTGTCTTGCATACACCTGATGGGTGGAGAGGGGCTGGTTGGCCACACTGGACTGCAACACATGCCATACATGGTGCCTGGCCATCTAGCACAACAATGCTTTTTCAAGAGTATTTGGTACATTCCTTGAGTGATACAACCATATGTGAAATTGCCATTTCATTTTTGATGCATGGTCGTATTTGTGTTCAACTGTGCAAGCAGATGTGGGGCTATTTTGCATGATGTAGTTGTGATTATTCACTAGACTACACACATCATGCAATTGACATTTCTAAACTTGTAGTGTCTGTCCAGAGAGAGGTGATGCAACTTCATGGTATTACCATGTTTTTTCTGGTCCATCTTACCCAATACAATGACCATTCCTGATGTAATTGGTTGTATGTTACCTGCATGTTTTGGCTGTACTTATTGTTTTCCCTGTTGCACTTCACTCATGTGTATGTTGGTTCTATGTCTTGGGGGTGTCAACACAGAGTAAGTGAGATGGGATGAGGATATAACCAGTTCTCCACATTCATTGACATGCCACACTCATGTTGTTGTGCATGTGACATCAAGCACTTTCTGGCCATTGCATTGCCATGTCTATACTCCTACATACATGTTGTTGATTGCTGATGCCTTGCCTGATGTCCCAGCTCCGGAGCTCGGATCTGTCGGATGGTGTTTCCTCCGAGCGGAGGAGCCAAAAAAAAACTTTATGTGCCGCTTTGTGAAGGTGGTGTGAGGCAGAGGGTAGCCTGGCGCGGACTTTCGTGGCGGCGCTCTGCCATTTTTGATGACTTGTTGTGGCGCGGCCCGAGGCATCGCACTGCCTCAGAAGTGAGATGGCACCGTAGCCGCCCCTCTAGCGTGATCCTGGCACTGCGGAGCCCCGCGACGGCAGCACAGGTGGTGGCGAGAGCAGAGACAGCGTGTGGACCCTCCTGAGCACCCGCCTCATAGGGATTTGAACGAACTCATTTTCCGACAAGGTACAACAACCTTTGTTGCCATGTTCAATGACTTTTGCCTTGCGATGATCAGTAACTAAAGCGGCCTGACCCTAAGATGGCGGCTGAAATGTACGGAAAGTGCTTTACCTTTCCCTATGGAGATGCGCTCCAAAAGATTGTCAACTCTTGCAAGTCTTAATAGTAAGGCTGTGTCCGCTGCATATAAAGAACATTTCTGCACACAATCGTTTCCACCAGCACGGCGATCTTCCTCACAGCGGGGCCTGGCCCTAAGATGGCGCCCATGGTCTAATATCGGCAAAATCAATCGGAAATATAGCCATCTGAGTTTGCTGCGACGTTGAGCACATTTTAACTCTTCCTGCTGCACCAAGCCGGGGGACACTTTACCAATACTGCCAGAATCACCGCCGCATCCTCGTCGGACGAAGTAACGCGGTGATTCAAAATGGCAGATTACGAGAGACATCAATAAACCAGCACTGAAGGTACTGAATAACAACCGGATTGTCCTCCTGAGCGCCCGCTTTGTAAGGATCTTACCGTCCTTTCTTTTTCCGACAAGACATAATTACTTTCGTTGCCATGACCAGTGTTTCCTAACTTTGCCGCAATCGTCAATTAAAGTGGCCTGTCCCTAAGATGGCGGCTGAAGTGTACGGGAAGCGCTCTATCTTTCCGTGCGGAGCTGTGCTGTAAAGATCAGCAACACGAACCAATATCTTTAAGTAAGACTGTATCCGCTTACTGTAAGGAACGCTTTTTGCACAAATCTGATTCCACCAGCACGACGATTTTCCCCAGAGCGGGGCCTTGCCCTAAGATAGCGCCCATGATGTAGCTATCAGCAAATCAATCTGCAATATAGCCGTCTGTGGTTGCTGCGACGCAAAGCTTCATTTCAACCCTTCCTTATGGCACCAAGCTGTGGAATCAATCTGCCAATACTGTTCAGCCGGGTACCAGCCTGTCCCGCAATGTATCTCATACAGGATGTCTTCAAGATGGCCGACAGATGATCAGCGCCGGCCGGGAATCTCCCCGGCTAGGGATTGCCTTTTTGGCATTAATTCCCCTAGAAGCTACCCCCTTCTTGGACCCTTATATACACCTGGGGTTTGATTTGACTGCGGTTCTCATCTCGCCAACTCCCGTGTTTAAACTCGAAATTCTTTAGAGTAACCGTGATTATTATCCTGACCGCGGAGACCGAGCAATATGGCCGATGCCCGGTGGAGCTGCCCAGACAGCTATAGAGGAGATCGGCTCTGGCTCACCCCCTCAGCTGTCACCTACCCAGCCGGACATTGGGCACTGTTCTCCTCGTCTCCCCGCTGTGTCTCCTCCCTCCCCCTCCTTCCGACGAAGTTCCCCTCCTTGAACCTTGATACACACCTGGGCTCTAAGGTCTGCGGTCCTTTAATTCTCCAACTCCCCCTATTTAATTTGAAACCAGCCTCAGCAACTTCCGAGGAATTTGTGAACATTCTACAGACGGCGGAGACCTAGCAATTTGACTGATGCCCAGTGGAGCGACCCAGGTAGCTATAGAGGAGATGGGATGTGGATTTCCCCCTCGGCCGTCACCTACCCAGCCGGACATTGGGCAGACTTTCCTTCGTCTCTCTGCAGTGTCTCCTTCCTCCCCGCCTTCCGACGATTCAGCCGGCTTGTTTGACTTTCACATTGTCTTTTTGGTTCCCCTGAATTATTTTCCCCCTTGCCTGTCTTTACGGACCCGATCTTCATTCCTTCCCCTTTTTTTTTCTTCTTTTCCCCTCTTCCTCCTATACCCCATTGGATATGTGTATTTGTTTAATCTATGCTCTAGTAACTCATGCTCCTGTAACTGATGGAATTTTGTAACTCGATAATCCTCATGTAAAGCGCTCTGATACCTCCGGGTCTAGCCAGCGCTATATAAAACACTGCAAATATAGCATTGTTAGATCAGTGCAGTGTTGTAGGATGAATCATGCACAGTGTTCGTGATGCAAGACGTGCTTATTTTTTACAGTGACAAATATGTTAGCTAGGGCGTTAGTGTCACTTGCTAATGTTAAATGAATGGGTATGGTTGTTGTTAAAAGCATTCCCTGCACTGTATTTTTACATCCATTAGTCTGGCTCTACTATCCTTTGAATCTTCATCCTCCACACCCGCAAGTTGATCCAATCCACCATTGTCATGTACTTATGTGACTTTTGTCTGTTACCTTTTTTCCCGTGGCACAGAATACACAGAGATGTTGTGTTAACAAAATTTTGAATGGATTAGAACTGTGTGGCTCCAGCTACACTGATGCATCAGACACACATTGTATGTTGCACTATGCTCTTGTGTGAAAACTGACCTGATTGTGCTGAGGAGAACACACACTTTTTAATTCTCATTGAGAAACCATAGGTAGTCAGAAGTTCAGATGCCCAAAACATTGTCCCATTCCCAGTATTACTTTAGTTGGTATCATATCCCCTGCTGGGTGAGTGATCTGTGTGACACTGTTGTTTTGCTAACGTTACTTTACATGATTGTTCCTCTTCTGAAGTCACAAACCAAGCATACAAGACATTTTTGTAGTGATATTTTTTTTCCGAAATCACGAGGTGGAACCTTTTGTTGAAAGAAATGTTTGTAACAAGACATTTGTTAATAGGGATTAGGAAAAATGTTCCGGATGATGGCATCCCTCATTGCAGTTACAGCTGCAGAAGCTGTGGTGTCTTGCATCGCCTTCTTCATCCTGCTCATCCTCCGGATTGCCCAGCTCCTCCTGGTCTTCTGGCAGAGGTGTGTTGGTCCGTACACAGATATTGTGCAAAATGCAACACACCAGTATTATTTCGCAGACCAGTTCAGGCCTGTACAGGAGTCTTCCCCCCGAAATGTCAAGGCACCGGAAACTGGTTTTGAGGACCCAGAATGTCCGTTCCACGATAGCTCTTGTGTGTCCCAGTGTCACATTATAGTCTATCTGGGCCTGTGTGTGGGGCACTTTGATGGGGGCCATCACCCATGGTAACAGTGCATATCCTTGATCAGCTGAAACAGAAAATGGAGAGAAGTGTCCATCAGTATTTTGGCCGGATGTGTTTGCAGTGTAGGCTTTTTATTTTGTGTCTATTGTGCAGCTTTGTACGTTCTACTTCATCATGTTGTGGTACATACAATTGACCTGCATCGCTGACATTGAATTACCTATACTTTACAGCCTACACATCACTATGATGCCCTTGGCCAGGTCCTGTGTATTACCTCCATGTTGTTTCTGTCAGGATGTATGGGTACCTCAGAACACCTTGGAGGTCATTTACAAGCCCCTTGTGGCACCGGTATGTCACATTTGCACATATTGAAAATGACGCACCGATGGCACAAGGGGCTTGTAAAGGATCCCCCTTGACTTTTTGAACATTAGTATGTATGTGCATCAGCAATAGCCATCGTTGTGAGTTATTGTACAGAGGGTAGTTGGCACAAGAAAGTACTTGAATGCTAAATGTTGTACTCATTGTGGGTTAGTTACATCCCCCTTGCAACCCAGGTGGGTCACTGATTGAGGCTCAGAAGCACTGCTACCTGGTGCACTCTACTTACAGGGGCCTGTCAAGACAATGCACATGTCTATTAATGTCCTTGGGCATATGGTAACTTTGAATCTGCTTGAATGCATGTTGGGGGCAGGCCATGGATATTGCTGTGTATGTTTCCACACAGCACACATTTATTTGGCTACATTTGTCAATCTGGTATTAATTTTACACCTGGAAATGCATCAGATTGATACACTTCACTAGGGGAGGCGTAGGGATCCGCAACATGGAGTGAGATTTACATTTCTCTTATTTGTATGCTCTTTTCTATGCATGCTATATTGTGACACAACCCAGAGTAAGGGTAATTCCACTTTTGTGATTGTTTGTGTGCAAACAGGTGTCCCTTCATGCATAAAGACTTTCCTCCCCATGGCACAGGCACCCTCGCACCATGGTGCATGGGTGCCTATGTTGGTGCATGTCAGCTAATTGTGCACCAGCGTAGGGGATGGAAGAGTGATCTGTCATCTTGTACACATAACACATGTCTTTGTTTCAGAATTAATGCAGCACAGTGCAAGTATATGTCTTGTGGCACATGCTGCATTTATTCCTTGTAATTTTTGTCTGATGAGTTCTGCATGATCGGTATTCCTAGAGTGACTTAGTGGTTTGTGAGAGTATTTCTAGCCTACTCCCTTGTTGGGACTACTTACATATATGTTGTTCTTTGGCATTAGGTATTTGTGCATAGTATTTGGTCCAGTTACAATGTATGCAGAATTCAATTTGGTACATGTGCATTTTCACATAGTTGAGCTACATGATTGGTGACTTGAGGTGTGTGGTGTGTTCAGTTTGTACTTACCAATGAGCAGTCCATTTCCACAGATGCTATTCTGGAACCTCT
This sequence comes from Calotriton arnoldi, assembly GCA_963921515.1. Taxonomy (NCBI): domain Eukaryota; kingdom Metazoa; phylum Chordata; class Amphibia; order Caudata; family Salamandridae; genus Calotriton; species Calotriton arnoldi. The sequence goes on from CAWUFW010007253.1 coordinate 852,188, forward strand.
GGTTCATGATGGATTGTCGGAAGATGAAGGAGTCATGCACACTGCCTGGATACTTGGCGACGACATTGATGAACACTCCAAGATGGTCAACAATTGCCTGCACATTCATTGAGTATGTGTGCTTCCTGTTGTGGTATGTGTGTGCAGTGTCTGCAGGAGGCACAAGTTGCACATGGATGCAGTTGATTGCCCCAACACATGCGGAAAACCAGCAATGGCATAGAAGCCTTGCTTGTTGGCAAGTTGTTTTTGCGCAGTGTTGGGAAAGCGTAGATGCTGTGGCGTCAGGCTGATGATGGCATCCAAGACAGTGGGGAGGAACCTTGAGAAGGATGCCTGGGAGACTCTGGCCACTCTGGCAGTGGTGGGTTGGAATGTGCCTGAGGCCAACATGTGCAGCACAGCAAGTAGCTTGGTCTGTGGAGGGATGTTAGTGCTGTACTGGGATGTGGCCACCAGCCTTGGCGCTATCTGGTTGAGTAGGCGTAGGATGGAGGACATTTTTAGCCTGTAATGGGTATCACCTCCTCTGGCCAGAGGTGTATGAGGGGTATCCTGTGGCAGTAGACCCACTCTCTTCTTCGGCGCTGCCTCTGTGGCGGTTATCAATGTACAGGCATTTAATTGAAATATCACGAAGTGTATTTAGCTGCAGTTTTTTCATTGGAACGCCTACCTTGCATCTCATTTTCGTTAAGTCCAACTAACAGAAGTGACGATCCTGAAAATTCACGTTTACGCTGGAAAAGTGCCGCTAACTGCAGTTAGCAGCAACTTGTAAATAAGGATATTAAAAAAAGCTGCTGTAACATCAAAAAATTGACATTACAGCGGCGTTAAGTTCTTGTAAATATGCCCCCAATAGTATCTTGGCATGATGGAGGAAGACTAGGAGAACTAGTCAGATCAGGTGTAGGTTGACTAGGGGCATTAGGACTGTGGTCCAGATTGGGAGGATTAGGTGGAATAAAAGTATCATGATAAGCAGGACCAGGAACAGGGCAAGGGAGACTTAAGGGGCCAGAACCAAGTGGGCCAGGACCTGAAGTACTATGTAGAGCAAAAAAGACCAGGAACTCGGGTATCAGCATCAGGCTGGCAAGGATCATGGGTACTAAGTCAACGAGAGTCACGAGGACCAATGAGTTCAGACAGGACCAAAATGACCGGGCCCAGCCTAAGAGGACCTAATAAGGGGGGCAAGGATTAGTATGTGTAGTACCAGGTGGATCATGAGGACAGGGAGGAGGGCAAGGAGAATTAGGATGAATACAACAGGACGACTAGGAGTTCCATAGGAAAACCCTAGGAGAATCAGTGCAAAGGGGTTAGGTGGAGAAGGACTCAGCAGACCATCAGAGTGGGAAGGATAAGTAGTACAAGGATCATGGGGCCCAGGAAAGGCTAATACAAGGGAAGGCCAGGAGCAGGGCCTGAAGACCAGGGTCAGCAAGGACTAGAAAGAAGAGCACCAGATTCAGGAAATCAGCACAAGGGTGATCAGAACTATTCAGAAAAGGTCCAGGAGGAAGACCAAGAAGACCAAAACAACCAAGAAAAGGAGGACTTGTGTAAGAAATTGTCTTACTGGTTGAGGGGGTAGCAACCACAATTATTCTCAGTGACAAGAAAACCCTTAATTAACCTGTGCTCATCCCTCTGGTAGCTTGGCACAGAGCAGTCAGGTTTAACTCAGAGGCAATGTATAAAGTGTGCAACACTTCAAACAGCACCACAGTGAAACAACACCACAAACGAATCCCACACCACTAAGGCAATTTTTTTAAATAAATAAGACAAGACCAAAATGACAAAAATCTAATCATTAGAACTGGAGATTTACATTTTTAAATGTTTTTGTGAAAATAGCACCAAAAGGCGTAAAGTGCCAACTGTGGATATCTAGTAGTGCCGGACAGGGACAAATCCAAATGTTCAGGCTGACTACAATGGAGCATGGACCTGCTACAGGGACCCAGTTTAGCCCACCAAAGAAAGTACCTAAGTCCTAGTTTCCGGAGCACTGCATGGATCCTCATCGAAGATGCAATGCGCAGCGAAGGCGATGCATTGGTTCTCAAATGCAGTGAGGCTGGGATGAAAGGGCCTCTATCATCATCAAGAATTCCCTCGATGGGGCTTGTGATGCGAAGTCTGGCATTGAGGATGCATCACACAATCAGGGCGATGTGTCGATTCCAAGGAGCTGCGAGGCTGTGTTGTATCAACATCGAGGCAACACCATTGAGGGTGCCGTTGACAAGACATGAGAGGACCTGCACTGAGGATGCATCATGAGGCAGTGGTTTCGATTTGGCGGTGCATGTGGGTCTTTGCTATGGTTCCTATCCATGCAGCAGTGGCAATGCGTCAGATCTGGTCGGGGTTGCACTGCGGAGCAGAGGAAATGCGATGGTTTACCTGGTCCCTTTAAGCCCACTTCCAAGGGGCCAGGACTGGGGTGGCACCACTTGGCAGGGTAGACTCATAGATGGCAGAGTCCAGGTGCAGATGCAAGATTGTTGTAAGACTGTTGTTTCCCTGAGGTTTCAAATCAGGAGGCCCCCCAACCAGCCATTGGATTCACTCTGGGGTGCTGGGTTGAAGAGATGCAGGTCCAGTCCTTCTTACCCAGGCAAGAGGGAAGCAGGTCAGCACAGCAAGGCAGCAGTCCAGCAAGGCAGTAGTCCAGCAGAGTGGCAGTCCTTCAGCTGCACAGCAGTCCTTCTTTCTGGAAGAGTATTCACAGGCCCAGAAGTGTACTGAACAGTTGCTGTCTGAGGTTCAGTATTTATACCCAGTTGTGCTTTTGAAGGGGGGGAGAAGGTTCTTGAGATTTCCCTTTGAAGTCACCAGGCAACCTGCTTTCATTGGCCTGGCTCCCGAGTAACTAAAGGGGGTATGTAGCCCTTTGTATGGGGCCAGGACCCAGCCTAGTCATGAGACCCCTAAACAGGCTACAGACACTAAAGGGCTAAGGCAGGAAAATGACAACTTTCTAAAAGTGACATTTTCAAAGTTGTAATTTAAAACCCGACTTTACCATAAGCTAGGATTTTTCATTACAATTCCAAAGACACCAAACATAAACTGGTTACCTACTCCAATTTGCAAATTACAGTTTATTAAATGTAATAAGGTAACTCCAATGTGAGTCTATGGGAGAGGTAGGCCTTGCAATAGTGAAAAACACATTTAAAAAATTTTCACTACAAGGACATGTAAAACTTTAAATTACAAGTCCTACTTTTTAAATAGATTTCAGCCTACCCGTAGCGCTGTTTGGGGCCTACTAGAAGTGATTTATGTGTATATAAAACATGACGTTTTGGGACTGGCAAAGGTTTATTTTGTAAAAAGAAGCTGGGGCCTCGTCAGGATCCCCAGACCCAGGATGCGCAACTGACAAAAATGAATTGCAACAATCAAAAGATTTCAATGATTTTTTCCTTTTAATTCATTATAATTCATAAGTAATCATTAGTTAATCCGCACATGTTTATCCAAGTTTCAACATTAAAAGTTCACGGAGAGACCTGACCAGGCTTTTCTCAATAACACATGGGGGTTCACCATTCCTCATGATTCAACATAGAATATCTGGACTCAATACATTTTGGGCAAGCTGCCCTTCCTCAGGGGTAACGATTGTAAGAGAAATAACGTGAGAACCAACAGTAACCAACTCATAATGAAGCAAAATACTGGTTCAGTAACATTAAATAGCCAGGCTTATCCTCAACCTTGCGAGAAAAGCCCACATCACCCCCAACTCAGTGAGCTCCACTGGCTCCCTGGCCATAGAAGGTGCCAGTTTAAACTACTGACACATCCCAATCAGAGGCTGTGCCAGACCCTGAACTAGCCTCCACTAACTACACAGAATGGCTCCAAAATGCATTTAGCAAACTAGTACCTTACAAAATAGCCTCCAAAAACAGGAAGACTCCATCAGCACCATGGTTTACCGAGGCACTCAGATTGGAGAAACAACACTGTAGGAATCAAGAAAGACGCTGGCGCCATGCCCCCCATCAGTCCTAAAAATGATCCCGGACTTGATAGGCGCTAATCTAGCGAGCATTTGTAATTCTATGTTTTGCTCAGGCACCTACCCTTCCATATGGAAAAAGGCCATCATTCAGCCATTGTTAAAGAAAAACAATCTCGACCCAGGAGAGACCAAAAATTATAGGCCAGTCGCGCGTCTACCTTTTCCAGCGAAAATGTTTGAAAAAATCATGAACATCCAGCTGGCGCAGTTTACAGAAGAGAATAAGCTGTTAGATGACACCCAATTTGGCTTTAGGAAAGGCCATGGCACAGAGACTGCACTCATCAAAGCATCAGATGAAATCAGAATGGTGCTGGATAGAGGAGGTGCTGCAGTCCTGGTGCTTCTGGATCTATCAGCAGCTTTTGACACGGTTGATCATGCCACCCTGATCAACCGTGTCTCAGCCATAGGCATCGGGCGAAAGGCCAAAGCCCTTCTGTCCTCTTTTCTCTCCAATCGGACCCAGTCAGTCAGTATGGGTGATTATCACTCATCAGTTTTCTCTCTCCCCTGTGGAGTTCCGCAGGGATCGTCGCTAAGTCCAACTTTGTTCAACGTATATGTGACGGACTTAGCACAAGTAATTAAATCCTTTGGAATGAGCCTCACGTCTTATGCCGACGACACGCAACTGGTGCTTGCGGTGCACAAAGACGGGGAGGCAATGGCGGCTAGCTTTCATGATGGCATGTTGGCCATTAGCTCATAGATGGCAACACACATAAAAAGGATCCCTATTTTAGATATGGAAGAAGATCATTCGTTAACATCATCATTCAGTCCTTGTGTTGCGTAAACCCTAACCTTTGTCCTCTCCTGACTCTAAGTCCACTTCTCCTGACTCGAGGATTTAGTTTTAATTAAATAATAGCTCCTCATTGCTCAGAAGAAGTTACTATTTCTATCTTTTGTTATTTATATCAGATCTTCTTTGTTTCATCATGGTAGTAGTCTGGTGTCAGCCTTTCTAAAGTTATGATATAAATATAAAACAATCCACTCTGTCTTTCTTTCAATCTAGTTTCCTGTGATGGCTAATCCTTTGGATGATCCTACAGTTGGAGTTCACCTACGTGGTAACAGGACCTCACTTGTTATTTCCTCCCTGTCAGCATGCTAGCCTACTACTACTACCACCACCATTAAGAAGGCACCTTGAGAAACCCTGCAGTATGAAGATAAAGAGAAGTAGCAGCCATTGCTTCATCTATTCAGGTAAGAGAACCATGGAGAGAAGTGAACTAGTTTAGTTAGCAACTAGCTTCTACTGAAGATGTTGTTTATCTAAGTTGTTTTAGGCAATATAGGCAATGGCAATCCCCCCCAGTGGGCAATATAGTTACACAGGGTAGTAGCACAAGTGTATAACTAAATATTGTATACTTTTGAAGCAGATTTAAAAAACAGGCTGTGCTAAAAGGCAGCAGTGCCAGGTAAAACACCCAAAATGATTTGAGGCATAAAGTAAAATAAGAATTTATCTTACATTTTCTTAACTATAAAAGTATAAAACCCATCCTCTCCACCCCCAAAATGCCCACCCTTCTCCCCAAACATCACTCTGTCCAAAACCAATGTCCAAAAGAAAGAATGTCTAAAATTTCAACTTTCCTTTCCCGATGCTCACCGTGTCCACCCACAACAAAAGTCTCTACCACCAAAGCAAAAAATAAAGTAGGGCATTAGAGGGCATCAACTTTGGAGCTAAGGCTTGCCACCTCCTCGCATAAACTTGCCACCTCCTGGTGAAGCCGCACCAGCTTGCGGACCACATGGCTTTGGAAGTGGTCTGGGTAGAAGGAGGGCAGCAGTGGTAAATTGGGAGTTTTAGGACGAGGGTCCCAGTTGCAGGTGGCGCTGCCGACATTGTGGTTGGGATGGAGGCGCTGGCGGCTGGCTGGAAGAACTAGAGCACGGGACAGTGATGGCAGATGCCTCGTCCTGCAGAGCCACTAGCAGGCGAAATTCAGCCTGTATGGCTTCCATCCACTGCTGCTGCAGCTGGGCTGCTACCTCCTGCATAGATGGTGAGCAGCAGGAGTAGCTATATAAAGAAAGAATAAAAAAGAAAAAAGAAAAATTTTAAATAATGGTCTGTGCAAACATTTGCCTATATAGTGACTAGTACATTGCTGGTCCCCTAGGGCCATTGGAAGACAGATGAATAATAATAATGCATCACACATGCCAGATATAAAACAGGGATATCCTGTCTGCCGGAAGTAGATAGTGAGAAAAACAATGCACTACAGTACAGGGAAAGGATCAGGAAAGCTTTTATTTGGCACATTCATCACAGAGTATCCCATCGGCCAAACTCTAAATCGGGCACTTATTCCCACTTTCCTCCGTGGCCTCTCTTTCCACCACAAATGATTTTCAACAAATACCTTCGCTTGGCAGTAAGGAAATGTACTCTACTGCAGGGTAAATTAGAAATATTAGGGTAGGTAGAGGTTTTTCTATAGAATAGTGGGGTGTAACTGATCTTTGCTGAGCTTTGGCTTATTCAGTCACTTTAGTTGACGAACGACGAAAGGGAACAATTTGAACAGACATTACCGTAAATCTTCTATGGAAGCCATGAAATATATATACATAAAACAGTTGACCAGAAAAATGTGGCTCATGCCAGGACTTAGGAAAGAATAAAGGAGTAAAGTACTAGTAAGAGGTGACTGAGTGGGCACTGGGAAACACATCCTGTTTTTGGTTTGTAATACATTGAGAACTTTGTAAGTGCTGCATTAACTGAATCAGAGGCATATTGCACAGCCAACACTGCAGTGCCAAATTGAAACATGCTGCAGGTGGGTCATAGCCCGAGTGGAGAAATGCCATGGATGGTGATGGGTGGGATTACTGCCTCGCTTAACAAATACTGTGAGTATACTTAATTTGTCACTAAGCAAGCAATGTGACTTACCAACAAATGTCCCTGCTGCCCCTGGGACTCCCCACCCAACCACCTCTTCCGCCTCCGGTGCACTAGCCCCGGCAATGGTGGTCTGTTAGGCTAGAAAAGAAATTACACATTTTAGATGCCAGATATGTCTCCCCTATTATATTTTTAACAAAATACAACCACAATAAGTCACTGCAGTTTGATTAGCAGTATCTTCTATCAAAACTATCACTTTGAGCGGTTGGTTGCCATTAGTTGAAAATGTTGGAAAAGCCAGGTAGTCAAGCCGATCAAAAACGTTTCGGAATGGAGGGGCAAAGCTATTATGACTGAGTCATTGAAGAACAATGAAGGGGTGGAATAATGGTTAATGAAGGACATATGGTCTTGGTTGGCAAATACAAAATGGGGGTCCAATATAACAATGGCCAAGTTCTCGTCTTAACTATTAGGTCATGAGCAAGAAAAAGAAACCCTTCTAAACAAACAGGGGTGGTGAATAATAATATACTAGCTTACTGGGCCCAGCAATCTTCATAGTAGAGTACTAAAAGTCAGTTCTCTTAGTCTTACAGTACCACAAGATTTATAAGGGGAGAGCGAGAGGGATGGCTTCCTAGCAAAGCAGAAGAAAGCTACAGACTCGCACAGACAGAAGTAAGTCAGCTACAGAAACATGAAACATAGTAAAATAGGATAATGCAGGGGTAACAAGAATTTAACAAGTATTAATGAGAGGATTTGAAATAAGGAGACAGTATAAAAATTAACACGGCAAAATTACAGTTTTTCTACTAGTGGGGAGAGGTGAAAGATAGGGAAATTAAAAATAACAGGACTTGCTGGGGCCACCTGTCGCAGCACTGGTGGTGGCAGACTCTCCTTCGTCAGCCTTGGAAGATGCCTTCTTGCCCTCGGGTACTGATATAAAAAATAAAAAAAGATTAAAAAAATTGATTAGTGGTACAGTTAATCTCCCCAAACATATTATGACACGCAAATTCAGTAGCATTGTACTTTTCTAAATCATATCGCCTATAGAACTAGTAGTATTAAGTTGACCTATTCCTAATTTCCTAAACCTAAGACTATTCCTAATTTTCTAAGCCTAAACTACTAATGCATTTCAATGAATAATGTTTGCTTCTCAATCACCTTTGATAGGCCAACTCAGTCTCCCTTTTCAATGCTTAGATGCATATTTATCACTGGGAGACTGGGAATGTATGAGCTACATAAGGAAAGGCACAGAGAAGACTAACTCACTGATATTACTTAGTACCACAATCTTAGTGATAGGACAGAGGAGTCTGCATGACTTTGTAAAATAATTAGCCCAAGCAAGCACTGCATAGGAACGATTAGGTATCACCGTCGCCAAGCACCTGGCTAGCTCAAACTGCATCACATAATATTCATGACTTCGTAAACGTAACTTACCTTTAAGTGTGAGCAAAAAAAAATCGTATTTTAGAAATCATACAAGCAATAATTAATCACCATGCCCGAGTGCTTAATTTGAGCCGGTGGTTTCCGGTGCTCGGCACCGGCACTTAATTGTCAACACTAGCGCTTGTGACAGTCTGCCACAAGGTGCCGCTGTCTGAGATGACCACAACAGTCAATTATTAATTCAATATACTTTAAAAATGCCTATTACCTGCCGACCAAGTCATTCCTATAGCTTTGGGGGCCTGGAATAGTCCAAGTTGTCACACTTGTAGGCGTGTGATGGTTAGTAGTTGTTTTGTTACTATCATAGGCAGCGTGGCAGGGGCAATGTGTGGTGTAAGTTGCAGTGGCCTCCTGATGAGAGCCCTGGCACTTATTTTTCTACAAATTAAGCACTGCCATGCCCCACAGCCTCGGCACCCAGCTGGACAAACAGGTCCTATTCATGGTCAATTATATCTGCCCAGCAGTGCATAAGCTGCTGCACCCCACTGTGCCAGCACACGCACCTGCAAACACTCCCCACAGTAGCTGAAGCTCTCACAGGGCATACCCCCTCCCAGGTCTTCTGCCTGCTGCAAGTATGGAGGTGAGGAGGCACTGCACATAGAAAACATATGCTTCCACCTCCTCCTCAACACAAATGGGGTAGGGCTGCACCCCCTGGCGGTGCAGGCGACCACAAGGTCTGCAGCTTGTACAAACCGCACTGGCCCAGCTGCTTGCTCCCTGGTGCTCCGACATGGTGCTGATCAGGATAGAAAATAAGGAACAGAACTTACAGAAGCAGAAAGGAACTAAAGAAAGTAGAGTGAAAACAAAAAAAGTGCCAAAAGTCACAGAAAAAGTTTTTAAAAAAAACACACAAACGTAAAATACACAAAGACACACACTGATAAAAAAAAAGTAAATGAGGAGTGAATAAATGGGATGGGGGAAGGATTGAAAATGATTAGAAAATTAGGCCTAGCACCATGCAGAGAACAGAAAGCATGGAAAGCAAAATTGCCCCGCCCATGCAAACTGCGTGGTGCTGATTACGCTGATTTTTCAGTGCAGAAATGCCTCTCGTGCTACTGGCATGTAAAAAAACTGTGCAAACGGACGGGCGAGCACGTCCACCTGCTCGCAGGGACCCGCAGAATCTTGCAGAGTTTTTGGGCACTCAGCAGAATTCCGTGAAGCAAAACTCCACCCAGGCCAAATTAGCACACAGGAAAAAACATTAACAATTGCAAACGCTGAACTGGCGTATTAGAGACTAATAACTTGCTTAACACATCTGCCCGCCTATCCTATATATTTGAGAATGCTGAATGAAAATTACCTTCGCAAGATTTGACTTTTTCCATTAAATGTAGTTGCAAGGAGGCATTTTAGCTTGCTTTTGTGCAGTTCTTTAGTTATACTGCTGCCTCCGTGGTGATGTAAATGAGCTGCCAGGTCAATCTATTATCTTTTAGGATGCACAGACATATACCCATTACCTAAAAAAAAAATGCAATCTGCAATATATGAACAATATTGTTTTATAAAATTCAGAAAAAGTAACTTGCTCCTGACATTAAGTTGCATCTGAAACCTTGAGGAAAGGCACATTTACATTCTTTTAAAACTGGGTTAAAAATAGGCATTCAGAATATTAAAGTGAGTGACTGAAAAATAATTTGGGATATATATTTTATTTAATCCATTAGGAAACAACCAGATGAAGAAATGCACATATCAGAAGAGTTCTCATTCATGTCCAAAGAAACAAAACCATACTCAGCTTTTCCCCTATTCAATGCTAAGGTATTCTACATGCACCAGATTCAGTTGCACAACACGGTCGCATTCTCGTCACAAAATGTCCTTGGATTCGTTAACCAACATACAGAAGTGTTCTGTTTCCTTCAGAATGGTGAATTTGGAACTTGACCTTCCAATGGTCTATTGTATTTGCTCACTTCTCAATTAAATTCTGACCCAATCTGGCTTTGGTTATTGCAGTCTGATATCCTTCTCGGTGCAACACCCTTTGATGGCGGTCACTGTTGCATGGCCACTGTAAAGACAAGCTGGCTTTGACTTTTATTTGCTGGATTGCACTCTGTTCGCCCTTCTCATAAACAGAGGGGCTAACTTTGGTGCTTAAAGGTCACGTTACGATTTCCCACTGTTCTCACAGTTTTATGCTTTCTGTACCAGGAGTCTGAAGAACAATTCACAACTTAATGTGAAACTAAGGTTCACATTCAATTTATGTCATGTATATCTTTATTACAGGGAGGAGCTAAGGTTGTGCAGAATAACATTATAACGCTTTATTGGCCAGGTTGCTATGATGCTACCTGGCTGACCTGTTGCATTATGCCAGACATGTCCATCTGGCATCCTGTAAATAGTCTAGTTGTGAAGATTTGTAGGAATCCCGCCTCATCAGTATTCATAGTGCAGATACTTCTGCACATCTCTGCAGCCAGATACAGATGCAGAGATGGAGGCATACAGAATTATTTGCATTCATATTTCCCATTATTAAAGGACAGTTTCTGCAATGTCAAAAATGGCACTTTTCAAAGGGAACATTGGTAGGAAATTGCATTCGTCCATTTGACCGTTGTCTACTCCTCACAATATCCACAGCTGTAATTAGCACTGTGGAAGGTGTCCCTCGTGACACGAGATATCCAAAGAAGTCCTTAACAGGGGCTAAGGTTTGTTGGTGCTGCTTCTAAGCCCTCGGTTACCCTTAGTATTTAGCTGACAAAGACTGTGATCGTCCACCTTTCATGAAGCCTCTAAAAAGTGGTTCAGCTCAGAATTTCCACTGCCATTCTTTGCTAACTAGCAGAATAAAACCTGGCTTTGTTGGGAAGTATGGATCCTCTTCTGACATAGCACCAAGAGGGAATTTGCTAATGAATGTCATGTTCGACAAGCCCCTGTAACTTTACAAGTACTGTGAATCTGAAATACTTTTTCTTGGTGTATTCATATTCACATGATCTTAAGGATAACAGAGTAACCTACAGGCCAGAAGGGAGATAACGCATTGCCAATGAAAACTAAGCAATGTAGTGGAATAGAGTGAAGATTGCACACAATTTATTTAAGCATCAACCGAAGGTTGCAGGTTTAGCCAACAAATGAATGCGTTGGATTTGAAGGCACCAGATTTTGTAAGCTGTGTTATGCCTAGTTCTTGCTTTTCCATATTCATAAATCTTCATGACTAGGATCAGTTGATAAGTCACTTGTACACAGGACTGGTTCTTTGTCAAGGCAATACTAAGCTGCAAGAAGGATTACCCACCACCAATGGGACACCAGATTGTACCTGCATGCAGTTTATGAGGACATATTGTCAAGGAGTTGGGCACTGTGCCATTTTGCCTAGGTTTGCCTGTTGTAGCAAAATCCTTACACCTGGCCTCAGTGATCGTTTGCCTCAAGTATGGCCAATGTTAACTTTGGGAAGCTGGAAAGAGGAGCAGGTAGATTTCACCAATATGTGAGGCTCCAAATGATTAAACATTCATTTGTAAGCGCAGTGGCAGCTCGCCGAGGGAGTGGTGCGGGGCGGTGGGGCGGGGCGGGGGAGGGGCAGCGTGGGGGGATAGTAAACTCGGACATACGACAGACAGAACTCAGAGGGAGTTCTGTCCGTCGTAAGTCCGAGTCCACTAATCCCCACCCCGCCCACCGCCCCGCACCACTCCCTCGACGAGCCGCCACTGTGTAAGCGCAGTCATCGTTTTGCTCTATTTAACCCCATTTCTGTCTTTCCATAGTGCTGGTGCACTTTTGACTGCCTAGCACCAACGCCGTCACCCTAGCGTCATGGTTCAAGAGTGCCTGCATTGTAGGCAGGATTGTTTTTATGCAGGAAGTGACACCTTCCTGCACAAAAACATTCCTCATAAGCATTTTCCTCTTTCTATGTGTGCTGCAGAATGTAGAAAGAGGGAAAAACTGGAGAAATAAAGATAATTCTCCTCGTTACGCTTCACCTTTGAGAGGTGTAGCATTTTGACGCGTTCCCAGGTTTACCACTAATGGTAACTATAGGAATGTGCCAAAATCCATGGGTGGATGCGTGGGAACACCCATGCTCCACCCATGGAATGACTCTCTGTGACAGAGTAACACAACGCAGTGATTTGCACTGCCTTCCATTACTCCAAATTTATCAAGCTATGCAGGAACACACAACGTGGCCTTGAGTGGCTTCATAAATATCGCTTAGATTTTGTGTCGCTCTTGAGACCCCTTGCAAACCCTTCATATATCTGGCCCAAAGTTTCTACTTAACAGGAAAAGAGAAAGAGAAGACAGGCCACAAGAGAGGGAATTTATCCCCTCAGGCACTCCAGCTCACACCTGCCTGCGAATAGCCTTTCAAACACTCTCCTCTTTTGGGACTGGGAAATTGGGAAAGAAAAAAATATAGTTGCTGCGGTAAATCGGAGGTTTTTGGTTAATGATTTCCTTTGTTATTTGGTAGGACAAAGTGGGCTAGCATAAGGTGAAGTTTGAAATCTTGAGATTGAGAGAGCAAGGTACAAGGGAACGAAGGACCCGCTATTTTAACTATGAATAAAGGGCTTATTTGATGGAGTTTGCCTGACACCGTATGCCTAGAATAGCTACCTGATCATATTACTGCAAACTGTAAGAGAGAGAAGGCCCAGGAATTTATATCCTACTCGCATAGGAATGGCCACCACTGATTTTACCCTTTTACATGCCCTGTTTGATACATTCTAACTGAGAACAGCCTTCAACAGAGGAAGAAAAGAAAAATGCCCTCCTTGATTCTCCAAATAGACAACCGTGGAGAACGTTGTCCGCATGCTATGTTTTGAATCTTTTAGACCAAAATCCGGCTACAGGGCTAGAGGTACTAGCCATTTGCTGATCACAAGGTTTTGGTGGTGAAACCTGCTACTCCTGTGGAACCTTTCTACTGAAGCTGGAGAGCTCAGCTGGTTCTGAACCAAGAAAAAGTTTTTTCTTCCTGGAAGAAAACCAGTGGAGCAGCTGCAAAAAGCCACTTGCCCTGTCTGGACCTGTCCTTTCCGGTGGGAATGTCCATTGTACAATCAAAGCTGCTGCTAAGGCAGTGAAATCCTAAAAACTAGTTGGAATAGCTTATTTAGAAGTGGAGCTATACTGGAATTGTGGGAGCCCTGTGTTACTAGAAAACATGGACTAATGTCTGAGGAACCAGTCCTGCATATGTGAATTTTTTTAAATCAAAAAATATTTTAGAAAGAACATGTTCTGTGTAATTGAGGACATTTAGCAATTCTGCTGTGAGTGAGCTGTTTAATTTAAAATACAACTTTCCTAAAACGTTATTTTTGCTAGACCACTTTGTACTATCTGTAACAAAAATGAATGCACAGTCACTCTCTTATTGCCGTTTTGGAAAATAGTTATCTTTTATCAGAAGAAAATCCAATTTATTTTTTCCACAAACTTTGATCCATACATCAGAACTTAATTTCTGTAAAATTTAAACTAGCTAATAGTATGTTTGGTTTTGATAATTGTTGCACCTGCACCACTTGCCTTGCTCTGACAAAACCCTTGTTTCCTGGTCCAGATTTATTCAGAAATTCCTCGCATAAACTGGTTTATCTTCCATTGGTCAGATTTTTTGTGTCTTCTGATTAAGTCTATTTCAGCTCACTTCAGTACTACAGCCTTGTAGTGAGGCCTGTGGGTAATAATGAGGCGGACGCCAAGTGCAGATTGATGCTTTAATTAACATCGGGCAGAGAGCGCCGGAAAACCACCTTAACAATAATCGCGGCCGTTCACCTCACGGCCGGATATCCTGTCGCCCTCTCAGCCTCCCCAGTCACACGTGAACGGGAGACTAGAGCGCGACTCTACATATCTTCCCCCTTTACAATAACACAACATAACATTAGATAACCCTCAGAGACAAGTGCAGGGTCCAAGATGGCTATGTCTCCATCTCATAGTCCTGATATCTTTTCGGTAGCCTCACCGCTCTGCCTAAGCGTGTGTGTCTTAACGGGGTGCCAGTCTTACAATTTCTGCTGCCACTGGAAGGGGCATCACCAGGTGACTCTCGTGTGTGATCTTCTCCTTCCGCACTCCACCCCCTTTGGTTCTCTTGCTGTACCTGTGGCCTTGAGTCGTCAAGGATCTCCTTTGTGTCCATACCGTTCAAGTCCTCTATCCGGATGTCCCTGTCGTCTCTGCCAGATTCCTCTGTTCCTGCCATCCGCTCCTCATTACTTCCTGGTTGCGTTGTTTCTGTCTTGGCCCATTGCATTATCCTGTTGCATCTGGACATTCTGTCTTTTGACCATGTCTTCCCATCGCTCAATAGGGCAGATCTGGTGTATACCTCTCGCACTTGCAAGGGCGTACTGCTCTCGCCTTTCCTTCTCAATTGAGCCAGTTTTACTCTGACCCATTCACCTCTTTCCAGCGCCGCTTCTTTGACATTGTATCGCCTGTTGTAGTGATCAGTGTAGATCCTTTGTGCCCTCTCCAGATTGTTTTGCACCACTGCTGGGGACCATTTGCTCTGTACAGTCCGTTTTTTCCACGCCACATTGTCTCTGGTAAATGGGTCCCGCCCCCTCAATATTTTAAAAGGGCTGTATCCTGTCTTGGTGGGAGTGATGCGGTACGCCCACACCGTGCATCTGAGTTCAACCTCCCAATTTTTCCCTGCACTAATGGCAGCTTGTACTGATCCCATTATCACCCTGTTGAATCGTTCGGCTAGGCCATTCCCGGCCGGGTGATAAACCGGGGTGTGTTTGGTCTGTATACCATTCCTCTCCATGAATGCCTTCCACTTATCAGACGTGAACTGGGGTCCATTGTTGCAGGTTATAATCCTGGGGATTCCTTCCCTCAGAAATGTGGAGGTGAGAAATGCCAGCACGGTGTCTGTGTCCACTGTATCGCACACTTCTATTTCAGGCCATTTTGAATACCGATCCACCAGTACTATGACATACTTCGGTTCGCTTAGGGCATCTAGTATAGGGCCTAAGATATCCACCGCTACTTCTTCCCATGGGTTTGCAGGATTGTGGAACTTCCCCAATGGCGGTCTCAGTGTGGTCTGTGACTTGTCCGCGTTGCTGCACTGCACACAGTTCCTGACATGCCTCTCTACTTGGGAGTCCATCGCGGGCCACCAGTAAGCCTGTTTGACTCTCTGCTTTGTTTTGACGATGCCTAGATGCCCTTCGTGTAGGATCGTCAGTAACTTCTCTATCAGGTGTTCCGGAGGTACTACCTTGTCTCCCCGAAGGAGGAACACATTCCTTTCTCCTACCGACAGCTCCTCCCTTACTTCGTAGAACTTGCGCTGGTCAGCGTCCAAGCGTTTCTTTTCTGGCCATCCTGTGATGATGAACCCTTTCACTGCTGTGAGGCGTGCATCGCTCTCATATGCCAATTTCCATTCCTGCGCACTTATAACTGCTTCCTGATCTTCCGCAAAGGGTATGGTGTAGTCATCCTCCTCTGTCTGTGGGGGTGGCATTTCCATTGCGGCGGCTCTGCTGAGGTAATCAGCCACTCGGTTTTTTGCTCCTGGGATGTACTCTACATCGTACACATAGTCCAGTAACTTTAAGGTCATTTTCGCTATGCGCGGCGTGGCACTAGCATGTCCACTGGAGGTGAGCACCTTGACCAATGGCTTGTGATCTGTCTTCAGCACAAATCTGGAGCCCCACAGGAATTGGCGGAACCGTTCCATCGCCCAAATAGCGGCTAGCATTTCTTTTTCTACCACACTGAACTTTTCTTCAGTAGGAGCCAGAGATCGGGACGCGAAGCTGACCGTCGTCATTTCCCCTTCCTCTGACCGTTGCATCAGGACTGCTCCCAATCCTCTGTCACTTGCGTCCGTGGTGAGGATCGATAAGGCCTTTTGGTCGAACCCATGGAGGGGGACCGCCTTGCAGATGTCGTCCTTGATTACGCCGAACTCTTCCTGGGACGCCTCCGTCCACTCAAAGGCCGTTTTTTCCTTTAGTAGCTGACGCATACTGTGCGTTTTGGTGGCGAAGTGAGGCACGAACTTGCTATAGAACTCTGCCATACCCAAGAAGGAGCGGACGTCGTCTTTGCTTCTGGGTGTAGGTGCATCCCTGATCGCTTTCACATTGGCCCACTTCGGCGCAAAGCCTTTGTCGCTTATTTCATGACCCAGATATGTCACGGAAGTTACTCCAAACCGGCACTTGTCCCACTCTGCTGTAAGACCATTGTGCGCCAGGATTCGTAGCACCTTCGTGAGCTTGGCATCATGGTCTGACTTGGTTTTTCCCATGATCAGGATATCGTCCTGGAAATACTGCACCCCTTCCGTGTCTTTAAAAAGCCTGTGCATTAGTTTTTGGAACACCGCAGCGGCGGATGCCAGGCCAAACGGCATTCGTCGGAATTGGTAGCATCCGAACGGTGTGATGAACGAGGTCAGTTTCTTACACGTCGGGTAGAGTGCTATCTGATGGTACGCCGAGGTCAGATCTATTGTCGAGAACCATTGGACGCCTTTTGTTTGCGCCAGCTTTTCATTTATTTTGGGCAGTGGGAACTTGTCTACTATAATGTTCTTGTTGAGCTCGCGCACAATCGCACCTTACCATTGGGTTTCCTGGCCTCGACCGGAGGTGCTAGCCACTCCGCACTTTCGATGGGCTCTATCACTCCATTATCTTCAAGACGTTGTAACTCCTGCTGCACAGCCTCTCTACTATTGAACGGAATGTTCCGCACCTTATGACTCACGGGTTTCGCGCCCTCCTTGAGGCATATCTTATGGGAGAACTTCGTCCAACTTGCCAATGGTGCCTCCAAAAACTGTCGGGAAGTCTGCTTCCCACTTGTGGGTCTCGTATGTGCCTGCCTGGCCTGTCATCAGTACTTGCGTCGGGCCTCCTGGGTTGAGTTGGATACCCAGTTCTCCCTGGTCCACCCATCCCAGCACCGAGGGTCCCTTCTCTGCCACATACAGCTTCCCTTCTGCCTTGCGGCCCTTGAACTCGAATCGTAGGGGAGAAATCCCACCATGGGTATGGGTTCCCCGTGAAGGTGACTGGATGGATGTCCGGAGAGAGCAGGTGTGTGCCTATGACTTGTGCGAAATCTCGGTCCCATACACTGCGCTGAATGATGGTGTATGGTGAGCCGGAATCTGCTACCATGGAGACTTGGATCCCTCCTATGGAAAGTTCACACAACGGTTTGCGTGTCCTGGAGCAGTCGATGCCTAAGATTTGATCGTCTATACACAGCACTGTGTCTTCGTCCTCTTCCCCTTCTTCTTCCGGTTCCGTGTCATGGGTCACATACTTCACTGTGGTTTTCCGAGGCTTACGTCTGCATACTTTCTCAAAGTGCCCCATTATCCCACAATACAGGCATTTTTCCCTAAAGGCTGGACATCGTTTGTCATTGGCTGCGTGTGCTGGACTCCCGCACCTGTAACAATTGTGCTTGTCCGTTCCTTGGGCCGTCGGGTGTCCCGCCGGTTTGGCTGTGTTCGTCCTCTGTCGTCTATAATTCTCTGTAGCGTGCGGTTTCCGTTCTCGGGAGGGAGCCTCCGTGACGTTGCCCACCAGTGGTCTGCTGACATTGTCCCTTTTTGCCGCTTCTGCGCACCTCTTGGAAAGTTCCGCCTTCTTGACCATGGCCACTATCTCTCTGAGGGGAGCGTCGCCACTGACCCATAATTTCTCTTGTATGGACGTGTTTACCGTGTGCATAATGATTTGGTCGCGTATGAAGTCATCATGGAGGCCTCCGAACTTGCAGGTGATCGCCAAACTCTTTAATGCGGCTACATAGTCATCTACGGACTCCCCTGTCTTCTGCTTCCTTTGGAAGAAGTTGAACCGGTCTATTGCTGTGCATACCACTGGCTGATAGTGGCTATCTAGGTCGTCAATGGCGTGTTGAAACACGTCGACATCGTCATGTGGTCAGGTCTTTTTCACCATGTTCCTATAAACTCGTATGCCTTCCGGACCCAGATTGTGCAGTAGGATCTTCTTTTTCCTCGTACTCGGAAAAACTTCATCCCCCTCATCCTCCAACGCCGACAGGTAGTTGAGGAAGTATTCCTTCCAGTCTTCCCATTTCATTGCCGGTTCCCCCGGCTTCGGAAGGAAAGGTACCGGATTCGTGAGGGAGAATGTCTGGGCACACATGGTGACTTGTCTCCCCGGAGGTGCGTCGTCTGTCCTGGGCGGAGGGCTTCCTGGAGCGTTCTGTTCCTGCTGGCCTGTCGCGCCTACTTGGGACGTGGGATCTACTCCCGTGTGGCCTGGTCCTTGGTGCACCAGGGCCGAGAACTGGGTGGCTGGTTCGCTGGCCCCTCGTGTTAGGGCGTGGGCTTGCTAGCTGCGTGATCTGGACACGTCTCACTGGTTGCCTGTGGGGCTTGGCTCCGTGCAGGGGGGGCTCTGTGAGTCCAGTGCATGCGCGCTTGGTGCTGCGCCTTCCACCTAGCACGATCCCTGTGTGTCCAGCTGGGCCCTTGACGCTAGGTGTGCGTGTCTCCAAGCCTCCCGTCCAATGGGCCTCTCACAGCAGGCACAGTGACTGCCAGTATGCTGCGCTCGTTAATGGGTTAAGCGCCTGGTTGTGCAGTGCTTGTTTTGTGTTCCTCTGTGGGTTTGTTGTGGGTTATAGGACTTTGCTCCAGTGGAGGAGGGGCGTCTCCTACCTCCTCGTGCTGTACACCTGGCAGGGCCCTCACTGGGCTGGTTGCTGGATCGTCCTGTTGCTCCCGGGGCCCCTCAGCAGTCCTGCAGTTGTGGTGGGCGCCCCACTGTGCAATCAACGAGCGGCGGTTTCTCTGCCGCGCTCTCCGCCCCCTGCAGCATCGCGGCGCTGCCGTAGATGCGCCGGGCGTTTTTTCCCTTTTTTTTTTTTTTTTAAATATTTTGGCCGTCGCGTCCGCCTCCCCAGCCTCGTTGCCAATTTGTAGTGAGGCCTGTGGGTAATAATGAGGCGGACGCCAAGTGCAGATTGATGTTTTAATTAACATTGGGCAGAGAGCGCCGGAAAACCACCTTAACAATAATCGCGGCCGTTCACCTCACGGCCGGATATCCTGTCGCCTCTCAGCCTCCCCAGTCACACGTGACCGGGAGACTAGAGCGCGACTCTACAAGCCTCTCTCTCTGCCATAGTTTAGCAATCTTGGGGCATATCTACAAGGGCTTTATCTCCGCTTTTTGGCTTCTAAAGCCAAAAAGCGGAGATAAAATCATCGCCCTATTAACAAGAGGGTGCTAACATGCATTGGCGCATGTTAGCACCCTTTACCCGACGTCCCCCTTTGCATCTCTAATGAGATGCAAAGTGGGCGTCACTGGGCAGTACAACCTTGTAAATATCGCTGATGTGCACATCGCGATATTTACAAGGCTGCTAACGCATTTTAGCAGACGTTAGTTTTGGGCGAAAACCGCTGTTTCGCCGAAAACTAACGTCTGCTAAAATGCAGACTTAGACATACCTAATATGGGGGTGGATTGTGCTGATACGACCACAAGGTCGTATCAGCAAGGTTATCGCCGTTTTTCAGGGAACATCGCTGGAAAACCAGCGATGTTCCCTGCAAAACGGCGATTTCCCCGCTATCGCTGGTAATTATATCGCCCTGGGGAAAAGCGTTGTAGATAACGCGCTACCAGGGCGATATAATCAAGCGATAGACGGCGATAAGTAGAAAAGCGCTAAGCGCGCTTTGCGTTGACTTATCGCCGTCCTCGTAGATATGCCCCCTAATTTCTTACAGTTGAGTTTGAATTATAATTGATAATGCTAGGATGACAGTTAGTAGATGTTTTTTTGGCTGAGCTGTAAATAATATGACATCATCGATGGTTTTAGATGAACAGACCATGAAGGGGAAAGTCTAGCTTGAAAACGTCATTTCTTATATGTAGGTAAACTCAGTAGGAAAAGAAGGAATTTAGATTTTGCTGTATTTCGTTTAAGAGAGATGAAAAATCAGTGAGCGATCAGTTTTAATGAGGGAAAACTTACATGTGTTAATGTGTTAATATTGTTAATTAGTGGATGAGTGCCTAAGGTTCACTACATGTAAGCCTATATTAATGAATTAAAATTCTCATCTTTGTCACCTGGATTCTCATAGTCTTCTTGTTTAAAGGAAGTGCTTTAAGCATAGCACAGAAAACCACAGCACTTTCCACATCATGGAAAGGGTACAGGCATAGGCGGTTCAGTTTATACAGATTATGACCTACTTTCAAGAAATAGGTTGAAGCAATCAACAATGCTACTTCTTAGCATAATATGGGAACATAAAGGAGCCTATTCACAAACTGCATTTTGTAGTACTCTTAGTAGCTCTACCTTAGAACTACTACAGTACTGCAAAATGCTATCCACAGACCTGAGTGTAAATCTCCACCTCCATCTTTCCTATCTTTTGTATGGGAAGATCTTCACACACATAAGTTTACTGCACACTAGTAAATGTGGGAGGGACCAAGGGGAGTGGCTAGAAAAAG
This sequence comes from Calotriton arnoldi, assembly GCA_963921515.1. Taxonomy (NCBI): domain Eukaryota; kingdom Metazoa; phylum Chordata; class Amphibia; order Caudata; family Salamandridae; genus Calotriton; species Calotriton arnoldi. The sequence continues at coordinate 873,147 of CAWUFW010007253.1, forward strand.
GGGACTACTTACTTCAGGAAACTTTCCCCCAAAAAGTTTCATCTACCTCATTTTCTTCCTTTTCTGGTGATCCATCAAGCGGGGGTCATGAAAAAGGGGGTCCCTAAACACATTTTCCTCATGAATATTTCCATCTAAAATTAGACACAATTCCAGCCAGAACAGATAGATTAATTTTCACCAAATATGGCAGTAAGCCTGATCTTGTTCCAGAAATTGCCCTTTTTGTGATTTGGTGTAAATCCATCCAAATAGTTTTTCAGAAATTAAGGCTCAAAAAAACTATAGAAATTTCACTCTGCGGAGCATCTGTGACTCCGACAGATCTCCAGGCGAGATCTGATTGGCTGCCACTACATCAGCAACAATGTGGCTGCATCTATCATAGGGCTCAGGACTCAATTCTAAGTTCTAGAAAAAAGGTTAAAAAAGATATAAGGTGGCAGCGTAGGCGTGATGAGGGATCCCAGAGGGACCAACACTGGGGTCAAAAACATATCTTTAAAAATGTTACTGTGGATCTGCAAATAAACAGCTCAATAAAAAAAGAAAAAAATGCGCAGGCTCCCTGGGGTGGGCCAGGGCCGTTGTGGTGGCAGCAGCGGTTTTATATATTGACTGAAAAAAAAACAAAGTTTAAAAGGACGCTATTGGTGAAAATGTCAGTTTAAACATACAGGGGCATATTAGCAACAACTCGCCGCCTATCGCTGGATTTTATCGCGGAGATAACACGTTATTAGCAACTTTAATGCGATAAAATATCCAGCGATAGTGGCGAATCCCAGCAATAACGCGAGAATTCCAGCGATAAATTCCCATCGCTAAGGAAAATCTCGCTAATAGGCAGGTGGGGACTTAACCGTAGAATCCACCTCCCATAGACTATAATGGGTAAGTCAGGTTTCTACCAGGTGTAAAAATCCAGGCGCTAATCGTGGTTAGCGCGCGTTTTTCTATCGCTTCGCGGGCATTGCTAATAGGCGATAGGTATGCTAGCGACTGCTTTCAGGCGCTGTTAGGTTGGGAACACCTCCTTTGCATGTCATTAGCGATAAATATCGCTGACATGCAAAGCGGCACCCAAACCAGTCGCTATCGCCTGGAAGCTGTCGCTAACACCTGTTAGCGACAGCTTGCTGATAGGGCAAAAAGTGCAGCTAAAGCGGCGATAAAGCCCTTGCTAATATGCCCCTCAGTTTTAAGTGACCAAAACCACAAAAACTTACCAGTTGTAGTTATCTCAAGTAACCATAACTTGTGTCCTAAAGTAACTCTATTCACGTTTCCATCATGCACAATGTAGTTATCAATGATGTCATTGCTAATGTTGCAGTCATTATATCAGTGATGTCATAGAGCATGTCATGAGTAATGTAATATTGAAGGTCAGTGCATGGTGAAGGCACAAGTTATAGTTACTTTAGGGCATGAGCCATAGTCAATTGAGATAACTATAACTGGTGAATTTCAGAGGTTTTGTTGATATATAACATTATGATTTAACTGACATTTTCACCAATCCATAAACGCCTTTAACCTTTGGTTTTTTCATTGACTTTCTAAGGTTTTAATGGAAATGCAGAAATATTTAGAGATAATAAAAGATACAACTCAGAGAGAAATACTAGAAAATTATAACAATTTTATAACGGAAATAAGAGAGGCCTCTGAAAAAAATTGGTTGGAAAATCAAAAGAGTAAACTATAGAGTGCTAACCCCAAGGTAAAAGCAAAAGCAACCTTGAATAAACATTCACATAAGACAAAAATTAAAGAGAACGCCTTACAAATAAATGTACAGACAATACAGAAGAGAAGTAAGGAGATTGACATGGGAAAATAAGAAAAAATGTGGCTAAGTGTTCTCAGTTTAAAAGGAACATAAAACTCTTTAGGGAACTTATAGGAAACACTATAGGAAATAGAAAATATCTGTAGCAATCATCTAGATGAACCATCATGGGTCAATTACATAACAAGGTTATATAGTTTGAACCTCAGCCAGATAAATATCAATGGCATAAATTCCACTAATAAAGAAAACAATGCACAAAGAGGTGAAGACATTTTTTTCCTACTATAAAAAATTGAGGAAATAATAAAATCCCTAAAATAATCAATGGCTCAAGGCTCCGACGAACTTTCAGCAAATATATTGAAAGCTATCCCTAATATGTGGGCCCGAAAATGTGCTGCTCCTTAAAAGAAAGCTCGGATAAAATCCTGGACTCATGGAGAGGAAGCAGTACAGTCCAGTTCATCAAGAGGGAGATATGTACTAGCCAGCGAATTACTATATGTTAGCCAGTGGCAGCCAGCATCTATGGGGGGGGGGGGCACAAAAATAATATTTAAAAAATTAAAAACTTACCTGAAGAGGAACACGGCCACCAGGAACCTCCCTTGACCAATCCTGGGGCTGCTCTCATGAAGCATGAGAGCAGCACCCTGATTTGAGGGAGCGGCCTCACTCCGCACTCCACAGTGCTCTGGAGCCCGGCACTTGCTCTAACCCAGCTGTCTCATGACAGCAGGGTTAGAGATGTTCAAAGTGCGCACGTATGGCTGTCCGCTGCAAGACAGCCAGCCAAAAAGGCATGTGCACTTTAAACAGTGCATTCAGAGCCCTCCCTGCTGATGTCACTCAGCAGGCCCTGCCCTGTACTGAGGCTCTGTTCAGAACGGGGGATGAAAAATAAAATGGTAATGAATTACCATTTTATTTTTCATCTCTGAGGGTAATTTAAGTGGGGCAAAGCTTTTCCGCCACAACGGAGGAGCCACCCCTGATGATAGGACTGATGAACATCCCTGGTAAAATCTGTGCAAAATATAAATTACATCATCTGGAAGAGTGTGTGGAATCGGTGCAAATACCACCAAAAAGTCAAATATGATTTAGGAAAGAACATTCTACTACAGATTGCGTTCCTCTATTAAGAAGACTGGCAGAGAAATATGCAAAAATTAAAGGGGAACCTTTGTATGTGGCATATATAGATCTTAGTGCAGCATTGACCCCATCAATAGAATGAGATTGTAGAAAAAAGGTGCATTGGGGAATGCTGTCAGGCGTGATGCATCTAGCAACCGAGATGCACATTTCCTTAATTAGTTAACAGAAATTGGAGATAGTTGATGTTGGAAAGTGGATTATTGGTAGGGGCAAATGTAGATCTGCCACTGGCAATAAGGCCACTAACAAAGTATAGGGCTCAGAATAGGTCTTAGAAAATTATTCCTAAGCTCATCCCTTGGTAGCTTGGCTGCGAGCAGGCAGACTTAACTTCAAAGACAGGTATGTAAAGCATTTAAAAACACCAATTCATTAAATAATTAAGACACAATGTACAATAATAATCCAAAGCCAATTTATAAATATAGGAAATATTCTTATCTTTAAAATGAGACCAAAAAGACAAAAATCCAATGTAGGGAACCGGAGATATTAATTTTCAAAGATTTAGCAATTTGTAGCACATAGAAACCTATAGCGCCTTATCGGGATATCTGGTCGCGAAAGACCGGGTCAAAGTCAAAGTTTGAGACCGACCGCGATGGAGCCCTGCTCGGCTACCCCTCGCGGTAGGTCTCGGTCACAGTTTTACATTTGGACTTAGAAACTTTTCTGGAGCTTTTTCTCGCGGGGTCCCTCGATGCTCTTCACCAGGCCGGATTCGGTGAGGGTTCGCCGGCCTCTGATTTCACCTACTCCCGGTCAAACTCTGGAAGTAGGACCTACGGAGCTTTTCAGCGGGACGAACCTGGACGGCAGGCCGACTCACGGTTGAAGGCAGGCGGCTTGGCTGGCCAGGTTGAGTAGGTCCCCTTATGGAGCTTTTTTCCAAAGTTGCTCCAAAGTTCTCCAAACTCCTGGAATTTCTTCCTGAAGTTCCCCAAAGGGTCCAAAAGTATCTCAAACTCACTCCAAGGGTCTGAAATCTCCAAGATGGTCCTTGAAAGTTGAGGACTTCAGTTCCCACAATCCACTTGGACAAAACCCTTACAAATCCACTGGTAGTTCTCCAGGTTGAGGATCCTTGGTGGTGATGTTCCAGGTGAGCTCTGTTAACCTGTAGCTTGCAGGGAGTCCACTCTTTAGTCCTTTTGCAGCAAGGTAATCCACAGGCTGTAGTTTCAGATGGTGCAGAAGGTGCAATCTTCAGAGTGCAGGCCTTAGGAAATGCACATCCAACTTCTCAGCATGGCCCGTCTTGCCTTCTTAGGTTTCAAGCAGGCGATCTGAGAGGTTCTGCCCTTCTCAGATACTTATTCCAATTTCTCTGGGTCACGCAGGAGGTCACTCCTGTCCAATGGGCTGCAGGGTACCACCCAAAGGTCTGACCACCTCCTGCAGAGTGTGGCACTATTTTGTCCCAGAGTGCACCAATTCTTCCAAATCCATAATGGCTGATTTTCCAGCAGGGAGAGAAGAGCTGGCTAAACACACCCCTAGGATGGCTAATCTCCATAGTCTCTCCCCCTTGCATCTGCTCATTCCTTCCTTAAGTCTAGCATCTGGCGGGGTTCAAAAGAGTAGAGTTGTAAATGTCACTGGTGTCTTCCCCTTCCCTTGAAGTCCATTGTTTACGACTCCTGCCCCTGCTCTGGCATTCCTGTGTAACAGAACACTGCCCTACCAGCAGAGCTGGTTAACCCCAGGGGCTCTTTATCACCTCTTCAAAGGAGCCTGGCTAAACCACTTAATTTTGACCAATCAGGACAGACCACTGGAAGGTTGAATCTGGGCTTACAAACAAGAAAGTCTTACAACTTCTTGTCTGTACATTTTAGGAGAAATTCAAAAATATCATATTGTCTGGGAAGTCTTTGAATGGTATTTTTAGCCTTCTCCTATCAAGAGTTAGCAGTTAGTAACTTCTTGCCATGTTAACCTTTGTGGCATGGGGTTTGCAATGGGAAAAATGACTTGGGCCCTTTTTCCAGCACCAGGGCTTATAAAAAGATATTTAATAAGTACTCTACACATATCTACAGGACCCCCACCCCTGGTACACATAGGGGAGACTCTAGGGGTTCTGAATATGTAAAAATATTGCAGATCCTCCCTCCACAGTGCTTCTAGCACCAAAGTTGATTTTGGGCAGCACGTTATCACAATGTGGGGAGTGAAATGTGCAATTTCACTTAACCCAGGGCATATAAAACTCATTTTATAAGGGTCCTCCTTATAAAAACCTGATCCCCCACCCGTGGGTCACCTAGGAGAGACCCTGGGGGTACCTAATATGCCCAAACATTGTAGGTTATCCATTTGTTAGTGACCCAAACACCAAAGTCGAGTTTGGGCACAATTTACTTTTTAGAAGCAGTCCTGCAGCACAGGGCTACTTATAAACTTACCTCAGGCTTCAGCAGTGCACACATGCAAGTGCAGAAAGGGCTGCTGGCCTCTAAACTGCAATGCCCTATTATATACTAGGGACTGAGAGGTAGTTTCAATCCCCCTGCCCTATTATGTACTAGGGCCTTATAGGGTAGGTCATGACAATCACAGGGGTACCCCAACCCATAGTGTACCCTAGTGTATGTAGGTGTTTTCACTGTATTCTAAGTGTGTCTCTTTCAGCATAGCACTGGCCCTGGACCTGGTTAGGCAGAGCCCAGGGTCAATCAGAATCAGTTACCACCAGTACCAGTTAGCAAAAAGTTGGGGGGTGCCCAGGGCACAGGATGACTTTCCAATAGTTGATGAATATGCTTATTTAAGAGTGATTTTTGTAGCAACTTAAACTACAAGAGGCACATAGAGTCTATTGTGAGGTTGAAGGGTGATGCAGCAGCTCTAAGAAGGTTAGACTACGAGCTTCGGCATAGATCAATGAAGGAAACCAATAATTTAAACGCACATTGCTCTGTGAACATGAGGTCCTGCAATGAAGGTGATTACAAAATGAGCATTTGAAAGTTTTGGAATGGCCTCCTGCAAGTCCTGCAAGTAATGATCTGAGACCTGAACTGTGCATGGCAAGTATAATGTTCAAATACTATCAAAGAATGTTAAATTGCTCGCACCGTATTGTCAAAACAAGAGAGAGCACACTGCGTAATATGATTAAATATTAGTTATACAATACCCATAAAAACAAGTGGCACCATAATTAAAGAACAAAAATGGAATTACAGCCATGCAATCCTGGAAGTCCTAGTTTCCCAATCCACAGGAGGTTAGAGGAAATGAGTAAAAGAACTGGTAGTAAATCAGTCAGATAAGCAAAGCCTTCAAGATAATATAAAACAGACATGCCAGCTAAAATTGCATTTAAAAGGCTTCCAATAAAGGGAAATTAGGAGGTGGACTTTAAGAGTAAGACTTGGTCAAGAGCCCAATAGATAAATTGGAAACTGTGAAACGCTCATAAATGATGTTCAGCTTAAATGTCCATTCTGAAACGCAACTCTTGCATTTGATTGCATTTTGCACATACCTCACAATGGCCCTGCACAATTGCTTGCAGCTTTTAGAAATCTACAAATAGGACGAATTAGCGAATTGCTTTTAATCATAATGAAATTTGAAAACTTTGTTTTATGTAACAAGCTGAGTACGTTTTTAACATTGGTGAAATAGCTATGTATTAAGGGCTTTAATAAAGCCTATATTAGGTTGGTAATTTGATGTAATTTGATTTTTTTATTCCTCGTAAGTAATGTTTGTATAGCCTGAATAATATATAATTCAACAATAAATTAAAATGGAAAAACACATTAGTAGACATTCATATACAAAAGTGCTTTAATTATAAACCCCTATTCAAAAAGACTCTTAAATGCCAAAAGAGAAAACTTCAATGAAATATGTTAACATTTATTTTCTTATAAAAATAAACCTCCCTTGCCACCGTTGGAGGTATTCTTAACGAACGTGTTGAATATTCGCATTTTCTTTAGATCGTAGTAATGAGATTAGATTTATGAAGAATCAAAGGAATATGTTGGCGCTAATTATCCAAAATAGCTTCACTAATATCTTCCAAATTATTATGAGCAAATTGACTCATAGGCTTAATCTGGTAACCAAGAGAAACTTAACAAATTGTATATGCATAGCTCCATGGGATATGCTTTTAAAGACAGTCTGTGAAATAAAGATATTAACTGTAATTTGTGAATTGTCTTTCAGTGGTGGTTAAGATATTAATTTGGAATGCACAAGAATAACTTGTAGATAGGCTGTTATGAACATCCAGCTTAAACATGCTGACTGGTATATGTTGTCTGGCAGGGCTTCCTATAGAGCACAGGAAATCACATTTCATCACACTACCCTCCAGATGTAAATGGCCTACAGATTAGCGGTATTTTCAAGACAACAAACTTCCCCAGCAAATCTTCCTGTACTGCCAGCAATCTGTAAAAAGCAGAAGGCAAAGGATAAAAGGCCTACTCAAAGAAGGAAGGGGCATATTATCAAGAAACGGCGTTAAAATTATCGCTGCTTTAGCGGCAGAAAACTGCCGCTAAAGCGGCGATAATGGGCTTGATAATATGCCCTTGAGAATTCCAATAGAAGCCCATGTTCTGGTGTCAACATGGGCTTCTATTGGAATTCTCAAGGGCATATTATCAAGCCCATTATTGCCGCTTTAGCGGCAGTTTTCTGCCGCTAAAGCGGCGATAATTTTAGCGCCGTTCTTGATAATATGCCCCCAAGTGACTGCTGACTCTCCCTTCTGTTTTGGGCACCCAGGGCTGTCTCATGAAAAGCTGTGCTGCCTCAGCCATAACTGCACACCTGTTTTTTTAAAAAAAATTGTCTAAAGTTCATACATTAAAAACTGGCTGAGGTAATGATTGAACTGCATAAACCTTAATTAGCACAAGTTAATTAACAGAGAGATTCATTCCCTTCTCACTGTTTCCAACGTATGCTGTCTGCATTTCTTGCATTAATTTGGAAAACTTCCAAGTTATATATATTAACTATAGACACTGTAATGCAAAAAAGACGCCCCATTCTGCACTGAGCCAGAGAAGCCCTGATAAGAAGCATCCTGCTCTTTGTTCCAAAAGGGGTGTCTCCCAAAGTCAATAATTTCTTAGAATTGTTGATCTTTCTCTGCTTGCCATTTCTCCAGATTTAATGTGTTCCCCTATTTCAAACACCCACACAATTTTTTCACTTTCCAACAAATCCTCCTGATTTTCTGGTAATGTAGTGGGAATCCTAGATAAAGAATCTGCTACTGCATTTTTCTTTCTTGGTAAATACTCAACTTTGTACACAAAGTTTAACAAGTGCACGGATAACCGGGCTAACCTAGATGATACTCTTGACATTGCCACAGTGGTCACAATTGTCCCTAACTGTTTATGGTCACATCTAACAATCACCTCTTTACCACATACAAATGAGCGAAAATGTTCTAGAACCCATAAGCAGGCCAGTGCTTCTCTCTCTATCACTGCATAGTTATCTTCCAAAGGTGATAATGCTTGTGGAGCAAACGCAATAATGAGTTCAACTACTGCACTATTTCTTTGTGACACAACTGCCCCCAGACCTTTGCTACTGGCATCTGTAGTCACTGTGCTAGTACACTGGTACAGCAGATGCAGAACAAATTGCCTCCTTGATATTATCAAATTATTTCTTACATTGATCTGACCACAGAAACTTTTCATTTGTTTTTAACATCTTCCTCACTTGGAATGTTTTCATGTAAAAAGTCTTTACAAATTTTTTGGGAAAATCCACTAACCCCAAAAATGACCTTAAGTACTCTTTATTCTGTGGATACAGAGCCTCTTTAATAGCTAATAACAAACCTTTTTTAGGTTTGACTCCACATCTGCTAATCTCATGATATAAGTAAGTTATATGTTTCATAGCAAATTTACATTTGGTATATTCAACTGTACGGCCTTGAATTTCTGGAACTTCCAGTACTTTTTCTAGTTTCTTGTCATGGCCCTCTTTGTCTCTTCCCATAACTGGTATGTAATCTTGGAAAAATAAAATCCCTTTAATTTTTCCAAACAGATTACGCATAAGGCGTTGGAATACTGCTGCCACTGACACTAAGCCGAATGTCATTCTTTTAACCTATAAGCACCCTACTTATAACGTGTATTTGTAAAGCGCACGTTCACCCAGAAGGGTATCTTAGCACTGAATAACAGATGTTTATTGTTACCCAACTCAATGGTACTCATTTTATCGACCTCAGAAGGATTAAAGGCTGAGTGGACCTGCTGGTATTTGAGCCTGTGACAATGAGGTCTAACACAGGCCCCTACAATGGACGCATTAGCCCACTAAGCCACTAGACCCAGTTTGAGTGATGGACACAGTATATTCCGTGCACTCTTTATGAATAGGTATTTGGTGGTAGGCATCAGATAGATCCAGGGTGGAAAATACTTCCATACCCTTTGACACAGTCAGGATTTTACTACTCCTGTGTAAATGGAACTTATCTACACAATATTATCCTCTAGATCACATAGAACAATGCACAGTCTCACTTTACCATTGACTTTGCGCGCAACCACTAATGGGGCTAACCACTTTGCTGCTTCTACTGGCTCTATGGTTAAAGCATCAACTAACCGCGTCAACTCCTCATTGACTTCATCCCAGACTGTCACTGGTACATTCCTTGCCTTGTGGGCTTTAGGAATAGCTGCATTCCTTGCATTGTGGGCTTTAGGGACAGCTTTGTCTTTGAGAAAGATTTTGTGCTCAAAATGTTTCAACCTTCCAATTTTTCAATTGAACACAATGGGAAATGTCTTCAACATTGCCTTTTCCATTACTTCTCCTTCATCCACAATTAAAACCTGTTCTTTACTATTCCGGTCTAATATTGTATGTAAATTTTGATCCAACCATCCAAGGACTGATGCACCCTTCCTTGCTACATATAATTTTTCACAAGCCTTCCTATTCTTGAATCTGAAAATCAGTCTCCTGTATCAATCATGTCAATAGTCTCACACATGAAAATTTCTTCCGTACGGTTTCATTCACAATAGTGTAGGGTGAACCCGAATCTGCTGCTGTTTGTATACCCACACCCCTAACTTCATGAAACATATAGGTTTGTTTCTACTGTTTTCATCTTAGATATTTACAATGACTTTTATCTCTAACATTCAAAAGGCTCTCACTTTCCTCTTCTCTTTTTTTGTCTTGCAGACGCACATAGTGGCCAATTTCCCCATTTCTACTACATTTTTGTTTTAGTGTAGGACAGTTTTTACTATTTGCTAAGTGAGATGTGCTGTCACTCCTGTTAAATTTTAGTTTTTCATTAACTAACCGAGATTTGTTCCCTTTTTATTATATGACTTGTTCCCAGTTTTCTCAATGGTAACTTTGGCGACTACGTCAGTCTCAGGATTTAGCACACCTTCCTGACATTTCCGCCTTACATACTATAGACAATACATGTTTTAACTCTGAATCACTATTAATACAGAACCTTTCCTGTATTGTTGAATCATGCTCATGCATTACTGCTTGATCTCATATCATGTCTTCAAATAGGCCTCCAAACCTGCAATCTAATGAGAGTTTTCTCAATGTTGTGATGTATTCATCTATAGTTTATTTTTCTTCCTTTTGTTGTTTTCTGTTAAAGAATTTGCTTCTGGTGACCCCTATACACACCTTGGGAGATAACTACTTGTCCAATTCTGTTATGGCTTCAACAAACACATTACCATTCCCCACTATCATTTCCCAATGGATTTGTCCATAAATTCTTAATCCTTCAGCACCCAATGAATGTAATAATAAACTTTTTTCCTTTCAGATGGCAGTTTGTCCTCGAAATCAATTGTCGCTATGTGGTTGTAGTTGAAAAAATACGCCTTTTATTATAGCCATTGTATAGGAGGTTCCCCTGGACTACACAACAATTCTTTAGGAGGGTTTAGCTTAGTATTAGCCATGTTGTAAGTTTGGTGTGGCTTTGACTTCTTTCCCCATTTCAAGGTACCAATCTCAGGATAATACAGCACTCAGTCTGGAACATACACTCCACTAGTGCAGAATTAACACACTAGCTTATTCATTTCAATTATGCAGCGTAACATGACTTATGAAGTGCGACCATATCTGCTTGTCACTGGTTACATTTACTTAAATATTTTTCCAACTTATTAACATTAATAGCTTAAAATCCTTAGCTATAAGGTGGGCAAATCACCTCCATCACTGTGTGTTCTTTGCATTTAATGCTTAAGAGAGTTAGTTATGTATTAAGGTGTGCTAATCACCGAGTGTTCTCCGCACAGCATTCTTAAAATTATTAGGTTTGTTTCAAGATGTGCTTATCACAGAGTGTTTTCTGCACTGAATACTCAAGGTGAGCGGATCACCGCTCAGTACACTGCAACCTACGGTACCCTTGTTGCTCCCACTACTTACATTATGGCAGTCGGTGCCTTTCAAAGCACATTATGTGAGTGCACTGCTGTTCCCTGCCTCAGCATGAGACAGTACAGCAGTACGAAAGGAAAATTGCGTGCTGAAGAACAACAGTCCGTCACACCACCAAAGCTCCTCCAAAACGTGTTCCCTACTCCAAAACACCTGCTTGAAGAGCTGATAGCACCAGGCAACGATTTCTCAAGGGGGGACAAGCAGAATGGGCGTGCACAATGTTACGTCAAGCGTAGTAGCCTCGCAACTCCCCAGCAGCTCCCCTCGTAGCACCCCTGCTTATCACAGAAAGGAGTCTCTGTTCTCAAAGGGACACTGGCCTTCACAGTCTCTTCAGCTGCACATTTAGAAAAATACTCCTTCAAAGTTCTTCATAAAAATCAAATAGGTTCACTGGGAAACACAGGCTGGGCATACGTTGGTTAGTGAATAAGGCTTGGCCACAACTCGTCACCAATTTTGTGTAGTAACACGCTACACAAATTGAAGTTAAATAAGCTCCTTTATTATGCAACCAATTGCTCCAGGTCTTCCAAGCAACTGATTTCTCCAAATGTCATTTTTCACTTTCTAACTTCAACATTCCACGTTCTACTGATGTCATCACTTCCATGACATCACCTGTACACTAAGGTTCTGGTATGCTCACCTCTTACTGATCCACAGAGAGATGGGGCCCAGAACATCTTTATAAACAAATAATCAAGACCAATTAAAATTAGACTTCTGGCCATGGGTCTGCCTAGCTGTGCCTTGGTGTCCAAGAAGCAGTCACTGACGATTTCAGGAGATTTAAAACACCAGAAGTTAAGTTATAGGACTTATCCTTTCAGTTTTAATATTTGAAACTTCCCAGGAAGAGTGACAAGACTCCCTGATAAAGATGTGTGCGGCTAAGACTTTGAGGTTCATTTGTGCGTTTAGAAAACAAGAAAAAATTACTTCGAGGAAGTTCCAGAGAAGGTAACTGACCTTGTGGAACCCTACTCTGCCTCAGCCTCCACCCTTGCCCCACTGCACTGATGCATTTCAAACTTCAGAAAGGTTTCTATGTCTGTGGCTAAGTGAGAACAACAACAAAAGAGTCACACAGACAATGATGCCAACATTTGAGCAGCTGAAAGCTTTGGGGTACCATGGAAACAGCCTTTTCATTTCTTAAATGCAACGGTCCTTTCGGTATACCTATTCATATACTACATGCATTTTCTCTGACGAAGACTTTGCTGCTTCTGTCAAGCTACTAAGGGTAAGCTTGAGTTTCTTCATATAAAATTGGATTTGCTTCTTGATACTAGATTACGTCCTGAATAAGCTTTAGCTCATTCCAATCCTAGCTGCCTGTTCAGCTTCGAAGCTTCAAAAACCTAATCATATTGTAGAGGCCCTCCACTCCTTACATTGGCTACAAGATAAGCAACGGTTTCAATTTAGAATCTTCTGCATTGCTCATAGGATCTTCTACAGCCTTGAAGAATCTGAATTGAAGAACATTATGTGCACTTGTATACCATCTCACCCCTTAAGGTCCTCTTATATGCTTTTACTCTCTGTTTCAGGAGTGAAGAAGGCACCATTTTGTGGCTGCTCCTTTCATCATCTGGACTCCAGGTTGTGGAACTCAATCCCTTTGAATATCAGAATCTCAAAGAACCACCTAGTTGTCTGATACACTCTATTTTGCTCCGCCCCGTGTACTGCATGACACTATTCTTATTTTTAGTTATGCCTCTAGGAAACCTTTTGGTGTCAGTTGCTTTTGTCAAAGTCAATTTGTGATCAACAAATAAAATTAACTGTTTTTAACCTTTTAAGTTGACATGACCAGGCCTCAAATTCATTTCCATTTGTTGAACTTTGCATATTTTGAAATGAACATGGTTTCTTGTTTTTCTGTTTGTGCAGCTCTATTTTAAAATGTGTCCTTCAACAATTTGCAAAATATCCTTAATTCAAGTAGTTTTACAGGCGTGTTTTTGTTGTATCTTCAAAAAATATTCTTCTTCATGTTCCTGAAGTCCTGAAGTCCTTAGAACAGATTCAATTTTCCATTTGATGTGTTTTCTGTTTTCCCATTGGATATTATGATGTAACATTTGTTTTACACCACGTTGAAAGTATGATTTCTCTATTTGAAAAATATATATAATATGTAGTCCTTAGAGAGCAGACTCTACTTGAGTTTGTTTATTGATTCTATACTTTACATGCTAATGCATTATTTTGTCTTGTGCTAGACCGTATCTGGTTCTGGATTTTTACCTAGAATAGAAACTGAGCTCTATGATAATTCCCATTATTTTGAATTTTGAGAATTTATTGACATTTTGCTTTGAATTGACCAAACAATTATATTTTTGCCTTCTGTAATGATTTTGGATTTTTATGAAACCTTAATTGTTTTGAACCTTGTCTGGTGTAAGTTTGATTTGACTTGGTTTATCACTACCATGGGTCATCAACCTTTGGGACTCACACAAGACCCCAATCCCAAAAATTTACAAACTAATGCCAACACTCTTCATAAATAAACAAATACTTAAAATAGAACACCTTTAACAATAAGACTGATGATAATTGTTATTAAGTGGGAAAAGTAAAATATTGGTTTAGAACCAATGCTTTCCATACTGCCCACATACATGCATGGATGTCCTGTAACAGGTTGAAAGTCTGCACTGTCTTCTTGAAGTGAAGCTGTACAGAATGAAAGGAGCAGCATCTTTCTTTCCTATACAAAATTTAATAGGAAAACTGCAACCGCTTTAGATGAGAAATCGCCTGTGACAGGCTTAGTAAAACCACATAGCTATAGGTTGAAAAAAGATAGACAACATATATCGGACGAACGGATGAGGAATTTGTAGGCTGTAGGTCACACCTATAGTCTTGGCCAGTATGTAATTACAGGGAGGTGCCCCTTCACCAAGTTCAGGTCAAATGTTAGCCCGAATTAAGGGTGAAAAAAAACCTACTAATAAAGTATTGCAGGTATGAGAGCCTTATGCCTCATTACTTTGCATGATTGGAGTGTAAAGTAGAGAGGGATTAGAGTAAATCTAGAGAAGGCCTCTGGTCCTTTTTGAGCAATTTACAAGGTCAAAACATGTTGGCTTATTAGGTTGAATGGATGACCCACTATTTCTCATCAGACGTCCTCACATGAGGGGTTATTAATTATATCTAGTGTTCTCAATTATTAATAAGGGACACCTATGAGGTATACCGTAAGGCAACCTTAATTAAGATCTGGATCCCTGCTTATATCCATTACATATTTCAAGAACTCAAGACTAGCGGTTAAGTCCGACAAGGTAATCTTTACTCACCTGTATTTGGTTGGGTCACCAATGATGAAGCTTGCCACAATAACATGTAGGTGAGATGACCTTTCCAAATCTTGTATGGACACCTGCTGTTGATTTATTTGGGGCCTAGGAATCATTTAGTCTCCACTTTGGACCATAGCACTCTTCATCTTGTAAACATTGTAAGGGGGGGGCATAGGTCCTAAGCCTCTCTCTTATTGTGTAGATATATACAACGATAGACCATAATGTTGTTTATCTTGGCTTTAGAAAAGACAATTGATGGTTTCAGAATGTGGATCTCACATGGAGGAAGGTCCATCCTATGCCATTTTGACCAAAAGCTGAGTGGGCTTTGCTTGCTCTTCAAGCAGATTCATATAATTTATTTTAAAAACGGTTTCTCTTGACAAAGGGCTTCAGTCACTATATCACATTTTTATTAAAGAATCACATTCCACAAGCTAGTGCTCTAATGTAAATTCTTACATTTCAAAACACTGTTGTGCTGTGAGGTAGTTCAAAATATGTAGAACAAAGGGGGTCACTACAATTGCGGTGAATCCGCCACCGGCAGCCTGCCGGTGGCGGATTCACCGCAATCGTGCGCCCAAATTTTGCCCGCCATATTGCAATGGCGGGCAGTGTGCGTGGCAGATGGACTCCGACAGCAGCAATCATAATGATTGCCTGTCAGACCGCATCTCATCAATAGAATGGTGGCAGAGCCTGGCAGGCACCGTCCGCCATATTACAATGCTGCCTCCCTGCCAGCCTTTCCATGGCGGTGAAACCGCCATGGAAAGGCTGGCAGGGATGTACTTTGGGGGCCAGTTGCGCACCCCCCCTTGTGCCAGGGGAGTTTTGTTTAGCACTGGGGGGGCACCTATGGTACCCCCCTACATTTCCCTGCACCAGATGGCAGGCACCGCGTGGTGCCTGCCACCTAGTGCAGGGAAATGCAAACAGTGCATTTAGAACATTGCGGCGGGTGCTGCAGCCAGCCGCACCTGCCGCAATGTTAGAGGTACATGATGCGACCACCACGGTGGCGGTCGCATCGTAATCTCATGTGCGGGACTGCCGCCTTATAGGCAGCCGGTCCCAATCCACGCAACGATGGCGGACGGATGGCCATAGTTACTTCAGATACATAATGTGCACTTTGGGCAGACCTTACATTGGGACAGGTACAAAACTTGCCACATTCCAGATTCACAAAGCAATGTGGTGGTACGCATGTGTGTTGTAAATTCTGTTAGTCTAAGCCAGTCCTGCTTCTGCATAAAGCTGGTGCATGCAAAAGTACAATGCTGATATGTGATAGAAAAACTAATTGCCAGCATTGCAAGCCAGGTACTCTTCTGTTCATGCATGTGAGAAGTGGAGAAAAGAATTATCATTCTAACCATAGCTTTGGATTCAAAATGTCTGGGTGATTCATGGGCAGCACAATTGAATACTTTTCCCATTGGTGTTGTGTTTCGAGTTGCTGGATCTTACTGACATTAGCAACCCACAGGTGCTCCATTCTCATTGCTCATTTGAATGAAAAAAAAAACACAGACATCAATTCACCAAAATCAGAGGTGTAGCGGAAGTGACATCAAAAGCCATTTGATCCCTGGTGACATCACAGGATATTACCACATGGCCTTGTTTCTGATTGCATCACAAGAAGTGAGCACACTGGAGGTTAGAAAAAAAATCTACAAGAAGTGCAAATTTAATGGCACTGCACCTTCTCCTTCAAACTTTAAATGACCCCAGGGTCTCTCTTTACAAAACCCAGTGCAAGATTAATCTGCTTTGTTTGGCCTTATGCCAAAACATAGCTACCAGGTGACCCCAAATTATGTGTGATAGCTACCAATCAGATCAGAATTGAACAGTAGTGCATAGGCACTGTACAAGGTTAGAAGGTAACATGACTTACTTAGCTCTGTCTATCTTCTGTTCATAATGTTGCCATGCAACCTCTGAAGCTAGGGTTTACAAGGGCAGTGCCCAGTGTCGTACAGTGCAAACTAGAGAGAGAAGCTGTGACCTCTGGCAACTCCTAAATGATGTCCCTGAATAAAACAAGTGTGCCCCTTCTACTCTAATATGCAAGGTGCGTGGCATGGAAATGTGAATGTGAGAGCTGAAATCCTGCCTTACCCCTGCTTGTCCTAAACTTGAATTACTCTTCATGGTCAGGAAAATGTAGCTGCGCATATGTGAGGTTCACTTCCCACCAAAGTGATGTCATATTTCTGCACATAGGGCCAAATGTAACTGAAATGGGATATCATGTCCACCAACCAGGACGGAGGCATAGTTAATCAAGTGCTTGAATAATATTTGCCATTGGGTGGAAACCCTGACACGAGGTAAGGTATATATGCATTTATGACAGCATAAATACATAGATACCTTGGCTCTTGATCCTGAGACTGTCACTATTAGCATCTGATTTTCCTTGGAAACCCTTAAAGGAGTTCTACACCATGCACATCCTGTCTCAATGCATGCTGAATTTGTTTTTGTTGGCCTTAGGACTCATTACAGTTTACCACTGCTAACCAGTGCTAAAGTGCTTGTGCTCACTCCCCGAAACATGGTAAAATATGCTTACATATAATTGACACATTTAATTGACTTATACCTCCCTAGTAAAGTGGTATACCATATACCCAAGGCCTGTAAATGTAATATTACTAGTGGGCTTGCAGCACTTATTGTGCCACCCACTTACGTAGCACCTTCAAACATGTCCTAGGTCTGCCATTGCAACCTGAATGAAGCTTTAAACTGCCAATTTACCTTGCCAAAATAATGCCCTTGCCAAGCCTTTAACTCCTCTTTTTTACATATGAGTTGCTCCTAAGGTAGGACCTAGTGCCCATAGGACAGGGTGTATTGTAATTAAAAGGTTTTAAGTATTACATGTCCTGGTAGTGAAAAACTACTGTGATGTCAACCTCTTCTATAGGATAACATTGTGTTGCCCTATTACATTCAAAAAGTGCTGAGTTTTTTTGTTGGGAACAGGTGAAGATTTCATGTTTGGTGTCTAAGAAACTGTAATTTAAAATCTTAATTAATGGTAAAGTAGGATTTTAAGTTGCAATGTTGAAAAAGCCACTTTTAGGAAGTTAAAATTTTCTTGCCCTAACTATTCGGTGCTGGCAAGCTTGTTCGTGGGTCACATGACTGGGTGTATTTGACAATTGGACTTTGTTTATTCCTCCCAGATAGCTCCATAATAGAGGAATTAGGTGTGCCTGGATGGGCCGTCACTGGCACGATGGAGGGCAGAGCTGGGCACAGCCCCATTAGAAACTCAATAGGCTGTGCCCAGCTTTCATACAAAGGACTTGTCACCCCTGCATTGTTCAAGTAGTCAGCTTGGAGCCGGGGCAGGGAGTCTGGAAACTTCGAGCCCTTTCCAAGGATATTCTACAGAAACTTCTCCTTCTTCAAAGTGGGCTATAGAAATAGGACCATAAGACCCACTCTTCCATTCACTTTCTGGACCTGCAGAAGGATGCTCAGAGGACTGTCTACTGATTTAGTCTGCTGGGTATTCCGCAAGACTGTTTTACTGCACTTAGAAGGACTGCTTCGCTGCCAGGAGCCTGCTTTGAGCCTCTGAGGCCTGCCCTGCTGCTTGAGCTTTGTTTCACTGCTTGAACCCACGACTACCAGAGTGATATGGAGGGCTATTTGGCTGGCCTCCTGATCAGAGCCTCAGGGACAGAAAAGGCTACAACCATCTTGAACCCTCACCTGAACCCAAGCTTAGTGAGTCCTAAACCGCAAGTGGTGCCCCTCCAGTCCTACACCCTTGGTGATGGTATAATGCTAAAGGTACCCAGGTAGCCAAAACACAAATCTTGGGACTTTGAAGTTTTTGGGCTGAAACTGCTAGAGAACCGAGGAAAGACGGGGACCAACATGCTCGTCTATCCACCCAAGGTGAATCGCTGGTCAGCCTGACTTTGGGAAGCTCCCACTCCATTCTTCTAAGCTGCAAAAAATCCTGTTCAGCGGTCCTTTGCAGAAGAGGTATCCGGCTTAGTGGAACTCTCATCAGCTACAGCCTCCTGCCTTGTCCTGCTGAAAAGTTTCGACTTCCAAAAAAGAGACTAAGGGGCTCATTACGATAACGGACGGAAAACCCTTCCGTCCACCGTGCCTGCGGGAAAAAAACGTCTGATTGTGCCGCGGCATTCCCACCGGTCAAATTACGATGGAAAGCACGTAAAGTTCGTCCGCGGCGGACGGAATCCACAAAAGTCCGTCCGCCATGGTCGGAAAAGCTGCAAATCCGAATGCTGCAGTCGGGGAAAGCTGATCAATGGACCAAAAAGGCCGCACCTCCCGCGGAATGACAGCACGGCTAATTACGATGAGAAAGTGGAGCTGATGTAACGATCATGGCAGTTCGGACCACCGCGGTCGCGCTCAGGCAAAATGAATGGCAGGCGGTACAAACTGCACTACAATGCTCAAAGTGTGCCTGTACTCTCAGCTGCCCTCAATCACATCAGACACGCACCAATAACACACCACAAATGCATTCCTGAAATGAAAGGCATGGTCAGCATGGAAGATACACCTGGTGGTCATCACTCATGTGGACACACCCACATAGCACCGTACAAAACAAACCCCTTCCTGGACCACCATCCTTTGCAAAGCAGGCGCTGAGACAGAGAGACAGAGAGAGACAGGACACCATTTTGGCACACAGCACACCATCACACCCACACAACTACACGCACCACCACTTCACATCCACACACCTGACACACCTCACACATCCTCATCACCACCTTGCACCCTGCACCTTTCGTTCATTTGCACCATGCCCAATCCCAAAATGCCAAAATTCACAGACACAGAGTTGAAAGTGCTGGTAGATGAGATAATCAGGTTAGAACCACATTTGTATGGGAACCTGGTCCAACAGACACCCATTGTGCGCAAAAATCAGATGTGGGCTAGGATCTACAACAAAGTCAATGCAGTAGGGACCACCCTACGCACACTGCGTGAGATCAAAAGGCGGTGGACCGACCTCAAGGCCCGGGTCAAGGCTCGGGCACACAGGAACCACGAGGCGGCCCAAAAAACTGGTGGCGGACCTCCCATTCCACCACTAACATTCACTGAATGGGAGGAGAGGGTGCTTGCCATACTGCATCCCGAGAGTCTCACCGGAATGGAGGGGGGAGTGGAGGCTGGTAAGTACAAACAAAATGATCACATCCCACTGTAATGTACTGTTGTGCACAACAACTGAGCCTCAATTGCCAGACCAAATCAAACTCATGTAGAATGCACTCTTTCAATATGAATGTCTCACAAGGCTAGCATTTCCTCACACTGACTCACCTAACAGGTAGGTAGTCAGCTTATGCACCCTGGCCTCCCTCCCAAACAGCATGGAGCACCCTCCCCACTCCACAGCAATGTGGCAGCCATCACCGTCGACAGTGCCTCCTAACAGGTAGGTAGCCATCTCACTGGGGAGGGGGTTGTCGGGACCTGACAGCAAGACCACCATTCCCACTAGGCCCTCTGTACTCCCTCCCAAACAGCATGGAGCAGCCTCCCCACCCCGCAGCCATGTGGCAGCCATTACCCTCCTCTACTTCACTTAACAGGTAGGTAGTCAGTTCATGCACCCTGGCCTCCCTCCCAAACAGCATGGAGCACCCTCCCCACCCCACAGCCATGTGGCAGCCACCACCGTCAACAGTGCCTCCTAACAGGTAGGTAGCCATCTCACTGGGGAGGGGGTTGTCGAGACCTGACAGCAAGACCACCACTCCCACAAGGCCCTCTGTACTCCCTCCCAAACAGCATGGAGCAGCCTCCCCACCCCGTAGCCATGTGGCAGCCATCACCCTCCTCTGCTTCACTTAACAGGTAGGTAGTCAGTTCATGCACCCTGTACTCCCTCCCAAACAGCATGGAGCTACATGACCACCACATTTCACACTTGTCAGCCAACCCTGTAAAGCTCCATAAGTTGTAGCCAGTGCACACACAGCTAATCACATTGAAAGGTCACATTAATCACAGTGTCATTGAAGAAGTCACATATAACTGCAAAGCAAATCCCTGAATCGCAATGGCCAAAATCCAATGTACAAGTCACATTATCTCAAAGCATAAAGGCTCACATCAAAACAACACATGCATGGAGACTCAGTCACACATCACTAAACACAGGAGGTCAGTACAAAAAGCACAACAGAAATCTAGTATTTGCGGCATACTAGATAGATACTCATAGAAAAGTCACAAATATCCTAGCATAAACTGAAGTGGATGAGCAACAAGTTGCTACCAGAGGACATGTCCTTGGAACCACAATATCTTTACAATTGAAATTGTTGCTCACGCCATGTCATATCGCAAATGAGCAATGTATGTACCTCTACATCATGTCCGACGGCTGACAAACTGTTACGAATGCCAAGTAATGGCAATTTCATAAGTCAGGTCATTTGAAATGAAAAGTGCAGAATATGATCATTCAATTGGGGCCAATGCCGGGCCCCGCAGAGGCGGAGCACGCCTACCGCGAGTTTCAAAAATATAAGCCGCTGGCGGTTCCCATTGGCTGCTGGCTATTCCTCATAGGCTGTGACGCACCGTGGAGGTCAGGAAGCGGCCACCGCTATCCTGCATCATTCAATTGGGGCCAATGCCGGACCCCGCAGTGGCGGAGCACGCCTACCGCAAGTTTCAAATATGTAAGTCGCTGGCGGTTCTTATTGGCTGATGGCTATTCCTCATAGGCGGTGACGCACCACGGAGGTCAGGAAGCGGCCACCGCTATCCTGCATCATTCAATTGGTGCCAATGCCGAGCCCTGCAGTGGTGGAGCACGCCTACCGCGAGAGTGAGTAAAAAACCAAACAAGAGAAATCATGAAGTGGCGGCATAGTACACAGATACTCATAGAAAAGTCACAAATATCCAAGCATAAACTGAAGTGTATGAGCAACAAGTTGCTACCAGAGAACATGTCCTTGTAAATACAATATCTCTACATATGAAATTGTTGCTTACGCCATGTCACATTGCCAACGAGCAATGTATGTACCTCTACATCATGTTCGACTGCTGACAAACTGTTATGAATGCCAAGTAATGCCAAGGTCAAAAGTCTGGTCATCTCAAATTAAATGTGCATAACATGAACAGCAAAGTTGGGATGTGTACTGAACATGCTGACAATATAACCTCTGTTCAACAGGTGACTTGCTAGCAACAGCAGGCGCCCGTGCCATGGATGAGCCAAGATAGTCTCCCCCCCAGGACGGTGAACTCTCGGATGCAGATTCCCTGTTTTTTCAGATGAGGAGGACCGACCTGGCCCCTCCGGCGTACCCAGGCAAGCTCAGTCTCCGGCCCTCACTGTCCCCACCACCACCACCACCACCACCACCACGACTCCCACAACAGCTGCACCTACAACGCAGACCCCTGCAACAACGACCTGTGTGGCAGCCACCTCCACCATCACCACCGCTGCCTCCAACACTATCCCTGTGCCAGTTGTGTTGCCAATACCTCCAGGCAGCCTGGGGACGCGGCGCCAGGCAACGCCACAGGTCCGTGTCTGCAGGGCAGGTGGGAGGCCAACTGGGGGACAGTCACAGGAGGACACTGAGAGTGAGGCCCTGGCTACCGTGAACACAGTCCTTGGTGCATACCAACAAAACCAGGGACAGATGGGCCAGGTCCTTGAAGAACTGCTTGAACTCCGCCTGCTGCAGAGGTCCATGGACACACGCTTGGGTCAAATTGCTGAGTACATGGGCCAGCTTGTGGGTGTTCTGAGGGACATGCATGCAGCTTAAATAGCTGCCCGCCCCCCACCCCGTGGCCAGTAGGATGCTAGTCACAACACCTCAACAGCGGCCTCAGGGAGGGGTGAGTCACCACACAGGGATTCCTCAGACACCCCAGAGCATGCAGCAGGTTCCCCCCCGGCCAAACGGCAGAGGGGACGCCCGAAAAAGAACCCGGGAGGATCACGTGGCAAAGCACCGTGCCATACCAGTTCTAGGAGCCACCGTTGATGTCACCAGTGTCACAACAATCATTGACTTTGTTGTAGATCCGATACCACATTGCCACAATGATGGAAGTGTTCTGTTGGAGTGTGGAATTCCACCATTGTGTGTTCTACCCTAACTATCCATGTACCATCACTTTCAAGTTCAACCCCTCACCTGTCGCTCATGTCAAAATAAACACAAATCACACCCGTATGCCTTTGTGTCAGTAGCATGTTTATCATAGTAAGTAGCATGTTAACTCACAAGATTTGAACGCGACAATCCATTGAGAGAGCGGAGGAACCTAGAACGACACAAGAAAATAACATTGAGTTGACATATGATGGCATGACAGCTAAGGCACAGCACTAGGCAACACTGTACAAGAAGCATTCCAGACCACACTGGACAACACCATCATCATAGACAGAAGGGGGATGGGAGCGCAGTACTTAACCTCCCAGCACAGTTCAACACTTAGCAGCATGGTAAATGCACTTCATTTGAAATGCTTACTTGACTTTCCGGTGAAGTGTTTCACCAAGGTTGTTGCAGATTAGTGCTGTGAATCTCTACTCACATGTGTTCCTGGATATTATCCTTCATCAGTAGAGATAAGGAACTGAAAATCGTTGTCAGCTGAGAAAACTGACACAATCCTCTCAGGTCTCTGTACCTCTCCCTGTCCAACTTTGGTGAAACACTTCAGCTACATTTCAAGTAAGCAATTTTAACTTCTGTACATTTACCCAGATGTCAAGGGGTGAACTGTGCAGGGAGGTGAAGAAGAGTCCTACAATCCCCCTACTACCCTCAACATGGACATGACGTAACTGGTAAAAAAGCACACAGTGCTGCACAATATAACCCTTAGCAGTGTGCCAACAAGAGCCAGCATCCAAACACATCCTGTTAAATGTCATTTGGGGACATTGTTGTGGCCAGTAAGTCAAGTACAGTCACACGGGGCTTGTAAGTGACCATTGATGATTTTAGCCACTTTTCATAGATGGACACCAGTCCCAGCCAACAGTTCCACGCTAAATCGCCTTTTTGACAGAAGTCATCTAATCCTTAATAACACAAACAGCTGCGGTTTACGGGCAGGCCTCCCTTATACAGTATCAGTCTCAAAACGTGTCACTTGCTGTAGCAATGTACTGTTCACTCCCCCATATGTGAGTGTTGATAGTTAGTCGTGGCCTCACATTCCCACTATGAAAGCATACTTCAAAGAGTTAAGCAGGCTAAAAGCGCCTTTGTTCCTACAAGAAGGCACTCTCACATCAGCCCGTGAGACCTTCAAATTGCAGGTGGCTCGAACGTCTTGCGAGATCCAGTCAGTGCTAAACAAGACTCTCCCACTCCATCTAGACCAACTGATACACCAAACATCAAAAAATGATGATACTGAAGGCCTTGCACATATCATGTTTAACTTGTGGGCTATGGCCTTGTTACCTCGTTTCAGACTATTTTAGGAGTACTACCGTGGTTCATTCATACAATATTTCTAGTGCATTTGGCGGTTTAGCATCATTCTCTTGGCTGTTCTGCAGAGTGCTGGTTCTTATACAGCTCTTACGCAATGGCTGCCTGTCCTGTGGTCCAGCCCATTCCCGGTCAGTTGCAACTGTACCGTGAACGAATGCAGCTTATTTTTGGATGTCTGCCATTAGCTGTGCTGCGCATCAGTTATAGGCTAACCTTCCGCTATGCCTATTTCACCTGTGTGCAACCTGTGTTCTCATGTTGCCGATGCCCCTTTCAGTGGGCCAAGGATGTCTGCCTTTCCAACACATCTCTTGCTGATCTGGATTATGACCTGTGGGTGAGTCCTTTGTTGGCCCACGACCAGGACTGTTCCGGTGATAGCCATTTATGGGATGCCTTACAACGTGGCAGACGGGCTGCCAGCTTTGCCTGTGTGTTTGCGCAACGTCTCCTGTGCCATGCCTACATCGAACCTCTTCCAGGTTGCCCTGAAATGCTCCTTTCGTCCACGGGGTGCGAGGAGCACATCTGTTCCTTCATACGACTGTATTGGATGGCGGTCTTGTTTGGTGAAGCTGATTCTGATTGTCTATTGGAACTGATTGCTTATGAAGCTGCTAGTGCTTTCTTGGATTAGTAACCACTTACCAGCATCCGCAAAGCTTTGGAACAAATTCAATATAGT
The DNA here is from genome assembly GCA_963921515.1 of Calotriton arnoldi. NCBI lineage: Eukaryota > Metazoa > Chordata > Amphibia > Caudata > Salamandridae > Calotriton > Calotriton arnoldi. The sequence goes on from CAWUFW010007253.1 coordinate 898,116, forward strand.
TTGACCTTATCTCGCCTCCCTCTGTAATTCAATCAGATTTATCTCAAACTTTGGCCCTGTCTGCATTCACTTTGACTCTGCTTACCTTTGCGGTCTGTTTCGCTTGGTTCCACAGACCTGAGCAAGGGTAGTCTGTTATATGGCCGTTGTGGACATTGTCGCCTAGTACGAGCCCGGCTTCCATGATGCAGCTATAGCGCACGTCAATACATGCCTTTGTTGTTTTGCAAGTTGCTTCGTTTATGTCTTTCACATGAGAACTGTCCGCAGAGCTTGTTCTCTGCGCTGTCCTGGAGTACAGTACATTTCACCATCTATGGGCTGAGGAATGGGCTCTGCTGACAAAGCCCAGAGGGCTTTTGGGATACATTACATGACTTGTTCTAGCAAGGGGAGGGGGAATATGCCCGTAGGACTTCCTCATGAGGGCTTATTAATATGACTTCTCCCTTCATGACATCTGGAAATGTGTCTATGCTGACTGTTTTTGCATGATGCATTAATCTGCTTGTTGTGGCACATATACTGCATGTTAGTACACGTTTTTTTAAATAAACATTTAGAGACGAATCTTGGATTCAACTGATATTATTGTGTAGAAGTATAAGAGTGAGGGTGACAGGGTGTGTTTTGTTACAGCGATTCCAGAGGGATGTGACAGTGTTGTGTTATGGGTTGTATAAGCGCTTGTATCACTGTCAGTGAGTAGGAGAGCTACTGAGGCACGAGAGCTATTTGGTCCTGGGCTAATGAGTACACAGGTGGTCGGATGACTCAGTCCCTGCCTGCCCAAGTCCTATAATCCTGTGCATAGCTCTGTATGTGTGCAGAATCCCTGCAACAACCCACAAAGTTTGGGAGACAACAGCATAGCGCACAGACACAGTCACAGTTAATCAATGCTAACTTACACTCAATGGAAATAGTTGGCGAAGAGCTGTGCATGCAGGTCAAGGCCTTCTTCCTCACCACTATCATCGTCACTGGGCATGTGTGGGTTTGCAGCGGGGGGCTGCTGCTGCTCATCATCGTCCTGAATCAGGGGGATCTTTTTTCGCAAGGCCAGGTTGTGGAGCATGCAGCAGGCAACTACTATCTGACACACCTTTTGGGGAGAGTAGAGTAGTGTACCACCACTCTTGTCCAGACACCTAAATGCTCCACCACATGATGTGTCCTCCCATGGGCATCATTGAAGTGGCCTTCCCCAGGCGTAGTATGATTCCTCAGTGGGGTCAGCAACCACAGACGATTGGGATACCCTGAGTCACCTAGTTGTGAGAAACACAGACCAACAATGTAACAGTAATATGTGAAAAGAGCAGCATGTCACACATACATCACACTCATTGACACAACCCACTCACCGACAAGCCAGGCACGCTCTGGGTGAAGATTTGACATCAATTGTGGTATGCTGCTTTTCTGCAGAATGTAAGAGTCATGTGCCGAGCCGGGATACTTGGCACACACGTGCAAAATGATCTGATCCGCTTGGCATACCACTTGCACATTAATGGAGTGGTAATGCTTGCGATTTTGATATATGTGTTCACGTGCCTGTGGTGGAACAAGGCCAATGTGTGTTCCGTCGATGGCTCCAACAACATGTTGGATGCGTCCAAGTTCATAAAAATCCCCCTTCACATCTGCCAATTCATTGCGCCTTGGGAAGTGTATGTAGTTGTCCTTGTATGTCATCAATGCAGACAGGACATCACGCAACACCATGCTGAACATAGGCTGTGACATCCCACCGGCGCTGGCCACGGTGTACTAGAAAGACCCAGTGGCAAAGTAATGCAGTGTAGCCATCACTTGACTGTGGCAGACAGTGCAGCAGGATATGTTCTGTTGGGCTTCAAATGGGGCTCCAACTGAACACAGACAAAATGTCCTAATGATTTCAGTGTCCTCCATAATTGCCAGGACTGGTACAGGGCGAAAGATAGGTGGTCTCCTTCTACGTACTCTGGCAGGGTACACATGCAAAAGATGAGAAAAAGATGATATGTGTGAAACACTTTAAACAAAGACTCACACAAACACAACATTGACATGACTCTTGAAGACGTTAAATGCACAAGTGACCTGCATACAGACATTCATTTCCTACACTCACTTTACATACTAACTACTACAACATCAAAATTAGTCACTGTGGGTGTATGGCACGGCACATGTGGGTAACAGCATCAATGTTGAGTTGCATTCTCTGCTGTCATCTCAGGACCTCAAGCTTCAGTCCCACAATACACATCAACTTTACGAAATTAGATCACTGAGTGTCACCTGGAGCAACAATACTTGAATAAGCAGCACAGTGGACCGACAAGTATGAACATGATGTGATCAGTACATCGTGACTGTGTGAGGAGTTAGAGTGACAGACATTGCCATGTTCACCAAAATGGTAAACGAATACACATGGATTGTGTATACATGCACACATGGCTGAAAATGAGCAATTAGGTTGGACCAAGCGATGTTTGTTTGTAACACACGTGCTCTCCTCTGACATGTGTGAAAACATATGCAGGCAATGGCATGTAGGCACACAGCATGCCTCAGCAGTACGTGTGTAGAAAGTCTAGAGCTTACAAGTATGTCTGATTTCCGTCCAATGGACAACACAAAATATCAGTCAACATCACTGGCCCTTCAAGAGACAACCCATGGCCAAAAATCAGACAGTCAATTAGCAAGTGATATTCAAACAGTTTTCACAGGTTCCATGTTTCAATACACAACATTAGTACCATGCGAAAGGCCTTTGTCCTTTTCGACTACTTAACTCATTTCATACCATGCTGAACACAAGACATAACAAAGATTGTCATTTCACTCTCCTCTTCTTGGACATACCATGTGTGTGAAGACTTAAACTGAAAGGTCACACTGTATGATACCTTAACAGGGTGCAAATTTCACTTTTTGCGAATGTGTTTGGATGAGTGATGCAATCAGCAAAGCGAGAATGGAAATGAAAAATGTGTTTACAGGCATGGTAGCTGGCATCCACAGCGGTAACACACATTGGCCTCAAGTGAATGATGCAGGATAGCGGTGGCCGCTTCCTGACCTCCGCGGTGCATCACCGCCTATGAGGAATAGCCATCAGCCAATGGGAACCGCCAGTGGCTTACATTTTTTAAACTCGCGGTAGGCGTGCTCCACCACTGCGGGGCCCGGCATTGGCCCCAATTGAATGATGCAGGATAGCCATAGCTGCTTCCTGACCTCCGCAGTGCATCACCGCCTATGAGGAATAGCCATCAGCCAATGGGAACTGCCAGGGGCTTACATTTTTTAAACTCGCGGTAGGTGTGCTCCGCCACTGCGGGGCCCGGCATTGGCCTCAATTGAATAATGCGAATGAGGCTGGCCAATGATATCAGCAGAGCAACACTGGAATGAGCCTAGGGGCCTATATATATCTCTGTGAAATGTCCACACCTGCCACTTGCCTAGAGACACTGCTACCTGCCATTCCTCACCATGAACTGCTGCTGTGCCTCATCTCTGGACTAGTCATGGCTCGTACTGAGAACCTGAGGGCCCGTCCCTTCACCACAGAGGAGCTGGAGGTCCTGGTGGACGAGGTCCTTGGACAGTACGGCCGGCTCTATGGTGCTCCCGAGGTACTGGTAAGTGAATTGCCAAACTTACTTAGGGGGGTTTGAAGCTCACAACATATCACTGTACAGTGCTCTGTGCCTCAACCTGCAAGCCTATATATGTGCTTTCTGAATTAGTCGTCTTCATTTCCCATACATGACGTTCAAGTTGATGCACATCAGTTTATGAGGAGGATGGAACACTCGTCAATGTTGCAGCTCCGTAGTTGGGAAACATCACATGTGAATCTCAGAAAGTATGATGTATACGTGTTGGAGTCTGTGTAGCCAAACCAATTCAAGTGCATGGTGTTGAGCCTTGTTCCCCCTGAGCCCTCAGTGCCTGCAATGATGATTTAGCCAGAACCAGGTTTATCTGTAGTACAGTTACAAAGATGAGTCAATGGAATCTCTTTTAGGACACACATTCCCTGTGCCATGTCCTCTATGAGTTCATTACGTGTACATATGTACATTAGTGAGATGGTAATTTTCGATTGGGCAGGGGTTTGTGATTATGGGGTGTGCTCATTCTACAGGGATACTATGGAGGTGAGCCCAGTATGCACGAGAGTACAGGGCTTGTTAATGTCTCGATTAGTGTGAAATAACCTCTCGCATCTGATAAATGTACAGTGGACATGCCATGCTTCTTTTGGTGTCATTATTAACCCTGGGCGTAGTACTACGCTACGCTCGCGGAGCGTGCGTAGTTTGCACTACTACGCGCTACACGAATTGCACGTAGCACAGTGCAAAAACGCGTAGCAGGCATTTTTTGCTTGCTCGCGGTCCTCAACGTCAAGTTGGCGACCGCGAACAAGCAAAATCAACATCCCGGCGAGACTTTTTCCTCGTTCGCGATCAGCAACATAAAGTTGCCGATCGCGAGCGTGGAAAATAATCCTCCCGGCGAGATTCTCAATGCAGGGAGGTCAGGTTTCTCATTGCGAGTGGTCGCGTATGCTCGCGACCGCTCGCGATGAGAAACTACCAGTCCGCGTTGAGAAAGCTGCCGCTCAAGTACAAATCTACTCGAGCGGCAGAAAACGACCGCTTCCACTGTGCAAGATGCCGTTTGCAATGATTGCACAGTGCGGACAAGCATCCGGCACTGGGCAATCAGTGCGAACAGCATTTCCCTACCGCACTACGCAGTTCGCGTAGCTACGCGTAGCTTGCGAAGTGCACTTCGCGTAGCTACACGTAGCGCTACTACGCGAACTACGCCCAGGGTTAGTCATTATGTGTAGACTCGCTCATGTGTATGCACTGTGTAATGACACACAATGCACCACTACAAAGTTTTACAAATGTCTCCTCTTGTCTCCCATACCTACAGCTCAAGGTCCATCAGCGGAAGGCAATATGGAGGGCCATCGCCCGGAAGGTGCGGGCCCTAGGGGTCTCTAACTGTCGACACAACCACTGCCACAAGAGGTGGGATGACATCTGCCGCCTTAGCAAAAACGTCGCCGAAATGACGCTGGGCCTGGTTCCTCGGACTGGTCGCTTGGCGCGCCGGAACATGACCCCACTATTGGCCCGCATCCTGGCAGTGACACAGGCAGAGCTGGACAGGTGCCTGAGGGCCCAGCAGCAGCAAGTCGGGGTGAGTATTGTACAAAGTGTGATGTTGCGCATGAAAGACTGCTCGAATCCCAGCCCAGAGCAAGGCAGTAACCTATGAGTTGTCTCTAGTGTGGTGTAGTAGCCTCTGAGTTGACTCAGTGGTGAGTGCAGATATTCTGCGCCTCTACAATGTCTGCATTGTCATGTGGACAGGTAACATCAGCATAAGTGTCAGTCTCTGTGGCATCAACTGGAAGTGGACATCAGTGAGCATCATGTCAGGGTGATTTTCGAGATTGATGTTGTGCATTTCCATGTAATTGATACATCTATAGATTGCTTACCAATGTTCAACAGTAGTTGTGTTGCAGTACCTACATTAGTGGATGTAAGGATGTCATGTCACTTAGCAATAGTTTCCTTTAACTTACTATGAGTGTGGTTCTATCACCTCAAAATTCCAGTATGACACACCCAGTTCATTCAGATGTGTAGCTCTCTTAGCTGAACGCCTGTCGATGTGCTTTCAGACAATAGGATGTGATGCTGAAATGCCTACACATGCGTAGCAATTTTGCAGTATGGAGGCAACATGGAGCAGGACTGTCCGATAAGCATGTTAACATGCATCAGCAGATCATAGCAATATTTAGACTTATGCAGACAGTACATGGAGAGTCAAATGTGTGCCTTGAGTTCAAGCTTTTCAGTTGGTATTGCCTAACTTGTTTGTGGTCCGGCCACTTCACTGAACAGTGTCTCTGTCTCCTACAGAATCTACTGAGGTCAGAGAAGGAGAGGGGCACGAAACCGTTGGTGAAGCTACTGGCATCACTGCTGCCCGGGAGTACAGCGACACTGAGGGGACCAGCGCAATGGAGGGGGACAGGAGTGCCCTGGAGGAGTCCGCTCCAGAAATGCCTACCTCCAATTCCTCACACTCCAGCAGTGACTCCTCGGTGTTGCCGGGCAAAGGAGGATCAACCTCTGCTTCATCGTCCGCCACACACCGTCCTGTGTCCACCCTCCCTGATGCTCCCCCAAATGTTATCCATGCCCACTGCCCTAAGAAGGGTAGGATATCTTTTCCCCCAGGCATCGCTGCCCCAGCCCCTGTGTCCCCTGCTGCCCTCAGTGTGGAGGCCATAGACATCTTGTGTCAGGTGTCTATGGGGCAGACTTTGCTCCTGAATGCCCTCCAGGATCATGGCAACAAGTTATCACAGGTTGTTGCGTTCATGGAGGGTATCCATTCTGACGTCGGTGGCCTGCACAGGACTGTCCAGTCTTTGGCCTCCACACTTACGGCAGCCATTCTGCAGTCACAGGCTCACAGTCCAGCTCCGGTCCCTTCCGCAACCACCCTGCCTGTGACCCCACCTGACCAGAGAACACACACACCAGAGCACTCCAGCCCCAAGTCATCCCCACGCAGCACACGACAATAGGAGTCTAAGCGACAAAGACACGAGACATCATCACCAAGGCACACCAGGAGCACACATGCCAGCCCCACCACAAAGACATCACAGGACACAGAGAAGCCAAAACACAAAAAACATGCATCCACATTGCAGACCTCACATTCCTTGCCGTCCAAGAGCTCTCTAAGATCTACAGCTGATCCTGAATCAGAACAGGAAGTTGCACTGGCTGCCGTGGGCCTGTTGCATGCCACAACTTCACCCCCCCCAGTTCAGAGGGCTATTCTGCCCAGGACTTCCACTCCCACAAGCCACCCCCTAGGAAGCATGGAAAGAGAAGCAGTGAGGTAGTGGTAGCTCCAAAACAGGGGAGGCAGGGTAGAACCCCCCCCAAGCATACAACCGGATCCGAAGGTTTTTCCCGAAAGGATCCACGAGCACCTGCTCCACTTTCTGGGAAGAAGGAAGCTGTTGTGGCCACCTCACCTATCCCTTGGCCCAAAACACTTGTGGGCTATCGTATCCCCAAGCAAGTGAGGCCCAGCCCTCCACATGCAACATCATCCACTGAGCCTCACCAGTGCATTTCACTGCCTTCCCATGCGACGACTCCACAAAGTCCAGCCAGCCCTCAGGTTCCCACATCCAGGGATCCCTCTGCCTCAACCAGTTCTCCCCCTCCCAGGTCCAGTCCTCCGACTACCCCAGACAGTCATCCCCCACCTAGTTCCGGTTCTCCACAAATTTGAAGCAGAGTCCCCCTTCCCACCCCATTCCTCCTGGAGCGGTGCCTGAGCTGCCCATTTGCTGGCCCTATCCTGGTGATATTCCCAGGGCTGTGGACTGTGTTTAAATCATCTGTGTGGAATTTCAAAGCACACAAGTGCGGACTTGAGTATGGACTGGCCTTTGCCTTAAATGTTTTGCACTTTACATGCTGATACTGAGTTTATGTAATCAAAAAATATATTTATGTTCTAAGCATTGTCGCTGGCCTTACTAATGATGCTGTACAATGTATGTGTATCTGTTCATCGGTTCCATGCTCGGAATTCACACTTTCCCATTGGCATGTACTTCAGTTGATATTGTATGTGTTCCCAGAGGTTACAGCAACTAATGTCCACTTTTGACTCTGAGGATTGATGGGGGCGAGCTGCTTGTCTGTGATGGTCCACTCTGGTCCAGTTCATTATGTGAGATGAGCTCTACTTATTCAAAAATGTCTGATTTGTTTGATCTCCATCATGAGAATCTATTCCAATTTACATGTTGACTTGAAGGGTGGACAGGGTACAACATATCTGTGTGATCTATCTTGATGTGTACACACCAGTGTAGGTGTGTAGTCATCTTGGATAGGTATGGCTTCATAGTCAAATGGATGGATGTACATGTGCTTACTGGAGACTGGAGTCATCAGACGGTGTGAGTGTACTGTCATTAGCAGAGGTGTTGATGTGTATGTGCCCTTGAGCATTGCCCTTTCACACATGTGTGATCCAGTTGATGAGTGCCTGTTTGTTTCCATGAGCAAACACCTTGTGTAGTGTTTGTGGACATGTTGGGGTTGTTGCCGGAGCAGTGTGCAGTGTGTCATTGTAACCTCACAGTCCTAGGGTTCACCTACATCTTATCCACATCATTTGTGAGTACGCAGAGTGTGTCACTGCAATGCCTGTGTTGTGTGTCTTGGGATCCGGCCTGGCTCTTGCTTACCTTTGTTCTTACTGTGCTGCATGTCTCTGGGATACAATCATGATATGTGTGTTTTGGCATGCATTGCTGTCATTTTCCAATTTATGGTCTTCAATAGGTGTTGGTCTGATTCCTAGCAGTCTCAGTCATACCATTGTGGCCTACACAATGTGAGATAATCCACTATGGTTTTTTGCTCTGTACACTCCTCACCTGTGCAATTCTCGTGTATACACCACTTCAGTCAATCCATGTGCCACTGCATGCCATGCACATATTTAACCCTCCCCACCACTACATGTTGTGACACTGTACTGTGTGCAAATGATTTGTATCCAGAAGCATTGTGGCCCTTAGCACTGTTTCAGTAGGTAATATGTGCTATTTGAGCCTACTAAATAATGTATTAAAATTTACTCTATATTTCTAAATTGGTGTGGTGGTTTTCTTCAGTTGTATTTTCACTTTATTACTGTTCTGCATACATGCTTTACACATTGCCTCTAAGATAAGCCTGACTGCTTTTCTGCCAATCTACAAGAGGATAACGCTGAGGTTAATTTAGTGACGTTTGTGGTTCACCTTGACAGGGATTGTGGCTGTTACTTGAACAGGGGTCACCCCCATTCAACCATCAACCCAATTTCTCGCAGTTGTTTAAAAGTAGAACTAAATTGTTTATGCATTCTGTTAGAAGCAAATTTAACTTTAGACTTTCCATCCGTTAGCTTTAGAAAAAATAAAAACTTTAAAAAACATATACTACACAACTAACTCCAAAAAGACATTGGATGATTTGGTCAAGGCGAAGTGGCTTTTAATAAATCTTCTACCAACAATGCTTCCACCCTCCTACTTAAAACTACTGCCAGATATTATGGAGGTCAGAACAAAGGAGGTAACTTGTTGGCAATCGATCCCAAAAACAAAAAAGAACGAATGAAGGTTAAGGCATTGGTATATAGCAATGGTTCTCATAATTACAAAGACAACAAAATTGTTTGTGAATTTGCCAAATTTTAAGAGCATGTCTATACTCCTGAAAATCCTGCTCATTCAGATGATGTTAAATTATTGCTTAATAAAATTCATAAATATAATATGGAACAGGTTGACTTTTCTATTTTGGAGCATGATATTACCATAAATGACATTACTAAATCAGTCTCGCTCTTAAAAAGGTAAGTTCCCTGATTTGGATGGATTTTTAATTGAATTTTATTCTCATTTTTCTAATATTTTATTTCCAAAACTTCTCCAGAATTAGTCCATCATTTTATTTACAATGGCTCAGCTACAGTTACATTTCAAAAGGCAATTATTTGTCTTATACACAATGTTGGAAAGGACCCTTCACTTTCAAAAATCTACAGATCTATATCCCTCATTAACATAAACTATAAAATCTTTAGAAACATTTTGGCACACCATTTTGACCATCTGCTACCTACATTGATTGGTAAAGAACAGTCTGTTTTTATCAAGGGCAGAGTAATCTCTGATAATACATGCTTATTTTTTCATTGTTTTAGCTAAGTTTAACATGGCCATGAAACATTTATCTGCCATTACTATCAATGGGAAGAAGGCCATTGACAGGGTTGATTTGTCATATACATTTGAATCACTTAAATTATTCGGTTTTTGTCCTAAATTTATCTCTATGTTTGTTTTACTTTATAGTTCTTCAAGAGCTCATATTAGAGCCAATGGTATGTGCTAGCATTATTTTTCTCTAAATCGGGGAGTTTGTCAAGATTGTCCTTGAACCCTATCTATCAAGAATTAGAGAAACTCCTGGGGGAGTGGCCAGCTGCATGGTGGACTAGACGTGTCTGACCGGAGCTCCGAGGGCCCATAATTGATCCTGATTAAATCCTTTGCTCAAAGAAGCAATCCAGACCCCAAACACACGGGCTGAGTGAAGAAACGCAGTGCCCACACGAGGAGGGGTTGATTTCAATAGCAACTGGTCAAAATCAGAAAGAAAAGCAGCGAGGGAAGGAGAGCTCGCCGGAGACAAAATAGCGGCGACCTAAGGCCTGGGGGACAAGCATACCATCGCTGAGAGGCTCTGGGCGAGTGTAACCCGAGGTGGGCAGGAGCGGTGGATAGAAGATGCCTGCGGGGGCCTCCCGCCCCCCCACCCTCCTCCATACCTCAAGTGAGCCGAGTAGACGCAGCGGCGCTGCGGAGACTTCCGAGCCGGTCCCGAGTAGTCCCAGAGATTGAGAGAGGAGCGACGTCCGAGGGGCCGGGGAGGTGCGCAGAGCGGAGCGGGCACCAGCAGAAGTGCTCCCTGCCCACCGGCGCTCTCACCTGTGGTGCCAAAGGCGGACTGCTACGGGAAGAGAGACTTGCAGCCAGAATATCCTGAGCGGAGCTGCAGAGACCAAAAGGGGAGTGACACCTGAGAGGCCGGTGAGGTGCACAGAGCAGAGCGGGTGCCAGCGGAGGTGTTTCCCTCACGCCGGCACTCTGGCCTGCAGTGCTGAGGGCGGACTGCGACGAGAGGAAAGGCTTGAGACCAGAACATCCTGAGCGGAGCTGCGGGGATGGCTGGGAGGCTCGGCTCCGCCCGTACTAATAATTGAGAAGCGGTGAGCCCGAGGACCGGGTAAGAGCCTGTGGTGGCACCGAGCGGAGCAGGGGGGCCCAGGGGGCAAAGCTGTGGCGCCTGCACCCCCTCTGAGGTGCTAAAAGACACTAGGGCCCAACCAGGCCAATAGACAGTGGGAAACATCGGGGCCCTTCCCCCCTTCCTTCCAGAAGAAGTGCCGGTACGGGGCTTTGTAGGAGATTAAGGTTGCACACGATGGTGAGTGGGCCCGGAACAGACGTGGTGCTCGACCGGGGCCCACAGGATAAGGCCCCTCCTGCTGGTTCGGAGGCATAGGGGACTTAAATTCAGTAGTGCCACATCAGACCCTCCTGGCCTGAGGACACGGACGCCCAGTTGATTGCATCTTGTCAACAGCGAATATCCTACCTGCAGATAAGGGGGGAACACTCGTTTGGGGTCTTGCGGAAATCGCCATATCAATACTAGAAACGACGCAAAGCAGGAAGGCGCAAGAAGACCTAAAAACATGTCCTGCGCCACGGCGGTGCTGAGGGGTGTGGGAGCCGGCACCAGACCCTCTTGGATTAAGGGCACGAGACACAAAACAACACGGGAGGTTCGGGACCGGAGCCCCGCTGTATCGGTGGCCTCTGGGCAAAGCATCAACCGCCAACGGGGCAAACGCCTCAGACATCGGGGCAATACACAACCAAGGCTAGGTCGCCTTTCAGGGGAGCAAAGACAGACAAGAACATTGCATAAAGTAGTCGCAGGGTCCACTCCAGTGCAACTTAAAGACAATAACCCTGCCATATTTCACACCAGACCTCGAAATTATAGCAATCCGAGTCCTTGTCGCAAAGAGCCCAGGGAAGTAACCTCAGATGGCAAAAGACAAAGACCCCAAAGTACAAAGACAAGGGAAAATGGACAAATGGAAAATGGACAAATTCACCAAAGCCTTGAAGGCCACAGTTGCACAAGCTACGACAGCAACTGACGTGCCCGACAACAATGTTCTACTTCAAGCTATTCAATCCTCAAGAGAGGCACTGGAGGGCAAGAGCAACAAAATACAAATAGATGTTAATCTGCTGTGTCAGGACTTTTGTAACGTCTCTGAAAAGGTCACGTGGGCTGAGCAAAGAATATCGGAGTTAGAGGATACTTCACACACTCTCAGGAAGGAGGTCACGGTCTTGATGGCGGCCATGAAAGATGTGGCATGTGGCATGGAGAGTCGATGATGCAGAAAATCGCGCCCATAGGAACAACCTATGATTCATCGGCATTCCGGAAGCCATAGAAGGATCAGATGCCTGCGCTTTCCTGCACAGTTGGCTGATGGACTCACTCCCTGGCACACGATTCTCCCCCTGTTTTGTGATCGAAAGGGCCCACAGAATACCGGGTGTAAAACTGCCAACTGGGGCTCCGCCACAGCCTTTGATTGCGCGCTTCCTCAACTACCAAGAAGGAGACCTTATTCTCAGGGAAATGAGGAACAAGGGAGAAATATGGATGGAGAACACAAAAATAATGGTATTCCCCGATTATTCGAGAGACGTGCAAAAACAACGTAGGACATTAGATTCGGTAAAAGAAAAGAGCAGAGCCTCCAGATCTCATACATGATGCTCTTTCCAGCTAAACTAAAAGTGATCTATCAAGCTAAAACGCTTTTCTGCAACACCCTAGATGAGGCCTGGCAATGGTTAGAAGAACTTCCACCAAAGAAGACACTGGGAGATCCAGAAAAACTCCCCAGGAGAGGCCCCCCACTAAGCAGTACACCAAGATCACAGAGGATGAAGTGGAAAACTAACGCAGGCCCATCAGATGAACGGGTTAGAGCAACACCATACCGAAGCAGAAAAACTATCAAAGCTACGCCTCAGGCATCAGACTCCGAGAGTACTCACCTAAAAGACAAGTCCAGAAGAGAGACTCGGAACACTGGAACTATCACGGAGGCACAGATTACTTTTTGAAGTTATTCTGACTTGTCACTGTTATCATTTGATCTCCCTTTCTGTAATTTTTGGTGTATTACATGTTAAGGCATATAACAGTTCATGATATATACAAGTTGATTTATTAAATTTATGGTGAAGGTATGTAACTGACTGCATCTATCAAATGTCGCGAAATGTTTGTATTATTTAACTTAGTGCTTCTAACTCGTTTTCGTTTTGGAATTTTTCATAGAATGATTACCTTCCCTGAAATCAATGACTGGTCGAGAAACTTATTACCATGCCCCTGTGATGACATTTCGACTCAAACTACGTTGCATTGCATTTTATTTTGTAAATTTTATACCTCTCCCAGGAAAAGGTTTTTATTACCTATTCTGAGGAGTATGGGCTTAAGACAATGTAGAATAGCTCTTTTGAAATTACAATCCTTAGAAAATCAAATGATCTTAATGGCTATTATCTCTTTTTTAAAGTCTGTTATTAGATTCAGGAGCACGATGTAAAACATTTTTTTTAAGTATGTGACTCTGATTGCTTTTTACTGTGTATTATAATTGAAATGTCTCTTTTAATTGTGCTTTTATGATTTTTACTGTAAGAAAAAATCGAATAAAGCTGAATTTGATTTGATTTGATTTACAAGTTGATTTATTAAATTTATGGTAAAGGTATGTAACTGACTGCATCTATCAAATGTCGCGAAATGTTTGTATTATTTAACTTAGTGTCCTAGTTCTCTTCTTTTGAATTTATTGATACAGCTTTAATTATATTTGTAGGAATTTATGTGTGGCTCTCCTGATGAAGGCGCAGTTTGCGCCGAAACGAGCGTCGAAGAACCATCGCATAGCCACTGTCTTTGCTTGTTTTTTCATTTATTGTTGGTCCTTTGTCATTATTAAATATTCATTTAATTATGATGTTTTGTGTACATTGTTGATTGGTCATTTAGATGTTGTTTATTTGTGACATATATGTTTAATATGTTTCGTATGTATATGTTATGTGTAATTCCATTCTATCTATGTTTTTAAATAAAAGACAAGAATAAAATGATGAGATTTTATTACATTCGCTAGTGACACTGAGTATTTTATATTATGTTTGGTTTTGCTTGAGTCAGTGATTAGAGTCTGACCTTTTTCATTGCCTAGGGATTTAACTTCAAAAGTATTATTGCCCTGTCCTAGGAATTGGAAGTACCTACAGGGGTCCTTATTATTCACATTAATATACCCACAGCTTGTCTGTGTGGGACTGTTCTTTTTGTTTGTTATTGTCGTTGAATCATTTGAACTGATTACTGTACCTTCACCTTTTGAATTGATATATACGCCTTCACATCATCTTGATACGAGGTGTATATACTTTGACATAATTCCTGATCATTGTTATTTTGTTATATTGCCTTTCCTTGTTTTCCTTCTTTCTGGTGTCCTCCTTTGGCTATTTTTCTATTTTTTATCTTTATTTATTATTTTTCACACTCATTTATAGTAGGACACACATTTTATTAAGATGGACCAGCTTAAAACTTTTGGATTTACTGATGAAGAATTTGCTATGTTGGTAGGCACTAGCCATGCCTTTAGTAACATCTCCAAAACATCCCTTTCAGACAATAAAGATATAATTAAACTATCTAATCTCAAAAAAAAGATTAAAAGAATAGAAGCACACGGAGAGTTCATGTTAGATTATTTGAAAGCCGGGGTCATACCGCAAGGACTGAGGGTTCGTAATATCCCAGGCCTCTTTGTTGAATTTAGAAAATTTCTAGAAAAATGGAGCATGATAGCGAACAGGTGCTCTAGAGATCTAATGATACTAATCATCGAAACAGCTAAAGAGTTAGTATCTGCTTTGAAAAATGAACTAGCTGAGCTAGAAGAGAAAATAAAGAAATCCAATGCTTTAGATGAAGCGAAAAAGAAACTAGAAGAAGCAGAACTAGATCTGGTGTCCTTCACAGATTACCTATTGAAACGGAAAACCGAAAAACTCAAGAAAGATATAAGATACTATTCACTAGAAAAGACCTATCCTTACCTCAGTGAGAATTATTATAAACAAAATCATTATACTAGCGAAAATAATTCAAGAATGCAACAAGTTCGCACTTTCTCAGATACTTCGGATTCTGAAGGTGAAAGTAATGTGCACTTTTATGAACAGCAAGGGCCACACCACTCCTCTTCCCTCCATTCCAATATCAGGCAGCCTTTTTTAGCCCAGCGAGGGACTCGCAGAGGGCGACAAAGAGTCCGTTTTCAGCCTCCAATCAGAGGCAATTATTCGAACCAATATTACCAAGCAGACAATCAACATCTGCTAGAAACCAGGAACAGACAATATTGGCGGTGAAAGAAGCTATACCTATTTTTAATTTATCATCTACCAATTTAGATAACGCTGCATTAACTGTACTTTCTAAGGGGTTATCTTATGTCCCCCATGCACAAGTGAATATATTTGAGCTTTACACAGACATTGTGTCTTTCTTTCGAAAAATCAGACTCAAAAAGTTCTTCGCCAACGAAGAACCAATGACTATAGATACATCCAAACATATAGAACTATCAGTTCAGTCTACTTTTACCCCTTCACTTGACCAAGTCGGTCCTGAAGTGGCAGTGTTTGAACGGACTGTTCTTAATCGTTTGGATCAAGCCCTGCATTTTGTACCTAAACCTCTGTATAACTTGGACAAGGAGGAATTTTTGTCCTTAAGATCACTAGCTGATAATAAAAATGTCACGATAAAAAACTGTGACAAAGGAGGTGGAATTGTAGTTGTTGACACGAGCGCTTATGAACAAAAAATGCTCACCCTCCTTGAAGATGACCGATTCTATAGCAAAGTAACCAGAAATCCCACCAGTAAAATTGTCTTGAAAGTCAAAACGTTAACAACTCAAGCTTTTGAACTAGGACTTATTACCACAAAAGAGCTAGAATATTTGAATAGCTCTAAAGGGAAAATGCCATGTATATATGGGGTACCCAAAATACATAAACACAGTGAAGACCCTCCCTATCGCCCCATTGTGTCAACTATTGGATCAGTGACTGAACCTCTCTCACGTTATGTAGATAATTGGATTCGACCATATATCTCTAGAATTCCATCGTACATTAAAGATACGAGAGACATGATTAATACAGTTGAAAACTTGCCTTTTAAACCACAGAACAATATCCTAGTTACTCTAGATGTAGAGTCTTTATATAGCAATATCCCGCAGATTGAAGCTATACAGGCAGTTTCCTGGTTTATTGACACGTATAATGTCCCATGTCCAAAACCTTTTATACTGGATTGCCTGTTATTGGTCCTAACTGAAAACACCTTTGAATTTGGTAACAACTTATTTAAACAGACCAAAGGCGTAAGCATGGGAGCATCTGTGGCACCGTCGGTGGCCAACATTTATATGGCTTCATTTGAAACCAAATACATATATAATGAAATTGCTCCATTCTTCGAGTCAATCCAACACTGGTCAAGATACATTGACGACATCTTCTTTGTCTGGACAGATACTGAAGATAATCTTGAAGAATTTCTTCTTTGGCTGAACCTTACAGATATCAACCTCAAATTCACGGCACATACCAGTCGCCATCAAGTTGAATTCCTTGATATTTTAATCCGACATAAATCTGACCGACTGGAGGTTGATCTTTATGTCAAACCGACAGCCCGCAATACTTTGTTACACTGTAATAGTTACCATCCGCGGGCACAGAAACAAAGTATACCGTTCGGCCAATTTTTACGACTTCGTCGAAACTGTACTAACTTGGCTGATTTTGACACACAAGCTGAAGCTATGAAAGCCAAATTCATAGCTCGTGGCTATCCCCATCGCCTTATCAGAGAATCATTTAAACGCGCCAGATTTTATGACAGAGATCACCTACTACACAACAATACCCGTCCTAAATTTAACCAACTGGTCTGTGTCACAAAACATTCAACTATGAATGATAAAGTTAAGCAAATTGTCAATTCCAACTGGCATATATTGAATAGTGACCCCGATCAAGAATCTAAATTAAAAAAACCCTTTTTGCCCATAAACGCAATAGAAATATCAAAGACATTATCGTACATTCGAGATTCAGTTCTACGGCTCCGTCCATACAGAAATCCTTGGATGGAACTGAGCCAGTTAAAGGCACGTTCAAATGTTCAAATTGCAAATCATGTCAAACAGTGATTGAAGGTGCCACTTTTGTGTTTAATGAATATACTATACGTGCCAAAAAGATGTGGAACTGTAAAACTAAAAATGTGATTTATCTGATCATCTGTCCCTGCAATTTAGGCTATGTGGGGGAGACATCTCGTGCCATTGCTACACGTCTGACTGAACACCGTTCAGCCATTCGCACTTCAAAATTGAATGCTCCCATTGTTAAACACTTTTTAGATTGTGGTCATACAGTGAATGACATCAAATGGCTTATCCTTGAAAAAATAGAGCATGTAAATACTGACAGATGCGATGAAATAAGAAGAAAAAGAGAAGTTTTCTGGATATTTACTTTAAATACATTTAAACGAGGTTTAAATAGTGACTTACCTTGGGAGAATGCCATCCTGTTTAACAGTTTTTAGATTGTATTTATCATTACTACACCTCTCTCTCATTGAGTATTCTAAATTTACAGTAGACCCTAAATCCATTGTTCCCTACTATTTCGGCTAGGACCTGTTCTACACTAGCGGTTCCGTGCCTTGGGAATTCCCCCTTTTGGCCCGATATGGAATCAGCCGCAACCTTTGCGGTTTGAATCTCCAGTGAGACATCAGGTTTGAATCATTATTTTCGGCTTTCTATATATATATAGAGATATCCTTATTATTTACGACTTATCTATTTAGTAATCATATAATTTGATTATTTGGATGTTTCACGGACAATCTCAAGCGTGCTAGCGATCAGAATGTTCTCCTCCTCATTAAGCAGGAGTCTGTTTTCTATTTTCTTTTACCATTTGCCCACGTGATACTTCATGTGACTACCATTGCGGGATTTAAACCCAGGAAATGCCGGGTTTAGCGTTTCTCTTCCGAGTGAACTGCATCTCTGACTGCCATCATCGCGCCGATTACCCGGTAAGAACTAAACCAACGCCCTTAGACTTAAACTATCTTGTAGTGTCAATACATTGCATTTATCCTTATTTACGTTATATATTCCTTTACGTTATTCTTGCAGCAAGGTACATTAATCATTGTACCACAGCCAGTAAGGATTCATCATTTCGAATTCTTCACCATCCTCTTTTTGATAATCGACTATTCTTCCACGGTGCTTTCATTCGAACTCCGCCTGTTGTGCTGTGGAAATATTGTTTCTCAGCATGGGTAAGAGCCGTTTGACTCCTCTCATCTTTTAAGAATTAGATTAGCTCTACCATAATTTTCTTCTAAACTGTTTATGTCTATTCTGTATAGGGCACGCCGTTCCCTGGATTTTATCACGCAAAGATTGATGTTTGCATATTTCAGTATTTTAAACGTTCATCTCTATTGAGCAGTTCCTCCTTTTTTCACGAAGTACTATTTGCAGGTAATTAAGAAGTCATAAAGTTGTCAAAGCCAGAGAATGTTACAATGAGTTTAGTAAATATTGTTGTCAACCAGTGAGCGCTTTCTTTTCCCGCTAAGAGAGATATTACAATAAATAAACTTCATTATTTTAGAAGTTTGGCTCCTTATGATGCGGTCCATGACTTTTAAGCACTCGTCATTCACTTTAGCTTCATAATATAATCTTTTTTTTAATTAGTTTGTGACTATAAATCAGATTTCCTTGATAAATGTGATCTGCTCCTATTATAGATTTGAGCTGAAACGTCGGTAACCTGACATCGGTTAAAGGTTATCCTACCACTTTTCAACCAAGTAAGCATTATATACTACTGGTTGTGTGGACACAGTTGCTCGTTTTTCATCACGGGTGTATTATTTAACCTTGAGTAACTATGGCTGACTGATCATCTTATATCCTCAGTCCATGTATTTTCTAGCTTCACTTCCTTCTTTTTCTTTCTTCTTCTTTTTCTTTTTCTTTCCTTTTTTCTTTTCTTTTTCCTGTTATCATTTTAACATTAGGTGGGCCTTTTTCTATCACGGAGGCACAGATTACTTTTTGAAGTTATTCTGACTTGTCACTGTTATCATTTGATCTCCCTTTCTGTAATTTTTGGTGTATTACATGTTAAGGCATATAACAGTTCATGATATATACAAGTTGATTTATTAAATTTATGGTGAAGGTATGTAACTGACTGCATCTATCAAATGTCGCGAAATGTTTGTATTATTTAACTTAGTGTCCTAGTTCTCTTCTTTTTAATTTATTGATACAGCTTTAATTATATTTGTAGGAATTTATGTGTGGCTCTCCTGATGAAGGCGCAGTTTGCGCCGAAACGCGCGTCGAAGAACCATCGCATAGCCACTGTCTTTGCTTGTTTTTTCATTTATTGTTGGTCCTTTGTCATTATTAAATATTCATTTAATTATGATGTTTTGTGTACATTGTTGATGGGTCATTTAGATGTTGTTTATTTGTGACATATATGTTTAATATGTTTCGTATGTATATGTTATGTGTAATTCCATTCTATCTATGTTTTTAAATAAAAGACAAGAATAAAATGATGAGATTTTATTACATTCGCTAGTGACACTGAGTATTTTATATTATGTTTGGTTTTGCTTGAGTCAGTGATTAGAGTCTGACCTTTTTCATTGCCTAGGGATTTAACTTCAAAAGAACTAGGCAGCGCCACTCCACAGAGTACATGGAACAAGAAATGTCTTCGGACTCGGACAGTGAGCATCCCTTTCTGCAGAACATAACCCTCCTCGAAGAGCCTGTAGAAGACAATCTGGTGACCGAAACAGCCACTCAGACCCGAGAAACCGAAAATGAAGACTGATGAGCAGTATTGGGCCATTTGAGGCCCGAAGGGACAGTAAGCCTACGAGGAGTCTACACCTTCCCCCCCTTGTGTTTATTCGAGTGCATTTGTTTTCCCTTCCCCTTCTTCTTTTTGTTTCGTTCTGGTTATATTTTAGGTTTGAACTATTGTGTTGATTACATTTTGTGTGGTGCCTCCCTTCCATCTCCTTCAAACGTGGATACTGGGCTGGACCACAAGCCTGAGATAATAGTCCAGTGGGTTCCCCGGGTTAGTCACATAAACCGACAACGAGGGAGCTAGGAGAGTAGGGACACATCCAAGGGAGGTTTTCCTGGAGGGTGGGCGACAGACCTCTCAAATCTGAACACAACACAGTTGGTCATGCTGACCCAAGGGGTAGTCGGTTGTGCGGTGGGGGAGTGTGGGGGGGTGGAGTGTGGGGGGGTGGGTCGGGGGGAGTTGGGGTGCAGGAAAGACCACAGTTCACATAAACGTTAGAATAGGCAGCGGTTATTTCAAGCATCAAAAACGAAAGCAAAGAGAAATAAGAGGCAGTTTCAGCATTGATACCCACCACCCACAATCATGCCATGGTAACACATAATAATGACACACACTCAGTCCTCTCTTGGAATGTAAATGGGTTGGGGAACAAAGTGAAAAGAGGCCTAGTGTCGGCGTATATTAAGAGACTGAAGCCTGCGGTAATATTTCTGCAGGAAACACACTTGAAAGGCACCCAATGTGGTTTCTATGGTAGAGGGGCTTTCAAGACACTAGCACACGCAGGGCTTTCCACCGGGGCGAGAGGGGTCGCTATCCTAATTAGGAAATCCCCGCCTTTTAGAATTGAAAGTACATGGGCAGACCCTAGCGGAACATACGTGGCTGTAAAAGGCATATGGAATAGGAGGGACATTACTCTTATAAGCGTATGTGCGCCCCTGAGACTACAAAAGCAGACACAGGGGAAACTCGCAGACATTCTCCTAGAAACGGGCTCCAGCACCCACCTTATAGGAGGAGACTTTAACGATGTAATGGATCCTCTGTCCGATCGTACTACGATCCCTACTGGGTACCCTAGCGAGACACAACTTAAGCGTTTCACAGACACATTAGCACTAACAGATATATGGCGACGACACCATCCACATGCCAAAGCATACTCCTTTTATTCAGGTGCTCACAAAGCCTTTTCCAGGATAGACTATATCCTAGCCCCATTTGGGGAAGTGACAGGGGTCCAAAAGGTAGAATATTTAGCAAGAGGCCTCTCAGACCACTCACCCCTTTGGCTCACAGTGGGTGTAGACAGAAAACGCTCCAACAATGGGTGGAAACTCAATGCTTGGGAACTTAAAGACCCCAAGGTTGCCCAAGAAATTAAGGTAGACACAGAGCTTTACTTCAAGGAAAATGCGGGGTCCGTACAATCCGCCATAACGCTCTGGGAAGCCTACAAAACGGTCCTAGGAGACAGAGCCCAGAATATAATAGCCCATAAAAAACGTAGGGAATCAGAGGAGATAGCAGAGATCGAATCTAAACTCCTCCAGATTGAAATGCAGGCCCTAACGAACGATGACCCTTTGTTGATACAGAGAATGCAAACTCTCTGACAGGAATATTTGGCTCTGGCCAGGAAAGACGTGCAACGCGCGATACAAGTCATGTGCGGGCGCCTTTCAATCAATCAATCACAAGATTTGTAAAGCGCACTACTTACCCGCGAGGGTCTCAAGGCGCTGAGGGAGAGGAGGGGGGGTGTTGCCGCTACTGGTCGAATAGCCAGGTTTTGAGTCGTCTCCTGAAGGTCAGCAGGTCTTGGGTCTGTCGTAGGTTGAGGGGAAGGGTGTTCCAGATCTTGGCGGCACGGTGAGAGAAGGATCTTCCTCCGGTGGTGGTTCTCCGGATGCGCGGGACGGTGGCCAGGGAGAGGTCGGCGGAGCGGAGCTGACGGTTGGGAACGTAGAAGGAGAGTCGACTGTTGAGGTAGGCTAGGCCGGTTTTGTGGAGTGCCTTGTGTGCGTGGATCAGGAGTTTGAAGGAGATTCTCTTGTCGACGGGGAGCCAGTGCAGGTTTTTCAGGTGGGGGGTGATGTGGCTGTGGCGTGGAATGTCGAGGATCAGGCGTGCAGAGGCGTTTTGGATTCTTTGCAGTCGTTTGATGAGCTTGGTCGGGGCTCCTGCGTAGAGGGCGTTTCCGTAGTCGAGTCTGCTGCTGACGAGGGCCTGGGTGACTGTTCTTCTCGTGTCTGTCGGGATCCACCTGTAGATCTTGCGGAGCATGCGGAGGGTGTTGAATCAGGAGGAGGAGACATCGTTGACTTGCTTGGTCATGGTGAGCGTTGAGTCGAGGATGACTCCCAGGTTGCGTGCGTGGTCGGTTGGTGTCGGGGGTGCCCCTAGTGACGAGGGCCACCAGGAGTCGTCCCAGGCTGATGGGTTGGAGCCGAGGATGAGGATCTCCGTCTTGTCTGTGTTCAGCTTAAGTCGGCTGTACTTCATCCAGTCGGCGACGGCTTACATTCCTTCGTGGAGGTTGGATTTGGCTGTGAGGGGGTCCTTGGTGAGGGAGAGGATCAGTTGAGTGTCGTCGGCGTAGGAGATTATGTTGAGGTCGTGCTGTCGGGCGATGCGTGCGAGTGGAGCCATGTAGATGTTGAACAGTGTCGGGCTGAGGGAAGATCCCTGGGGTACGCCGCAGATAATCTCGGAGGCTTCAGTTCGGAATGGGGGGAGGCGGACGCTCTGGGTTCTGCCGGAAAGGAAGGAGGTGGTCCAATCCAGGGCCTTGTCTCGGATCCCTGCGTCGTGGAGGCGTGTGCGTAGTGTGCGGTGGCAGACAGTGTCGAAGGGATAGGGCCGCCGTCTCGCCGTTGTCCAGCAGGATCCTGATGTCGTCTGTGGCGGCGATGAGGGCGGTCTCGGTGCTGTGGTTGCTGCGGAGTCCTGACTGGGAGGGGTCCAGGATGCTGTTATCTTCGAGGTAGCTGGTGAGCTGTCTGTTGACGATCTTCTTGATGACCTTAGCTGGGAATGGAAGCAGGGAGATAGGCCGGAAGTTCTTGAGGTCGCTCGGGTCCGCCTTGGGTTTTTTGAGTAGGGCGTTGATCTTGGCGTGTTTCCAGCTCTCTGGGAAGGTCGCTGTCTCGAAGGAGAGGTTGATGACGTTGTGCAGGTGGGGTGCGATGGAGCTGCCGGCTTTGTTGAAGATGTGGTGTGGAAAAGGGTCTGATGGGGAGCCGGAGTGGATTGTGCCCATGGTCTTGATTGTGTCCTCGGTGTTCACGTTGACCCAGGCTGTCAGGGGGTCATGGTCGATGGGGTGCGGTGGGTCTGATGTGTCGGGCCTGTTGGGGTCGTCCGGGAGTCGAAGCTGTTGTGGATGTCGGCGATCTTGTGGTGGAAGAAGGTGGCGAGGGAATCACACAGGGCTTGCGACGGCGGGATGTCGTTGGTTGTTGGAGCTGGGGTTGGAGAGTTCCTTCACGATGCTGAAGAGCTCCTTGCTGTTGTGTGTGTTGTTGTCGAGGTGGTCTTTGAAGGAGGTCCTCTTGGCGGACCTGATGAGGTGATGGTGGTTGCGGATGGCGTCTTTGTGGGCTGCGCGGCTGTCCGGCGTCTTCTCGCTGTGCCATTTGTTCTCCAGTTTCCGGCAGGTGCGCTTGGATGCTAGGAGTTCCGGGGTGAACCAGCTGGCTCTCTTGCTGGTGTCTTTGTAGGTTGGTTTTTCAGCGGGGCTAAGGTGTTGGCGCAGTCGTCCATCCATCGTCTGAGATTGCGGGTGGCGGCGTCGGGGTTGGAGGGGTCGGTGGGTGGGCTGAGTGCGAGGTTTTATGACACCGGAGACAAGTCGGGCCGACTACTTGCGTGGCTTAGTAAAAAAGAATTAGACGATAGATGGGTGACCCAGATAGACACAGAAGATGGCCAAACACATACAACGCCCATAGGGCTAGCCAATGCCTTTGTTCATCACTACGAGGCCTTTTACGCAAAGCGTTCCCTGGCTGAGCCGTCGCAAATAGAAAGATACCTAGCGACAATTGAGACCCCCAGGTTAGAAAATGAGGAAGCTCAAACACTGGAAGAAGAGATAACACTCGAGGAAGTCAGAGAAGCCATTAGCTATTTGAAACCCGGGAAAGCTCCGGGTCCAAATGGACTACCACCCAAACTCTTTAAGCAAAATGCAGCACTATTAAGCCTTCATCTTTTGCATCTGTTCTTAGAAGCGCAAACTGTGGGCAGTCTCCCAAGAGATCTTCGAACAGCCACAATAGTGGTACTGCCTAAGAAGGATAGGCCAGTACAAACCAATGTGGTCGAGGTAGGAACAAAACTTAAAAGTGAAACAATATGTAGTAGCAAACACAAATGGTTCTAAACATAGGTCCTATTTATTTACTTCATTGGACCAAACAAATGCAAATTATATTCAAAGCATTGGTTATTAATAGCAAATGACACTGCTCATTGAATTGCAATATATTTACAGTGCTCCTGGTGCGGGTGTGAAAGAAGAAAGGGAGTGGGTGTTGAAGTGAAGGACAGGGAAAAGGTGTTTGTGACATATATACATCAATGATACATGAAGACGAAACTTTTCCAGTCTGAGGTAGGTCGAATGTTCCTAAATGCACACATAGCTTTATGGGACAAGTATATTTTAAACAATGTCGCCAAAGTTTGTGTCTGTAGATTGTCGACGTTTCGACCCCTGATTGTAGGAAAATCGGTGACCTTACGGTGGGGTCTTCATCAGGACTGAACTGTGAAGAGCACCTATGAACAATGATAAAACTGTGTAAGAGCAAAGTAATGTGATCGTGTTGCTACTATCCAAACAAGTAGGTGAGAAGTACCTACTTGTATACCGTGACGGGTTGCCTCCGTCAGATGCTAAGGGTGGGCTTGGTGTGAGCTCCTAAAAGGAAGAGGAGAAACTTAGAAAAATACTGATGGTATCTGCTCATCTCAATGTCAGGAGGCGAAGGACAAGTACTTACTACGCCTTGTATTCACACATGCAGCGCTTGGTCAATGGCTTGCAGTATGTTGGGAAATCAATCCCCTGAAATCTATCATAAAAAAGAAAAAACGGATTAAGAAGGTGCGCTGTATACAATGGTCAAAAAGACTCATACAGCAAGTCGTGGTAATTGAATGGTGGGTCGAGATCCTAATGGCATTATTAATGGGACCGTAATCTAACAATGTAGGATAATTAAATATCAAAAGGTGAGTCGTAGAATAATGGGAAATCACTGGTCGTCACATCATAATGTGATCATACGTTAAGGAACCCATGGAGATAAGTATAACTCAAGCTTCAAAAAACGCATAGGGAGATCTAGTAATGCGAGCTCGTAAGAATGGACATATGCTCGCGGTGTAACAGTTATCCGACTTGGCGTGCTGGAGGGGTGTGGAGAATACCTCGAGCACTAGCTGTCCGTCTATGCAAAAAATCGTGTAATGATCGCCTAACACGCCCTCCGTAAAGTGAGCCGAAAATAAACTAAAAGTCAACCGTAGGTGTGGAACAAGCACGTACAAATGCCTGTGGCTCAGATGAAGCCCGAGGCACACTTACCTGTCATTCTTGGCGCGAGCTCCGAATGAAGGCAGAGAGCTGGGAGGAATCATGTTAATAAGTAAAGTCTAGACGTGATGTACGTGCACGTTCACAGTACGCTTCGAAAGGGGGCTCGTCTAGGACTAACCAATCATGTACCATTGGGATAAAATCGTCTGGTCATGCTCGCTGGCGACGCGAGAGTATGTGGGAAAGAGGTATCTACAAATTCCCATTTAGTCGTGTACACAAATACTTTGTCTTATGCAGCGTTGAAGAGGCAGTTTGGTGATTAATAAAAACCGGCAATCATGAATAATTAGACTAGAATTGTCGTGGTTGCATTCAACATAATGCAGATAACAATATACAGCATAAAACCTTCAAGATCGAAACACGGTCATGAGGGCAAAAAGCCACATTACAACATGCCTGTTTCTAGGCAAGGTTAGATGTCAAGCAACGTATATAGAAAACATGCACATGATACAAGTGTAAACCAATAACACGGTATCATGTAATTACATTGCAATGTCCTGAATCTTGTCACGTTGTCGGTGTGACTGAATGCGAGCCCATCCATAGTATGACTGTTCACAATAAACATGGCAATTCATCAATGAAACAGAATCTATTTGGGTGTTAAGCCCGCCAATTGGGCATTGGTACCATCTAGTTCATTTAGTCCGTTATTTACTGTGTCCAAAAGGTACATAAGTTTGGTGATTAATAAAAACCGGCAATCATGAATAATTAGACTAGAATTGTCGTGGTTGCATTCAACATAATGCAGATAACAATATACAGCATAAAACCTTCAAGATCGAAACACGGTCATGAGGGCAAAAAGCCACATTACAACATGCCTGTTTCTAGGCAAGGTTAGATGTCAAGCAACGTATATAGAAAACATGCACATGATACAAGTGTAAACCAATAACACAGTATCATGTAATTACATTGCAATGTCCTGAATCTTGTCACGTTGTCGGTGTGACTGAATGCGAGCCCATCCATAGTATGACTGTTCACAATAAACATGGCAATTCATCAATGAAACAGAATCTATTCGGGTGTTAAGCCCGCCAATTGGGCATTGGTACCATCTAGTTCATTTAGTCCGTTATTTACTGTGTCCAAAAGGTACATAAGTTTGCATTCTCTAATGTTCAAGATAGGCCCAAGGTCTCCACCCCGTGGTCCCAAAGACATTTTTTCAAGTACCAGCCATCTAAGGGATTCAGGTGTGTGCGAGTGTGCCCTAAAGTGTTCCACTAATGGGGCCCCTGGGGTATTGCACCGTATTCTGCTGCAATGTTGCAATATCCTCGTCTTAACTTTCTGTTTGGTTTGTCCCACATATAGTAGATTGCACGGGCACAAAATGGCATAAATGACGTCACTTGAATTACAGTTAGTAAGTGTCTTAAGTTGAATGGTGTGTTGCTTGTAACTGAAGGACTTTGTTTCGATTGCCATTTTACACGCCTTACATCGTGTACACTTGAAATGGCCCACTACTTCCGGAAGGTTCCACATAGTTTGTATAGTGGGTTCGGGTGGTGTTTCAAGAAGTGAACGAACAACATGGTCTCTGATATTTTTAGCTTTTTTGAAGGCATGTATAGGAGGTTCCAATATTTCAAGGTCATCAGCTATGAGATTCCAATGTCCATTAATTATTTTCTTGAACTCATTACTTCTAGTGCAATATGTTGTAACACAGATCATTCTGTTTGTACTGGGTTTGACTTGTCTGGGCGTCATGAGTGTCTCTCTATCGTAATACCAGGCTCGTTTACGGGCTCTTTTGACCAGTCTACGGGGATACCCTCTCTCCATCAATCGTGTGATAAGGTCATCTGATTCCCGAAAGTAGTCTTCCTTCAAGGAGCAGTTCCTCCGGACCCGGAGGAACTGGCCGAATGGTAAATTGTCTCGTAGACTTCTGTTATGATGCCTGGTATACCTCAATAGGGAGTTCCGTTCTGCTGGCTTCCTGTATAGTGATGTATACAGGTGGTCATCCATGGTTCTGATTGCAATATCCAGAAAATCGATGCTGTGCCTGTCCCAATGGATGGTGAACTTAATGTCTTGAGAGCAGGTGTTGATCCACTCAAAGAATCTTTGTAGTTCTACTTCATCACCTGACCAGATCAAAAGCATATAATCTATATACCTACGCCAGTGTGTGACATTGTCTTTGAATGGATTGATGTCAGAAAAAATGTGTTGGTCCTCAAAATTATCCATATAGAGTATGGCTAGATCAGGTGCAAAGGCTGCCCCCATAGCTACTCCTTTAGTTTGAATGAAAAAATCATTTTGAAAAATGAAAACAATTTTCATCATGGCTACCTCGAGGAGCTCCACTATGAATTCCGTTGGTACTTCGGCAGGTTGGGGTCTTCTGTCCAGCGCTTGTCTAATTATGCCCAATGAAGGTTGTTGAGGTATACTCGTGTAGAGTGATGTGATATCTAAAGTGGCCAAGAGCTGGGACCCTGGGTCAAATTTCATTTGGTCCACCAGAGTGATGACCTGCATGGTGTCTCGAAGATATGTTTTTGTTGCTGCAGCCAGAGGTTTCAAGAAGAAGTCCACATACTTGCATACTGGTTCGAGAAGCGAACCACAACCTGAAATAATGGGTCTTCCTGGAGGTCATTGTAGGTTCTTGTGGACCTTGGGTAGGGTGTATATAGTGGGTAACCGGGGTTGGTTGTTGTTGAGGTATTGGAATTCATGTTCTGATAAAAATCCATTCTCTCTACCCTGTTCGGTTATGTGCTTGATTTGTCGTCTGATATCTTTGGTTGGATCTGTTGGGACAGATCTGTAGCTGATCCCATCAGGAAATTGTGAATATATTTCAGTTTTGTACTCGTTGGTATTTTGAACCACAATGGGTCCGCCCTTGTCTGCTGGCTTGAGGACTATTGTTTTGTTGTTCCTCAATGAAATAAGGGCTTGTCGTTCTCCCTTTGAGATGTTATGCTTGACATAAGATTTGGTTGAACATGCCTTCAGGACATCACGAGTGACCACACTCTCGAATGTTAAGATTTTATGAGACATCATGTGGCTAGGTGGTATGAATGTTGATGGTGGCCGCAAACCAGTGGTAGATGTAATTTTTAATGGGGCAGAGTGTCTGAAAAAATGTCTCAGTCTTACTTTGCGAAAGAAACGATGTAGCTCCGCCCTGATGTTGAAACGATTGGGGAAGGATGTGGGTACAAAGGAGAGTCCTTTAGTAAGAATGCTTGTTTCGTCCTGGGACAATGGGTATGTGGACAAATTGATGATCAAGTTTGAATTCCTTACTACCATCTGTATGTTCTCCGTCTGGTGTTGATTTCCCCGTGGTTCTCTGGTTGGAACCTCACCTACTTCTGGTTCTGATTCTGTCCCTGCTGTCGACCTGTTTCCCATGTTTGCTGGTGCTGACCACGTCGAGACGGCCTGTTCCAGTTGTAACCCCGTCCTCTGGGCGGTCTCCACTGAGTTTCCTCTAAAAAAGGAATACCAGGTGTTTGTTGGCCTTGAGGTGGTGGGTACCATGGTTCCTGGTAATGGTATCCGCTGCTAGGTCCTGCTTGTTCACTGTCACTTCCTGTGCTATATGATGAGTCTGAAAAGTTGGTGAAATGTCTGTTGCCTCTGTATCCTCCCCTGCCCCTGTTGAAAAAACGGCCTTGGTTGTCTTGTTTGTAGTAGTCTTCTGAAAGGTATGGATATGTCGTTTTCTTATCATAGAAGCGTACGTCTTTGGCTAATTTATCTAGTTTTTTCGTTTGGGTATTTATTTCGAATTCTTTGATGGTTTTCTCAAGTCTTTCCAAAGTTTCCTTTGCGTTGGTTAGTGCCGAGTCCCCGTTGATCTCTCATTTCAGCTCATTGATCTCTTGCATTAATTTCTCAACTTGCTCAAGGGCAGTTTCAACACCTAGCACCATCCAGTGTCGTGAGCAATTATTAGCTACAAAGCTGAAGCCTTCTTTAAACTTAGGATGATCCACAAATATTGCTGGTTCATTGCGGACCTGAAATCCTGTAGGTATTATATTAGCTTGAAAGAATTTAGTCAAAAGGTGACCGTGGAGTCTTGTGCGCACCAGTTTTTTCTCAAGGCGTTCCAATCTATTGATCTTCTCATTTAGGGAAAAGTCAATGTTAGGAGTACTGGATGTTAGAAAGGTTGAAGTTGAGTTGCCTTGGATTAAATTGTTTATGTATTCTTCAGTGTAGGAAAGTGTTTCCCTATCTGACATGTTAGGACCAGTCGGTTCCTGAATAGAAAACCCTCGCAAGTATGCACTTGCTCTAAGAGTATTAAGTATTAAAGGGGTCAACCCTACATACTACCCAACCTGGGTCAATAGTACAGTACAACCCAATGTGGTCGAGGTAGGAACAAAACTTAAAAGTGAAACAATATGTAGTAGCAAACACAAATGGTTCTAAACATAGGTCCTATTTATTTACTTCATTGGACCAAACAAATGCAAATTATATTCAAACCATTAGTTATTAATAGCAAATGACACTGCTCATTGAATTGCAATATATTTACAGTGCTCCTGGTGCGGGTGTGAAAGAAGAAAGGGAGTGGGTGTTGAAGTGAAGGACAGGGAAAAGGTGTTTGTGACATATATACATCAATGATACATGAAGACGAAACTTTTCCAGTCTGAGGTAGGTCAAATGTTCCTAAATGCACACATAGCTTTATGGGACAAGTATATTTTAAACAATGTCGCCAAAGTTTGTGTCTGTAGATTGTCGACGTTTCGACCCCTGATTGTAGGAAATTCGGTGACCTTACGGTGGGGTCTTCATCAGGACTGAACTGTGAAGAGCACCTATGAACAATGATAAAACTGTGTAAGAGCAAAGTAATGTGATCGTGTTTGCTACTATCCAAACAAGTAGGTGAGAAGTACCTACTTGTATACACTTTCCTACACTGAAGAATACATAAACAATTTATTCCAAGGCAACTCAACATCAACCTTTCTAACATCCAGTACTCCTAACATTGACTTTTCCCTAAATGAGAAGATCAATAGATTGGAACGCCTTGAGAAAAAACTGGTGCGCACAAGACTCCACGGTCACCTTTTGACTAAATACCTTCAAGCTAATATAATGCCTACAGGACTTCAGGTCCGCAATGAACCAGCAATATTTGTGGATCATCCTAAGTTTAAAGAAGGCTTCAGCTTTGTAGCTAATAATTGCTCACGGCACTGGATGGTGCTAGGTGTTGAAACTGCCCTTGAGCAAGTTGAGAAATTAATGCAAGAGATCAATGAGCTGAAATTAGAGATCAACGAGGACTCGGCACTAGCCAACGCAAAGGAAACTTTGGAAAGACTTGCGAAAACCATCAAAGAATTCGAAATAAATACCCAAACGAAAAAACTAGATAAATTAGCCAAAGACGTACGCTTCTATGATAAGAAAACGACATATCCATACCTTTCAGAAGACTACTACAAACAAGACAACCAAGGCCGTTTTTTCAACAGGGGCAGGGGAGGATACAGAGGCAACAGACGTTTCACCAACTTTTCAGACTCATCATATAGCACAGGAAGTGACAGTGAACAAGCAGGACCTAGCAGCGGATACCATTACCAGGAACCATGGTACCCACCACCTCAAGGCCAACAAACACCTGGTATTCCTTTTTTAGAGGAAACTCAGTGGAGACCGCCCAGAGGACGGGGTTACAACTGGAACAGGCCGTCTCGACGTGGTCAGCACCAGCAAAGGTGGGAAACAGGTCGACAGCAGGGACAGAATCAGAACCAGAAGCAGGTGAGGTTCCAACCAGAGAACCACGGGAAATCAACACCAGACGGAGAACATACAGATGGTAGTAAGGAATTCAAACTCGATCATCAATTTGTCCACATACCCATTGTCCCAGGACGAAACAAGCACTCTTACTAAACGACTCTCCTTTGTACCCACATCCTTCCCCAATCGTTTCAACATCAGGGCGGAGCTACATCGTTTCTTTCGCAATGTAAGACTGAGACATTTTTTCAGACACTCTGCCCCATTACAAATTACATCTACCACTGGTTTGCGGCCACCATCAACATTCATTCCACCTAGCCACATGATGTCTCATAAAATCTTAACATTCGAGAGTGTGGTCACTCGTGATGTCCTGAAGGCATGTTCAACCAAATCTTATGTCAAGCATAACATCTCAAAGGGAGAACGACAAGCCCTTATTTCATTGAGGAACAACAAAACAATAGTCCTCAAGCCAGCAGACAAGGGCGGACCCATTGTGGTTCAAAATACCAACGAGTACAAAACTGAAATATATTCACAACTTCGTGATGGGATCAGCTACAGATCTGTCCCAACAGATCCAACCAAAGATATCAGACGACAAATCAAGCACATAACCGAACAGGGTAGAGAGAATGGATTTTTATCAGAACATGAATTCCAATACCTCAACAACAACCAACCCCGGTTACCCACTATATACACCCTACCCAAGGTCCACAAGAACCTACAATCACCTCCAGGAAGACCCATTATTTCAGGTTGTGGTTCGCTTCTCGAACCAGTATGCAAGTATGTGGACTTCTTCTTGAAACCTCTGGCTGCAGCAACAAAAACATATCTTCGAGACACCATGCAGGTCATCACTCTGGTGGACCAAATGAAATTTGACCCAGGGTCCCAGCTCTTGGCCACTTTAGATATCACATCACTCTACACGAGTATACCTCAACAACCTTCATTGGGCATAATTAGACAAGCGCTGGACAGAAGACCCCAACCTGCCGAAGTACCAACGGAATTCATAGTGGAGCTCCTCGAGGTAGCCATGATAACATATCTTTTCATTTTTCAAAATGATTTTTTCATTCAAACCAAAGGAGTAGCTATGGGGGCAGCCTTTGCACCTGATCTAGCCATACTCTATATGGATAATTTTGAGGACCAACACATTTTTTCTGACATCAATCCATTCAAAGACAATGTCACACACTGGCGTAGGTATATAGATGATGTGCTTTTGATCTGGTCAGGTGATGAAGTAGAACTACAAAGATTCTTTGAGTGGATCAACACCTGCTCTCAAGACATTAAGTTCACCATCCATTGGGACAGGCACAGCATCGATTTTCTGGATATTACAATCAGAACCATGGATGACCACCTGTATACATCACTATACAGGAAGCCAGCAGAACGGAACTCCCTATTGAGGTATACCAGCCATCATAACAGAAGTCTACGAGACAATTTACCATTCGGCCAGTTCCTCCGGGTCCGGAGGAACTGCTCCTTGAAGGAAGACTACTTTCGGGAATCAGATGACCTTATCACACGATTGATGGAGAGAGGGTATCCCCGTAGACTGGTCAAAAGAGCCTGTAAACGAGCCTGGTATTACGATAGAGAGACACTCATGACGCCCAGACAAGTCAAACCCAGTACAAACAGAATGATCTGTGTTACAACATATTGCACTAGAAGTAATGAGTTCAAGAAAATAATTAATGGACATTGGAAGCTCATAGATGATGACCTTGAAATATTGGAACCTCCTATACATTCCTTCAAAAAAGCTAAAAATATCAGAGACCATGTTGTTCGTTCACTTCTTGAAACACCACCCGAACCCACTATACAAACTATGTGGAACCTTCCGGAAGTAGTGGGCCATTTCAAGTGTACACGATGTAAGGCATGTAAAATGGCAATCGAAACAAAGTCCTTCAGTTACAAGCAACGCACCATTCAACTTAAGACACTTACTAACTGTAATTCAAGTGACGTCATTTATGCCATTTTGTGCCAGTGCAATCTACTATATGTGGGACAAACCAAACAGAAAGTTAAGACGAGGATATTGCAACATTGCAGCAGAATACGGTGCAATACCCCAGGGGCCCCATTAGTGGAACACTTTAGGGCACACTCGCACACACCTGAATCCCTTAGATGGCTGGTACTTGAAAAAATGTCTTTGGGACCACGGGGTGGAGACCTTGGGCCTATCTTGAACATTAGAGAATGCAAACTTATGTACCTTTTGGACACAGTAAATAACGGACTAAATGAACTAGATGGTACCAATGCCCAATTGGCGGGCTTAACACCCGAATAGATTCTGTTTCATTGATGAATTGCCATGTTTATTGTGAACAGTCATACTATGGATGGGCTCGCATTCAGTCACACCGACAACGTGACAAGATTCAGGACATTGCAATGTAATTACATGATACCGTGTTATTGGTTTACACTTGTATCATGTGCATGTTTTCTATATACGATGCTTGACATCTAACCTTGCCTAGAAACAGGCATGTTGTAATGTGGCTTTTTGCCCTCATGACCGTGTTTCGATCTTGAAGGTTTTATGCTGTATATTGTTATCTGCATTATGTTGAATGCAACCACGACAATTCTAGTCTAATTATTCATGATTGCCGGTTTTTATTAATCACCAAACTGCCTCTTCAACGTGGCATAAGACAAAGTATTTGTGTACACGACTAAATGGGAATTTGTAGATACCTCTTTCCCACATACTCTCGCGTCACCAGCGAGCATGACCAGACGATTTTATCCCAATGGTACATGATTGGTTAGTCCTAGACGAGCCCCCTTTCGAAGCGTACTGTGAATGTGCACGTACATCACGTCTAGACTTCACTTATTAACATGATTCCTCCCAGCGCTCTGCCTTCATTCGGAGCTCGCGCCAAGAATGACAGGTAAGCGTGCCTCTGGCTTCCTCTGAGCCACAGGCATTTATACGTGCTTGTTCCACACCTACGGTTGGCTTTTAGTTTATTTTCGGCTCACTTTACGGCGGGCGTGTTAGACGATCATTACGCGATTTTTTGCATAGACGGACAGCTAGTGCTCGAGGTATTCTCCACACCCCTCCAGCACGCCAAGTCGGATAACTGTTACACCGCGAGCATATGTGCATTCTTACGAGCACGCATTACTAGATCTCCCTATGCGTTTTTTGAAGCTTGAGTTATACTTATCTCCATGGGTTCTTTAACGTATGATCACATTATGATGTGACGACCAGTGATTTCCCATTATTCTACGACCCACCTTTTGATATTTAATTATCCTACATTGTTAGATTACGGTCCCATTAATAATGCCATTAGGATCTCGACCCACCATTCAATTACCACGACTTGCTGTATGAGTCTTTTTGACCATTGTATACAGCGCACCTTCTTAATCCGTTTTTCTTTTTTATGATAGATTTCAGGGGATTGATTTCCCAACATACTGCAAGCCATTGACCAAGCGCTGCATGTGTGAATACAAGGCGTAGTAAGTACTTGTCCTTCGCCTCCTGACATTGAGATGAGCAGATGCCATCAGTATTTTTCTAAGTTTCTCCTCTTCCTTTTAGGAGCTCACACCAAGCCCACCCTTAGCATCTGACGGAGGCAACCCGTCACGGTATACAAGTAGGTACTTCTCACTACTTGTTTGGATAGTAGCAAACACGATCACATTACTTTGCTCTTACACAGTTTTATCATTGTTCATAGGTGCTCTTCACAGTTCAGTCCTGATGAATACCCCACCGTAAGGTCACCGATTTTCCTACAATCAGGGGTCGAAACGTCGACAATCTACAGACACAAACTTTGGCGACATTGTTTAAAATATACTTGTCCCATAAAGCTATGTGTGCATTTAGGAACATTTGACCTACCTCAGACTGGAAAAGTTTCGTCTTCATGTATCATTGATGTATATATGTCACAAACACCTTTTCCCTGTCTTTCACTTCAACACCCACTCCCTTTCTTCTTTCACACCCGCACCAGGAGCACTGTAAATATATTGCAATTCAATGAGCAGTGTCATTTGCTATTAATAACCAATGCTTTGAATATAATTTGCATTTGTTTGGTCCAATGAAGTAAATAAATAGAACCTATGTTTAGAACCATTTGTGTTTGCTACTACATATTGTTTCACTTTTAAATTTTGTTCCTACCTCGACCACATTGGTTTGTACTGTACTATTGACCCAGGTTGGGTAGTATGTAGGGTTGACCCCTTTAATAAGAAGGATGGGCCATCACAGAAATGTAGCTCCTATCGACCAATCTCGCTCCTCAACACAGAAACGAAGACACTAGCTCGAGTACTAACCAGTAGGCTCACGGAAGTCATATCCAGCCTTATCCATCGTGACCAATCCGGCTTCATGCCCAAGAGGTCCACAAGACTAAACCTACGTAGACTACATAATTGGCTAGAAGTAGCAAGTAATAGAGTGGACCCACACTTAATATTATCACACGATGCAGAAAAAGCATTCAATACCGTTCACTGGCCCTTTCTCATGTCAACCCTAGAAAAATTCGGATTCTGCCCTAAATTTAGGCAATGGATAACTATTCTTTATGAGCAGCCAATGGCTCGGGTACGGGTAAATGGAGCAATTTTGGGGGAATTCCCAATAGAGCGCGGGACATGACAGGGATGCCCCCTGTCTCCCCTTCTTTTTGCTCTCGTATTGAAGCCCCTTGCGTGCGTCATTCAAGCACATCAGGACATGACAGGTTTCCGGAGAGATGAAAATGGGATCACGGATGAACGCATATCACTATGTGCACATGATATCCTTCTCAATGTTACAAACCCCAGGGAGACGCTCCCGAGGATTCTGGACAGCTTTGAGTGCTACGGCAAACATGCCGGGTATAAAATTAATTGGGAGAAATCCTGTCCCTATCCAGCAAAACAAGTTTGGGGACCTTTTGAACATATGAGCCAGCTCCAAGTAGAAAACGACGGAATAAAGTACCTGGGCATATATGTCACCACCAATAAAGCGGAAGCCCTAAACTGTAACCTCTATAGAGTTCTCAAAGAATTTAGCACCGACATAGAAAGATGGAAAACGCTGCCCCTGACACCACTAGGCAGAGCGGCACTATATAAAATGATAATACTGCCAAAATTTCTATACATCCTCCAGAACACGTACTATCCAGTCCCAGAAGAAGCTTTTGTCAAGATAGACCA
Organism: Calotriton arnoldi; assembly: GCA_963921515.1. Classification (NCBI taxonomy): domain Eukaryota; kingdom Metazoa; phylum Chordata; class Amphibia; order Caudata; family Salamandridae; genus Calotriton; species Calotriton arnoldi. The sequence goes on from CAWUFW010007253.1 coordinate 934,568, forward strand.
CGCACTGTGAACATTTATCTGGGACAGAAAACCCCCTAGAGTGGCTCTAGCCACGTTGCAACGTAATCAGTACAACAGAGGCATATCATTACCAGATATTAGGGCATATTACTGGGCTGCCCACTTAATAGTGGTCAACGACTGGGAGCATATGTCGGGAGATCACCCCACATATGCATTGGAACGCATACAATTTGAAACACGCCCACACACACACTATCTCCACAGAGGGAAGGGAGTTGCAAAACTATTAACAGCCACACGGGTGGTGATAACTGCATGGAAAAAAGCAGAAAGACAAATAAAGTGGAATAATTGAGTTACAAGAGAAACTCCTCTCTGGGTGGGAGGGAGAGTCAAAGAATTTGCAAAACTGAGCGGGTTCAAGAGGTGGGACTTGTTGGGTATCTCCAAAGTGAAAGATATACTAGATCACAAGGAACTTGCCACTTTTTCCTTCCTCCAAAAAGAGTATGACCTGCACCAGAAACAATACTATAAATATTTGCAGCTGGCACACGCGTCGGGGGCACATCGACTTGATACAGAGGATCTCCCCGAATACGCCCGGTTAGAGGGAAGACTCCTCATGGGCGAAATTAATGAAAAAGCAGTCTCCTGGACATATCGGACCATAATAAACAACAAACCAGACACCCTCCTGAAATTAAGGACAAAATGGGAAATAGACCTGGGAGTCCTAGATGACTTAGATTGGGCAACTGCGTTGATGCACCCCCGGGAGGTAGCCATTAAGTCACGACTTCGACTTATCCAATTTAAATATCTGCATAGGTCCTACTATGATAGATCACGTCTACACAGAATTGGGAGGTTCTTGTGTTTCAGCTTCTCTGTGTCCTGTGATGTCTTTGTGGTGGGGCTGGCGTGTGTGCTCCTTGTGTGCCTTGGGGATGATGTATCAGGTCTTTGTCGCTTGGACTCCTGTTGCTGTGTGCTGCGTGGGGATGACCTTGTGCCTGAGTGTTCTGGTGTGTGTGTGCTCACGTCAGGTGGGGTCACAGGCAGGGTGGTTGCAGAAGGGACCGGAGCCAGACTGTGAGCCTGTGACTGCAGAATGGCTGCCGTCAGTGTGGAGGCCAAAGACTGGACAGTCCTGTGCAGGCCACCGACATCAGAATGGATGCCCTCCATGAACGCAACAACCTGTGACAACTTGTTTCCATGATCCTAGAGGGCATTCAGGAGCAAAGTCTGCCCCACAGACACCTGACGCAAGACGTCTATGGCCTCCACACTGAGGGCAGCAGGGGACACAGGGGCTGGGGCAGCGATGCCTGGGGGGAAAGATACCCTACCCTTCTTAGGGCAGCGGGCCCGGATACCAGTTGGGGGAGCATCAGGGTGGGTGGACACAGGACAGGGTGTGGTGGACGATGAAGCAGAGGCCGATCCTCCTTTGCCCGAAAACTCAGAGAAGTCACCGCTGGAGTGTGAGGAAGTGGAGGTAGGCGTTTCTGGAGCGGACTCCTCCAGGGCACTCCTGTCCCCCTCCGATGCGCTGGTCCCCTCAATGTCACTGTACTCCCGGGCAGCAGCGATGCCAGTAGCTTCACCGATGGTTTCATGCCCCTCTCCTTCTCTCACCTCGGTAGATTCTGTATGAGACAGAGACACTGTTCAGTGAAGTGGCCGGACCACAAACATGTCAGGCAATACCAACTGAAAAGCTTGAACTCAAGGCACACATTTGACTCCCCATGTACTGTCTGCATACGTCTAAAGATTGCTATGCTCAGCTGATGCATGTTAACATGCTCATTGGACAGTCATGCTCCATGTTGCCTTCATACTGGCAAATTGCTAGGCATGTGTTGGCATTTCAACATCACATCCTATTGTCTGAAGGAACATCGACATGCCTTCAGCTAAGAGAGCTACACATCTGAATTCACTGTGTGTGTCACACTGGAAGTTTGAGGTGAGAGAACCACACTCATAGTGAGATAAAGGAAACAATTGTTAAGTGACATGACATCCTTACATCCACTAATGTAGGTACTGAAACACAACTACTGTTGAGCATTGGTAAGCAATCTGTAGATGTATCACCTACATGGAAAAGCACAACATCCATTTTGAAATTCACCCTGACGATGCTCACTGATGTTCACTTCCAGTTCATGCCACAGAGACTGACACTTATGCTAATGTCACATGGCTACATGACAATCCAGACATTGTACAGGCGGAGAATATCTGCACTCACCACTGAGTCAACTGAGAGGCAATTACCCCACACCAGAGACAACTCATAGGTTACTACCTTGCTCTGGGCTGGGATTCATACAGTCTTTCATGCGTAACATCACACTTTGTACAATACTCACCCCCAACTTGCTGCTGCTGGGCCCTCAGGCGCACGTCCAGCTCTGGCTGGGTCACTGCCAGGATGTGGGCCAACAGTGGGATCATGCTCCGGCACGCCAAACGACCAGTCCGAGGAACCAGGCCCAGCGTCATTTCGGCAATGTTTTTGCTAAGGCAGCAGATGTCATCCCACCTCTTGTGGCAGTGGTTGTGTCAATGGTTAGATACCCCTAGGGCCCGCACCTTCCGGGTGATGGCCCTCCATATTGCCTTCCGCTGATGGACCTTGAGCTGTAGGCATGGAAGACAAGAGGAGACATTTGTAACACTTTGTAGTGGTGCATTGTGTGTCAGTACACAGTGCATACACATGAGTGAGTCTATACATAATGACACCAAAAGAAGGATGGCATGTCCACTGTACATGTATCTGATGCGAGAGGTTATTACTCACTAATCTAGACAGTAACAGGCCCTGTACCCTTGTGCATACTGGGCTCACCTCCATAGTATCCCTGTAGAATGAGCACACCCCATAATCACTAACCCCTGCCGAATTGAAACTTACCATCTCACTAATGTACATATGTACATGTAATGAACTCATAGAGGATATGGCACAGGGAATGTGTGTCCTAAAAGAGATTCCATGGACTCATCATTGTAACTGTACTACAGATAAACCAGGTTCTGGCTAAATAGTCATTGCATGCACTCAGGTCTCAGGGGGAACTAGGCTCAACAGCATGCACTTGAACTCGTTTGGCTTCACAGACTCCAACATGTATGCATCATTCTTTCTGAGATTTACATGTGCGATATTTCCCAACTACGGAGCTGCAACATTGACGAGTGTGCCATCCTCCCCATTAACTGATGTGCATCAAGTAGTACGTCATGTATGGAAAATGCAGACGACTAAGGGCCAGATGTAGGAAGCCAAATAGCGACCGCAAACGCCGAAATTCGCAGAATTTCAGCCTTTGCGATCGCTATTTGGCTTTGAGCAATGTAGGTAAGATTAAACCTACTCGCAAAATAATGAATCGCAAAAATTGCGATTCCTTATTTTGCGATTGCATTTAAGGAATCGCAAATTGCGATTCCTAAAATGCAATGTAAGTAGCACAAAAGAAAGTGCACTTTAGCCTTAAGGAATCGCTAATTACCACCAACTTCAAGTTGGTGGTAATTAGCGATTTCCTTTAAAAAAGCACTTTTTTGCTTTCTTAAAAGTGCCATGTGGCACACATTCATGCCCTTAGGGCATGTATGTGCGCCACATGTACACACATGCACATTTCAGGGGTGCAACAGGGTGTCCTTTTGGAACCCTTGCACCCTTGAAATTGCGCCCGGAATTTGCGAGTGCCTCTTGGTTACTCGCAAATTGCGGGCGCAAATCCTATTCATTCCTATGGGTCTCTTGGCCCATAGGAATGAATGGGATGGTATTCCTTGAATGCGAATCTCAATTTGCGATTCGCAATCAAGGAATATTAAGGCGATTCCTACTTACATTCAACTTTGCGAGTCCTTAATAGCGATTCGGTAAAAATCTCTATTAAGGACTCGCAAAATTGAATTTACCTACATCTGGACCCTAATCAGAAAGCACAAATATAGGCTTGCAGTTTGAGGCACAGAGCACTGTACAGTGACATGTTGTGAGCCTTCGGACCACCCTAAGTAAGTTTGGCATTCACTTACCAGTACCTCGGGAGCCCCATAGAGCCGGCCGTACTGTCCAAGGACCTCGTCCACCAGGACCTCCAGCTCCTCTGTGGTGAAGGGACGGGCCCTCAGGTTCTCAGTAGAGATATGACTGGTCCAGAGATGAGGTACAGCAGCAGTTCGTGGGGAGGAATGGCAGGCAGCAGTGTCTCTAGGCAAGTGACAGGTGTGGACATTTCACAGACATATATATAGGCCCCTAGGCTCGTTCCTGTGTTGCTCTGCTGATACCATTGGCCAGCCTCGTTCGCATTCAATTGGAACCAATGCTGGGCCCCGCAGTGGCGGAGCACGCCTACCGCGACGTTCAAATATGTTAGCCTCTAGCGCGCTGGCGGTTCTCATTGGCTAATGGCTGTACCTCATTGGCGAATACGCACCGCGGAGGTCAGGAAGCGTCCACCGCCATCTAGCATCATTCCATTGGGGCCAATGCCGGGCCCCGCAGTGGCGGAGCACTCCTACCGCAAGTTTAAAAAATGTGTGCCGCTGGCGGTTCCCATTGGCTGATGGCTATTCCTCATAGGCAGTGACGCACAGCGGAGGTCAGGAAGCGTCCACCACTATCCGCCATCATTCCATTGGGGCCAATGCTGGGCCCCGCAGTGGCGGAGCACGGCTACCGCGATTTTCAAAAATGTTTGCCGCTGGCAGATTCCATTGGCTGATGGCTATTCCTAATAGGCGGTGACGCACCACGGAGGTCGGGAAGCGTCCACCGCCATCCAGCATCATTGCATTGGGGCCAATGCCGGGCCCGCAGTGGCGGAGCACGCCTACAGCGATTTTCAAAAATGTTTGCCGCTGGCAGTTCCCATTGGCTGATGGCTATTCCTAATAGGCGGTGGCGCCCCGCGGAGGTCAGGAAGCGGCGACTGCCATCCGGCATCATTCTATAGGGGCCAATGCGTGTTACTGCTGTGAATGCCAGATCATTTTGTAAAGTTGATGTGCATTGTGGGACTGAAGCTTGCGACCCTGCAATGAAAGCAGATAATGCAACTAAGCATTGATGCTGTTAACCACATGTGCTGTGCCATACACCCACAGGGCTTCTCACACTTTGCTGTAGCAGTGTACCACATGTCATACACATTGACTTCTTTAGATGTTGTAGTAGTCAGTATGTCGAGTGAGTGTATTAAATGGAGGTCTGCATGCAGGTCACTTGTGCATTTAACTTCTTCATGCGTCATGGCAATGTTGTGTTGGTGTGAGTCTTTGCTTAAGCTCTTCTCACACATATCATCTTTTTATCATCTTTTGCATGTGTCACCTGCCAGAGTACATAGGAGGAGACCACCTATCTACCGCCCTGTCCCAGTCCTGGCAATGATGGAGGACATTGATATCATTAAGAAGTTCCGTCTGGATCGCCTCACACTGCCAGAGCTATATGCTCAGTTGGAGCACAATTTGAAGCCAAACAGAACATATCCTGCTGCATTGTCTGCCACAGTCAAAGATATGGCTGCGCTGCATTACTTTGCCACTGGGTCTTTCCAGTACACCGTGGCCAGCGCCGGTGGGATGTCACAGCCTATGTTCAGCATGGTGTTGAGTGATGTCTTGTCTGCATTGATGACATACAAGGACAACTACATACCTTCCCAAGGCGCAATGAATTGGCAGATGTGAAGGGGGATTTCTATGACCTGGGATGCATCCCACATGTTGTGGGAGCCATTGACGGAACCCACATTGGCCTAGTTCCACCACAGGCACGTGAACACATATATCGAAATCGCAAGCATTACCACTGCATCAATGTGCAAGTGGTATGCCAAGCGGATCAGATAATTTCACACGGGTGTGCAAAGTATCCCGGATCCGCACATGACTCTTACATTCTGCAGAACAGCAGCATACCACAATTGATGGCAAATCTTCATCCAGAGCGTGCCTAGCTTGGCGGTGAGTGGGCTGTGTCAATGAGTGTGATGTATGTGTGACATGCTGCTCTCCTCACATATTACTGTTACATTGTTGGTCTGTGTTTCTCACAACTAGGTGACTCAGGGTATCCCAATCGTCCGTAGTTGCTGACCCCACTGCGGAATCCTACTACGCCCCGGGGAAGTCCACTTCAATGAGGCCCACGGGAGGACACGTCGTGTGGTGGAGCACACTTTTGGACTTCTAAAGTTTAGATTTAGGTGTCTGGACAAGAGTGGTGGTGCACTTCTATACTCACCACAGAAGGTGTGTTAGATAGTCGTCTGCTGCATGTTCCACAACCTGGCCTTGCGCAAACAGATCCCCCTGATTCAGGAAGATGATGAGCAGCAGCAGCCCCCGCAGAAAACCCACACATGCCCAGCGATGATGATAGTGGTGAGGAAGAAGGTCTTGACCTGCGTGAACAGCTCATCGCCAACTACTTCCATTGAGTGAAAGTTAGCAATTAGCAACTATGACTGTGTCTGTGCGCTTTGCTGTTGTCTGCCAAACTTGGAGGATTGTTGCAGGGATTCTGCCCACAGATAGCACTATGCGCAGGATTATAGGACTTGGGCAGGCAGGGACTGAGTCATCCTACCACCTGAGTACCCATAAGCACAGGGCCGAATGGCTATAGTGCCTCACTAGCTCTCCTACTCACTGACAGTGGAACAAGCGCTTATACACCCCATGACACAACACTCTCAGATCTCTCAGGAATCGCTATAACAAGACACATCCGGTCGCCCTCACTCTTATACTTCTCCACAATAAGATCAGTTGAAGACAAGAAACGTCTCTAAATGTTTATTTCAAATAGCGTGTCCGAACATGCAGTATACGTGCCACAACAAGCAGATTAATGCATCATACACAAACAGTCACCATAGAAACATGTCCAGATGTCATGGAGGTAGAAGTCATATTAATAAGCCCTCATGAGGAAGACCTACGGGCCTATTCCCCCCTTGCTAGAAGAAGTCATGTCATGTATACCAAAAGCCCTCTGGGCTTTGTCAGCAGAGCCCATTCCTGAGCCCATAGATGGTGAAATGTACTGTACTCCAGGACAGCGCAGACAACAAGCTCTGCGGACAGTTCTCATGTGAAAGACATAAACGAAGGTACTTGCAAAACAACAAAGCCATGTATTAACATGCGCTACAGATGCATGATGGAAGCTGGGCTCGTAGTAGGCCACAATGTCCACAACGGGCATATAACAAACTCCCCTTGCTCAGGTCTGTGTTACCAAGCGAAACCGACCGCAGAGGAAAGCAGAGTCCAAGCGAATGCAGACATGGCCCAAGTTTGTGATAAATCTGATTGAATTTCAGAAGGAGGCGAGAAAAGGTCAAACAATATTGATTTAGTTACAAACATTTACGGATGCTGGTAAGTGGTGACTAATCCAGGAAAGCCCTTGCAGCTTCGTAGGCAATCAGTTCCAATAGACAATCAGAATGAGCTTCAGCAAACAGGACCGCCATCCAATCCAGTAGTATGAAGGAACAGATGTGCTCCTCGCAGCCCGTGGACAAAAGGGGCATTTCAGGGCAACCTGGAAGAGGTTCCATGTAGGCATGGCACATGAGACGTTGCCCAAACGCACATGCGCAGCTGGCAGCCCATCTGCCACGTTGAAAGGCATCCCATAAACGGCTATCCCCGGAACAGTCCTGGTCGTGGGCCAACAAAGGACTCACCCACAGGTCATAATCCAGATCAGCAAGATATGTGTTTGAAAGGCAGACATCCATGGCCCATTGAAAGCGGCATCTGCGACAGTGGAACACAGGTTGCACGCAGGTGAAATAGGCATAGCGGAAGGTTAGCCTATAAGTGATGCATAGCACAGCTAATGGCAAACATCCGAAAATATGCTGCATTCGTTCACGGTACAGTTGTAACTGACCGGGGTTGGGCTGGACCACAGGACGGGCAGCCATTGTGTAAGGGCTGTAAGTGAACCAGCGCTCTGCAGAACAGCCAAAGAAATGATGCAAAACCGCCCATTGCACTGCAAATATTGTTGGAATGACCCCCGGTAGTACTCCTGAAATAGCCTGAAACGAAGTAACAAGGTCATAGCCCACAAGTTAAAAATGATATGTGCAAGGCCTTCAGTATCAGAAGTTTTTGATTTTTGGTGTAGCAGTTCCCCAAAATGAAGTGAGAGAGTCTTGTTTCGCAGTGACTGGATCTAGCTGGACGTACGAGCCACCTGCAATTTGAAGGTCTCACGGGCTGATGTGTGAGCGCCTTCTTGTAGATACAAAGGCGCTTTCATTCTGCTTAACTCTTTGAAGTATGCTTTCATAGTGGGAATGTGAGGCCAAAACTCACTATCAACATTTACATATGGGGGAGTGAAAGGACATTGCTACAGCAAGCGACACGTAGTGAAACTGTTACTGTAGACGTGAGGCCTGCACGTAAACCGCAGCTGTTTGGGTAATTCATGATTAGATGACTTCCGAAAACTAAAGGAGATTTAGCGTGGAACATTTGGCTGGGACTGGTGTTCATTTGCGAAAACAGGCTAAAAACCACAATGAGACCTTACAAGCCCCGTGTGACTGTACTTGACTTACTGACCACAACAATGTTCCCAAGGGACATTTAATATGATGTGTTTGGACGCTGGCTCTTGTTGGCACACTGCTAAGGGTTACATTGTGCAGCGCTGTGTGAATTTTTAGCACTTAGGTCATGTCCATGTTGATGGTAGTGGGGGGATGGTAGGACACTGCTTCACCTCCCAGCACAGTTCACCCCTTAGCATCCTGGTAAATACAGTTCAGTCCAAATACTTACTTGAAATGTAGCTGAAGTGTTTCACCAAAGTTGGTCAGGGAGAGGTACAGAGACCTAAGAGTATTGTGGCTGCTTTCTCAGCAAACACAGAATTTCATTTCTTACCTTTACTGATGAAGGATAATATCCAGGTACACATGTGACTGGAGATTCACAGCACTAACCTGCAACAACCTTGGAGAAACACTTCAACGGAAATTCAAGTAAGCATTTAAACAGAAGTGCTTTTACCAGGATGCTAAGGGTTGAACTGTGCTGGGAGGTTAAGTAGTGTGCTCCCATCCCCCTTCTGTCCATGGTGATGGTGTTGTCCAGGGTGATCTGGAATGCTTCTTCTACAGTGTTGCTTAGTGCTGTGCTTTAGCTGTCATGCCATCATCTGTCAACTCAATGTTATTTCCTTGTGTCGTTCTAGGTGCCTCCGCTCTCTCAATGGATTTTCGCCCTCAAATCATGTGATGCATTGCAATGTGAGTTAACATGCTACTTACTATGATAAACATGGTACTGACACAAAGGCATAGTGGTGTAAATAGTGTTTATTTGTACATGAGTGACAGGTGAGGGATGAAGTTGACAGTGCTGGTACATGGATACTCAGGTTAGAACACCCAATGGTGGAATTCAACAGTCAAACATAGCACTCCCATCATTGTGGCATTGTGGGATCGGATCTACAAGCAAGTCAATGTTCTGTGCAACACTGGTGACATCAATGGTGGCTCATACAACTTGTTTTGGGAGGTGCTTTACCATGTGATCCTCCGGTGGTCTTTCTGGGACGTCCCCTCTGCCGTTTGGCAAGGGGGAACCTGGTGCATGCTCAGAAGCGTCTGAGGAGTCTGTGCCTTCTGCCTCACCCCTCCCTGTGGCCGCTGATGAGGTGTTGTGAGTATCATCAGGCTGGCCACTGGGAGGGGGTGTCGCTATTTGAGCAGCATGGATGTCCCTCAGGACACCCACAAGCTGGCCTATGTACTCCACAAGTTGTCCCAGGTGTGTGTCCATGGACCTCTGCAGCAGGCGGAGTTCACGCATTTCTTCAAGGATCTGGCCCATCTGTCCCTGGTTCTGCTGGTATGCACCAAGGACAGTTTCCACGGTGGACTGGGCCTCAGTCTCAGTGTCCTCCTGTGACTGTCCCCCAGTTGTCCTCCCACCTGCCCTATAGACACGGACCTGTGGCGTTGCCTGTCGACGACCCCGAACACTGACCCCAGAATTTCCAGGCTGGCTGGTGGTATTGTTGGCAACTGCCACGGGGACAGTGTTGGAGGCAGCGGTAGTGATGTTGGAGGTGGCCGCCGCACAGGTCGTTGTTGCAGGGGTCAGCGTTGTAGGTGCAGCTGTTGTGGGAGTCGTGGTGGTGGGGATAGTGAGGTCCTGGGACTGGGCTTGCCGGAGGGGCCAGGTCGGTCCTCCTCATCCAAAAAAAACAGGGAATCTGCATCCGAGAGTTCACCTTCCTGGGGGGGAGACTGGCTTGGCTCATCCATGGCACGGGCGCCTGCTGTTGCTAGTGAGTCACATGTTGAACAGAGGTTATATTGTCAGCATATTCAGTACACAGCACAACTTTGATGTTCAAGTTTTGCACATTTCATTTTAGATGACATGACTTTTGACATTGACATTATTTGGCATTCATTACATTTTGTCAGCAGTCGAACATGATGTAGAGGTACATACATTGTTCGTTTGCAATGTGACATGAAGTAAGCAACAATTTCATATGTAGAGATATTGTATTTACAAGGACATGTCCTCTGGTAGCAACTTGTTGCTCATCCACTTCAGTTTAGGCTAGAATATTTGTGACTTCTCGATGAGTATCTGTCTACTATGCCGCCACTTCATGGTTTCTCTTGTTTGGGTTTTTACTGACTCTCGTGGCAGGCATGCTCCGCCACCGCGGGGCCCGGCATTGTCCCCAATGGAATGATGCTGGATAGCGGTGGACACTTCCTGACCTCCGCGGTGCGTCACCGCCTATGAGGAATGGCCATCAGCCAATGGGAACCGCCAGCGGCTTAAATTTTTGAAACTCCCAGTAGGCGTGCTCCGCCACTACAGGCCCGGCATTGTCCCAAATGGAATGATGCCGGATAGCGGTGGACGCTTCCTGACCTCCGCGGTGCGTCACCGCCTATGAGAAATAGCCATCAGCCAATGGGAACCACCAGCGGCTTACATTTTTGAAAATTGCGGTAGGCGTGCTCTGCCACTGCGGGGCCCGGCATTGGCCACAATTGAAGGGTCATGTTTTGCAATTTTCATTTGGAATGGCCTGAATTCTTAAATTGCCATTACTTGACATTCGTAACAGTTTGTCAGCAGTCGGACATGATGTAGAGGTACATACATTGTTCGTTAGCAATGTGACATGAAGTAAGCAACAATTTCAATTGTAAAGATATTGTGGTTCCAATGACATGTCCTCTGGTAGCAACTTGTTGCTCATCCACTTCAGTTAATGCTAGGAAATTTGTGACTTTTCTAGGAGTATCTGTCTACTATGCCGCCACTTCATGGTTTCTCTTGTTTGTTTTTTTACTGACTCTTGCGGTAGATGTGCTCCACCACTGCTGGGCCCGGCATTGTCCCCAATGGAATGATGCCGGATAGCGGTGGACGCTTCCTAACCTCCGCGGTGCGTCACCGCCTATGAGGAATGGCCATCAGCCAATGGGAACCGCCAGTGGCTTACATTTTTTTGAACTTGCGGTAGGCGTGCTCCGCCACTGCGGGCCCGGCATTGTCCCCAATGGAATGATGCCGGATAGCGGTGGACACTTCCTGACCTCCGCAGTGTGTCACCGCCTATGAGAAATAGCCATCAGCCAATGGGAACCGCCAGCGGCTTACATTTTATAAAATTGCGGTAGGCGTGCTCTGCCACTGCGGGGCCCGTCATTGGCCACAATTAAGGGGTCATGCTTTTCAATTTTCATTTGGAATGACCAGCATTCTGAAATTGCCATTACTTGGCATTCGTAACAGTTTGTCAGCAGTCGGACTTGATGTAGAGGTACATACATTGTTAGTTAGCAATGTGACATGAAGTAAGCAACAATTTCAATTGTAAATATATTGTGGTTCCAATGACATGTCCTCTGGCAGCAACTTGTTGCCCATCCACTTCAGTTAATGCTAGGATATTTGTGACTTTTCGATGAGTATCTATCTAGTATGCCGCAAATCCTAGATTTCTGTTGTGCTTTTTGTACCGACCTCCTGTGTTTAGTGATGTGTGACTGAGTCTCCATGCATGTGTTGTTTTGCAGTGAGCCTTTATGCTTTGAGACAATGTGACTTGTACATTGGATTTTGGCCATTGCGATTCAGGGATTTGCTTTGCAGTTACATGTGACTTCATCAATGACACTGTGATTCATGTGACCTCTCAATGGGATTAGCTGTGTGTGCACTGGCTACAACTTATGGAGCTTTACAGGCTTGGCTGACAAGTGCGTAATGTGGTGGTCATGTAGCTCCATGCTGTTTGGGAGGGAGTACAGGGTGCATGAACTGACTCCCTACCTGTTAAGTGAAGCAGAGGAGGGTGATGGCTGCCACATGGCTGCGGGGTGGGGAGGCTGCTCCATGCTGTTTGGGAGGGAGTACAAAGGGCCTTGTGGGAGTGGTGGTCTTGCTGTCAGGTCTCAACATCCCCTTCCCCTGTAAGATGGCTACCTACCTGTTGGTAGGCACTGTCGACGGTGATGGCTGCCACATGGCTGTGGGGTGGGGAGGGTGCTCCATGCTGTTCGGGAGGGAGGCCAGGGTGCATGAGCTGACTACCTACCTGTTAGGTGAGTCAGTGTGAGGAAATGCTAGCCTTGTGAGACATTCATATTGAAAGCGTGCATTCAACATGAGTTTGATTTGGTCTGGCGATTGATGCTCACTTGTTGTGCACAGCAGTACATTACAGTGGGATGTGATCATTTTGTTTGTACTTACCAGCCTCCACTCCCCCCTCGATTCCGGTGAGACTCTCAAGATGCAGTATGGCAAGCACCTTCTCCTCCCATTCGGTGAATGTTAGTGGTGGAATGGGAGGGCCACCACCAGTTCTTTGGGCCGCCTCGTGGTTCCTCTGTGCCTGAGCCTTGACCCGGGCCTTGAGGTCGGTCTACCGCCTTTTTATCTCACGCAGTGTGCGAAGGGTGGTCCCTACTGCATTGACTTTGTTGTAGATTCTAGCCCACATCTGATTTTTGCGCACAATGGGTGTCTGCTGGACCAGGTTCCCATACAAATGTGGTTCTACCCTAATTATCTCATCTACCAGCACTTTCAACTCTGTGTCTGTGAATTTGGGCATTGTGGGATTGGGCATGGTGCAAATGAATGAAAGGTGCAGGGTGCAAGGTGGTACTGAGGATGTGTGATGTGTGTCAGGTGTGTGGATGTGAAGTGGTGGTGTGTGGAGTTGTGATTGTGCGATGGTGTGCTGTGTGCCAAAATGGTGTCCTGTCTCTCTCTGTGTCTCAGCCTCTCTGTGTGCCTATTTTGCAAAGGATGCTGGTCCAGGAAGTGGTTGGTTTAAATACTGTGGTATGTGGGTGTGTCCACATGAGTGTTGGCCACCAGGTGTATCTTCCATGCTGACCATGGGTTTAATTTACGGAATGCATTTGTGGTGTGTCATTGGTGCGTGTCTGATGTTATTGAGGGCTGCGTATAATACTGGCACACTTTGAGCATTGTAGTGAAGTTTGCCCCGTCCGCCATTCATTTGGCCTGTGCACGACCGCAGTGGTTGTAACAGCCATGAGCGTTACACCAGCTCCACTGTCTCATAGTAATTGGCCGTGCAATCATTCCGCGGGAGGTGCAGCCTTTTTTGTCCATTGATCAGCTTTCCCCGACCGTAGCGGTCCGATTTGCAGCTTTTCCGACTGTGGCTGGTGGACTTTTGTGAATTGCGTCCGCCGCGGACGGTCTGTACATGCTTTGCATCGTAATCTGGCCGGCAGAAACGCCGCGGTACATTCGGACGCTTTTTTACCGCGAGCACGGCGGTCGGAGGGATTTTCCTTCCGCCATCGTAATAAGCCCCTAAATGTGTTATGGGTTCACCAAATTTTCCTTATTTTGCGCAAAATGTATGTTTTAAAAATATTTTGAGTCTCTTAAAACAGCAATTATTAATAATCCATTGATTTCAAATATCACACTCTCATAAAATACCATACAATACATCTGAGAAAAATCTCTTATCATTTTTTGTATCCAATTCTAAAGCATCATCTATTTATATAAAAATCATAATCCTGTTCAATCCAAATCTAATTTGGAGCTGTCCTGGGAACAAGATGTTAGTGTATTCTGGCCTGTTTTCCTTTGGAACAAAATTTGGCTCAAATTACAAAAAACTTCCAAGACCACAAACACCACACTATTCAAACATTATACTTTATATAGAACAATTTACTTATCACCCCCATTTCTAATATTTATTAAACTGGTGATTTGATGACTGTAATTCTATGTCCCAATATTGTGAAATTTTGGAATCAGATTTGGAGCCAAATCAATGAGATTTTCTATGTCAACTTTCCTTTTAGGATTATTACAATATTTCTCAGAAGTCTCTCTGATATTTGGTCCTATTTTTAATTTAATACTAGAATAATTGATTTATTGCTTTCTCTTAAAGGTTGCCATGCGGTCACGAACTTCGATGCACTGATGAGATAAGTTGTTGCACTTTGGTACTGCACGAGATATTCTATCCTCCTACCTTATTTTTTACATATTGGTTAAATCTTAATTTAAAATGCTATGATGTATAATGTTTTTATCATTTTCTGTTCATGTATAACTTTTATGGCTGCCACAATGCTGCTGGATAAAGACTTGAATTGAATTGGTGCAGGGACAGAATATCGACGCCTAAATATCGAGTTGCCTGAATATTGAGTGAAAAATATTGATGGTGTAAAATATCGAGGTAAGTTTTTTCATTGTTAAAAATATCGATTTTTCTGTTATGTAGAAATATTGATTTCATAAATATCGATGGCAAATATATAGTTGTAAATAATATCGATTTTTTTTGTTTTTGGTTTAATTTTGTGTATTTTTTTATTAATTTGGTTTTAGTTATTTTATATTATATAATTAAAAAAATGATGTTATAATGTTTGTTTTTATTGTTTTTTAATTAATTTTTAGGAGTGGGATGTTGGGATCATAGGGGATTAGGTTGGGGAGTAATTTAAAAACTTTTGGGGGTCATTACGATGGCGGACGGAATTCAGTCCATCTGCCATCGTCCCGGGGATGGGAACCACCCGCCTATAAGGCGGCGGTCCCACACAAGGAATTAAGATGCGACCGCCACCAGGGCAGTCGCATCTGCAATATTTAACATTGCGGAGGGTGCTGCTAGCTGCTTCACCTGCCACAATGTAAAAACTGCACCTTGAACATTTCCCTGTACTACGTGGCAGTGTAGTGTAGCTCCTATTTCCCTAATAGGCTCTGCGCAATGGAATAATATATCCTATAGGTTTGACATAGGACTAAGGTCGGTATGTCCCTATCGAGTATATTAAACTTAATTACTTGTGCCAGCTAGCTCAGAGGCCACTAGAAACTCCTTGACAACAAGAAGGGAGTAGTTTCTGGCAGCCGCAAGACATGACCAATATGTTTTCCTTTTAGAATCAGAACGTGTCCCAGAGTCATGGAAACACTAGATAACTATTTCACTCAGCTCAGTCGTGCATGCTTAGTTTTCCTCAGAGTTACACAGAAATAATAGACAGGCGTTTTCAATAAAAGATTTATTGAACAGTCTTGTTTCTGGTGTAAGTATAATGTGCTGTTACGATCACAAGACAGTATGCGAGATAAATAATGTACAGGGTGAGCAGTAGAAATAAATAATACTGCGATAGCATTATTTTATAGTACAAATGCTGTTACATAAATAACACAGACTAAAAATGCGAGTACTCATACGATGCGGTGCTAAGCTAGTTCTACCCCAGTGTACCTAACCTAACCTAGGTGTAGGACAAGGTATGAAGTAGGTGAAGTATTCCTTACTATGGTATACTAAGAGTATGTTAAGTCTAGTATGCCTAGTATGCCAAGAGTCCCTCTAGGTTCATATCAGCTCCCTACCTGAAGAATGAGAGAGGTTGGAATCTCTTTGCCAGACTCGAACTCCAACACCCCGCAAGGGAAGTTAGATCACTGGAAGCTGGAAGCTGGGCTCTCTGCGTGCAGGGAATGGCATCGTCTTCTCAGTGCGTCAGGCTGGGATACGGGCTCCCCTGAAGTCGAGGTCTCCTCTAGTTTACAAGGGCTAGGGAAGGTATATTTATACCTGAGAGTACCTTAGGAATGTTAGCATTGACGTGAGTTGGGTAGCGAAAGACGTCATGGATGAACCCCTAAGGAATAATGGTTCATGCATAATATATGAGGCCTTGAAGAAATCAATAGTCCTGGGCTAGGGAAATTCCCGCAGCCTAAGGGTCTGTTCTTCATGAACTCGTTGTGACGTTAGGGTGGACGGATGTCAGAGACCATGCCTGTATTTGGAGTGCATGGTTTAATGCCTAAATAAGGCCTGGGATTCTATGCCTATATAAGGGCAGGGCGAATTGTGCCTATATAAGGACATGATATTTGGAAAGCCTGTTATGGACACCCTAAGGAGAATACAACACCCACTCCTCTTTCGTCTATACGATAATACATAAATGCTAAACATTTAAAATTCTAAACATAAAAATGGAGTACCGCATATTTCTAAAATATTTCATAAAACCATTTAAAAAAGGCATTTAAAAAAAAACATATCAGAATGCAAAAAGGTACTGTACATTAGAAGCATTGCTTATCATTTCAGGCATAAAATTCGAAAATAAATGCAATTGGAATGAAGTAAGCAGTAATATTTACATGTGACAGAAAATGATCGATAAATTGTTCATAAATCAAAGTCATTTCATGTCATGAAAATCAAATGAACTGTTTTTAGACACATAAGATGACTAAATGTCTTTGGAAGGACCGCCAAGTCTGTACTATAAGGCTAGTTCTACTTTAAGCAGATTGAAGTACCATTTTCGCTCGAAAAATGGGACAAAGTTCAATTTTGGTAAAGTTCCAAGTTTTTGAAAAATGAAGGCCAAATTGTTGCTGTATTTCTGGAACACTGTATGCTGAATCAGAGTCAGTTTACGGGTCTGGTGTAAACATTAGATCGTCTATTTCTATAGACAAAACATCATCCACTGTAGTTGGTGTGAGTTGGAACACCTCGTGAAGCAGGTTAATTGCACAGAGATGTGAAGCATTGCTTTCAATTGTTGCAACGTTCGCGTCCGTTGTTACCTGTGTGCCTGTAGTTCTTTCTCGTACCTCAGCAACAGCCGGAAGCATCTGTGAGATCTCAATGAATGCTGTCATCAGGATAGGAAGCCGCTGGGGACAACACATAGCGTGGGCCGTTATCTGGTCCAGCAGAGTATCGACGTCCGTTAGCGCATCCGATGGAAATGTTAGACAGGTGTCCAACACGCATTCTACACCGCATAGCAGGCATCGTAGAACAGGTAAGATGCAATCTTGCCAGATTGGTCTAAAGGACAGGAACCATGTGGTATTAAGGTCCCGTAGACGATTTATGCCCAAAAGCTGTACTATTTGCTCACGGCACTTTCGTTCAAGGAGAGCTTTCTCCATGTCGCTAGGAGTGATGTCGGCGAATTGGCTGGCCATAGCGAAATAGCAGGAAGAGAAATAAAATTCCGGCAACGAGTGCTAGAATTAATGGTATGCCACCAAACACCGAATGTGCAAAGTTCGGGATGATTCCGAGTATTGCCTGGAAAGGTGCTAACAGACCGGAGCAGATGCTCTTAAATACATGTTCAATTTCTGTTGTATCAAACATCTTAAAAATTCGTCCTATCATTTCCACGAAATGTATAGGGCAGTTTGTACGTATTAAAGTCTGTATCTCAGCCGAAGTCCTTGCAATTTGCAGATCATAGGTTTCTATGGCCGAGGTCAGAGGCACTGTTTGTTGTAAAAGCATGGCTTTCATTCTGCTTAAAGTATCAAATCCTATAAAAGAGACGTTCAGCGAAGGCCATAAAGGCGACTCCCTGACTGTGTCTATTGGGGCAAACAATACTTGCATACAGCAAGTGACCCTGGAGTTGACTGTTACTAGATATGGGATGCCTGGCAGCATGCCACAGCAACTCTGATCATTCAACATGAGGTAACTCCCATTAGAAAGTTGTCTGAACGTTGGATTAATCACAGCAGCTGGTGTACCCTGCTGATGGCAAGACAAATTTGCCACAAAACCATTACAAGCCCCGTGCAAGGAAATGTCCTGACATATTAGTGAACCGCTTAGTGCACGTTTTGAGTTTTTACCGCTTAAAAACACTTCACGATCCCTGCTCCAACATCTATATGTATACGGTAATGCCCAATAGATGTCTTAATGTATTCCTTACCCAACCTTTCATATTTGCCTGCTTGCATTTGTCTGAGGCAATACTGAAACTTAAAAGTAGTCACAGGTAGTGTAATTTTGCCATGAATAAGCCATTCTGTAGCTGGTTTTTCTGCCACTGTGAATGGTAACTTTTCCAGTTTTTCAATGCTCAGCACTGTATACTTTGCTCCTCTCTGTGCCATTTCGATCTGTTTATCAGTTAGATTGTATTCTGCAAACAGAGCCGTTGTGTTGATGAAACGCCAAGGCACATAGCCCGCTCGCAATGATTGCAGCGTCCAGCTTAATAACATAATAGAACGTATTTGAAATTGGCCTTGTTGTAACATCGCCAAATCTTGTTCTAGAATGTCGATAGCAGAGGATACAATGCCGTCCAATGAATATATTCTGGAGGACAAAGTTGTTAACCCATTGTCGACCACAGAGAGTGTTTTCTCTAAATTAATACGATCAAGTTCACGTATTCGTTCTGCGGCCTCTATCTGTGACACCTTCCAAGCTTCATTATAAGCAGCATAAATGCCGGCATATATGAAACGTTTTTGACGCGGTTTTCTTGGTCCAGCAAGAAATCCCTAAGATCTGCGTCTTTTGCAAGTAAGGATAAGTGTTGTTTCACATCCTGTAGTGTAGATGTATGCAGCCAATCGAGGCATAATTTCCCTACACTGTATGTTGTTACTACCCCCGGATGTTGTCTTTGGACGTATCTTGGGTCTGGCCTATGAATAGTAAAGCCCTGAGTTTTATTCAGGAATCTTTCATTCAGGAATCTTTCCTGACAGATATTCGTGTCTATGGGCCAGATCAACCATTTTTTCCAATCAGGATTAGATCTGTTGAGTTGTAGTATATTGTCGACTGTCACCACTCCTTGTGTTACATTCTTTTTTGCAGGAGTTGGTACAGAAGGTGTGTTCATCTCTTTGATCTTGGCTAATCCAAGACAAGATGTTTGTTGGATAGTTTCATTCAAAAACATTATTTGTTCAGGGATGATGCAGGCTCTGAATAAAGCTTCTATCCCCTGTACTTGCCATTCTTTAGTACCCCACAACGTTTTTGTGTCTATTGTGTCTTTCCAAAAGTCGAAACCCTGTCTAGACAGTTGGGCATTGAATAATGCAGAATAAATCTGTTTTGTATTTGTTAACATAATTTTCAGTCCTGTTTTGTTTACATTTTTATAGTAAAACATTTCTGGATCAGATGTATTGTAAACTGAAAAATATGGAAATTTACTGGCAAATGTTTGTGAACTACCTTTAGGTGGTGTAGGACAATGTTCCCATTGGATAAACATAAACACATTTCTTGGATATGCAGATTTATGCAAAAAATGATGACCATGGTGATTATAACAATACAGTTCTTCATAGTCTGATAAAACCTCTAAATATTCATTTTTAGAAAATGCAGCAGCTTTTTCTAGGTCAAACATAATATCAGTCACAGTCTCAAAGTCCCAATCATCAGAATAGGTACTGGACGTGATTAGATCACTTAGTGAAATTTTAAATAAATGTGGAATGTTCAATTCTTCCGTTGGACCGAATATATCAAAATCTGTTTTGTCCCACACTATACCATCGTGTATAGGAACATCTGTGATGTTCACTGATGACAAGTCTCTTGCTTCACGATGGGAAGATTTATGAGGTTTCAAAAGTACGTTTACGTCTTTTCCTTCAGTGTTCACATGGATGTATCTGCCACTTATAAGCACACTTACAGTTGTTACCAAAGCTAACCAGAGCAGGAAAACAAAAAGTCCAGATGTAATCCAGAGTTCAATCCATGGAGAAACCAAATAAGTCTTTTTCAGAAAGTGAAGAAAGTCTTGTATTTGCTGCTTGAATTTCAATGACACTGGCGTCGTTTCAGGTTCACTCGGATCTTCTGAGAACGTATCAAAGTTAATGAAGTAGCCAGAAGCAGTTCTGTCAATTGTTGAAATTGCATCAGGATTTGTTGAAATCACTGGAACCAGTTCATCACTTGTTACGTTGGTGTAGACAGGTGTATTTGGACGAACTGTTACTTGTTCTTCAAGAGGGATGAGTTCCATAGCGTTGTTGCATAGTCCTTCATTTGTTTCAGCTGAATTCTCGATTGTTATCAGTCTTTCAGTATGAACCTCTTGGATAGTAGCAAGAGGAGTGCGTTTGCTACTAGGTCGGAGTCCACGAGGCCTACTATTTAGGGGTCGATTCCGATTCGGGCCGGAAAAAGCACCGACCGACTCGGAGCCGGTATTAATTCCGACCGACACGTACCTGTGGCGCCCGACCCGCCAAGTACGATGCAAAGCGTGCAAAATCCGACCGACACGTATGGAACCCAAGCCGAACGACCGAGCCGCACGGAAAACAGCAATCCGGCCGGAAAAACACGCGAATCGAACCGACCGACACGCACCCGGAACAAATCCGACCGAAACGTACCCGCGAACTCCAAACCGCCAAGTACGATGCAAGGTGCGAAAACCACGACCGAGTCGTACGGAGGACAAGCCGTACGTCCGACACGCATACAAAACTGCGAGCCGAAGTAACACAAAACACCGTGACCGACGCGTACGCAGCATAGAAAATAGCACAAACACAGCGTGAACGAAACGGAGAAGACCGTACGAGACAACTGCAGGGTCCGACTCGGTCACAAGAACGTTTCCAACATGCACAGAAAGTACTAAGGGAAAATACACAAAAAAAGGCCAAACAAGCAATTACAAAGCCAATAAATACTGGGGGGGGGTGGGGACAGAGAACAAAGACACACCTCAACTCCACCCATATAAAGGACACAAATCCCAACCATGATCCTTTGCAAATCCAATTCACCTGCCAGCACTGAACAGACAGCAACCACACACCCACAGCTCATCCCTCACACAAGCCACACACCATCAGCACACCAACAAATAGCTACCTCACATACACCCAGCAAAACACACACTCACACACCTTCACCTGCACACCAACACACACATCACTCACCATCACCACCCATCACCATGCCCCCAAAGAAGAATCACAAGTTCCTAGATAGTGAATTGGAAGACATGGTAGACGAGATCCTCAGGGTAGAGCCACAGCTGTTTGGCGCACTGGTCCAACAGACACCCATCGTCCAGAAAACAAAGATGTGGGAGAGGATCATCAACAGGGTGAACGCACAATCACCATGTCTGCGCACAAAGACTGACATCCAGAACAGGTGGTATGACGTGCGCAGGAGGGTACGGGACCTGCTGAAGTAGGACTACCTCCTGAGCAAACACACCGGCAGTGGCCCTCCTGCCAAGCCAGTATACCTCAGGCCCTGGGAGGAGAAGGTGCGGGCCATCCTACCGCCAGTGAGCGTCTATGGACTAGAAAACATCCCAGAGCCTGGTGAGTACACAACAAATGTACACAATATTCTGCCACAATACACACACACATCACTGTCAAGGGAGAGTCAAACCATGCACTCTTAGCAATTACACAGCAACCAGAACAGAATCATCCCAAAATGTGTATGTCAGTCAGATAAACACAACACATGCCATCTCAAAGTTACATTTAACCGTGTCATCACATGTACAAACACAACTACAACTACAGCTAGGCAGTGGCACAAATATAACTAACAAACACATCCAGACATGTAGCCACCACTACAACACCAACACACAGTGAAGACCACTGAAAGAAAGGAATTCTGTGTATGCTGGGCAAGTCAGTGTAGCCAATAGCATCATGGGAGTCGTAGTCACAGATATTGCTCACCCCCACAACTGTCCCATCAACACCACCATGAACCATGCGCACATCACAGGGAGTGGAAAAGGACTCACAAGATGGCTGACACTGGGTACTGCTGTGGGGAGCACAAGGCCCTGCTGGCAACTGTGCAACAACCAACAGCAGGACACCACTGACTGACATCCTGAAAGACAACTAGCACTCCCTGCAATGGAAGCACGTTCCATGGTGGGATATCTGGCTGGGTGGGAAGGAGAACTCACAGCACTGACCATAGTCACAAGCACCTCCCCTCACACACCCCCTCAACACAAACTCCACATAACCCACCTGGGAGAATGCAATGCCTCACATCCTAACTCAAGATCCCACAAAGAACCACCACCCTGGGTTATGCTGTGTGAAGCACAGGGAGACTCCTGGGACTTTTAGCCAAACAACTGCCAGGACAACACTCCCAGCCATCCATTCAGCACAGGCAGCCCACCCCACAGGGAAGCAGAGTCAAAAGGAAGGAAGGATGGGCATGCTGGGAAGGGGGTGGAGGCAATAGCATGATGGGAGTAGTAGGCACAGATATTGCTCAGCCTCACAATTGGCCCATCAACACCACTCACAACCATGCTCACATCACAGGGAGTGGAAAAGGACTCACAAGATGGCTGACACTGGCCACTGCTGTGGGGAGCACAAGGCCCCGCTGGCAACTGTGCAACAACCAACAGCAGGACACCACTGACTGACATCCTGAAAGACAACTTCCACTCCCTGCAATGCAAGCACGTTCCATGGTGGGATATCTGGCTGGGTGGGAAGGAGGACTCGCAGCACTGACCATAGTCACAAGCACCTCCCCTCACACACCCCTCAACACAAACTCCACATAACCCACCTGGGAGAATGCAATGCCTCACATCCTAACTCAAGATCCCACAAAGAACCACCACCCTGGGTTATGTTGTGTGAAGCACAGGGACACTCTTGGGACTCTTAGCCAAACAACTGCCAGGACAACACTCCCAGCCATCCATTCAGCACAGGCAGCCCACCCCACAGGGAAGCAGAGTCAAAAGGAAGGAAGGATGGGCATGCTGGGAAGGGGGTGGAGGCAATAGCATGATGGGAGTAGTAGGCACAGATATTGCTCAGCCTCACAATTGGCCCATCAACACCACTCACAACCATGCTCACATCACAGGGAGTGGAAAAGGACTCACAAGATGGCTGACACTGGCCACTGCTGTGGGGAGCACAAGGCCCCGCTGGCAACTGTGCAACAACCAACAGCAGGACACCACTGACTGACATCTTGAAAGACAACTTTCACTCCCTGCAATGCAAGCACAGTCCATGGTGGGATATCTGGCTGGGTGGGAAGGAGGACTCACAGCACCGACCACAGTCACCAGCAGCTTTTCACACCTCCCCCTTAACACAAACTCCACACAACTCACCTGGGAGAATGCATTGCCTCACACACCAATAATCTATCCCACAAAGAACCACAACACTGGGTCATGCAGAGTGAAGCACAAGGACACACATGGGACCTGTAGCAGAACTAACCCCAGGATTACACTGTCAGCCATCTTGTCAGCACAGGCACACAACCCCACAGGGAAGCAGAGTCAAAGGGAAGGAAGCATGGGCATGCTGGGAAGGGGGTGGAGGCAATAGCATGATGGGAGTCGTAGTCACAGCTCAACATCCCCCACCCACATGGCCCAGCAAGCTCACACTCACGCATGCACATCCCACAGAGAGTGGAAAGGCCCATCAAAGATGTCTGACACTGGTGCTGTGTTGTGGGGAGCACAAGGGCATGCTGGGAACTGCACACCAACCAACAGCAGGACACCACTGTCAGCCATCTTGCCATTGCTCTCACACCCACACACACTGAACTCCCCACAAAAGCAAGTAAGTATGGGAATGCTGGGAAGTGGGGTGGAGGCAATAGCATGATGGGAGTCATAGTCACAGACATAGCTCACCCCTACAACTGTCCCATCAACACCACCCTGAACCATGCTCACATCACAGGGAGTGGAAAACAACTGACAAGATGGCTGACACTGGCAACTGCTGTGGGGAGCACAAGGCCCCGCTGGCAACTGTGCAACAACCAACAGCAGGACACCACTGACTGACATCTTGAAAGACAACTTTCACTCCCTGCAATGCAAGCACAGTCCATGGTGGGATAACTGACTGGCTGGGTGGGAAGGAGGGCCGGCTGTCAACCAAATACAACCAATGCAGACCATGTTCACACCCCAACAAATACATAGAAATGCCCAAATAATGCAGGACAATGTGCTACACCAATATCAACCCCTGACTGTGACAACTTAGGACAATGCAATGTACAGGCCTGCACCCAGAGGCACAGTCACAACTGTCAGGTGTGTCAACCATTGATGCCTGCAGAAACATAACATACATTGTGTGTGTCTCCCAAAAACAGGTGATGATGGGGACACAGCAGCAGACGCTGAGGAGTCCCAGTCCCAGGCTCAAGAGGATACGGAGCTCACTGGTGTCGAACAGCCTCTGCCCTCCTCGGATGAAGAAGACCAACCTGGCACCTCCGGTGCAAGTCATCATGCAGCACCAGCAGGACCACCAGCTGCAGCACCAGCAGGACCACCAGCTGCACCCCCTGCACCCACCCCTCCAACGACTGTCACCACAAATACCATCCCTGCCGACATGGACAGAACAAGGAGCACCACCAGCACAGGGACCCTGGACCAACGTGGGGCCATGGACACCACC
This sequence comes from Calotriton arnoldi, assembly GCA_963921515.1. Taxonomy (NCBI): domain Eukaryota; kingdom Metazoa; phylum Chordata; class Amphibia; order Caudata; family Salamandridae; genus Calotriton; species Calotriton arnoldi. Next base: position 959,423 of record CAWUFW010007253.1, read on the forward strand.
ACCACCACCAACCCCCAAGGGGGACCAGGGTCATCTGTGCTTGCCACTGCACGCACTGCACATGTCGGCAGGGGTGGTGGGAGGGGTGGGAGACAGAGGTCGCTGCTTGCAGAGGTGTCTGGTGTGCATGATGACCCACAACTGGCACGCATAGCCGATGCGTACCAGTCCAGCACCGGAGAGCTCAGCCAGGTAGTGGGGCTCCTCAGGGACATCAAAGAGCAGCAGGCTGCCCATCATGCCCGCTTGGACTCACACATGTCCCGCGTGGAGTCCAAGTGGGACACACTGCAAGAGATGACGGCGGTGCATAGGGACATATTACAATGCCTCCGCCAGATGACCAGCAACCAGTCTACACCTCCCTGTGTGCCAACAACATCTGGTGCTGAAACAACTGCAACTGCCACAGGGAGGGAGGATGACTCTGGCGGAGAGTCCCCTGCACCGCAGCAGCCTGCACTTCAGGGGCCCCCCAAAGAAGAGGGGTCGTCCGAGGAGGGGCAAGTGAGAGGCCGATGGCCATGTGCAACCCCCAGGAAGCCTGAACCTGTTCTGGATGATCACCTTTGTGCGCAAACTGTTCACCTTGTTGACGGCAACACAACTCCCACACATGACATGGGGAGTACAAGTTGGACCAATGTCTCAGACAACTGTGGCCCCGATACTGGGGATTTTGTCTACCAGGACTTTCAATTCATCTAGGAACTTCTGATTGCAATATAAATGTACAGCACTAACCATCCTGTGCACTATTCACACAAATGTATCACACTAAACACACTAATACACCATACTTGCCTCTGTTGTGATTCCAACGTGGGTGCTGTCATGGGGATGATGAACTGCAAAATTACACTGTGTATGCGAACTGCAACAGCAAGTACAACACAGGCATGTGAGTAATGGCAACGTGACACATATGAGGGAGACACACCACCAGGGCTACACAACACATACACACCTAGGCCATCTGACTCATTGCCTACACTGATGTTGCCAGGAAAGACGGTGCAATGCACAGACACCACACCTATTCCCAGTTGTAGTCAAGTAGCCCACAGGTGCAGTAAGCAAATGGCAGTCAAATGTGTGACCACAGACAACGCACATCACAAAGTGAAGCACAGGTTTATTACACAGTTGCAACATGTTGTAACCACTACAGATGCAAGGTAATCCCACCTGGCAGCGGGCACACAGTCAACAACTGTAGAAGGAAGGAAGTCCATGGGTGTGGCGCACATCACCTGTAGGGACAGAACAGCTACCACCCTGGAAGTACAATCACGTCGTCGGTGGACACAGTTGACCAAACGAATCTGAAAGTACCCTGTGAAGGACAGAAATGACACACAGTCAAAAGCAATGGAGAACAGGACAGAACAGCAAAACTCATGCACAATACATGTTACAAGATACCCACCCAGAACCAAGTTAGCATGTCAACACTGTTGGGGAGTACAGACTACCTGTAAGCACACATCGCTACACACATCCAGTCAAGTAGCCCATGGACACACTCTAACAGCACCAGAGCACCACCTACACATATCATGCTAACTCACATCATTGACATGACAACTCAGGATACTCACATTCAGCTAAAGAAGTTGGTGATGAGCTGTGTGCGGACATCACCATCATCATCATCATCACTGGCATCGTGGTCCAGGCCAGGATCCTCCACAGGTGGCGGATGTTGGTCATTGTCATCCTGGATGAGAGGCAACTCCTTCCGCACTGCCAGGTTGTGGAGCATGCAGCAGACGATGATAATCTTGCACACCTTCGCTGGGGCATATGGGAGGGACCCTCCTGTCTTGTCCAGGCAGCGGAAGCGGCTCTTCAGGAGACCAAATGTCCGCTCAATCACTCTCCTGGTCCGACCATGTGCCTCATTGTAGCGCATCTGGGCTGGTGTCACAGGGTTCCTGAGGGGTGTCAGCAACCACGGCATGTTGGGGTATCCCGAGTCACCTACGGACAGACAAGTGCACATTAGCTGACTTGGAAAAGTGGGCGGAATACTACAGATCAGATCACACACAATGGCACAAAGTCAGTACACACCGACAAGCCAGGCACGCTGGTTCTGCATCTGTGCCATCATCCTGGGGATGCGACTACTCCTCATCACAAAGGCATCGTGTGCTGAACCAGGGAAACGGGCACACACGTGTGAGATGGTCATATCTGCAAGACACACCACCAGTGCATTGACCGAGTGGTAGTGTTTGCGGTTACGGTAGGCCTGTTCATGTGCCTGTGGTGGTACCAAAGCCACATGTGTCCCATCAATGGAGCCAATGACATGCGGCATCCTCCCCAGGGCATAGAAGTCACTCTTCACGTCAGTGAGTCGTTGCAGTCTAGGGAAATAGATGTACCGGTTCAGGTATAGCAACATTGCCTCCAAAACATCGCGGAGCACACGGCTGAACATGGTCTGTGACATCCCACCAGCAGTCGCCACAGTGTGTTGAAAGGTACCGGTGGCACAGAAGTGTACGGCTGCCATCACCTTCACCTTGGGGGTCAGCGCTGTAGGATACGGCCAGCCAGGCTGCAAATGTGGGGCCAACTGCACTGCCAAATCCTCAATCAGCTGCCTGGTGAAGCGGTACCATCGGATGCTGTCCCGTTCCACCATCGTTGCCAGGTCTGGGAATGGTCTATGGACAGCAGGAGCCCTGCAGTGCAGAGGAGAAGAAAGCAAGATTGTCAGTCACCCCACATATGCGGCATTGAACACACTCAATATCACATCATACATCATTATGAGGCACAACTACATGAAGTGTGCAGTTCCGTAAGGACATGTATGGTACATACATGGCCAACATCTGTCATCACGGTTCAACAAGTGGCATCAATTAGTCCCAGGTTGGCCCATTGGATATCATGAGGCCGTGTCACAGTTCCCATCTCCTGCTGCCATGTTACAATCACCCCCCACAGTGACATGTGAGGACAGATGTGCCCCAGGCATCACAGCTCAACGACAGGTACATTCCCAGGGACCCTGTATTGCCACATGGACACTGGCATTACATGGAGTATCATATATACACCACAGCAAAACAACCATGACCCCCACAGGTAGTGGTTCCACTTGCCTCTGCAGGACAGACATGGACGTCTGTGACACACACACGCACAACATCAAAGTCCATGCACAAACAACGTGGATGTGGAGACTGTCTCCCATTGTGCACATGAAATCAGAGACATTGTAAACACTACATGCACACAGACTGTGGAGGACCATCACTATTGTGCCACTGGGTCACCCTGGCTCAAACATACCGTCCCACATGGGACTCACAGGGTATGTGACATGACATACACATACACCACCGTGAAATGTGAGCATGGCACATGCTCAGATATGAACAGTTGCACATCACAGTGGTCATGTACACGTAACACCCAGGATCCTGTCCCCATGAACATGTGCACAGGCTGGGGGTGGCTGCCCCCAGGTGACACCCACAGGACAACATGTACACCAACATACACACAATAGGAAATGCAGCCTTACATGCCTTATGATACAGTTTGGACAGGCTGTGGTGTTGTAGGTGTGCCCCTCACTCCCTGGGAGCTATTTGTGGCTGGCATATGTTCATCTGAGACAGGCATGGTGACATATGCCAGTCACTTGTACAGGGATGCGTTGAACAGCAATGGACCGATCGGTGCACCCGGCCGGCCCATTGCATTCAATGTGTGCGGGTACGCGTTGTACCCCTGTACGCGTTGAACAGCAATGGACCGATCGGTGCACCCGGCCGGCCCATTGCATTCAATGTGTGCGGGTACGCGTTGTACCCCTGTATGCGTTGAACAGCAATGGACCGATCGGTGCACCCGGCCGGCCCATTGCATTCAATGTGTGCGGGTACGCGTTGTACCCCTGTACGCGTTGAACAGCAATGGACCGATCGGTGCACCCGGCCGGCCCATTGCATTCAATGTGTGCGGGTACGCGTTGTACCCCTGTACGCGTTGAACAGCAATGGACCGATCGGTGCACCCGGCCGGCCCATTGCATTCAATGTGTGCTGGTACGCGTTGTCAATGGCCTAGCCTGGCAACGGACGCGTTTTCAAAATTCGAACGAGTCGGTTGCTGTAAATTCAGTTGGTCACCCACAACAATGTTGCAAAATCATGTATGTCATGAAGTTGAAGATTTGAAGGATGCTGTGGGCGTGTATTGGTGCTGCTATTCCATGGATTGGCCAGATTCAGAAGATGCAAACGACTTGGACCTATCACTTTGGACACATGGGACAGTATCTGCCTCTGCAGCACACATATATTGCTGGCTGTTCCCCTGAGAGCTCACTTGCCTGCACTACATGCTCCAGGACGACATCTGCCACTGCACTGCTGCTGTCTCTGCCCCCTCTGGACCCTGCAATGGCACGTACTGTGGAGAGAGCCCCAGCCTTCAGCCTTGAGGAGAACCAGGCCCTGCTGGACAGCCTACTTCCACAGTATAGCAAGCTGTATGGGACACCAGGGGAGCAGGTCAGTGTTCTGTGCACTGCCTTTCTGAATGTGCATTTTGTCTGACTAGCAAGGCTGAAAGTCTGCACGTCACTGGCTAGCAGGCTCACTGAGTAGTTGTCACCCCCCATAGTGTGTAGTGACATGCACTGGACAGGTATGGTGCAGTGACAGTGCATTTGAACAAGGTTTTACTTCCCATGCAATGATACCATGTAGTGACTTCTGGCAAACTGTCCATGGGCAGCGTTGCACTGCCTGTGTACATCATGTGCCCCTGTGATTGAGACATGTATATACAACTGTGTCATGCACGGATATGTTGCATGTGTAGTAATGGCCTTTTCAGTTTGTCATCCTCACAGGTTAATGCCCATCGGAAGCAGGAGATCTGGAAGGACATCGTCCGGGCTGTCCGGTCCGTGGGGGTCTACAAGCGCCGGATCCGCAACTGCCAGAAGAGGTGGCAGGACCTTCGGGGCTGGACCCGGAGGATTGCACGGGTCCAGCTGAAGCTGTCGCCTCCTCGCAAGAGGGGCGGTACACGTACCCTGACCCCCCACATGCTCCAGATCCTGGCGGTGGTGTTTCCAGACCTGGATGGGCAGCTGAAGGCCAGACAGCAGCAAGGAGGGGGTGAGTCAAAGACTGCACTGTGAACTCTGTATTACATGCTATGTGCCCTCCTCTGGCCTGGTTAAACTGCCACAGTACAGAAGTCATGTTGTCCAGGAGCCATGTCCCTCTATTGTGCACTGCCCACTCCTCATCTGATACCCAGGTGTGGCCCTTACAGTCAGGGAATTGTGTCACTTGGGACTCTGTCCTTGCAGTTTGCTTCACTCAAGGTGGGGGACAGCATCTGTTTCCCTAACTCTGTTGTGGGCATCATGGGTGGGTCCATTGTTCACACAATGCCTGTGTTCGGACATGTAATCTGCGTGTTGCTTTGATATGCGGTCCACTTGCTGAGCTGAGCCACCACATGTGCCTGGGGTATCTGGCACACACACATGCAGCGGGTGGGAACAATGTTTAGGCCCCAGGAGTGTGCAGATTACGTGTGTCACACATATATAGCCAGCTATCCACTGTCCAGGGCTCATCCCTCATTCATGTGGGGCAGGACAGTCATGCCTACTCCAGCCCATCCAATACACCTGTACTCCCACTCCCGTGTATCAGCTGACACGTTGTGCGCAGTGATTTGACCCCTCAGGTGTCTGCCTCTGTGTCAGTGTGCTGTGGATTTGTTGCCAGGACTGCTGGGGTGTTTCTCGGTTGGGGCTCAGCATTCCACTGGAGATGTGACCATAGGAGGCGATACTTGTGTGTCACATAGGTGTTTGATCAGCTGCCCGTGCAGACTGGGGTATGCGAATGTGAAGTTCAGGCAGCTGTTTCCCATTCACAGCAGATTGTGAGGGGCTCAGGTTCAGAGGGTAGTGTCACAGGTCTCCCATATGTCCAATTGGTATGACCTGGACAGATGAGGGTTCAGATGATGTGTTGTGTGGGGGATGTACATGTGCACTTGTGCAACTCCAGGACTTGCATTCCCATGACCTACTATTGTGACACAGTGCAGAGTGTTGTTGTCTGGCTGCCAAGTCATACATCACTGAGACAGTGATGTATGACTTAGCAGTCATGCCTCTGCCATGGCATGTGTCTACTTATTGGTGATCCTGCAGGGGAGTGACATGTGCTACATGCACACCATTGTGGCGATGGCTATCAGGACATGGGTGCATCATGGTGTCTGTCGCTGGTATGCATCACATGCATTTCCTATTTGACTCTGGGCATCCCTTTCATCCGGAAACCTGTACTGACTCAGTGGCAAGAGTTGTGATGTGTGCATGTCCACATGCTACACCGTGTCCTCTGCACTGTCCAACTACTGTGTAGGTGGTGCATGTGTCCACACTGGGGTGTTGCTATCCAACAGACACCAGACAGATGGGTGCAAGGCCATGTGGGATGTGAGTGCCATGGTTGGCATCAGACTGACAATTGGCTTCTCCTGTTCAGTTAGGGCACTTTTAGCAATGTTCAACTAATGATGCCAGGGCTTGCTCTGTAATGTGCTGTGCTCACAGTGGTGTGTGCGTTTGGTGCAGGTGACTGATGTCTGTCTGTTTCCCCATTGATTGCAGATACATCCACGGCTACAGAAGGGGACAGCTCCACGGACCAGGAGGAGCCGGAGAGCCATACTGGGTCAGCAGCCGAGGAGTGGTCGGAGGGACCCAGTGGCATGGAGGGCGAGGGGAGCCACACCGAGGAGTCCTCAGCAGCATCCACCTCAGCTGAGGACCACAGCGGCTCGGAGGTTGACTCCCTTATGGAGGCGGGTGTCAGCAGCCACCACACCCCAGCTAGTGTTGCTGTCCCCGCCACCACCAGCACCACCACCGCCCTCCCATCGGCTCCCATTCCCCAGGTCCGTGGAGGCTCCCATGTTCGGGAGCGTGTCTCCTTCGTGCCAGGCACCGCACCCCCTGCCCCTGTGTCCCCTGCTGCCCTGAGTGAGGAGTCTGTGTACCTCCTTCGCCAGCTCCATGTAGGGCAGACAGCCATGCTGAGTGTCCTCCATGCACACACCGCTCTGTTGACTCAGCTGGTGTCGTTCATGGAGGGCATCTCATCGGGCATGTCTGACCTACAGAGGGGCAATAGGTCCATGGACTCCTCCCTGACGGCAGCAGTGTCCCTCCTCAGACAGTCCCTCACCCCTCCTGCCTCTGCTCCATCCACACTCCCCAGCACCTTACCTGTCCCAAGCACACACACACCAGCACAGGCACACACCAGCACACACACGTCCAGCACACAGACACACATGCCACAAACAAAACGCACACGCATGCACAGTCAGGGGACTGAAACCAGACTCACAGGGGATGGGGCCCTGGAACACACACATGCATCAACAAGCACTGCGCAGTCCTCAGTTGCCTCTCCCTCCAAAGCACCCTCCCTTGCCTCACCTGCAACCCCAAAGTCACAGCGGCTCTTCCTCTGTGACCTAGGCCTCATCCCCTACGATCCAGCTGCTCCAGCATCCAGGGGGAAGAGGAAGCCCACCCACACGGAGCAGAGTGCCCCTCGCCCCCGGACACCCTCCCCCAGGTGCAGACAGACTGAGGCCCCCACCCGCAAGTCCCCCCGGAGTCGTAAGAGCAAGACCCCGCCACCGCCCTGCAGCTAAGGCACCAGGTCTCCTTCCTCCATCCCTCAGGCCCCCACTCCACAGGTGCCCCCACCACACCCTGCCCCAGGTTCCCCCACCCATAGATATACCATCCCCAAGAGGATCAGGCCTTCTCCCCCTGCCACATGCTCTCCCGGCACCACACCCCCGCTGCGCTTGTCTGTGCCACTGATGTGGTGAGGGTGTCCTCCCCCTCTGTCCAGCCCACCTTGCCTGTTCCCCATTCTCCTCCCCTGGAGGTCGGCACTGCAGTGGAGTCCACTACCACCCTGTCTGACTTGGGCACTGCAGTGGCGGACCTGTCCACTCCATCTGCACGGTCCACTGCAGTCGTGCCAGCACACACACCATCTGAGCCATGCCCCCCAGTTGTGCCGGCACACACCATGTCAGACACCTCCACTGCAGTTGTCAGTGGCTCTCCAGCATCCACCACCCCTTCCCTGCCTCCTCCTGGTGAGCCCTGATCCTGTCCCTGCAGTGCCTGGCCTGCCCCCCCGGTTGCCCCTCCTAGTGGATTGTCCCTGGTTTTGTGCAGTGCAGGCATGCGTAGGGTGACATCTGCCACTGTCACCCTGTATTGACTTACTTGATGGACTGGCCATTGGCCTTTGTTGGAGCATTACTGTTCTCTGAGTTTTTGGACACACATATGCTGAATAAAGCAACTTTCTGTTCTCTAATGCTATTACTTCTGATGTACATGATGTTGATGATGCTGACCATGCCCTTGCAGCAGGGATGATGATCTTTGGTCTCATGAAAATGAAGTGTCACTGGGCAGGGCCCCATGTGGTCCAGAGGGACGGTGTCCTATCCTGTGGTGTATCCATGTCATCCTTAACAGCATCTGTGGGTGTCATGTTTACAATATTTGGCAATGGAATTTCCTAGTTACATTAGCAATGTCACATCTGTGGCTTCCATCCCTGCACATCTGTAGTGCTTGCCATTGTTCAATTCGTCTACTTCCCTGACCGTGTGGCCATCTCCAGTGGACATGCAGGTTTGGGCATCAATGGGGAAGGACTCATCTGTGTTGTCAGTGCAACTTGCTGTACATGTGTGTTGGATCTGTGCTGATGATTTCGTTGACACTCCCATGACCAGGCTGATGTGATGGGAGCCTTGATTTGGTGCTAATTGTTTACTGTGTGACAAAGTGTTGTGCTGACATGATGGAGCCCTACTGATGCGACATATGGCACAGCTTTCCTCACACAGGAGTGGAGTCCCCTCATGGCAGTGTGTGCTCCTGTGACATTGCCTGCGCCCAAGGTGTGTGTTGTATGAGCATATCTGTGTGTTCACTTCCATTTTGCTATGCGTGCTGGGATCCCTAGTGATGTTCCTGTTTGTGATGCTTGCTGAGTTGAGCTATGTTCCCCCAAAGTCTTCTCCCTGGGTTCTCTGTGATGTGGGTGCATGGCACATTACTGGTCATCAGGGTGTCACCCATAGGTGTGTTTGCTGTCAGGGCTGAGTTTGTGGGCAGGCGCTGATGGGTCACAGTTAGGATTCCCCTTAGCACTTGTTGTTTACTCCTGTAATGTGATTTCCGGTTTGTGTTAGCTTTCATTGTTTGTGACACGTTGTGTGTGTGACTGCTGGCACTCCTCAGGGTCAGGGCTGCAATGTTGGTAGTTGTCCATGTGTGTTCTTTGTGGGTGACCTTGGCTTCTTCATTGGTGTGTGACTGTGGCTGGGATCCCATTGGTTTGTGTGGTGTTGCCGTCATGTCCATGTACAGCGTAGTGTGCAGTGTGTCAGACATTTAGGAGTCTTGTTGAGTGGTCATGTGTGCTGTGTTTCTGCACCTTGCTTCCCACCCACCCCCCTGGGATTGTCATGGGTGCATGCGCAATGTCACCTGTGCATGTGCGCTTCACTTCAGCACATTGTTGGTGGTCGAGGTGTGTGTTGTTGAGTGTTTGCAGATGAGAGTTGTTGCCCGGCAAGACCCCTGCCTCCATGTTGGCCTTGGCTCACTGGCCATGCTGATTGATTTGTGCTTGTGTGGGTGTGCTGGTAATTCTTTGCTCAGGATACATGACTGTGGTTCACAGTGTGAACGACATCTGGCTTTGTCATCACAGTGGTATTGTAATGCAGCCCAGGGTCACCACATTGTGTGGGCCCTGGGGGTGGTGCTGTGGTGCCTCGGTGTCTTACTGTGTGGGTTGCTGTTCCTACATGCTTGTGTGACATGTGTGATTTGTGCTCCCTCTCATCTGACAATGCCTGATTGCCCACATAGGGGAATTGGATCCCTGAGTTACCTTTGTGTGGCACTGTATGCACATCTGTGTGTTTGGTCTTCAGGCCTCCTCATGTGTTGTGTGGTTGCCTGGGGACACTGGTCCCCCCTCACCTGTTGTGTTTGATGTGCAGTGTGTGTCTGCCTGTTTGTGTTTGTGCATCAGCGCCACTGCATTGGCATATTTATGGTGTGCCATTATCTGTATGTTGTTTGGTGTGTTTGCCCTGCTGTCCCTGGGACTCCTAGGTCATCAGTCAGCACAATGATCATTGTTTATGTGTCCCATTGCTGCCATGGTATGGTATCTGTTCACCTGCCATCTGCAGTCTACACAGGGTATCTGCATTGGTGTGTCCATTGGTGCAAATATGTGGGTCTGCATTGTGATGGTCACTTCTGTCATTGTGTCATTGATGTATGTTGACGGTGTCAGACACCATGGGTGATGTTTGTATGCAGCTGGCCAGAGGTATGTCTTATTTGCACTGCACTGTTTGCCTCCCCAAATCTATGTTGCAATGGGACACCTGCACTACTTTGCCACACTTGTGTTTGTTGTTCTGTGACCAGGATTTGTCCATGCAGTTTGCCAGTTGCAGCTTCTACTTTGTTCACACTTACATTTTGGTCACTGTGATGATGGGGGTTTGGACCCCATTGCCACAATGGTCAAGATGTGCTTCAGCTCAGGACCCCACACTTACATTTTGGTCACTGTGATGATGGGGGTTTGGACCCCATTGCCACAATGGTCAAGATGTGCTTCAGCTCAGGACCCCACACTTACATTTTGGTCACTGTGATGATGGGGGTTTGGACCCCATTGCCACAATGGTCATGGCCTGCTTGCATTGTGGGGGCCACACACATTTATGTGTGGCACATGTGATAGGGTGTCACATTGTATGTTGATGATCATGTTCTGTGTCGTAGGCATTTGACACAGTCTACACACGCTTGTCATGGTGTTGGGGGGATGTCTTAATGTTGCATTCTTTATGTTAGTGTGTGCTTGTTGCGACATGTATTAGCCATCCTGTGAGTGGAGATGTTGTTAGTGGTAGGCATCCAGCCCCCCCTGGCTAAGGGTGGTAGTAGTGGTAGGCATCCAGCCCCCCTGGCTAAGGGTGGTAGTAGTGGTAGGCATCCAGCCCCCCCTGGGTAAGGGTGGTAGTAGTGGTGGGCATCCAGCCCCCCCTGGGTAAGGGTGGTAGTACTGGTAGGCATCCAGCCCCCATGGCTAAGGGTGGTAGTAGTGGTAGGCATCCAGCCCCCCCTGGGTAAGGGTGGTAGTAGAGGTAGGCATCCAGCCCCCCCTTGGTAAGGGTGGTAGTAGTGGTGGGCATCCAGCCCCCATGGCTAAGGGTGGTAGTAGTGGTAGGCATCCAGCCCCCCCTGCATAAGGGTGGTAGTAGTGGTAGGCATCCAGCCCCCCCTGGGTAAGGGTGGTAGTGATGGTGGGCATCTGGCACCCCCATGGCTAAGGGTGGTAGTAGTGGTAGGCATCCAGCCCCCCATGGGTAAGGGTGGTAGTAGTGGTAGGCATCCAGCCCCCCCTGGGTAAGGATGGTAGTAGTGGTAGGCATCCAGCCCCCCCTGGGTAAGGGTGGTAGTAGTGGTGGGCATCCAGCCCCCATGGCTAAGGGTGGTAGTAGTGGTAGGCATCCAGCCCCCCCCGGGTAAGGGTGGTAGTAGTGGTAGGCATCCAGCCCCCCCTGGGTAAGGGTGGTAGTAGTGGTGGGCATCCAGCCCCCATGGCTAAGGGTGGTAGTAGTGGTAGGCATCCAGCCCCCCCTGGGTAAGGGTGGTAGTAGTGGTGGGCATCCAGCCCCCATGGCTAAGGGTGGTAGTAGTGGTAGGCATCCAGCCCCCCCTGGGTAAGGGTGGTAGTTGTGGTGGGCATCTGGCACCCCCATGGCTAAGGTTGGTAGTAGTGGTAGGCATCCAGCCCCCCTGGCTAAGGGTGGTAGTAGTGGTAGGCATCCAGCCCCCCCCTGGGTAAGGGTGGTAGTGGTGGTGCGCATCCAGGCCCCTGTGTGCATATGTGGCATTGGTGATGGGCATCCCGCCCCTATGGTGCTGCTGTTGCTGGTGTGAGTAAATTCTGCATCCCTCTGTGTGTGTGTGATGTGTCGTGTACGTGTTGTATGTTTTTGTGGTTGGTGTCTGACTTACCTTCTGCGCCGTACGCGTCCGTGCCTGTTCCGGTAGTAAATGTAGAATATTGGTAGGATCGGAACGAAGGGATTCATGGTTGGTTCGTCTCGTTCGTCTTTCTCGTTGCTTCGCCTCGTCCTCGTCGCTGCCGTGTTCGCCTCGTAGCCGTGGATCGTGTTGTGGCGCGAATCAGAGCTTATGTGCCCCTCTCCCGGAAGCTTTGACGTGCCGGACGTAGCGACGGGTTCGGCGCGTACGGAAAGCGCATCGTACTTGTCCGGCCGGACGGGGCTGCATTTTCCCTTCCGTGCGACTCGATTCGGCGTTTCCGGATTCGCCTCGGTCGGAGGACAGGACCTGGATTGGGTGAGTACGACTCGGCCGGATTCTATGCTGTTGTGCGCATCGTACTTGCTCGTTCGGAATAATGTGCGGATCGGTCGGGAAACAGGCATTCGCATGGCTTTTTTCCCGACCGATTGGTATTGGGTGCGCCTCCGACCGAGATCGGAATCGGTCCCTTAGTATTGGCCACATACTGTGGTTTGATCAGGTCGCTGGACACAAATTTGTTCTCCTTTCTTCCAGCAAGGGGCGGCAGTAGTACTGTTCTTGTTCCTTGAACTGCTAGGACAGGTACTGGTTGTCTGTAAGAAGGTCCAAATTCCTTCTTGTCCGCAATTTTTCTCTGACTAGATCCCCAACTTTAGGAATCCAGACAGGCCTTGCTGGGACAGCCGGTTGATCCCCAGTGGTGGTTGACTGTAGGAATACGTTGCTTTGTTTCGTTCTTAATTTGTTTAAGTCCTTTAAAACAGCCAAACGATCTTTGATATCAAAGGGTTTATTTTCCACCACTGTGCCTACGTTTTCTAAGTCTGGTACCTACATTCTTGTCCCAAATAGGACCTCATATGGAGTGACCCCCCCTAGAGAACTTCTTGGCAGGTTATTAAGTGCACGTTGAACTCCACTAAGGTGTTTGACCCACCCGTCACCCGAGCCTAATACTCTAGCTGTTATAGACTGCTTTATGTCCCGGTTTTTCCTTTCCACAACCGAATTTCCCTCAGGATGGAATGGAGAGGAGTACCGCAATGCAACGCCCAGACTGGCCATGGCGTCTTTGTAAGCCCGAGAGCTAAACGCAGGACCCTGGTCAGAATGTAGCGTGCCTATTGCGTATATGCCGATAAAGACTCGCAAATCTTTTATAACAGTTCGAGCGTCAGCTGAGCGCTGAGGCCATAACCATAGGAACCTAGAGCATGAATCCACTGCTACCATGATATATTTATAATTACCGTCCCTGTGTAAGGGACCGCAGTGGTCAAGGTAAACACAAGCTAATGGTTTATCTGAAATTAACAGGGGTGTCTGCGCAGGACGTTTCACTGTGGAGACTTTCATCTGTTGGCATATATCACATTCTAAAACAGAGGGGCATATTATCAAGGAATAGCGATAAATATCGCTAACTGCGCTTAGCGTGACTTTGGTTAACGCCGCCTATCGCTGGAAAATATCGCTGAAATAACACCCTATTAACAAGGTTTATCTCCATAGCGATAATATTTCCAGCGATAGCGGCAAAAAGCGAGAATATCGCTGGAAAAGCAGCGATATTCTCGCATTATCGCTAAGGTGGATTCAGCATTAGAATCCACCTCCTATACTTTAAACAGGTAAGTCATCCTCACTAGCAGGTGATAAAATCTAGCGATAAACGCGCTTAGCGTGAATTATTTTATCGCTTCGCCTGCCTTGCTAATAGGGGGTAGTGGGATTAGCGACTGTTTTCAGTCGCTTTTAGTAGGGAGCGCCTTCCTTGCATGTCATTAGCGATAATTATCGCTGACATGCAAGGCGATGGTAAACGCGGCCTCTAACGCCTGAAAGCTGTCGCTAACACCTGTTAGCGACAGCTTGCTAATAGGGCGATAAAATTATCGCCGCTTTAGCGGCAAAAAGTGCCGCCAAAGCGGCGATAAAGCCCTTGATAATATGCCCCACAGTTCTTTGTTTGTTTTCTAATGCCAGGCCACCAATATCTTTGCTTGAGTAAAGATATTGTTGCAGAAACACCTGCATGGGCAGAAGCTATCCCTTCGTGTGCTGCTAGGATTAGTCCTAATCTGCGTTCCTTGTTTGGTATTACCCTATCCCCCACTCCAGGGATTCGAGCAAAAGGAACGATGTTCGCATCAATTACATGAGTACTTGAGTGGAAACTTTTTTGGTAACGCTGCACTGCTGCCTTTGCTTTATGCATTGACAGCCAACATTATCTCACCGTCTATTTTTGTTTTTGAACGAGTGATCGCAGCTACGGAATCCGTTTGCACAGCCCCCTTTGCAGCTTCGTCAGCCAATGAATTCCCTGCAACGTGAACGCCATCACGTTGATGACTCAGTGTGTGGATCACGTGAGCCTTTGGTAGTTCGTTTTTCAACTGAACTACTTGTTCCCAAAGCAATTTGTGCTTTATTGTGCCACCTTTCGCATCTTTGAAACCATTTTCAAGCCAGTTTTGTATATATTCATTATACGACTGCACACAGTAAAAGGAATCGCACACGATTAGTGTGGGGAATTCTCGATCTGTACTTTCAAGTGCCAGTTTGAATGCTTGTAGTTCAGCTCGCTGAGCTGTACAATCTCCTAGAGACTGCGTTTTTGTGACCATAGGTCTGAAGATGCCATTTCGCATGCGACCTTTAACGATAGCACACGCTGCACTGTAAGCTTGCTTACCCCTATTGCGGGTTGTGCGGATCCGTCAGTGTAAATTATGAATTCGTACTGATCAAGAGGCAGAATTTCAGTAGGCAGGGGAAATTCATGTTCGTACTGCAGGAAGGCTTGTGTTTTTAAATCTGGATCAAAAACATATTCAACATCTGTTGCAGCAAGAGAATTAACCCATTGTATCCATCTTGGATGCAATGCCTTAGCATTTGGAATGCTTGCTTTTGTAACCGCTTCTAAAGCAGGTACTGGGGTTACGATAATAATGCGTTTCCCTTGGGCTAAGGCTCTTTCTTTTGCTACAGCGGTTTGAACTGCTGTTAGAATTTTTCAGTAGAACTGAAGCGCATTTCCGCTTGTGTGTACAAGTGTGATTTATATGCTATTGGTATTTTTTCACCCTCATTGAAAGTTAAGTAGGTGAATCCGTATTGACCCGAAATTATTCGGATCACCAAATTTCGTTCACTTACGCGTGTTTGTAAGTGATTTGTTGCTAACATGTTAGCCTGGAGTGAACGCAAAATTTCTGTGTGTTCCTGTGTCCAGTTTTTGATTGAAAAATCAGGTTTGATTAATGCGTAGAGAGGTTTAACCCTTTCTGCATAGTTTATAATGTATGTTCTTCCAAAATTTAAGAAACCCAGGATGGATTGTAAGTTTTTTAGCGTTTTTGGAGGTTGGAGCAGCGCACACTTTTCTAAAAAGTTAGCTGCCAAGCTCTTGCCTTCACTTGAAAGCTCATATCCTAGAAATAGGACATTGAGATGGGCAATTCTGGACTTTTTAAAGTTGAATTTGTAACCCTCAGAGGCGAATCCCAGTATAATGGTGCTCACCCTGTTCAAGTGTTTTACTAGGTCATCGTCTGTCAGATATATGTCATCGACATAGGACAATGCCTCATTGTCATAAATTTGTAGTAACTCCATTACCCTTGCTGAGAATAAACCTGGGCTATTTTTGAACCCTTGTGGGAGTCGACAAAAGTGACGCTGGGTCCCCATTATGGAGAATGCTGTTAAGTACCTGCTTTCAGGTGCTATGTTTTGACAAAAGAAACCATTTGAGATGTCTAATGTTGTTTTATATTTTTTACGCACAATGTTATTCATTAATGCTGTGCTATGTGCATTTTGCACTGCAAAAGTTTTAGAACAAGTGTTTAGGTGTCTGTAGTCCAAAACTAGACGATATGTTTTGTCTGGTTTGGAGACAGGAAACAAAGGATTGTTCATTGAGGAGGTGCATGTTTCAATCACCCCTTGGTATTCAAGTTGATCTAAGATCTCCCTGACCTGTTTTTTAGCTTCTTGCTTAATAGGATACTGCCGTTGTGCAGTTGGTTCATGTTTCAGATGTATTTTATGGTGAGGTGAATCCTCATCCCATCCTACATGATTTTTATATAATGCTGGGGCCTGGGCCACTGCCCATTTCCTGGCATATGTATATTTTAGGTGAATTGGAATATGGTTGGAGAAGGCAGGCATAATTATGTCCTCGCCGTGTGGGCACTCCCTGACAAATTGTGGTGGCCAGTCCTTTTCTGCTAGAAGTATGTCATAGCCCTTTGATAGTCTTTCCCAAAAAAGTGCTTTCACCTGTCTAGGTTTGTCTCCCTCCATCCGGAGTTTTATTTCAAATAACCTTTGTGGAGTACTAACCCTGGTGTCTACAGTCTCTACTGTAATGTACTCATTCAAGTCCACTATCTCCAGAAGTTCCCTCAGGTTCTGGTGAACTATTGTGACTTCTGCTGCACTGTCCAGCATGGTCTGAGCCCATTCTCCGTTCTTGAGTTGTGATCTCAGTATTCTCGGCATGTCTTATTTTTAGACCTGCTACTTTCTTTTTGGAGAATTGAGGTTTTACTTTAGTTTTTGGAGCGTGTTTGTCGTCTTTCGATGTCACGCGTTCTTCTCTGTGTTCCGTCCGTCCTCTTCTTTCCGAAGTCTGTGGTGAGATCTGAAAGGGACGAGAGGAACGTGTATCAGTATCATGATACCTATCAGGTTTTCTCAAATTATCCCTATTCTTGAGGTTATACCTCCTTTCAGAGGGCTCCTTTTGAGGAGACCTACCTCGGGATTGATAACGTTTCTCGTTTGATTTTTGTTTAGTAGACTCCCACTTCTTTTTAGAAGATGTAGGAGTTTGTTTTATTGAGTCCTTCTCAGGACTTTCAGATAGTTTCGGCTTCAGTGGTCTTCCACCCAAACTATCTCTGCCTAATTCTGCATAAGATTGTTCTATAATTCTGGGTAGCTCAGTTTGATGTTCTGTAACATCGAATTCCCTCAATTTTTGGCGGATCGCCACTGCTGCTGCCTCCCCTTTAATATTAGATAATATTATTGTTGATACCTGCTCGAAATTTTTAGTAACTTCATACCTAAATTTAGAGCAGGCTCTGCCCCATATTCATTTTGAATTTGTTTTAGGACATCAGGTATTACCGCAATAGACGGAATACCATGTGTTTTAGTATAGATGGCAGCAAAGACTGAGCCCCAAGTGGTGCAGTCTTCCAGTTGTGGTGTGATCCCCATCAGTAAACTGATTGTTAGGATTCTGTGTTTCTCATGTGGGCTAGTATTTGGAAATACTGCTTCGATTTGAGTAATTTTTTGAGCTATCCAAAACGGAATTTGCTCACGTTTTGTGGGCATTTTACCCATGACTGAATTGAGAGTCTGTGGTGTCATTTTTTGTGTATTCCCCTGTTGGGGAGTTGGATTTGGATATGTCAATGGTGGTCGGACTGTAAAAGTCCGCATGACATATTGGACCAATTGTCTGTATATTTTTATTAACTCTTTTATTTGAGTATGTAATTCCTCATCTGTCATTATATCCAGTTCAGGATGAGGTGTGTAGCCGGCTAAAATCGGCCATGTTGCTCCTGGTCTACCTAGTGGACCGAGCCTGGTAATGTTTTTGTGATGTTTTAGGGCGCCTTTAAACCAGAGCTGATGCTCTTGGTATGTTAATGGAATTTCAATATCCTCAAAAGGAATGTATTCCTCTGGTAGATCATCTTCTTTGTAGAAGTGAAATGTTTGTGATGTTGGATTGCATTCCAGAAGTAGTACCCATGAATAGAATACCTCTGTCTGAAATGATTCATGTGCCTCTATCACGAAAACTGCTCTACCTCCTCTTGGCGATAGGCCATGTTTTATAAGTTTTAGAGTTATGGCTCTTCTTAAGTTTTGAGGGATGTGTACCACACCCTCCTCGGTTTCATTTAAACCTGTAAGGTTAAAAAGTGCTGCTTGAGCTGCATCAGCCGCAGCTCCACCGTTTCCGGCTTCATTGTCACCGTCAGGCATTTTTGTTGTTTGAAAAATGTAGAACAAGTTTCAAGGAAACAAAGATTAGGTGCACAATATTTTGGAACACTGTATCCTTCAACGTTGAGCAAACCAAACAGCTAATATATATAGGGTGCTTCCCTATGTAGCCTTGGTGGATACTTAACCCTGCCCACTCCAGACGTCTTTTGGAGTATATGGGTAGGGGTCTTTGAGAGAAAATAGCACGGCTGAGTTACTCAGTATCTAAAGTTGAATTACTGCCTAACCAAACCGTTGGGCGCCATGTAGTGTAGCTCCTATTTCCCTAATAGGCTCTGTGCATTGGAATAATATATCCTATAGGTTTGACATAGGACTAAGGTCGGTATGTCCCTATCGAGTATATTAAACTTAATTACTTGTGCCAGCTAGCTCAGAGGCCACTAGAAACTCCTTGACAACAAGAAGGGAGTAGTTTCTGGCAGCCGCAAAACATGACCAATATGTTTTCCTTTTAGAATCAGAACGTGTCCCAGAGTCGTGGAAACACTAGATAACTATTTCACTCAGCTCAGTCGTGCATGCTTAGTTTTCCTCAGAGTTACACAGAAATAATAGACGGGCATTTTCAATAAAAGATTTATTGAACAGTCTTGTTTCTGGTGTAAGTATAATGTGCTGTTACGATCACAAGACAGTATGCGAGATAAATAATGTACAGGGTGAGCAGTAGAAATAAATAATACTGCGATAGCATTATTTTATAGTACAAATGCTGTTACATAAATAACACAGACTAAAAATGCGAGTACTCATACGATGCGGTGCTAAGCTAGTTCTACCCCAGTGTACCTAACCTAACCTAGGTGTAGGACAAGGTATGAAGTAAGTGAAGTATTCCTTACTATGGTATACAAGGGGGCCGATTCCGATCTCGGCCGGTAGTGCTCCGAATCGGATTCGGATTCACCGGATCCGATTCGGAGCCCTGTTTCCCGACCGAATCGTACGCGGGTCCGGCCGAGCGAGTACGATGCAAGCACCCGCGAAATCGCCGACCGACTCGAACGCGGCTTCAACACGCTCCGACCGACTCGCATGGACACGACTCGCACCGCGCTATGGAGATGTTTCCCGGCCGGGTAAGTACGATGCGCGCCGCAAGCAGTCCGACCGACTCGCGCCGTCCGGCTCGAAAAAGCTGTCGGAGCCGGACTTTGGGGGTCCGCGTCGGACCCCCTGTACGCGTAGGCGCGCGAGTCGCACACAGGGGGACCCATGGGTCCCCCCTACCTGTGCATGTACGCCGCGATGCGCATGGACGCGTACCCGCTGTAGGGGGTGCCCTTGTTCGCCTCGCACCCATTGAGTCAATGGGAGCCCGCGTACGGGTTGTACGACCGGCTCCCATTGACTTCAATGGGAGTCCGACCGAATCGAGTCCGATAGCATGCGAATGCATCGTACTCGTCCGGTCGGACAGCTAGGGTCCGATTCGGTCGGAATTCTCTCCGGGTCCGGCTCGGTCGGAGAGATTTCCGGCCGGAATCGGAATCGGCCCCTAAGAGTATGTTAAGTCTAGTATACCTAGTATGCCAAGAGTCCCTCTAGGTTCTTATCAGCTCCATACCTGAAGAATGAGAGAGGTTGGAATCTCTTTGCCAGACTCGAACTCCAACACCCCGCAAGGGAAGTTAGATCACTGGAAGCTGGAAGCTGGGCTCTCTGCGTGCAGGGAATGGCAGCGTCTTCTCAGTGCGTCAGGCCGGGATATGGGCTCCTCTGAAGTCGAGGTCTCCTCTAGTTTACAAGGGCTAGGGAAGGTATATTTATACCTGAGAGTACCTTAGGAATGTTAGCATTGACGTGAGTTGGGTAGCGAAAGACGTCATGGATGAACCCCTAAGGAATAATGGTTCATGCATAATATATGAGGCCTTGAAGAAATCAATAGTCCTGGGCTAGGGAAACTCCAGCAGCCTAAGGGTCTGTTCTTCATGAACTCGTTGTGACGTTAGGGTGGACGGATGTCAGAGACCATGCCTGTATTTGGAGTGCATGGTTTAATGCCTAAATAAGGCCTGGGATTCTATGCCTATATAAGGGCAGGGCGAATTGTGCCTATATAAGGACATGATATTTGGAAAGCCTGTTATGGAGACCCTAAGGAGAATACAACAGCAGGCCCCATGCAGTGCCTGCCGCATGGTGCAGGGAAATGTAGGGGGGAACCATAGGTGCCCCCCAAGCGCATACCCGAACTGCCACTGGTCAAGGGGGGCGCGCAAAGTACATCCCCGCCAGCCTTTCCATGGGAGTTGGAACGCCATGGAAAGGCTGGCGGGCATCCTGCATCCCTATCAGGCGGGCGGTGCCTTTTAGGCACCACCACCTATCCGGGGATGCGGGGCGGTCCGACAGACAATCGGAACGATTGCTTCTGTCAGACCAATGGCGGTCGGGCTTTCCACCCACCAACACACCGCCCCATCACAATCTGGCCAGTGGAAAATGGGCGCAGGATGGCAGTAAACCCGCCATCGACAGCCTGTCGGTGGCGGGTTCACCGCTTATGTAACCAGGCCCTTTGTGTCAAATCTAAATACTTTTCAAATGTTTCTAAAATTTTAGGAGCGGGATGTTGAGTTTATAGGGGATACGGTGGGAAATAATTTAAAACGAAAAATTAAAATTTGTTATTTTTTTATTTTATGTAAAAATTTAGTTGCGGGTTGTTGGGTTTATAGGGGATAATGGTGGGGAGTATTTTCAGAATATTGGTTACAAAAAATGTTTTAATGTAAAAATATTTTAAATAAATTTTTTTTTAAATCTAATTTGTAAAAAATTTTGGGGTTCCTAATATTTTTAGTAAATTGTTTAAAATATTTTAGAAATATTTTTTTAATTAAAAAAATAATAAAAAGATATATGAATTGTTTATTTTCTACATTTTTTATTTTAAAGATATATTTTTTGTAATTATTTTTTGTTTAAAAAAAAGTAAACAAATTTGACACTTGAATTTTTTAATATTAAAAATTATTTTTAATTTAGAATTTAATATTACATTTTTTGTCTTTTTGTGAGAAGGGGTGTCTCAAATTTTTACTTATACTTTTTTAAATAAATACATTTAAAAAAAAAGTATTTTACATTTTATTATTCAATAAGTTTTGTGACAAATTTAAAAAAAACTTTTGTTACATTTTTACATTTATTGAATAAATGTAAATTTTTATAAATTTATTTTTTTTAGGTTTAAAATAATTTTTTCTTTTTTTATATTTTACATTTTATTATTAAGTAGTATTTTTGGGGGGGAATTTAGGAATAGGATTTTTTGGGGATTTATTATCCAGCACTTTCCCTGAGTTTAGTTCGTTTTGGAGTTGGAATAGTAATTTTTTGTGATTTATTATCCAGCACTTTCCCTGAGTTTAGTTGGTTTTGTATTTAGAATAGTAATTTATTATGATTTATTATCCAGCACTTTCCCTGAGTTTAGTTGGTTTTGGAGTTGGAATAGTAGTTTTTTTGTGTTTATTATATTATTTTTTTTAAACTGTATTTGTACTTTGAAGTAAGAAAGGAGACGTATGCTAGTTTTTACTGTGAAAATAAATTTTTATTTGCAAACACGTATTTTGTTTTGTTCACAATTAAATTGATTTAATTTGTTTTTGTTATACAATTTTTCACAATATTAAAAACATGATTCAGAAATTTTGATGTTATTTAGATTTTATTAAAAAGTAAAATATATTTTTAACATACATTTTTTATGTACAGTTGTAAAATTAAAAATATATTTTTACATACATAACAGTTTTGAAAAATGGTACATTTTTTGGACCTATAGTCATGTAATAGTAAAGTAAATATATTTTTAGTACTTTAATTATAAACAGTTTGATTTTTATTGTTTATAATTTTTTATGACAAAAAGTAAACATTTGTATACATTTTTTTTACATTTTTTAATACATTTTATATCATTTTAATTTTTTTCTCAAATTATATACTATGTATTTTACAAATTTATCTATTGTATGTTTTATTATTTAGTATATTGAATATTATTTATAACATAGTATTTAATATATTACATAATTTACAATATTTTTAACACATTTTTTTTATCATTTATATTTTTATTTTCATATTGTTTGCACATTTACAGTACATGAAACAAACATACATTTCATTTTTTTTTAAATATTATATATATTTACTCAAAACGAGTAAGTTACTCATTTTGGTATTCACAGAAGGCACTTACTCATCAATGAGTAAGTGCCTTCTGTGAATACCAAAATGAGTAAGTTACTCAAAATGAGTAAGGGGTCGATTACGATGGCGGTCGGAAAACATACCGACCGCCATGGTAGCGGCAAAAACCGCCCGCATGGCCACCGGGAAAAACGCCGGACACATTACGATGAACCGGCACAATAATCCGTCCGCGGCGGCGGGAGACAACGAAAAACCGCCCGCACACGCCGGACCAGCTGAAAATCCGACCGCAACGGCCGGATACTCAGCGGAAAAGCCAAGAACCGCCGCCATGCACACGGAGTAACCGCCCGTGACATTATGACATCCCCGCTACCACCATGGTACCCACCTATGAATCCGACTGCATCGTGCGCGAACAGTGATGAATCCGATAGGCGGCGGAAGGGCTGCAGCATAGCCACCGCTGCCGAGGAACCGCTGCGGAGGAACCGCAAAAAAAATGGCGGACGTTGAAAAAATACGAAAAAACAAACAAACAATGCACACACTGAAGTAGACCTGTCCCAACACAAACCAAAAGTGCCCAATGACAACAGCCCCAGAAATGTCAAAATAACCAATCACAGGACAACACACACAACACACCTGACAGCAACATACCAGCTTGCCACACCCCCCATAGCCGAGCATAAAACCAGCCCCTCCCTGACCACAATCCTTTGCTACACTCCACAACTGAAGGTCCCAACCCCAGAGAACAAAGGAGAGGCAAACCTGCACACAGCACCACCACAACACACACACCACCTACACCACCCACA
Organism: Calotriton arnoldi; assembly: GCA_963921515.1. Taxonomy (NCBI): domain Eukaryota; kingdom Metazoa; phylum Chordata; class Amphibia; order Caudata; family Salamandridae; genus Calotriton; species Calotriton arnoldi. The sequence continues at coordinate 982,685 of CAWUFW010007253.1, forward strand.
ACACCCACAACACCCACACAACTGCACCACAGAACATCTGCACAGCACACACCATGGCACCACACAAAATGCCAAAATTCACTGATGCAGAGCTTGCAGTCATGGTAGATGAGATAATAAGAGTTGAACCACAACTCTATGGCAACATGGTCCAACACACCCCATTAGCCACAAGAACCCAAATGTGGGTGAGGATAGTCAATAAGGTCAATGCAGTAGGGACCACCCCCGCAACAAGCAGGAAATACAGAAGCGGTGGCATGACCTGAAGACCGTGGTGAAGAGGAAGAGGGCCAAGAACCGTCAACTGGCTGACGGGACTGGTGGAGGCACTCCCATCCCACCCAAACCATACAGTCTGTGGGAGGAGAAGGTCCTTGGAATCCTACATCCAGAGAGTCTTGAAGGAATCCGCGGGGACTGGAAGCTGGTAAGTACAAACCAATGTATATCATCACATTGCCATGTACCGTCTTGCACAAATTCAAACCTACAACCCCTAGGCCAAAGGACATTCGTCTGACCCACAATACCCAAAACAGGTCACACAGATGTAACCACCACTCAACCTGAAAAAGCACAAAGCTAAACAAAACCAACTGGGATGCATGTGTACAGACAAAAAGCACTACAACACACACCAGGCCCCCATCTCCCACCCCTCAGCAGGATGGAGCACCACACCCAGAAGCATGTGTCAGCCATTGAACGCTCCCCCACCACCTAACAGGTAGGTAGCCATCTTCACAGGGTTGGGGAATGTGTATCTGGAGGCAGCACTACAACTCCCAACAGGCCCCCTCTCCCACCCCTCAGCAGGATGGAGCACCCCACCCAGAAGCATGTGTCAGCCATTGAACGCTCCCCCACCACCTAACAGGTAGGTAGCCATCTTCACAGGGATGGGGAATGTGTATCTGGAGGCAGCACTACAACTCCCAACAGGCCCCCTCTCCCACCCCTCAGCAGGATGGAGCACCCCACCCAGAAGCATGTGTCAGCCATTGAACGCTCCCCCACCACCTAACAGGTAGGTAGCCATCTTCACAGGGTTGGGGAATGTGTATCTGGAGGCAGCACTACAACTCCCAACAGGCCCCCCTCTCCCACCCCTCAGCAGGATGGAGCACCCCACCCAGAAGCATGTGTCAGCCATTGAACGCTCCCCCACCACCTAACAGGTAGGTAGCCATCTTCACAGGGTTGGGGAATGTGTATCTGGAGGCAGCACTACAACTCCCAACAGGCCCCGCTCTCCCACCCCTCAGCAGGATGGAGCACCCCACCCAGAAGCATGTGTCAGCCATTGAACGCTCCCCCACCACCTAACAGGTAGGTAGCCATCTTCACAGGGTTGGGGAATGTGTATCTGGAGGCAGCACTACAACTCCCAACAGGCCCCCTCTCACACCCCTAAGCAGGATGGAGCACCCCACCCAGAAGCATGTGTCAGCCATTGAACGCTCCCCCACCACCTAACAGGTAGGTAGCCATCTTCACAGGGTTGGGGAATGTGTATCTGGAGGCAGCACTACAACTCCCAACAGGCCCCCTCTCCCACCCCTCAGCAGGATGGAGCACCCCACCCAGAAGCATGTGTCAGCCATTGAACGCTCCCCCACCACCTAACAGGTAGGTAGCCATCTTCACAGGGATGGGGAATGTGTATCTGGAGGCAGCACTACAACTCCCAACAGGCCCCCTCTCCCACCCCTCAGCAGGATGGAGCACCCCACCCAGAAGCATGTGTCAGCCATTGAACGCTCCCCCACCACCTAACAGGTAGGTAGCCATCTTCACAGGGATGGGGAATGTGTAGCTGGAGGCAGCACTACAACACACAACAGGCCCCCTCTCCCACCCCTCAGCAGGATGGAGCACCCCACCCAGAAGCATGTGTCAGCCATTGAACGCTCCCCCACCACCTAACAGGTAGGTAGCCATCTTCACAGGGATGGGGAATGTGTATCTGGAGGCAGCACTACAACTCCCAACAGGCCCCCTCTCCCACCCCTCAGCAGGATGGAGCACCCCACCCAGAAGCATGTGTCAGCCATTGAACGCTCCCCCACCACCTAACAGGTAGGTAGCCATCTTCACAGGGTTGGGGAATGTGTATCTGGAGGCAGCACTACAACTCCCAACAGGCCACCCTCTCACACCCCTCAGCAGGATGGAGCACCCCACCCAGAAGCATGTGTCAGCCATTGAACGCTCCCCCACCACCTAACAGGTAGGTAGCCATCTTCACAGGGTTGGGGAATGTGTATCTGGAGGCAGCACTACAACTCCCAACAGGCCCCCTCTCACACCCCTCAGCAGGATGGAGCACCCCACCCAGAAGCATGTGTCAGCCATTGAACGCTCCCCCACCACCTAACAGGTAGGTAGCCATCTTCACAGGGTTGGGGAATGTGTATCTGGAGGCAGCACTACAACTCCCAACAGGCCCCCTCTCACACCCCTCAGCAGGATGGAGCACCCCACCCAGAAGCATGTGTCAGCCATTGAACGCTCCCCCACCACCTAACAGGTAGGTAGCCATCTTCACAGGGTTGGGGAATGTGTATCTGGAGGCAGCACTACAACTCCCAACAGGCCCCCTCTCACACCCCTCAGCAGAATGGAGCACCCCACCCAGAAGCATGTGTCAGCCATTGAACGCTCCCCCACCACCTAACAGGTAGGTAGCCATCTTCACAGGGTTGGGGAATGTGTATCTGGAGGCAGCACTACAACTCCCAACAGGCCCCCCTCTCACACCCCTCAGCAGGTTGGGGCACCCCACCCAGAAGCATGTGTCTGTAAGTAAAAACCAAAGTGACACTGCACAGGTAATCAGACAGTGCATGCACACCACCATCACTCAACAAAAGCATTGGGAGACATGACAACATGAGGCTCTACTTCACCCAAAAATAGAAAAGTAAAGCACAGCCATTGACAGGATGCAGACAGCTCAGCGTACGTAACTGTGACAGAAACAGAACTGTGACTCTCAACAAATATGTCCAAGCAAACGGGCCTCTGACATGCATCACCCAGACTTCCCTCTGTAGCGTACATGGGTGCTGATCATGAAGGACCATGGGAAAACCAAACTAGCATGGTCTGCTGTATAAAGAAATACAAGCACAGGACATGTCAATGGTATGCATGTGATGACAATGGCTAGTCCATGCACACAGGTAATGTCTGCCAGGCAGAGTGATCAGCAAAGATGCTGAACATCAACTTGTAGTCATGCCAGTTGTCAGATGACAACCTCACATTGAAATCACCAATACTAGACGTGTGGCATGCTAACCAATCACAGGTCACACCATTGTGAAATGATGAATGTAACTCCACTTCATGGCATGAGGCACATCACTGTGCAGACATACAATGTGTGAAAAAGGCAACTGTGTGTAGCATAACATGTAAATAAGAGACATCAAACACAGCAACCCTGAGGTGTGTAAGGCAATTACCATCTACTTCCTGTCCCACAGGTGACCAACAACTGACTGCAGAGGACGACAACCTCAACCAGCACAGCCAGTCACCAGCTCCCGAACATCTCCCCTCAGATGCAGACTCCCTGGATAATGATGAGGAGGAGGACCAACCCGGACCATCTGGTGTGGCAGGGCGTAATGTGTCCCAGGACCCCACAGCCCCACCACCCTCAGCAACAACATCAACGCAGAGCCCTGCTGCAACGACCTGTGCCACCACCACCACCTCCACCACCACTACCACTACCACTGCTGCCTGCAACACTCGCCCTGCTCCACAGGCCAACCAGACCACAACAACTGCGGAGGTACGGGAGAGTAGGCCGGTGCCCACAGGAGGGAGGCAACAGGGCCGTGACAGCAGGCCAGGTGTGAGGACAAGGCTGACCCAAAGGGAAGAAGACCCTGCCACTGAATCACTGGCACACATTCACAGAGTTGTGGGGGCCTATGAACACGCCCAGGGACAGTTGAGGCAGGCTCAGCAGGATGCCCGTGAGCAACAACAGATGCTGCGCTCAATTGACAACCGCATGGGCCAACTCGTGGCCTGCATGGGCCAAATCAGGGACCTCCTGGGCCAGCTAGTGGGGGTCCTCAGGGACAGGCATGCGGCACCGCCAACACCTACAGCTCCCTCCGTTGTGCCGCAGGATGACAGACCCCCACCCTCCCCTGCGTCCAGCGAGCATGGGGACTCATCAGACACCACTGGCCATGCACCTGTGTCCCCCCTGCCAAAAGAGCAAGGGGCTGCCCGAAAAATCTTTGGGAGCATCCCGTGGCAAAGCACCTGGCAAAAGCCAGTCAAGTAGCCAGCCATGATGGCACCCCTCTTCACCCTGCTGTGTACCCTGCAGACTGTCCCCACACACAATGGCGTGGGAATGGCAAATGACTGTTGGACTGTGTTGCCATACTGATCTAGTGTATACTCTATTGTCTCATCTACCATCACTGACAAATCTGTTATTCATCATTCACAAATCTGTCAATATCCACATCTACATCACATGTATCCACTGTAAATAAACACTAATAACGCACCAATGTAGTTGTCACTGTTCCATGTTCATCACAGTATGTTAACTCACACCCATGATTACAATGTCACAGGAGCAGGGATACTCCGCAGGCAAGTAGAGGCTGAAGGGACCTAGGAAAATACAACAGAACATCAGTTGCTACTCAGGTGGTGGACTAACAACCATCACACAACACAGCACATCAAGGTATGACAATCTGCACATGTCACAAGGAGCAACTGTACCAACATAGACATCAAGTAGCTGTGTCAAAAGATCCCTTGCCATACACATCTGCAGCCAGCACTGACTCTGCAACATGCTGTAGTCACAAAACTCACATACACATATTCACCAAGCACAACATCATCAGACAACAGCCAGTATTGACATTGCCACTGACCATCAAGTGAAGTAGTTGTTGATGAGCTGCTGACGCTGTCCAACACCTTCCTCCTCTCCACTATCCTCGTCACTTGACGTTTGGGTGTTTGCAGGTGGGGGCTGTGGCTGGTCATCATCATCCTGGATTAAGGGGATCCCCTTCCGCACGGCCAGGTTGTGTAGCATGCAGCATGCTACCACTATCTGACACACCTTGACGGGTGAGTACTGCAGAGCCCCTCCGGTCTTGTCGAGGCATCGAAAACGCGATTTCAGGAGTCCAAATGTTCGCTCAATGACCCGACGTGTCCTCCCATGGGCATTGTTGTAGCGCACTTCAGCTGGTGTCCTGGGATTGCGAAGTGGACTCAGCAACCAAGGTCCGTTGGGATATGCAGAGTCACCTAAGTGTGAAAGACACATACAGATTGAGTGTCTGACATGTGTCCGAGGACAGCATGGCACACAAACAGCACACGACTCGACCCTTTGTACTCACCCACAATCCATGCCCGCTCCGGCACCATATTGGCCATCAGCTGTGGTAAAATGCTGTTGCGCATTATGTGTGAATCGTGGGCTGATCCTGGAAACTTTGCACAGACGTGTGAGATGACCATATCTGCCTGGCACACCACCTGCACATTGATGGAATGATAATGTTTCCTATTTCGGTAAATATGCTCCCGTGCTTGGGGTGGAATCTATTGCACCAACTACATTAGGAACGTGTCCAAGTGCATAAAATTCGCCCTTCACATCCGCCAACTCATGCCGCCTGGGGAAATGTATGAATTGGTCCCTGTGTTGCATCATAGCCAACAGGACATCACGTAGCACCATGCTGAATGTTGGTTGGGACATCCCCCTGCAATGCCCACAGTTTGCTGGAAGGATCCCGTAGCCACGAAATGTAGGAATGCCATCACCTTTGCCGTTGGCGTGAGTGCTGTTGGGTATGTCCTGCGTGGAAGCAGGTGTGGCTCCAATAGTGCACAAAGTTCCAGGAGGTTTGTCCGATCCAGACGGAATCGCCTTATGATGTTGGTATCCTCCATGTTAGCTAGCAGGGTGAAGGTACGAAACACATTAGGTCGCCTCCTAGGTGAGATGAAAGGGGACACGTCATAGCAACATAAATTAGGATGTGCACAAATTCATAAAGTCTGTCCTGTCACGGCGCTAACATTGACTGTCATCCCTGAAAGCACACAGTGCAATTCAGTGTTGTCCCAACATGAGACAGATTAATTGTACAACTGTCATGGATGTGCACAGTCAGTAGACACAATACGAACACTGTCTATGTGAATGCCAAGAGTCACATATCGAGCTGAGGTGGACTCAGCCTTGGGTGTACATGACACAGGACATGTGTGAAGCAGAGACACTGCTGGCTTCCACGTTGCTGCTGTACCTGCCACACCTCCTTGGCCAATAATTGCAGGGGACACATCAACAACACAATGTGGATAGATCATTGGGATTGTCTTTGTACTCAGTGCCACTTCGAACACACTCAAATTCAATGACATTCACATCCCAAACCCATACATGTGCCAATGTCATCAGTACACAGGCCATATCTGCTGCTGACTTGAATACAAAGTCGGACAGTGACAGATGATGTCACGCCTGTGCAGATTATGTGTACCACTGTAACAGGCCACCATTACCCCACTGCCCAATACTCTCTACAAGCACACAGATAGCCAATGTGGCACACATTAACAATAGATGAGGGACGTGATCAGCAGGGCCTGTATGCACCCTTAATCTTCCCCCATTTGGGACATTTACATGCAGCATCAAGGAGGGACTGCCCAAGGACACATGTGCACCACAACACATACCATGGTGATACACATCCAGCTGTTTCAAGACACAACAGTGCCACAACACATACATACAACACTACATGGACAATGCCAAGCCAGTATGCCAACAAGTCCATGCATGAACATACTGTATGCATGACATATGGACTACTGGCTCAGACACCTGACACCAGTGGATGTAATTTTACACCACATGTCCCAAAGGACATGCATCCTGACCCTCATTCCACACAGGATGTCAGGCCCAACACAGCATACAATCAACATCCCACATCTAACAAACATGCTGGCTGTGCATGAGTAGTGGGACACTGGTACCTCACATTGACCAAATGTCGGAGTTGGATGAGTGTCACAGGCACAACAGTCAAGGTACATCTCACCTGTCTTGGGTGCCCACACCATCCTGATACACCAGCAGATGTGATCCACCCACACAGTGCTGGAATAGATGGTGAGCAAGGATGGCTAGCACCCCATAGCATGTACATACACTAGTGTTGGTGGCAACACACTGCACACGTGTGCCACTTGTGCTGACCATCCAACATTGCAGACAATTCCCGCTAATCAGTGCACACACATTGCACGGGCAAAACTGGACACCCATAGCCTGTGGACAAATGTCGCATACTATATTCCATACAGTTAGCACAATCCACAACCGTGCATGCAGTCCATCTGCCAACGCAACATTCCTGATGTGAACAATGGACATGCACTGGTGGCAGGTGAGTAGCACCGGAACACAGCACAACACTCAAAAACATAGTGTAGCTAAGCACCATTGTTGAAATGTACATGTCACTGATTCACATACAACAGTCCAAACAACATGAGCACAGACCTGACACTACCACATAGGTCCCTGTGGTTACAGGTGGCAGACATGTAGCAAAGACATCTGCTCTGGCCGTCTACCCAAGTGACAAACAATAATAATGCAACGGATGCCAGGTGTGGTGCTGAAGTACTCGTCATCCTTTAGCAGGTCGAGCCCCCCTGTACATGTGGACATACACTGCAGGAGTTGCCAGTGTGTACAAAGACATAACATGCGGCATGTAATTGGTCTTAGCAATAACACAACAGGGTGACATCTGTTTCCAATGATGACAGTCATGCTGAATGAATGAGTTCATCTGGGTTTTCAGTGTAACACATGGGCTCAGGTGTGAGATAGTGGTCAGCATGGGTGGCAGATACGACATTGTGTGTAAATATTGATCAACATAATGGAGTACAGTGTTCCATTTGGTGTGAGACATTACACAGTGGCTGACATTTGTGACAGGAGACCATATCAATGTTATCCAGTGCCATGTGCCACTGTACGTATCCACTGTGTGTAGTACAGTAATGACCATTGATCCACACACAACAAGAACTGTCCGTAGGTGCCTTAAACGTGCCCCATAAACACAATGACGCACAGAGTGTACAATGTGGTGCTGCATATTCCCCATAGCGGACGCACATACTGTCCGTGAATTGGGTGGCGGAGCATGCCAGCCACCATTTGTACCTGTGTCGATGCCCACCACTGACGCAAGTGTGTCATGTGCTGCACATGACACATTGGTGTTAGTGATGGCCCTCCACATAGCTGCAGATGGCGTTTGTCATGCTCCACCAGCCACATCCCGGTCACCCATGTCATTCTATGGCAATCAAACAGCGGTAGCGCTGGCCAGGACCCCACGGTGTGTCACCGCCATGAACCATGCCCTTGCAGCCAATGGGGACCGCTATCGCGGTGGCATGATGCAGATTCAAAAATCGCGGTAGGCGTGCTCCGCCCCCAGCGGATGTGGAGATAGGATGCATTTGTATGATGCACCACCGCGGTAGCGACGGCCAGGACCCCGCGGTGTGTCACCGCCATGAACCATGCCCTTGCAGCCAATGGGGACCGCTATCGCGGTGGCATGATGCAGATTCAAAAATCGCGGTAGGCGTGCTCCGCCCCCAGCGGATGCGGAGATAGGATGCATTTGTAAGATGCACCACCGCGGTAGCGCCGGCCAGGACCCCGCGGTGTGTCACCGCCATGAACTATGCCCTTGCAGCCAATGGAGACCGCTATCGCGGTGGCATGATGCAGATTCAAAAATCGCGGTAGGCGTGCTGCGCCCCCAGCGGATGCGGAGATAGGATGCATTTGTAAGATGCACCACCGCGGTAGCGCCGGCCAGGACCACGCGGTGTGTCACCGCCATGAACCATGCCCTTGCAGCCAATGGGGACCGCTATCGCGGTGGCATGATGCAGATTCAAAAATCGCGGTAGGCGTGCTCCGCCCCCAGTGGATGCGGAGATAGGATGCATTTGTAAGATGCACCACCGTGGTAGCGCCGGCCAGGACCCCGCGGTGTGTCACCGCCATGAACCATGCCCTTGCAGCCAATGGGGACCGCTATCGCGGTGGCATGTTGCAGATTCAAAAATCGCGGTAGGCGTGCTCCGCCCCGCAGAGGCGGTCATTGGATGCTTTTGAAGAAGGCTGACCTGGAACACCAATGGCAGAAGACTATGACCACTGAAACGAGTCCAGGGCCCTATATATGTGTGGAAGGGAGCACCACATTTCCACTGCTCACAGAGCCTGCTGCCTGGGACCCCTCACCTGCTGCTGCCTCCAGGGACTGCTGCCTGAGACCCCTCACCTGCTGCTGCCTCCAGGGACTGCTGCCTGGGACCCCTCACCTGCTGCTGCCTCCAGGGACTGCTGCCTGGGACGCCTCACCTGCTGCTGCCTCTAGGGACTGCTGCCTGGGACCCCTCACCTGCTGCTGCCTCCAGGGACTGCTGCCTGAGACCCCTCACCTGCTGCTGCCTCCAGGGACTGCTGCCTGGGACCCCTCACCTGCTGCTGCCTCCAGGGACTGCTGCCTGAGACCCCTCACCTGCTGCTGCCTCCAGGGACTGCTGCCTGGGACCCCTCACCTGCTGCTGCCTCCAGGGACTGCTGCCTGAGACCCCTCACCTGCTGCTGCCTCCAGGGACTGCTGCCTGGGACCCCTCACCTGCTGCTGCCTCCAGGGACTGCTGCCTGAGACCCCTCACCTGCTGCTGCCTCCAGGGACTGCTGCCTGGGACCCCTCACCGCCCACTGCCGCCGCTGACGTCTCATGTCCACAGTGATGGCTAGGACGGAGAAGATCCGTGCCAGTCCATTTACAAGCGAGGAGCTGGATGTCCTGGTGGACGAGGTGCTGACACAGTACCCACGGCTATATGGTGGCCCAAATGTTGTGGTAAGTCTCCAACAGTGGGGGTGTGAGTGCAAGGGGGCACACATGTAGTCGATCAGATGGTGTATGTGCCTGAGAGTGTGGGGTTGTGTAATGCACTGGCTGACATGCTGTTTCCTAGTTGTTAAGGGGGTGTATGCAACCCACACATTAAATGCATGGACATGAAGGGTGGATGGACATGTGTTGTGTACACATCCATATGGTGTGACAGCTATCTGGTGATGCATGTTTCTGGACAGTTATTGTTCATGTGACTGTTTGTGTGGGTCCTCGTTGTCCATCTCTGTGTGAATCTACCTGTCATGGACTGTCCACGCCCAATGTGACAAGGACACATCACTGACTGTACAGAGTGTGATACGTGTGTAGTTGGCATGAGTGTACATCAATGACCCATATCTGCCGTGTGGAGATGAGTCTGTGTCATGCCACTGTTCAGAGAGAGAGGTTTTACCATGAGAGTGTGTCACTGATGTTTTCCCCCTCTTGTCTCCCACACCTGCAGCTCAAGGTACACCAGCGTAAGGCCATGTGGAGGTCCATTGCAACCAAGGTGCGGGCTCTGGGAGTGTCAAACCGCCGGCGCACCCACTGCCACAAGAGGTGGGACGACATATCACGACTGGCAAAGAACGTTGCCGAGATGACACTGGGGATACTCCCTCGCAGTGGCAGGTTGTCACGACGCAGCTTGACACCACTGATGTGACGCATCTTGGCTGTGACACAGCCTGAGCTGGACATACGTTTGAAGGAGCATCAACAGCAAGCTAGGGGTGAGTATTCTGTGAAGGTTGATTTTGTCTGTGAGTGGCTGCATGTGTACCAAGCCTGTACCTGCGCTGGTGTACGTGATGTGGTTACTGTGATGCAGTGGGTTGTAAGTGGCCCCTGTGCTGGGTGTGGCAGTCACGGATATTACATACATGCACTTACTGATGTTTTTCCAATCCTGGGAATGTCAATGGCATTGTGGGTGGTGTGCTGCAGGCCTGGTCCATTGGTGTTAGTGTTTGTACGCCCCAACATGCATGATGTTGTGCTGTCTGCCCATCACATGGCTCAGCTGTGCCGTGTTTAGATGTTTGTACGCACTGTTTGAGGTAGTGATGTGTGTCTGCATGGTGAGATTGCACGGGGTGGCCTGCAACATGTAGACTTTGTCATCCTCAGTGTTGCTTTGCTTGAATATGTTTGTCCTGTTGCTGTCACTTTGCTGACCCTACATGTCTCTCTGTTATGCAGCATCTCCCGTGGGCACGGAGGGACAGGGGACGGACACCAGTGGTGGTGAAACAAGCACAACAGCTGCACAGGATCCCAGTGACACAGATGTGACCAGCGCCTCGGAGGGGGATAGGAGTATGCTGGAGGAATCACAGCCCGAGACGCAAAGTTCAACATCATCTGATGACGGCGGTGGTGCAGACATCTTGGAGGACACAGGGAACGGAGAGTCTGCTACATCTTCCAGCACACAGCGTGCAGTGCCCACCCTCCCAGCCACTTCCTCTGTTGCTGCCCGTGTTCGCACCACAAAGAGGGGAAGAGTGTCCTTCATTCCAGGCACCGCTGCCCCTGCCCCTGTGCCCCCTGCTGCCATCAGTGCAGAGTGTGTGGACCTTATGCGCCAGCTGTGTGTGGGGCACACAGGGCTCCTCAATGCATTGTCAGACCACGACCGCAAATTGGCACAGGTGTTAGCTTTCATGGAGGGCATCCATTCAGACGTGGGTGGGCTGCACCGCACTGTCAATCAATCAATCATGTCACTTATAAAGCGCACTACATACCCGCGAGGGTCTCAAGGCGCTGGGGGAAGAGGTGGGTGGTGCTGCTACTGATCGAAGAGCCAGGTCTTGAGGAGTCTTCTGAAGGCCAGTAGGTCTTGGGTCTGTCGGAGGTTGGTGGGGAGGGTGTTCCAGGTCTTGGCGGCGAGGTGGGAGAAGGATCTGCCGCCGGCGGTCGTTTTCCGGATGCGGGGGACTGTGGCGAGGGCGAGGCTGGTCGAGCGGAGCTGGCGGGTGGGGGTGTAGAAGCTGAGTCGTCTGTTGAGGTAGGCTGGTCCGGAGTTGTGGAGTGCTTTGTGTGCGTGGGTGAGGAGCTTGAAGGTTATCCTCTTGTTGACAGGGAGCCAGTGCAGGTCTCTCAGGTGGGGTGTGATGTGGCTGCGTCGGGGGATGTCGAGGATAAGACGTGCAGAGGCGTTCTGGATGCGTTGCAGCCGTCTCAGGAGCTTAGCCGTCGTTCCTGCATAGAGGGCGTTTCCGTAGTCCAGCCTGCTGGTGACGAGGGCCTGGGTGACTGTTTTTCTTGTTTCAGTGGGGATCCACTTGAAGATCCTGCGGAGCATTCGGAGGATGTTGAAGCAGGATGAGGAAACGGCGTTGACCTGCTAAGTCATGGAGAGGGTGGGGTCGAGGATGACCCCTAGGTTGCGTACGTGGTCGGTGGGTGGCGGGGCTGTTCCCAGTGATGTTGGCCACCAGGAGTCGTCCCAGGCTGAAGGGTTGGAACCAAGGATGAGGACCTCCGTCTTGTCCGAGTTCAGCTTCAGGCGGCTGGTCCTCATCCATTCGGCGACGGCCTTCATTCCTTCGTGGAGGTGGGCTTTGGCGGTGTGAGGGTCTTTGGTGAGGGAGAGGATCAGCTGGGTGTCGTCGGAGTAGGAGATGATGTTGAGGTTGTGCTGTCGGGCGACGTGGGCGAGGGGTGCCATGTAGATGTTGAACAGCGTTGGGCTGAGGGAGGAGCCTTGGGGTACGCCGCAGATGATCTTGGTGGCCTTGGATCGGAAGGGGGTGAGGCGGACACTTTGTGTTCTGCCGGAAAGGAAGGATGTGGTCCAGTCCAGGGCCTTCTCTTGGATCCCGGCGTCATGAAGGCGTGTTCGTAGTGTGTGGTGGCAGACCGTGTCGAAGGCGGCTGAAAGGTCCAGGAGGATGAGGGCTGCTGTTTCTCCGTTGTCTAGCAGGGTCCTGATGTCATCGGTGGCGGCGATGAGGGCGGTTTCGGTGCTGTGGTTGCTGCGGAAGCCGGACTGGGAAGGGTCCAGGATGTTGTTCTCCTCGAGGTAGCGGGTCAGTTGTTTGTTGATGATTTTCTCAGTGACCTTCGCGGGGAACGGGAGCAGAGAGATGGGTCGGAAGTTCTTGAGGTCCTTGGGGTCTGCCTTGGGTTTCTTGAGTAAGGCGGTGATCTCGGCGTGCTTCCAGCTTTCCGGGAAGGTTGCTGTCTCGAAGGAGATGTTGATTATTTTCCGGAGATGGGGCGCGATGGCTGTACTGGCTTTGTTGAAGATGTGGTGAGGGCACGGGTCTAGCGGTGAACCGGAGTGGATGGTGTTCATGATCTCGCTGGTGTCCTCGTCATTGATGTTGGTCCAGGAGAGCAGGCGGTTGGTGGTTGTGGGGGCAGTGGTCTCGGTGGTTGCCGGGGCGGTCGTGGTGTTGAAGCTGTCGTGGATGTCGGCGATTTTGCGGTGGAAGAAGGTGGCCAGTGAGTCGCACAGGTCTCGCGATGGCTGGATGTCGTTGGTGTTGGAGCTGGGGTTGGAGAGTTCCTTCACGATGTTGAAGAGCTCTTTGCTGTTGTGTGCGTTGTTGTCTAGGCGGTCTTTGAGTGAGGCCCTTTTGGCGGATCTGATGAGGTGATGGTGACTGCGGGTGGCGTTCTTGTGGGCGGCGTAGCTGTCCGCTGTCCGTTCGTGGAGCCAGATCTTCTCCAGTTTTCGGCATGTTCGTTTGGAGGCCTGGAGGTCTTCGGTGAACCAGGTGGCTTTCTTGCTGGTGTGGCTGTTGGGCGGATTCTTGAGCGGGCGAGGGTGTTGGCGCAGTCGTCGATCCACTGTCTGAGGTTGCGGGCGGCGGTGTCGGGGTCGGAGGGTTCGGCGGGTGGGCTCAGGGCGAGGGTTGTGGTTAGCTGGTCTTCCGTGACTCTGCTCCAGCAGCGGCGAGGCATTTGTTCGGTGCGGTGGTGCGTGGTGGGCTTCCTGTAGGTGAAGTGGATGCAGTGGTGGTCAGTCCAGTGGGGTTCGGAGGTGTGGTTGAAGGAGACGTGTGGGCTTGCGGAAAAGATGGAGTCTAGCGTGTGGCCGGCGGCGTGGGTGGGTGTAGTCACGAGCTGTCTGAGTCCGAGGGTGGCGAGGTTGTCGATCAGGGTGGTGGAGTTGGTGTCCTTGTTGTTCTCGAGGTGGAAGTTCAGGTCCCCGAGGAGGATGTAGTCCGTGGAGGCGATGGCGTGTGTGCTGATGAAGTCAGCGATGGAATCGCTGAACTGTGGTCGGGGTCCGGGGGGTCTGTAGATGAGGGTTCCTCTGAGGGTGGTGTTGGGATCGGTGTGGATCTGGAAGTGCATGTGTTCGGCGGTGCTGAGGGTGTCGTCGGTGTTGGTTGAGACTCTGAGGGTGTTCCTGTGGACGATGGCGATGCCTCCTCCGACTCCGTTGGTGCGGTCCCTGCGGGTGATCTTGTATCCGTCCGGGATGGCAATGGCGATGTCGGGGGCTGAAGCGGGATTCAGCCAGGTCTCCGTCAGGAATGCGACGTCTGGGGAGGTTGAGTCGAGAAGGTCCCAGAGTTCGATGGCGTGTTTGCGGGCGGAGCGGGTGTTGAGGAGGATGCATCTGAGGTAGTTGGGTTCTTTCCTGGGCGGTGGTTTGGCGGGGCGGGTGCTGGCGAAGCTGCAGTTCCGGCAGGTGAAGGGCCCTTGGGTGCGCTTCGGGGTGGCCTGGTAGCAGGCGTGATCTTTTCCGGGGTTGAGTGCGTGGAGGGTGCTGGCGTCGTATCGGCGTCTGTTGATGTGGCGGGCGCGGGGGATGCCCGGACCAGGGGGTCTGGCGCTGGGCGCGGTCACGGCGCGGACGGGCGCAGACGGGCTTGCCTTATGCGCGCCTTCGGCGCGCCAGCGGCGCCCCCGCTGCGCACGTCCGCTGCGCGGCCACGCAGCGGCCGCCATAAATGGGGAGGTGGGAGGGAGGAGCAGGGAATGGGGCAGCGAATGGGCAGTGAGGGGGCGGGGCCGCAGGGGCGCAGCGGAGGGAAACAGGCACAGAAGGGAAAACGAGCACAATCAGGGCATCAAGGGGGCACAGAAAGGAAAAAAAAATGAGCACAATCAGGGGCAGCAAGGGGGCACAGAAAGGAAAAACGAGCACAATCAGGGGCAGCAAGGGGGCACAGAAAGGAGAAGAAAAAAAAACGAGCACAATCAGGGGCAGCAAGGGGGCACAGAAAGGAAAAACGAGCACAATCAGGGGCAGCAAGGGGGCACAGAAAGGAAAACGAGCACAATCAGGGGCAGCAAGGGGGCACAGAAAGGAAAAAACGAGCACAATCAGGGGCAGCAAGGGGGCACAGAAAGGAAAAACGAGCACAATCAGGGGCAGCAAGGGGGCACAGAAAGGAAAAAACGAGCACAATCAGGGGCAGCAAGGGGGCACAGAAAGGAAAACGAGCACAATCAGGGGCAGCAAGGGGGCACAGAAAGGAAAAACGAGCACAATCAGGGGCAGCAAGGGGGCACAGAAAGGAAAAAAACGAGCACAATCAGGGGCAGCAAGGGGGCACAGAAAGGAAAAAACGAGCACAATCAGGGGCAGCAAGGGGGCACAGAAAGGAAAACGAGCACAATCAGGGGCAGCAAGGGGGCACAGAAAGGAAAAAACAAGCACAATCAGGGGCAGCAAGGGGGCACAGAAAGGAAAAACGAGCACAATCAGGGGCAGCAAGGGGGCACAGAAAGGAAAAAAAACTAGCACAATCAGGGGCAGCAAGGGGGCACAGAAAGGAAAAACGAGCACAATCAGGGGCAGCAAGGGGGCACAGAAAGGAAAACGAGCACAATCAGGGGCAGCAAGGGGGCACAGAAAGGAAAAACGAGCACAATCAGGGGCAGCAAGGGGGCACAGAAAGGAAAAAAAACGAGCACAATCAGGGGCAGCAAGGGGGCACAGAAAGGAAAAACGAGCACAATCAGGGGCAGCAAGGGGGCACAGAAAGGAAAAACGAGCACAATCAGGGGCAGCAAGGGGGCACAGAAAGGAAAAAACAAGCACAATCAGGGGCAGCAAGGGGGCACAGAAAGGAAAAACGAGCACAATCAGGGGCAGCAAGGGGGCACAGAAAGGAAAAAAACGAGCACAATCAGGGGCAGCAAGGGGGTGCAGAAAGGAAAAACGAGCACAATCAGGGGCAGCAAGGGGGCACAGAAAGGAAAACGAGCACAATCAGGGGCAGCAAGGGGGCACAGAAAGGAGAAAAAAACGAGCACAATCAGGGGCAGCAAGGGGGCACAGAAAGGAAAAACGAGCACAATCAGGGGCAGCAAGGGGGCACAGAAAGGAAAAACTGGCACAATCAGGGGCAGCAAGGGGGCACAGAAAGGAAAAAACGAGCACAATCAGGGGCAGCAAGGGGGCACAGAAAGGAAAAACGAGCACAATCAGGGGCAGCAAGGGGGCACAGAAAGGAAAGAAAAACTAGCACAATCAGGGGCAGCAAGGGGGCACAGAAAGGAAAAACGAGCACAATCAGGGCCAGCAAGGGGGCACAGAAAGGAAAAAACGAGCACAATCAGGGGCAGCAGCAGGGCACACAGACGGAGCTGTGTGGTGGGGGAGCGACCTACCAGTCAAGGTCAGACAATGTCCTCCACAATGGCGGCTGCACTTCAACTGGCTCAATCTCGTAGTCCAATTCCAGTCCCTTTGTCCACCCCCATGCCAGTGGCGACGTCTGACGACGGTGACCACGCTTCACACACCTCAACGTCACGATACTGCACACGTAGCACACAGCAGCAGCAGCCCAAGCGGTCAAGGTCACAGACACCTTCCCCTACAAAGAGAAAAACAACCCCAGAGCGCAAAGGGAAGAGCCCGTCAGGCATTGCAAAGGCACATGATTCAAGGAGGAAGTACTCAGGGTCACAAGCCTCAGAGGAATCCCCGGCCACAGACTCTGTGGTCCCAAAAACGTCTCGCAAAGGCATGCAGACACTCTCCATGCCCACTGTGAAGGTGGGGCCTGGCAAGGCTACACATAGTAAGGTATCCAAGGCTGTTTCACCAACTACCTCTACTCCCATTCCAAGTCCAGTGAAGCAGGGACAGGAGGGCACTGTAGGGGGCACACAGGGTAAAGAGGGGATGGAGGGGCAGAGGCAATGCCAGGCTAAGCGTCCTTCTGGATCCAGCACATCCCCAAAGGGAGGTCCAGCGTGTGCACCTGCGGCAGCCTTGGTGATGAGTGTGCCGTTTGTGTCCACACCACTTCCCATTGATACCAAGACAGGCAAGCCATTTAGAATCCCCAAGAAGTGGAAAGGCACCCCTCCACTGTCTCCCTCCCACACTGTGTCCCACGTCGGCCTGAGTCCACCTCCACGTGCCACTACACCACCTGGTCCAAGCAGCCCTCCAGCGTCCAAGGCCACTGATAGCTCTTCCTCAGCTGGGCGTCTCACTCCCCAGTCAAGTGGTCCAACTGTGCCCGACACACAGTCAGCTCCCAGTCAGACTGACAGCCAGGTCTGAATGTTGATCAATGTCACAGACCTGTCTCTCCCACACCGGTACCTGTGCTGCCCATCGTGACACACCAGACTGTGTTGCTGACCATGGCGGAGTTTGGTGACACACATTCCCTGTGCAGCTTCTCATTGACTCTGTCAGCACCTTGGACTGGCCACTGGCCTTGCAGTTTGCCCCCTGCCTGTGCAGCTTCTCATTGTCTCTGTCAGCACCTTGGACTGGCCACTGGCCTTGCAGTTTGCCCCCTGCCTGTGCAGCTTCTCATTGACTCTGTCAGCACCTTGGACTGGCCACTGGCCTTGCAGTTTGCCCCCTGCCTGTGCAGCTTCTCATTGACTCTGTCAGCACCTTGGACTGGCCACTGGCCTTGCAGTTTTCCCCTGCCTGTGCAGCTTCTCATTGACTCTGTCAGCACCTTGGACTGGCCACTGGCCTTGCAGTTTGCCCCCTGCCTGTGCAGCTTCTCATTGTCTCTGTCAGCACCTTGGACTGGCCACTGGCCTTGCAGTTTGCCCCCTGCCTGTGCAGCTTCTCATTGTCTCTGTCAGCACCTTGGACTGGCCACTGGCCTTGCAGTTTGCCCCCTGCCTGTGCAGCTTCTCATGTTCAGGCTCTGCATCTTGTGCCTTGGTCCTGTCCGCCTCGCCCCCTTCCGATCCAAGGCCACCAAGATCATCTGCGGCGTACCCCAAGGCTCCTCCCTCAGCCCAACGCTGTTCAACATCTACATGGCACCCCTCGCCCACGTCGCCCGACAGCACAACCTCAACATCATCTCCTACGCCAACGACACCCAGCTGATCCTCTCCCTCACCAAAGACCCTCACACCGCCAAAGCCCACCTCCACGAAGGAATGAAGGCCGTCGCCGAATGGATGAGGACCAGCCGCCTGAAGCTGAACTCGGACAAGACGGAGGTCCTCATCCTTGATTCCAACCCTTCAGCCTGGGACGACTCCTGGTAGCCAACATCACTGGGAACAGCCCCGCCACCCACCGACCACGTACGCAACCTAGGGGTCATCCTCGACCCCACCCTCTCCATGACTAAGCAGGTCAACGCCGTTTCCTCATCCTGCTTCAACATCCTCCGAATGCTCCGCAGGATCTTCAAGTGGATCCCCACCGAAACCAGAAAAACAGTCACCCAGGCCCTCGTCACCAGCAGGCTGGACTACGGAAATGCCCTCTACGCAGGAACGACGGCTAAGCTCCTGAGACGGCTGCAACGCATCCAGAACGCCTCTACACGTCTTATCCTCGACATCCCCCGACGCAGCCACATCACACCCCACCTGAGAGACCTGCACTGGCTCCCTGTCAACAAGAGGATAACCTTCAAGCTCCTCACCCACGCACACAAAGCACTCCACAACTCCGGACCAGCCTACCTCAACAGATGACTCAGCTTCTACACCCCCACCCGCCAGCTCCGCTCGACCAGCCTCACCCTCGCCACAGTCCCCCGCATCCAGAAAACGACCGCCGGCGGCAGATCCTTCTCCCACCTCGCCGCCAAGACCTGGAACACCCTCCCCACCAACCTCCGACAGACCCAAGACCTACTGGCCTTCAGAAGACTCCTCAAGACCTGGCTCTTCGATCAGTAGCAGCACCACCCCCCTCTTCCCCCAGCGCCTTGAGACCCTCGCGGGTATGTAGTGCACTTTATAAGTGACATGATTGATTGATTGATTGATTGATATTGTTGCCTATCAGTGCTATTTGTGAATAAAAACAGTTGCTCATGTTGTCAGTTGTGTCATTGTCCTTACTGACATTTTCCTGTATGTCTCACATTTACTGGGCCACATGCTCTGTGTGCCACTTCAACTGTGCCACTGGCTTGTTTGACTTATCATTTATTTTACAGGGGTGACGGGGACTTCAGTTCTTCATGACTCGGATACTTGTGGGGTCATTGATGTTGTTTTCGGTGACATACCAGACTCATGTTCCTTCCTTGTTGCTGTTGGCTATGTTTTACTGCATCCTGGTATGTGGGCACTGCAAACACATAGAGGGGTCATATACACGGGATTGCAGGCAGGCTGACCAGGCTCAACATGTATGTGCGTTCTTGCTTTCATGTATGCCTAGCAGTGTAGATGTGTAGTCATGTTGTGATGGGCAGTCATCCTAGTCACAACGGTTACTTACATGGTGTGCATTTGGGTGGTCAAGGGTTGTACGGTGTGTTGGTTGTGGCTTTGTCGTGTGTGTTGATGTGTGTGTTACTGGTGTGTGACTCATGGCTGTGTGGGACTGTTGTGTGTTTGTGTGCACACACTGCTTGTTGTGCATTCAGTGCTGTGGGTGTATGTTGCCTTGTGCTGTCCTAGTGTACATCCCCTGATGTACTGCTGTGTTTGCTAAGTGCTTTGTGGTGTTGTGCATCTGTTGTGTGTTTGATGTGTCTGTGTTGTTCTGTGATGGTGCACTTCTTGTCTGTGTTGTGGTATGTAGCCTATGCATTTTTCCTGACTGATGAGGTGGTGCACTCCTGTTGTGTGTGTGCTCCCATTGCCTTCCGCTAGTTTGGCTGCACAGGTGCTGTGTGTTATTTTTGTGGTTCTGTATGTGTTTCTGTTTTGAATTGTGTTTGCCATTTTTGTTTTGGTGCAGACGTTGGTACTGAAATCCCTGTGTGTGTGTGATGTTTGTGGATGCCCCCAGGGGGTTTGATTGTTTGTCTGTATCTTGTCTGGACATTATGTAGGCCCTTCTGTGTGTCTGGCATTGGGGTTGTGTGCTGCAGATATGAGGGGGTATGTTTGGGGACTCCTACTTGTGTTTGACAGTCATTGAGTGTGCCAATGTGCCCTGTGTGATACTCATGTGTACTTGCTGTTCACTGTTTGACTTGAGGTCCTTCCTTTCATCCCTGTCCCTATACATGGGTTACCTTGCTGTCTCCCTGAGTTGTTGCACTGAGGTGACTGTTGTTTGACTTCACTCACTGTGCCAGCCATGTGCTTGGATGGGGTGTGGATGTTGTTCTGGGTTCCTTGTCCTGCATGTGTCTGTTCACCTGGTTGTTGGTTGTCTCCTTGCCCTCCCATTTGTGTGCACATAATTTTTGCTTTCCTCTATGTTGTGCTCCATTGCTGGTGGCATGTAGTCTGTGTATGTGGCTGTGTGTCGGTGTGGGGTATGTCTGTGTGAGTTGGCAGGGTGTGTGTCCAGTAGTCTGTATGTTCCTTGTGTGTGTGTATGTTAATTTTGTGCTTGTATTCTGCTTTCTTGCCATGTATGTGGTGTTGTGGTGTGTGTGTGTGTTGCCCTGGGCCTGTGCCTCTGTGCTGTGTGTTAATCTACACCCAATGCTGCTGTGTCTGTCTCCCTAGGTGTTAGTTGTGTGCTGCTGGGTGTGGATTTAGCTCGCTTGGTGTTGGACATGGGGGTGCACAGGGGGGGGATTGGCATGTTTCTTGCTGTGTGCGGCGGAGCTGTGGGTGGTGGGTGGTGGTGGTGGCCTGTGGTCGTTGCTGTACATGCATTCTGCTTTGTGCAATGGATTTCCCGCATACTCACCGCTGCGGTGTCGTCAGCAACACATTACATTATGTTCGCGGTACTTTGGTGGGCTTGATGCAGTGTGTGAATTGGTGCCAGCTGAGACATGTGTGGGTACACTGATGGATGTGTTCCTGTCCACACCAGTGTGTCTGGTGTGGCCAGGTGCCCTGTTTCAGCCCGTGGAATTTGTGTTCTGTTTTGTGTTGTATTGTGTTTTTTTTACGTACCTGCGGCGGCGTCCGCGGCGGGCGATGTTGGCCTGGTGATGTATCAAGAACAGGACCGGGAGGACGGCGTACCACGCGGGTGGACGGCGTCTCACCACTAATTTTACTGCGAGCCCGATAACTGGAGCAAATGGACCCACACATTCACTCTTTGGCCTCTCTGGGGCGAGATCGGAGCTGCTTGTGCACGCGCTGGCTTCTCTGTTGCAATCGCATGTAAGGAGTGGGCGAAGGGAGGCAATAAGTCTGATGGTGCAAGCCACCTTTCGTGACGTCACTTTCTGTCGTGACGTCTGCGTCCCCCCACTACTTATTTAGGACTTGTGCCATGCTGCACAATGAGAATATGTTGCCTGTGAGATGTGACCAGGAGAAGGGCGCCATGACCTCCCACCCACCAAGCTCCACTGCCATCCCGTGCCCTGGGTAGCCTGTGCAGGTGGACAATGTAGGGAGTACACCTGGAGGACAGGGGATGTGAGTGCCTTGGCAAGGGCCTGGCAGATGCACAGCAGTATCCAGCATGTCCCCAGAGGGAGGGCTAACGTCTACAACTGATGCAGCATTGATTGTGTACCCGCCTGTTGTGCCCACACGAGTTCACATTCATCCCCAGACAGGTGGGCATCCAAATACCCAACACAGTGGAAATCTAGCCCTCCGGAATCCTCCCCACACAGTCTGTTTCAACACTGCATGTGTGCACCTACCCGTGCCACCCACCCACCTGGGCCAAGCGGAACTCCCGCTTCATATGCCACATGTGTGTCTTCCACAGTTGTGCTTCTCTCTCTGGGGCGGACCTCCAACTGTCCCGTAGCACACAGACAGCACCGAGTCGAACTGGCATCCTGTTTGAATGGTAGGCACACTCACACATCTACCTGTGACACAGTGGTGGCTGTAATGGCTATTGTGACTGCCATGGCAGTGTTGGTGGCCATTAGGTAAAATGTTCGTGATTGTATCAGTGGAGTGTTCTCAAGTACAGTGCACTATGGGAGACGGAGTTTTGTTTGCATCTAATTAGCGTTTATGCCTGCAGATTGGATGGCGGGAAAAGCCAAGAAATGGGCCAATCGGGAGGCACTAGGGAGGTACGATTTGGTTAAAAGTGGGAGGCAGTATGGGGAAAAGAAACGCTTCTTCTTTTCTGAAATGGAGACGTAGATTTACGGTTGCAGAACTTTGCGGCAGGTACGGGAAAATCTAGAATTTCTAATTTAGTGAAGAATTAAGGTAAAGAGTACGATTGATTTTTAGTGGGGAAGGATGCAATGAATGATTGAGAATGAGTGTACGAAGTTAAAGTGTGAATGAGGTTCGTGGGAGCGGAAGTAATGAATGCATATGAAAGTACAGAGTGGAAGGGGGAGAGTGAAGGAGGGAACTTGAGTGTCAGAATAGGTTTTTGTAAATAGTTGTGGGGTCGAAGGTGATGTGTAAGGAGGGATGGGTGTGAAGAAGGGAGAGAATGGGGACTGATGAGAGTATGTGACATATTGATATCGGCAGCAAGTGAAAAGAGGGGATTGTTAGATGTGAACCAAAGTACTAGATGGACATAGTCGGATCATGTTTCATTTGTGATAATGGAGCGCTAAGTAAATGTTATGGGGGTGTTTAAACAACACTGTTGACATATGGGCTGATTGTGGACATAGATAAACGGATTGAAACGTAAAATGGCATAGCAATGAATTGTATATAAATTTGTGATGTTTGTTAAAGTGAGTAGTTATATCACGATTAGGAGTAATAATTGACTATTGTTTCATTGTGATTTGTAGTGACCCCTGACGAAGGGCGCCCCAGCCCGAAATGCATTGGGTGTATTGAATAAACAATGCCTTTTTAATGAACTCTGCATCAATCATGTTCTTACGAGAGGTCCGGAGGGGCACAGTTCGAACAGAAGAAATTTGGAAAAAGGGCACAGAAAACCGCGTGTGTATCATAATATTCGTTATTTATGCAAAGAGAGGAGTAAAAAAGTTTGATTTAATGGATTATCGTGGAGATTAAATTACAGCCAACATGGCGCAAGTTAGCAGTGCGATTGGTTGGGACGAGATGACGCCCCACTTCGTAATAGTGTTGGTGGCCATGGCAGGGTACACTCACACACATTGCATACGCAGCTATTCGTGTCACTACTCGGCACATCGGACTGGCCACTGTCCCTGGTGTTGATCAATTTTGCCGCCTGTCTATGTAATCTGTGACTGGATGCTGTTGTTCCTGTAGTCGGTTGTGTCTGTGTAGTTGCTTATTGCAGTTGTTGCTGTGTGTGCATGGTTAAGTGAGGCACATGCCGTGTATGGTACCTCAACAATTGCAATGTCTGGTCTCACATTCCAATGTGTTTTACACGTGGCAGGGACTTCACTTCTTTCAGACTCTGCTACTTCTGTGTGTGATGAAGAAGTATTTTTGTGACACGGATTGTCTGCATGTATTTGGTGGTATTTCTGGGAAAATGTATCCGTGTCATGTTTGCATGCAAGCAAAGCACAGGGTGTGAGTCTAGCCACAGGATGACAGGTAGCATGTGCAGAGTATGCGGGTATGTGTGAGCTTACTTGCTGTGTGGCCAGCAGTGTAGGTGAATGTTAGTCTTGTGATGAACATTGAGCCTGGGCACATGGCTTACTTTCAATGTGTGCATTTGGGAGGTGTAGGTGTGTGTGGTGTGAGTGGTGTGACTTTGGGGTAGTGTTGGTGTGTGTGTGTGCGCTCTGGCAATGTCGACTACACACATGTGTTACCCAGGGCCATGGTGGGTGTTTGTATCCATGTTCAGGGCTGTGAATGTGGTCACATGTGTGTATTTCTTTTTTTTTTTGTCCTCATTCACCGCCAACCTCACTACACTTCGCACCCAGAGAAAAAGTAGGGAGTTAAAGAAAGGACCCACCTACTAATATCAAACGTGCATGGGTGCCAGTGAATACCGGGTGAGATAACTCTTCTACATAGCTCCAAGAGCAAGATGGCAATCATCCAGACACTTCCCGAAGGGAACCGGAAGTGACCCGACTTAACCAAGAGAGCATTGAGGCAGCATAATCATAGGACACTGGGGAAATAAAAAAATAAAAAAACCCTAATCACTGTCCACTGAGCCCAAACCCACTCGCAGTAAATCCCAGAAAGCTGTCCTCTTCTTGCTGCAGGTTCTAGCCAGATCCAACTTGGAAACCTCAAACACTGAGGAAAGCCAGTCCGCAAAGGAAGGAGGCATGGATTCGGTCCATCTTTTACAGATTTGCCTTCTAGCCAACAAAATAGCATAAAAAAGCAGCAATCTGGATGGACCGGAAACTTGATATGTAAAGCCAAAGATGATCAAAGAGAGGTCAATGTGCAGAGGGTAACCCAAGATGTTGGCCAAGTAATTTTCAACACTGGCCCAGAATGAAACCAGGGCAGGGCAGTCTTTAAACATATGGATATCTGAAGCTAGAGCCAGTCCACATGTCTTACAGCAGACTGGTGACCCCTTAGTAAATTTAGAAAGTTTTTGGGGAGAGAAATAAGCCCTATGGATGGTAAAAAGGTGGTTCCTCTTCAGCCAAGCTGGTTTAACTGCCTCATACAAAATCTTACAAGAATTCTGCCAAAGGTCATTGCAGTTATAAGCAGGTAAGGAGTCGCCCCACAGTTCTGTAGCCAAATTGAATTCCCCATCTACAGCTTCAATTAGGGCTTGATACCAAAAGGAGACCTCCTTCTTCCCGGCTGGCCTACTCACAAGCTGATGTTCCAAAAAACAACCTCCTCCTACTGGGTACTTATGAGATAGCTGGGATTGAACCCAGCTTTTCAGCTGGAGAAATTTAAACCTTGAAAGGCCGTCCCCCACTCTACCTCTGAGTTGCTCCCAAGAAAGAAGACAGCCATCTTGAACCAGATCCCCCCAAACTACCAAACCTGCTTTTTTTTAAAGGCATTGCCATCCTGTCTCTCAGGCACTCCGGGCCACCAGGAGATTCCCAAAGGGGCGCTGAGCTAGAGAAATAAGAGAGCTTGACTGTTACCCTGAAAAGAGCCCAGGTTTTAGCAAGGCCTTGCAAGACCTTTAGCTTGACCTTCTTGAAGAACTTGGGGTCACCGAATTTAAATAAAAAACCCTCCACAGGTAAGTTGGCCCCCCTAAGCATGGCGAGGAACATTGCCCCAGCGCCAGTTCTAACCGGCATTTTCAAGAGCATGCATGAGTGTGTAAACTGAAAGGCCCAGGCATAAAACAAAAGATCTGGTAAGGCTAGGCCGCCTTTCTCCCTCCTCCGCCTCAACTTGATCCACGCTATTCTCGAAGATTTATAAGCCCACACGAAGGAGTTAATATCCCGCTGTAGCTTATTGATAGCGGATTTTTCGAAGTGAAGAGGAATACAATTAAAAAGAAAGGTGATCTTTGGGAGTATTGACATCTTCACGAGGTTGACTCTCCCAAGAATAGATAAGGGGAGGTGAACCCATGATTTCAACTGCCTCCGGATTTCTCTTGCTACCCGGCTCAAATTGATCCCCGAAATCTTGGAAATCTCTTGGGCTATGCTAATCCCCAAGTATCTCATTTTAGAGCTAATCTGGTGCTGATGCTGAGGCCCCTCAAGATTCCAGGCCATAACCTCTGTCTTTGAGGCATTAATCTCATAACCTGACACAAGACCAAATTCCTGTGCCTGCTGAATTACTGCTGGAAATGCTGTTTGCAAGTTCGTCGACAGAATTAAAATATCGTCGGCGTAGAGTGCAACCTTCCTCTCCCACTCTCCATACTTAAACGACTGGATGTTACCATCGTCCCTAAGCCGTTGAGCAAAGGGCTCGATATATAAATCAAAAAGGAGAGGGGAGAGTGGATAGCCCTGCCTGGTCCCCCTCGTAATCTTAAAGGGGTCGGTAGTATTACCATTAACAGACAGTCTGGCAGTTGGTTCCTGATAAATCAGCTGGACAGTGCGGCGAAACTTTTCCCCAAGGTTAAATTTCACCAGGGTTTCTGTCAAGTAGGTCCAATTCACCCTATCGAACGCCTTAGTGGCGTCGAGAGTCATAGCTGCTAGAGGGAGTGAATAAGTAGAAGCCAGATCAATTGCTCCAATGAAATCATAAGTAAGATCTGATAGTTGACGCCCTTTGACAAACCCCTTCTGGTCCAAATGAAGGATATCCCCTACCATCTGACCCAGTCTAGCAGCTAATATTGAGGCGAAGATCTTGTAGTCGGCATTTAAAAGTGAAATGGGCCTATATGAGCCGCAACTAGAGGGGTCTTTACCAGGCTTCAAAATCAATATAATTATGGCATCATTCCAAGAGGCTGGGAGCTTTAGGCCATCCTGTAAAATCTGATTGAATAGCCTCGTCAGGATCGGAACGATAATATCGCTCAGATGTCTATAAAGCTCCGCTGGGAGCCCATCTGGACCCACAGCTTTCCCGTTTCGACTCTGTAGAATGGCCCCCTGACCTCCTCCTGGGTGAATTCTCGATCTAGATATTCTCGCTGATCGGGATTCAAAGAGGGAAGAGAAATGTTATCCAGCCAGCTCTTAGCGATAGAGTTATCCACCCTTTTGTCCTCTTGATAGATATCCTGGAAGAAAATCTGAAATGCTTCACAGATTTCTTCGTCTGAGGATAAAGTCACACCCCCGCTAGAGATTCCCTTAACATAGTTCCTTGGCCGATCTGATTTAGTTTTCCAAGCAAGGAGCTTACCTGCCCCTTCTCCATACTCAAAGTGGGCGATTTTACTGGCTTCCCACCTGCGCATGAGCCTGGTATGTAAGAGATTTCCTAACTGGTCCTTTAAATTATTAATATCATTTTGCCGAGCTTGCAGGGTTTCGGAAGAAACCTGGGAGTTCAGGTCTACTTCTGCAGCCTTCAGCTTGGTTTCGATCTGTGAAATCTCCTCTTTATATTTTTTATTCCTATAAATTGACCTGCTTGTAATTTGCCCCCGCCAAAAAGCTTTAAGGAGTCCCAAACAACTGAAATCAAAGCTGAGTCTAAATTAATCCTCAAAAGCTTTCAGTTTCCTGCAATAAGAACCCAATCTCCTGATCTTCCAAAAGCAAGGCTCGATCGAAGGACCATGACCTGTTGAAATTGGGGAATGGAAACTCTAGTCTCATCAGAATACCAGAATGGTCTGAAAGATGAGGGGCCAAATATACAATATCCTTTACTCTGCTCTTTAAAGAATGACTAACCAAAATGTAATCAATTCTAGATTGGTGGTGATATTTATAATTCCTGTATGAGACTCCTAACTGCTGTCCTGCTCTTTCCCTCCAGATGTCAAAGAAGGCGTACTGCTTCATTGCTACCAAAAGGAAATCCCGTGATTTACAAGGAGCCTTAGCTCTGTTATTCGGTGATTTATCTAGTAGGGGGTTCAGGACAATATTAAAATCGCCTGCTAGGATAACAGGGTCAGGGAAATCTAGCAAATGAGAAAAGATAGACTTCAAAAAAGAAGGATCATCTTGGTTGGGCCCATAATAGCCCACAACTGTGAGCAAGATCCCCATGATAACTGCTTTCACAATGACCCACCTGCCACTTGGGTCAACAAGCTGTGCCAGAATACGAGCATTAACTGATTTTTTAAACAGAATCAAGACCCCTCTTATATTTGCAGTTTGGCTAGTACAAACATAAGAGCCGACCCACCTTCTATTCTTAAGAAGACTATCTGTTTCTTCTTTGAGTAAATGTGTTTCCTGGAGGATAATGACCTGCGCGGGAGAATCCGCCAAGTACTGCATAACCTTATCTCTTCTGGGTCTTACGCGCAGTCCATTAACGTTCCAGGACAGAAATCGTACCGAACTCATGGCGGATCCTCCCAGCTCCAAGTCTCCATACGGGATAATTGAAAGAACCAATACCAGCACCAGAAAGACTCAGTATTTTTAACTCTAATCCTTGAGGTTGGCAAACTTACAAAAAGGTGAATGAGAAACCTTTTTTGAATTTTAACCCACTTCCCACCCTAGCACCCGTGCCCATGCAACCCCACCCCCACCCCTGGAGAACCCTTACCCCGATTAT
The DNA here is from genome assembly GCA_963921515.1 of Calotriton arnoldi. Taxonomy (NCBI): domain Eukaryota; kingdom Metazoa; phylum Chordata; class Amphibia; order Caudata; family Salamandridae; genus Calotriton; species Calotriton arnoldi. The sequence continues at coordinate 1,011,040 of CAWUFW010007253.1, forward strand.
CTGGACAGAGGGTCCAGAAATTGCATCCCGGAACCACCCGCCCCACCTACTAATAACGAAAGAGAAAGCCCTACGTGGAAGTCTATATGTGTGAATACTAAATGATTGTGATACTTAACTTTTCTTTTTAACTGTCTATATATCTTTTGTACTTTTTATTTCTTTTTCCTTCTATTATTCAGCCTTCTCTTTAGTGTCAAACTTAAAGCTAGCACACTCCATGCAGCATACATCTATTTAGATTGCTAATCCTTATTCCCAAACCAGGTCGAGTTCTTAGGGGCCCCCTTACTGATCAGATCAAGCAGCTCGTCCGCCTCCTGAACTGATCTCAAATTATGCATCCTATTATTATGCATTACTTTCAGGAAGGCGGGGAACTTCAACTGGGCCACAGCACCATGTTTCCTAAACTCTTCTAACTTCCTTACCAACTCCCACTGTCTATCCAATGTGATCCTGGAAAGGTCGGAGCGTATTTCAAAAGAGAACTCCTTAGCCTTCAATGTTTTCGTTTTTAATGCTAAATTTAGAATCTTCTCTTTTAGTGCAAATGTAAGAAAGTTAACTAAGATCTTCCTAGGCTTGGACCTATTAGGATTCCTACGAAAGGGGTCCCTGTGAATCCTCTGTATATCCAAACTTAGTGACTCTTCTGAGTCTTCTAACTGGAGGGAGACCTTAAGTAGGGAAACAATATAGGATCTAAGATCTGAACCCTCACTCCCCTCTGGAATATTCAAAAGACGCAAGTTGTTCCTGCGGGCATTATTTTCCAACATTTCCATTCTTACACGAAGGTCTGCCCCCTCTTTCCTTAGTGACAAAATATCCGACTTTGCCGTCCCCAAATCTGCCTTTAGCTCTCCGACATTATTTTCGAAGGCAACCGTCCTTGAGTTCAGCAAGTCCACCTTTTTCTCCAAAGACTCGCAAAAACTTCTGATCTCTGCTTGATTGCTCGCCGACACCGCGAAACCCTTCTTTATGTCTTCAGACAATGTTCCAAAAAGAGCTTCCAGAGCTGAGGGTGGAGGCAGAAGTATAGAGGTCGAGCCAGAACCAGAACCAGAGCCAGAGTCAGTAACCTCCCGTTCCTCACCCATATCGTTGTTTGATTCTGCTAATGATTGAAGTTGGGATTGGAATTGGGGCAGGGTCTGAAGTTGGGATTAAGAGTGCCCTAGTGGGGTGCTGGCAGAATTAGTAATAACAGAGTTAGTAATAGCAGAGCTGATAGGGCTAGCTTCTAGCACCATGCAATCAAAGGTAATATTCGAGTTTCCCTGCGAGTTGATTGGAAACTCCATGGTTTTACTAATTTTACTAGTTGCTGCAGCCAGTGATAATATGGCAAATGCTGGAGAGTTTTGGGTGACTGTGATCCCTCTAAGGGCTTCGCTTTGTACACCAATACCCAAAACCTCTGCTTGAACCCTAAAATACGAGCGAAGTGAGGGGTAACCTTAACTGGTTCACTAGCCGGTAACTTTTTAAGTCTCCTGGACTTTATGGATCTATCTTTAACAAAATAGGTCTGGAAGGCCGAACTACTAGGTGGAGGTGAGAGTGAAGAAGGCGCACTTGGCAACGATGATACAAAAATATTGGTAGAGACTTCAGGTGCCTTTAAGGGAGCCTTATTGGCGTTGTTAATATCAGCTTTACGTGGATCTTCAGGGGCTTTATTGGTGGTATTTACATCCTTGTTAGAGTTAGAGTGAATCTCAAAACCCGCTTTTTATGCCTCTTGCCTCCCTTTTAATAATTGACGCTGATTGTAGCCCTTGTGATAGGGGGGCAAACCTCTTGGGGCACTCGATTTTCAAAAACTAAGACCTGCTGTGGCCTCCGACCACCAGTGCCCCCTCGATCCCCCCTGTACCTGTTCTCGGCAAAGAGACCGAAGCCTCACCAGTACCTTCCTGCCGGATTTTCTCACTCCTCCGATCACCTGCCTGGAAGAATCCGCTGATGCTGGCGCTGCCACTCTTCACCCGGAGGTGGCCGCGAGCAGCCGCTCTGCGGCCCCGCCGGAGCTCCAGGGCCGCCTCAGACCAACGAGGCAGAAAAAAGAGGCGTCCTCCCGCCTCACCACAACACATCCCCCGCTGCAACACCGCGTGGAGCAGCGGAACACGGGCTCAAAAAGACTCCGAACCCAGACGAGCCCAGGAAAATCAACCTAATACCATCCGGCAAATCGTTAGTTAAGCTTGAGACAGCAGGTAAGCCGACGGTGGGCGCAGGAGCTCCGGGAGCGAGCGACCGCTCAGCATGCAGCCGCCATGTTCTCCCTGCACAGGTCACATGTGTGTATTGTATGTTGCACAGTGTGCAGTGTGTGGGTGTGTCCTTGCAGTTCAGGATGACTCCTACTTGATATGTTTAGGACATTGTGTGTCTGCAGGGTGTGTGACTGTCAAGATTGTGCCTTTTTTAATTGAGCATATCTGTGAATTTCTGCAGTTCTTACTCACTGTGCAGTCCTGCCCACCCACACTGATATCGTGTGTGTGTTTTGTCATGCATTGCTGTAGCATGCTTTTGCGTGGCTCCTACTTTTGCTTGCTGAGTGTGATGTCAGACTGTGAAGGTAATTATACACATATGTAGGACTGTGCTTTGTAGTGACCAGGCCGTCAGTGTTAATGTGATGATCTGTTGGGCCACGTCAGAGTCTGACAAGTCAAGGCCCACGAGCTGTAGTATTTCACTAGGTCCACTGTTGCGGCAACTCATATGCATTGACATCCAATGACACTAGACTACATGGTCATCTCACGACTCTCCTGTACTTCACACACTCTCATCCTCTCTCATTCGTACTTGTCTTCATAAAATAATTCTACAGAGTCACATATTTGCTTCAAGGCATGTATTTGGAATTACTTCCTATGTGATGCAGTATAGTGGACACTACTGGCAGCAAAATGCATGTGGAGGATATACTTAGCATGATTACACATACAAAAGGGGGTACGGGTAGATGTGATTAGTTGTTGACTGTGGAATGAAGGCTTCAGAGTTACAACTGCCTTGCCCTTGCTATGCGAAAGTACATTTGCTAATTACTGAGGAGCTGTAGACTTTGACACAGACAGTATTCATTTTGCCTACCAGACAGCTTGACATCATAGGCACAGTACATCTCAGTTCCATGGTACAGGATTACTACAATAGTAACTCCGACACACCTGCGTCAGAGGTGGCATCAGAGCATGAGCCTACATGCATGCAGCAGCGTCTCACAAGTTGTTGCAATGTGGTGGCTACTGAACATGACACAATAACTAGGGCCATGTTGTAGGGGGTTGCATTTGTTGTCCATGCAAAAGTCCTGGCACGGAAGTACAGACAAAGGTGAGGTGACAGCTCTCACGTAATACAGCAGAAAGATAGGTGTGCACTGACAGGTGCATGTGTCCAGGTGCGCAGAATACATATTATGGCATAGTTGTTCGTGCAGTTTTGGCCATGTGGTTACTGTACACAAGTCCCATACCTCTGCCTCCCCCTGTTCATGCAGAGACACGGGATATGTTGAGGAACAGAGTGCATGTCCCGAAAATGTCAGATGTCATGGCAGTGGAGTTGATGGTAAGGTGTTAGTTGCAGGTTGTATGGTATAGTTGTTGTACAGCTACCTGTCCACTCCGTGCGAAAGCCAAGCATAGGTACGGTGTTGAACATCAATGGTCAAATGGGGGTATTGAGTCGGGGACCCATGAATTGACAAGTTGTCATGTATGCGATACCTTCCAGCAGGGCATCCATCCCATTGATGGTAAACATGGATGACATCCAATGTAGCGGATGGTGGGTAGCAACGTGTTCGTCGTAAGTTGTCCCTTGTAGCAGCCTGATGGGACATGTTGGATGACATTCGATGAAACTGTGATCCAGTAGACGTTGTGTGGAGGCACACTGGTCCCATTGCAGTGTGTCCCCGATTGCTGCCACATACGCCATGCCCCCATACACTGAACAGATCCTGTCGTGGGCGTCCAGGGGTGCAAACAAGTGTACCAAGTCCGCCTTTGGACATGCCGGCTTGGAGAGACATAAATCCACAGGACAGTGGAACGGACACCTCCGACAGTAGAAAACGGGGATGACGCAGCTGAACATTGCAATGCGGTAAGTTACTCGGTAACTTACATTCAGCATAGCCAGATTTGAACAGCCCACTATGTGTAGCAAGCTGTCACTGTACAGCTTGATCTGTCCGGCATAGTTGAGAAGCAGTGGTGCAACAGCCATTTTGCTACAGGGTGATGTGATGGCGTGCTCCGGCTGCCTGAGCAGTCAGCAGAGTGCAACCTCCGACGTTGCTGGGAATTCTGGAATGGATGTACGGCGGAAGGACTTGGGGTATGGCTTGGGCGGACGACACAGGCCCTCATCCCACATGCTTCAATGAATGGTCAAGGCCAGTGGTGTCTGACTCTTTCCAGATTACTTGCATTTGGCCCACATGGAGGAGTGGTATAATTGTATTTTGTGTTATTCTCTTTCTTTCATGTTAGGCGCTATCTGCCAGTGGAAGTTTTCCTCTGCATGGCTATGTTTGGCTTCTTGTTGGTACAATGGCTCCATTCTCCTGCTTAATTTGTTGCAATGTGATTTCAGAGTAGGAATGGAAGGCCATTCAGTGCTATCTTCTCTACCGTGTGTGGGCGGGACACTCCATTGCCGCTGTACATTGAGGCTTCTGTGTGGGTGTAGTGATTGGGAACACCTGTTCTCAGGCAGCAGGGTTTTTCTAATTTGTACATTGCATGGCTTGATATTGCGAGCAGGATGGTATAGGTATTTTTGGATGAGACTGGCGTGCCTTTTGCGGATAATGTCCATATTCTGCGCTGTTATGTAGCAGCCGCCGTGTGCTTCGCCATGTTTTGCACACAAGGGTGTGTCCTATTTTGCCATCACATTACTCCCCTGTTCGGGACACTTGTGTGACATCAAGTTGACAACTGTGAGTTGTCGGTTGGGGACATGACTGATGCAGGAAGGCCACGTGACATGTGCCTTCAGGGTGGGGCTGGTGTGTAGGGTGTGTAGTTGTGACCCTGTGGTGTTTGTGTGCAGCCCATGCATGGCGCTGTCGTTGGCCTCTGCGTTGTGCGCATGTGTACCTGCGTCATCGCCGCTGCGCTGCGGTGCCGTGACGTGGACGTCACTTCCTGGTCCCGGGTAGTGGGTGCCAAGGATGTTGCGAGTTGTTTCATTTTGACAGGTGGGACATGTGTGGGTACAGTGGTGGATGTGTCCTGTCCACACAGGGGTGTCTGGGGGGGCCATGTTCAGTTTTTCCGCCCTTGCATTGTGTGCAGTGTTTGCGTGCCCTTGTTGTGTGTCTGCCTACCTGCATCGTCGTGGCGCGTTCACTCCTAGGTGGTGCATCAGGTAGAGCATGGGGATGGCCTGGAGAGCAGGATTCATCTCTGGGTGGGCCGCCTTTTAGTCTCCGTACTGAACAGTCGGGTTTCCGCCTTGGTATCTCGTGCGGTGTCTTTTTGTCGGTGAGGCTGTTTGGTTGTGGCATCGTAATTTGTACGCCGGGCGGTGCGTCATTTCGTCGGACGGTGTGTCTCCATTGGCTCGCGCTGCTACGTAGACGGGCGCACTTTGATGGCGGGCGGCGTCGCAGGCTTACGGGCGGTGTTTGCCTGACTTTTCACATCCTAATTTTGCGGGCGTGTGGGCCGTTGCTGGCGGACGGTAACTAGCGGTTTTTGCCTCCGACAGCACGGCGGTAGTGCTTCCGCCCGACATCGTAATGGCCCCTTTATTTGTTAATTAAGTTATATACTTACTTTGTGATATATTTTATATAATGTTGATTTTATTGTTGTTGTGTACGTAAATCTTTGTGTTGAATTTTCTAGGTGGCTTTTTAGTGAAGTTTAATCGGTGATATGTAAAGGAAAACATGTTATAGTTTTAGTTAATTTAAAAAAAAAAGGAAATTTTATTTATTTAGTTATAACGTTTTTTTCTCACCTTTATTGAGGGATTTTCGGAATAGTTGTTTGTGTAGTTGTTTTTTGTTCTGTGTTCTCTCTCGCAAAGGTTCACTCTTCCTCCGTGTTTGTCCAATATATGGTAAAATTTGTGTTAATTAATTGATTGTCTTTATACTATTATATACTATTCAATTAGTTAGAGTTTTCTATTGGTTTGTGTTGGTGTAGTTTAAATTTATTGGTCGAGATAGCTTTTTGGGATTTTTTAGCTGTTACCTTTTAATTTGTTTAATATTTATTATGTTTATTTAATGTTTGTTTTTATTTTGTTTATTGATGTTATTTAAATGTATATGTAGATAAATGTGATATATTATTTTATATATGAGATATATTTATGTTTGTTTCTTTTCTGTAGTTGTAATATATTTAAAATGTTGTATTGTGTATTTATTTAGTTGTGTTTGGATTTTCAGTGTATTTGTTTTATTCAATGTTATACATTTTGTAATTATTTTTATTGTTTGTTTAAAATATTTGGTATATGTTATTTTATTATATAATTGTAAATAGTATATTTTTATGTATAAACTTCATTTTTGATAAAGTATATATGTATTTTATCAATGTTTGTGTTGTTGATATTGTTTATATCAATGTTTTTGATGTGTTTCATTTTATTTTAATGTTATTGATATTTTTGTGTTCTTTATTTTAGTTGTCTTTATATTTGTCATCGAGGTATTTTCAAACGATATTTTTTTATCGATGTTTGTGTCATTTCTTTTTTGTGTATTGTGTGTCAATATTTTTATATACGATATTGTTGACTCTATATTTTTGTAGTTCGATGTCATAAGAGTTGATGTTGTATCAGTGATCCAATTGAATTGCTTCCTCCTGCACTTTAAATTTCAACTACCAATTGGAAAAACTTAAAAAATGTATTCTTTAGGACTTGGTAGAACTTGGTGTGTTATAATCACATAGATTGGATACATGGCAGTGTAAACTGCACACAGGCTCTTCAGTGGCAGGCCTGAGACATGTTTAAAGTGCTACTTGTATGGGTGTCACAATTAGTGCTGCATGCCCACTACTAGCATTTAATTTACAAGCCCTGGGCACATGTAGTGCACTTTACTGAGGACTTATAAGTAAATGAAATATGTCAACTGTGGAGAAGTCAATTAAACCATGTTTAGAGGATAGCTTGCATGCACTTTAGCACTGTTTAGCAGTGGTAAAGTGTTCAGAGTCCTAAGGCCAATAAAAAGAAATCAGCAGAAATGTGAGGCAAACAGGCAACAAGTTTGGGGAAAACTACTCTAAGGAAGTCGGGTCTAACAGTTATCTACTTACACAGCTCACTGTCCTCCTTGTCACAAACATAAGGTGGATTTCTACCACATGATGTGGAGTTGTCCTCAGCAGCCTCAATTTGGTGACGTGTTCAAGTGTACATACAACGAACCACTGGTAGAACCTATTACACTACCACTGGGAAAGTGAACTTTCTCTCTATCTCACATCTGTCTATTCTATCTCAACCTTATATGTATTATTCAATATTGTCTGTCATCATGGGTCCTAAAGTAGCAGAAAGTGGGTAATATAATACAAAGCTGTTCTTTACAGGGACGCCTAAAGTATGTCTTGCATGGGGCTCCCAAAATCCTTAAGATTACAATGTTACCAGCTTGACTCTCTACCAGTTTCTTTTGTCTTTTCTCATTGGTCACATAATTACATTCATTCAAGGCCTCAAACTGTGCAGGTGTCAGTTTCTGTCTCATATGAAACATGGCACTCCTCAAATAATAAAGTTTCTTCACAGCAAACTTATAATTCTCAGGAAATCACAACTTTTTACCACCTTTATGCCATTTTTTAAGCCACAGACATGTATCTAAACCACGATTCAGCATCATCTCATATGCAGCACTTCCCACTGGAGGTGTAATGTCCACACCATAGAACACTTTCTAAGATTTTGCCATAAGTGCACCCATTGCTGGTTCCACCATACCTTCAAAATACATGTAGTAAATCATAATCTAATTTTAAAACAAAACTTTATATACAATGCACAATGTCAACAAATAAACCTTTGCCTGCCCACCAGAACATGAAAAGGGACTAAAATTCATCACTGAAAGGGACCTAGGGCCTGATTATGATGACGGTGAACCCGCCACCGACATCGTGAGCCCATTTTACGCCCGCCACACTGTAATGGTGGGCGGTACTGTGGTGGTTGGAAACTCCGACCGCCACAAATTCAACGGGCTCCTTAAGCCCGCTGATTCTGTGGAGGCCCTTATATTCCCATAAATGTCGGTGGTGCCTGGTAGGATTACAATGGTCCATCCCCGTCAGCCTTTCCATGGCGGTTCACCTGCCATGGAAAGGCTGGTGGGGATGGACTTTGGGGGCCTGGGGCCCCCTCTTTCAACCAGGCACTTTAGTTTTGGGGAGGTGCCCCCCTACATTTTCCTGCACCATGTGACAGGCATTACATAGTGCCTACAATGTAGTGCAGGGAAATGTAAAAAGAGCATTTTTTACATTGCGGTAGGTGCTGCAGCCAGCAGCACCCTCCGCAATGCAATGTATGGCGAGTGCGGCCGCTGTGGTGGCAGCCGCATCGTAATACACCCTGTGGGACCGCCGCCTTGCAGGTGGGCGATCCCACTCCCCGAGACGATGGCGGATGTTCTGAAGTACATCCGCCATCGTAATCAGCCCCATAGTTTCTCGTGATATTACCTGCATACACTCTGCGCTCGGTTTCTCGGCCAGCAATTGAAACTCAACCTTGATTCTGTGTATTTTGTCCCATTGCACAAAATAAAGTGCTACAGTTCCTAATTGGGACTCATTCACAGCTAGACTATTACAGATCTTATATCCTTCAACTTTTAATTAATTTGCTGACATACCTTATTCAGTGCACAGCTTTATATCTAACTCGAGTTTTCCATGAATCCAATACCTTTACATAAATCACATAAAATCATGAAATCTCTTCAGCAAAATATGAGCCCACACTTCATTAGAACAACATACACCATATTGTAATATGTCACAGCTTTGCTTGTTGCGTGCAAATACAACATGACATGATAGCAGTCACCAAATCATCAATATATCATTTCACACATCTCATGACATCTGGCTCCGCATAAAAGATCCCTATTAATGCTCCTCAAACCCCCAATACTAGACGACATGCACAGGTACTCTGGCAATACTCCAATAATCTCCAAAATTCTCCTACTTCTACTTTCCACTAATTAAAAACTTCCATTAATTAACTTAAGTAATAATAATTAGCTCAAATAATTACCCCATTGCCTACATTCTGCACCAAAAATCTGTTGACGCTCTAAATAAATAGTTAAGATTAGGCCTGGGCGGTGAACTCGCGTTGCAGAGCAGAGTCTTTTTCCTCGCTCGCATTCATCAACGTCAAGTTGGCGACCGCGAGCGAGGAAAATCAACCTCCCAGCGAGATTTTTCCTCGTTTGCGTTCGTCAACATCAAGTTGGCGAGCGCGAGCGTGGAAAATTAACATCCCGGCGAGATTTTTTCTCGTTCGCGATCGTCAACATCAAGTTGGCGAGCGCGAGCGTGGAAAATCAACATCCCAGCGAGATTTCTCAACGCGGGGGGTCAGGTTTCTCATTGCGAGTGGTCGCGTATGCTCGCGACCGCTCGCGTTGAGAAACTGCCTGTTCGCGTGGGAAAGCTGCAGCTCGAGTAAAAATCTACTCGAGTGGCAGAAAAGGAAAGCTTGCGCTGTGCATGGTGCTGTTCGCAATGATTGCACAGTGCGGACAAGCATCCGGCACTGTGCAATCACTGCGAACGGCATTTTTCTATTATACTCCGCCGCTCACGGAGCTTGCATAGTGCGACTGAGTTTTTTTTGCACTTCGCGGTGTTCCGCTTAGTGCAACTCCGCGAACTCCGCCCAGGGTTAGTTAAGATGTCAATGTCAGGTCAGGACTGTCTGAGTCTTTGTGATACTTAGTGAGTCTTTGTCTCAGTCCAAGGCTAGAAAACAAAACTACTCAAGACAATATTCTATGTTAAAACCTCATGGGTTTATTCCAAAATGTGATTATTACAGAAAGCAAAATAATTAATCAAATAGGAATTATCATAAGCAGCATAATCAAAGTATAATTCTGTCAAAGGATTATTATGAGAGGTGGGCGGAACTTGCGGACTTTCACTCTGTGGAATTCTGCGGATTTACATAAAAACTCTGTGAGATTACACAGAGTTCAACGAGCGGACGGAATTCGGCACATCACGCTGCTTGCAATCAATCAATCATGTCACTTATAAAGCGCACTACATACCCGCGAGGGTCTCAAGGCGCTGGGGGAAGAGGGGGGTGGTGCTGCTACTGATCAAAGAGCCAGGTCTTGCACTGATTTTTAGCACAGGGAGCTTGCTCTGCACTGTAACATCAGCCCAAACAGCACCTCGCAGCACTCTAGAGGGCACTGCCTCTTTCTGCCACTCAAGAAAATTTTCCAATCAAGTGGCAGCTTTCTTAAAGTGAACGTCGCGACCTGCCACGAGCGCCCCTATTGAGAAATCTGACCGGGAGCCATTCTAGTGCCTTAAAATCACACTAACACTAAAAGGTGCAAATTCGAAGTGGAACATGTAGTGGGCAAAACTCTGCGAACTCTGCCGGTGGAGCGGAAGTTTTCGCTTACCCCTAATTAACATAAGGGCTGCAGTGAAGAAAACCTCAAGAAAGACTAAAACCAATGAAATAGACAGGTTGACATAGAGTTGCTCAGTTAGAAAGCCAAAGAAGGTCAAAATCAAACACACAGGCAAACATATAGGGGCAAATGTACAAGGAGTTAACGCCGCCATAGCGTCAGTTTTCTGGCCTAGGAGGGTGTGGAGGTTGTCTGTGGCAGCGAGTAGGGCGGTCTCGGTGCTGTGGTTGCTTAGAAATCCAGATAGAGACGTGTCCAGGATGGCGTTGTCCTTGGCTTATCTGGTGGTCTTGGTGAATTTATGGATGACGTTGAATATGTCTTTGGAGTTGGTAGTATACGCAACTATTATGTTGTGGCAGAAGCTCCTATCAGTGGTACCGATGCGTTGGTGGTATTTGGACATGGTGTTCTTGTATGTCTAGAAGTTAACGTGTGCCTTGCAGTTTCTCCGGTTTTTCTCCAGGGTTCTGCAGGTGTGTCTGGAATATTTCAGTTCGGTGGTGAAATATGCGGATTTGCTGCTGCGCTGTCTGTTGAAGTTGTGTGGCGGGGTGAGTTTGTCTGTGCATTTGGAGATTCATGTGTGGGATTCCCTGGAAGCGTTTGGCGTCTGCTGCAGTGTTGGGGGATTTGCAGTTGAGGGTTGATTACATAGGCTCATCGGTGACTCAGCTCCAGTACCTTTGCGTTGCGCGGTGTGCGGTATGTCCGGCTTGGTTATGTTGCCAAGGAAGTGGTTGCAGTGATGGTTGTTCCATGGGTGCTGTGTGGTGTGGCTGAAGGGTATGCTGTTTCCTCCTGCAAAGAAGGGGTCGAGGGTGTCTCCTGCCTTGTGGGTTGGTGTGGGTAAGAGTTGTGTCATTCACATGTTGGCGACCTCTTCATCCAGAGGGTAGTAGAGTTGGTGTCTTTGGGGTTGTTGAGGTGGAAGTCCAGGTCTACCATGAGTAGGTAGTCCATGGAGGTGATAGCGTGGGGTGCAAAGAGGTCATTGATGGCGTTGGCAAAGCAGTCCATGTGTCCGGGGGTCTGTAGGCAAGTGTGCCGCAGAGTGTGGAGTCGGGGCTGCGCTGGACTTGGAAGTGCATGTCTTCTGTGGTGGCAAATGTGTTGCTGGAGGTGGAGAGGCAGAGGGACTTTTTTCATCCACGATGGTGAGGACTACTGCTGAGTGTTGGGGGCAGTCCTCCCTCCGAATCTTGTCTCCGTCTGGGATTGTGAGGGCGATGTCAGGGGCAGAGGAGTTGGTGGTCCAGCTGTCCAGAAAGAAGGCGATGTTGGGTGATAGTGTGTCCCGGAGGTACCAGATGTCCACGGTGTGCCTGCGCAGGGAGTGCATGGTGATGAGGATGCATCTTAGTGTGTTGGCGGTGTTGGCTGCCGTGGCGGTGGTGAAGGTCATGCAGCAGTGGAGGCAGGATAACTGGCCGTGGGTGGTGTTCATTGTGGCCTGTTGTCAGTTGTACTTTCTTCTGGGGTTGAGTGTGACAATGGCGGATGAGTCAGAGAGGTAGACGTAATGAGATCCAGGGTCCCTGGCGCCGGTTGTGTCTGGGTCACGGACGGACGCAGACGTGCTTGCTTCTTGTGTGCCTTCGTTGCACCAGTGGTGCTAATGTGCTGCCGCCGTCATTACATAGGGTAGGGGGGATGGACGAGCAGCTGGGAGGCAATGTAATTTGCATTGATGCTGGACAATTGTCTGAAGCTACATATGGCAAAGCTAATTTACCTAAGTAGCACAAATCACACACACAAAAATAGGAACACTGCAAACACAGCATGCACATATACTAATGGACACATCTCTCCATTTCATGTTACAGGTGATCAAGAATATGGACTATCTCCATGACACCCCTCAGAGCCACAAACACCCAGGCACAGAGACATTACAATGTCGCACTTGGATGCACCAGGTTCATTGTGGAGAGAACATTTGGTGTACTGAGGTCACGGTTCAGGTGCCTCGACATCTCAGGCGGCAGACTGCTGTACAGCCCTGAAATAGTCTGCAAGATCATCGTGGCATGTTGTGTGCTGCACAACATATGTGTCCGCACCAATGCACCATGGATAGAAGTTCCAGATCAACCGGACAATCCTGAGGATGACAAAGAAGAAGAGGCTGATGCTGCACACCCCCCAGCCATGGCTGCAGGAACAGCACGAAGGGTCAGAATCATCCACAATTGTCTCACATGACCACGTGAAAATATGACAACCCTTTCTTTGTTTAGACTGTGCAAAATGCACATGAGCATGGTTCTTCAAATAAAACATCACAACACAAAAACCTTGTGTGCATGTTCATACTCTGCATGAGTACATACATCTGACAAGTGAAAGTTTAACAATGTGCTTTAATTATTGTAGAATTGTATGTTTGTGGGTGGGTATGTGTTTTTTGGGTCAGAGATGAAATTTAGGGTGTGTTTTGGGGTCAGAGATGAAATTTAGGGTGTGTTTTTCAGACAGAGATGAAATTTAGGGTGTGTTTTGGGGTCAGAGATGAAATTACAGCAAATACAGTTCATCTGAGGTAAAACTTGCAGTTAGCGTCCAGATTTTTGCCGCATTAACGCTAATGCGACAATTTTTTCATAACCGCGATAGGAAAATATAGCTAAATACATGTGAAAACACTAAATATTACCGCAAAAAACATTTTGCATGCAGAAAATAATCGCAAACTCTAAAAACGGTCCGCAAACACACAGGAAGTGATGTCAGCATGCATCCTGTTGTCTGGAGGAGTACTGTGTACTTTCACTTTCACTTTTGAGCACACATTTTGTGATTGTGGAGAGTGTTGGAGGTTTTTGGTGTTCTGTGCTGCTGAATTTGGTTTTGAGAGTGTGGTTGTGTCCTGTGAACTGTCCCTAGTATTCCTAGTGTCCCTGTGAAGTCTTGTGTAGTTGTCCTTACTTGTTTTTTGTGTCTAGTACTATATTTTGTCGGGTGTTTGTCCAAGGGGTATTTTAAATTAATAATCGTTGTTGGGGTATATATTTGGGTTTTAATTTTTTAGGAGTGGGTTTAGGTGTGTGCTGGGAGATGGTGGGTGTGGGTAGGGAGGGCAGGATGTCGGAGGGGGCATTGGGGGGCTTCCTCTGGCTGGTGAAGCACTACCTGCCCTTGATGATAGAAAGTGGGGGTCGGATCCTGCAGGGCTATGCGGTACATGTGAGGAAGGTGAGGTGGGAGAATGTGAGGAGCCAGATGCTGCGGGTCTTCGGTGTGGACAGGACTGTCCGACAGTGGAAACATCGATGGCAGGATTGCGTTGGCCGTGAGGGTGACATGTTGGACCACCTTGGAGTCCTCATTGGCCAACAAGGTGGTAAGTACAACCTCAAAATTGTTGAATGAACACTTTTGTTACTAATAAAAAGTGCTGTCTGTAACACAATGTGGTATATGTACAGGTATTTTTTGGAGTGAGGCGTTCTACATCATGCCTTCAGGCCTCACTTTCCCACTGCAGAGACGCAACGCTGCACCATGTTTACAAGCATATGATGCAGGCTTGCGTCTCCACCAGCGCTGGTGCAAAAAAGTTGCAGTGTAGTGCCAACCCAGGCACCCTTGCACCATAGTGCAAGTGTGTCTGCGTGCAGGGAAAACATTGTTCATGTACATGAAGTGTGACCTTACATGACATAAACAATCCAATGCATTATGAGCATTCCATGTGTGCTGCACAAGGCAGCACACATGTAAAGATAATTAATAATGAGGATTAATGCTTTTTTCTGAGTTTTGCTGGGATAGGAACAGCTAATCACCAACATCCCATGTTGGCGCAGACTAGTGTGTGCGCTGACCTTGTACCTCTGGCTAGAGGACCATTGGCTGAGATATGAAAGTTGAAATATTTAGCATATGACTTCTCAAGAGTGACAGACACCATCAATAGTTTTGACACACCCTTGTGCATTCTCCATCAATGTTATTGTCAAAAGAGCATGTAGGACATGGTTATGTTTGGCCAAACAGGGCCTTGGGAATGTATCACACAGCCATCTGTGCAAAATGTGTGAATGTGCAAGCATGATTGTCTTGTTTGCCCTCACTCGGCATTATCATGTCTTGTTGGAATAACAGGCAAACTCAACACAATCATGTATGCCACATGAACTGCAAAAGTACAGTTACAGAGCATTTACATTGAAGGCGATCAATTGGATGATGACTAGGACACGTGTGATTTATTTTTTTGTTTACCGACACACATTTTGTTTTATGTCTCACAGCCGGAAGACCACTCATCACACAGGGGGACATCGATGCCTTCAGGGACCCACACGCCACTGGTGAGTACACCCATTAAATGTTGTCAATGTGAGATGTGATGAATGTCAGGATCAAATCATGTCCTTAGTACCAGGCAGTATGTGTGGGTATCACATGTACCTTGACTCCAGTGTGATGGGCTTTGGTGGAAGTGTGAAGGGTCTACAAATTAGTAAGTGAAGATGTAGGAATGCATATGTCTTCCGGATGTATGCGTGCACATCCCCAGTCAGTGATACCCATGCAAGAAATATCAATGTGTTCTGTCTATACAGCACATGCATGCTGATTCCAGAGCGTACAGACAGGTGAGGGGACATGTGAGTGGTGTTGGTGATGAGTATGACTGGACATGGATTGCGTGTACATGGCTGAGATGACTGTGCAAGTGTGCCAGATTATGCACAAGTAGGTAGTGTTTTCTTGTCTGTGCGGTGTCAGATACAGGACTGCACAGCACTATCATATGTATGCTGCATAACAGCTTTAAACGTTTCCATGGCATAGCTTAAAGCCAAGTCTTCCAATGGCACGTTCACCCACCAACTAGCAAAGATGGGCCTATGTATGTAATTGGCATGTTTTGTCACTGCAATGGTGGTGTAAAGCTGTCTCCTTGGACTCATTCCCCTCATTTGACTCAAGGTCAAATGTACAAGCCACTCTTGCAGAATCTGTGACGTTACCCCACATGCATTTTCCAGGCATGCTTTTAATCCACATGTTTTAACACACAATACCTTTTACAACGCTTGGCTTTACAACGCAATTCTTCACAACACATTCCCCATAAAATCTCAATGACTATTCTGACTACAGGGGGGCATTATTTTTGGGAATGTCTTGTAACATTTAGCGGTCTACAGTCCTGTGTTTTGAAATTTCAGCAGGGTAAAAGATGTGGAATAAACCACGTTGGTCCCGATCACCACCACTACATCACCTATTGTGAGGTAGTGGTGGTGAGAGGGACTGCGCCTCATGTACAAGTCAGTGTACATACACCGAATGTTGTTTTGCCATGTGTGATGCTTGATGCAGCACCAGTGAAAGTGACAGTAGGGCTTCTCCAGGATTGTTCATGTGCATGGAGGGACACCTTCCTACCCATGAACAATCGTCACATGCACACTGACACCCTTGGACTCTGGTGCAAGGGTGCCTGCGTTGGCCCAAAGTAGTTTAACCTAGCATCATCGCAGGATGAAAGGCAAGGCTGCACCATATTCTTGAGAATACGGTGCAGCCTTGCGTTTCAAAAGTGGCGGAGAGTGTCGTTGAGCCAAGGAGGCTAACGACACGCTCCGCCACTGCCTAGTACATGCGTTGTTCATGTACAGGAAGGCACACCTTCATGTACATATGCAAAACATGGATTTTTGCATAGTGCATGTGTGCGAACTAGACCCGAGACATCGGGTATCAGAGCGCTTTTCATGAGCACCAGTTTCGTTACAGAAGGACACATTAATTTTTGCTAGGCACGGGGAAACTAAGTGATTTGTCCAGAATCACAGGATGTTGAACGTCGTTGCCGAGACTCGAACCCGGTTCCCCAGCTTCAAGGTCGACCGCTCTAGCAGTAAAGCTACATCCTCTCCCCGAAGAAGAATCAACTACGATGAGAAATGCATTGGTTATCCTCGTTTTGACTAATTTGGCCCTGGATTCTCAAGGTCTTATTTCTGGTGCTGCCTCAAATGTAGGCCACCCTTGTACATAGGGGCAGCATCAAATACAATGGGTGTTGCGCTGGAACGACCCACACAACACCCACTGGATGCACCTTTCACACTAACCATAGTGTGAAAGGGTGCCTGATGTACAAGGCAGCGTTAAGCCACGTTACGTGTCTTAATGCTGCCTTGTACATAAGGTGCAGCCCCTTTCTCCACAATAATGTCACTGAAGGTGAGTTTTTATTGGAGATAGTGGCTTGTACACATGCCTATGACCGGGTCATGGGGTTGTGACACTACCAGTCACATGCCATGCACTGTCATGTCAGTGTTGTCAGCATGTTGTAACTGATCATTGATTCTACATTGCATTGTACATGTTATTTTCAATTTCACAATCTTTTGTTAGAGTGCAGGCTCCCAGTTCCACTGACCCAGTGTTTCTGTGTTCAATGGAGAGAATTTACATAGTCTTCATGACTCACATTTGCTCATTGCTCTTCTTTGACAGACAACATGTCGCCAGAGGAGGCCCATGCATTCAAAGTCAGGAAGGACCGGTATCTACACATCCGCAAGATGACGAAGGGATACCGCAACATGTCAAGGCGGTATCAAGCTGACCGAGCAGCTGGTAGGTGGAAATCAGTGCCCAATGTAGGCCAAGGACACAGCCAGAGTGCGACACAGGCCAGACCGGGCATTTCTGGCGACAGGCGTGAGTCCCAACATGGGCAGGGATCTGCACATCCCCCTGGAAGAACACCAGACAAGCTGCAACCT
This sequence comes from Calotriton arnoldi, assembly GCA_963921515.1. NCBI lineage: Eukaryota > Metazoa > Chordata > Amphibia > Caudata > Salamandridae > Calotriton > Calotriton arnoldi. The sequence goes on from CAWUFW010007253.1 coordinate 1,028,521, forward strand.
CAGTTTCCGGAACACAGTCTGGTGCCACCTTACAGACCCAAGGACAAGCTACATTGGCAGCAGCAGGATCTAATCAGGTGGTCACATTTACCATGTGGGACCGCCGTGCTATAATGGACATTAATTAATGTCAGGTTGGCACGTTTAGAACGTGAGATGGCTGAGCAGACCACACACATGCAGGACTTAAAGGCTGCCCTGGGTCTCCCATTTTGAACTGGCCAATGGAGACCCATCCCCCTTTCCTACATTCCCCCAATGTAATTTAAACTTAGTAGTTAGTGATAGGTTGGTTTTTGTAATTGTTAGGTAGTGTAGTTGTAGTGTAGTGATAGGTAGTGTTAGAATTTAGCATAGTTGTATATTTATTATCTTGTAGTATTTGTGGATACGTTTCCTTTTCCTTTGGGTGGGGGGTTGATGTCTTTGTTCTTAAAAAAAATATAAAAATACCAAAAAATATATATTTGTGTATGATATCTGTGTAGTTAGTTTATGTTTAGATATGATGTATTTGTCCTGTCTTCTGATGTGCTTTAAGGGTGGGAGGGGGGTTGATGTCTCAGATATGTTGTTGCGTGTTTAGTATTAGTCTAGTTAGATAGTTAAGGTTATTATTCACTTAGTCATAGTTAGTTTAGCTTAGGTAAGTCTTAGTAGTGCTTAGTGTCAGTTTAGGGTAGTTTATTTGGTTAAAAGTTAATAAATTCATACTGTTTTGGAATTCAGTTAGCACTTATGTCTGAAGTGGTTTGGTGGTGTGTTGCTTTTTACCTTATTTCCCACATATTCAATCTCAGTGCAATCATTGGAAGGTGTATATGTGGGCATGACATGTTACTTAGCTGGACGGATAGTGTCAGGATCCTTTTAATTTGAGCACAGTGAACTTGCATGCATTACAGTGTGGGAAATTTGGAGTCATGGCCTAGGCTAGGGACACTCTTTTGTGCAGTTGAACATCTCATGTGTGACTCACAGAGTTGGAATGCACATTGATGCACATTTGCAACACAATGTTGGAACATGGCCTTGAACAGACATTGACATTGCAACTCTTGTCCATCATCATGATGGATGTCTGCACTGTGTACCACAGATTACGTCCACACCCTTCTTATCCTAAGAGCCTGGCGCTGAGTCCATCTAACATGCATAGACATAGGCACACCTGCTGCCTAGTGCAAGTGTGTCATCATTATGGACATTGGTCGTTCCTGTGGCTGGTGGCTTACCCTCCTGCCCATGCACAATGTTGTAAATTAGCTGGTCAAATGTGCATGGCACAAGGCCAAACACAGTTCTGCAGCAAACAGGAGGGGAAATGTAGCATTGCTCCCTGTAGTGCCAGTGTCATTCCCACTTTTCCACGCTGTTACTTTTGTCATTGCCTCATAGTGATGCAAAACTTGAAATGGTGATACAGCATCTGACTGTGTGCTAAGTGCTGTGCACTACACATCCCTGGACACATTGGGGCCGATTTTCAGAACTAATCTGAGACAAAATCCTAAACTTACTACTTTTGGTATTCACAGAAGACATTTAGTAGTAGTAAAGTTAGGATTCCTAACTTTACTACTACTAAACTGAGACAAAATCCTAACTTTATGACTTTCGGTATTCACAAAAGGGATTTAGTAGTAGTAGTAAAGTTAGGATTCCTAACTTTACTACTACTAAACTGAGACAAAATCCTAACTTTATGACTTTCGGTATTCACAAAAGGGATTTAGTAGTAGTAGTAAAGTTAGGATTCCTAACTTTACTACTACTAAATGCCTTTTGTGAATACCGAAAGTTGTAGTAGTAAAGTGAAAGGGGTGGGCAGTGGGTATTGCGGGCCGTTCCACTGCAACACCAATTCATTTTTACGCTGCCCCCTATGTGCAAGGGTGGCGTACATAGGGCGCCGTGCAAAAATGAAGACCAGGTATGAACTGTTCTTAGGATGGCAAACCAAGGAGAAATGCATCATTTTTCAAGAATTTGGCCTTTTTCCATGTGTGCTGCTCAATGCAGTGCACATGTACATACAAATTGCTTTGGGTCTTGTGATTTCTCATGTGTGCATGGCGTCATGCATGTTTTTCCATGCATGCATTGCTTGCTGCCCTCCTGTTGGCTTAACCGTTATGAGACTGGTGCAGCGTGACTTTCTATTGTTGTTGCCAGCTGAACAGACAGTTACAACACCCATTACCCTCAATGTTGACACCACATAAGTGGGCCTGGATTTCAGGGCTGTGTATTCAGAAATACTCATTTGTGCTGCTCAGGCCCTATCGTCCCGCCCCCACATCACATCATGTGCGATTGGCAGGGTGATGTGTGTTTGTGAATATGTGCTGACATCGGTGGGGGCATGCTCACTTGTGCACAACATCTGTCGCATTCACAGTGCATCCTCATTTTGTCATCAAAGAGATGCAGCCCTGTGCAGAGAATTGTATGCACGTGGTTTTGATGCAAGGGGGACATTTTGCCAGCCTGCTGCATCTCCAGGCTATGTACCACTTAGCTCTTTCCTGTTGCCCTTATATTGTGGTCTGATATGGATCTTTGGCTATGTTTAGAATTACATTACTTTTCTGTGCATATTTCCAAGTGTATGACCCCACCAATATGTGTCTTACAATATATTTGTTGACTAGGGTGATATGTGTCTCTACACCCAGGGACAAGAGTATCTGTGACAAGATCTGCAGTCATTTTGGATGTGCACTGGTAGATATTTATTTGTGCATGAGTGACATTGGGCCCATCCACCCCGTCCCCCCAGTCCCTGGTTGTTACTCACAGTGTTGCTGATGTTGCTGGTCATGTTCAGCAGTGTCCTGTCCCTGGACTCCAACCACTGACTCCTCGCAGATGACTGCGGACACCTGTTCCTTCAAGGCATCCGGCTCCTCCTGTGGCACTGGACTCCCACCTCCGGTCTGTAGTGCTGCATTGCGATTGGCCGCCAGTTTCTCCTTGGTCTTGCGCTTAGCATCATGCCAGCGCTTCTTGCAGTCATTCACTGTCCTCCTCACCTCTCTGACAGCATTCACCTTGGCTGTGATGGACTGCCATATTGCATTCTTTGTCCCCAATGACATAGTGGAGCTGACAAACAGCTGCTGTTTTTTTTCTGTCACCTCCGCAATCAGGACCTGGTTTTCCTGCTGGCTGAACCTGGTTTTCCTCTTCCTTTTCTCCTTGCCCTGGCTGTTTGGGTTTTTTTTTTCTCCTGCAGTACTGGGTCCAGCTTCATCCATGGTTCTTTTTTTTTTTTCACAGTTTGTGATACTTTGCGGGCGTTTTGTAGTCGCTTTTCCGGCCTAACGTGAAAAAAAGTGGCATCATGCTAATTTGCGTGCAGTTTCTGGCCGCTGACTGGCCTGCCGACACTTTTTTCACGTTAGCGGCAAGATTTTTATCGCCGTGACGCTGTTTTTAACGTGGACATTTTCCGCTTAGATGAGAAACTATCGCCACGTAGAGTCGGCTTGTACATACGTTGCTAACGTGCAATAGTTTGCGGCGGTGCGCGGCAATACAAATTGTGCCGCTAACTAACGTTAGCGATATTTTTCGCTGGTTCTTGTACATATGCCCCATAGTCTGCTCCATTAGCAAGGCAAACAAGTCTGGTTCATCCCCTCAATAAGACAACTTTTATGATATTTTGGGGCACAGAACCACACATATTTTATAGTATGATATGACCTAACAGACTTGGACTAGCAATGTTGCAAACAAACAAACAAATCAATAGCCTGGGAAACAAGATACTTCCAGAGACGCCTACTGCCCAATTAATTTACTGGGTTATGCTATGCTTAACTAATTAAGGAAACTCATTGACACTTTATGTAACACAACCTTTCAATGGCTTTGTTCTGCTAGCACAGGAAATTGGCAGGCAGCGTTGGAAACATCCTGAGTGCTGCTTCCTCAAGAGAACACAAATTATTACATTTTATGCTTGTATGTGCACCATAGTTGAGGCTTCATTTTAAATGATTTTCCTGAAATGGAAATATGAACAAGCTCAGTGAGAGAAAGGGTCACTCTCATATAATAAATGTGCACTCTTGTTCTGAAAAAATGAATAGCTGTCAATGCAAGCTGACTACAGCTGAACTATA